>CM035155.1:129361110-130058610 GCA_020205615.1 Panax quinquefolius | reverse complement strand
AAATTAGAGCATTCATTTTAAAATTAAAATTTAGAATTTCAAAAATGATGAAAAGTTATTTGAATTTTAATTTAGATAATTGATTATTATATTTATTAAAAATAAATAAATTAATATTCATTCATTAATACTATACTTTAAAACTCATTATTTTTTTTTCGGGATAAGGTCCAAAAATGCCCCTGACATTTTCCCCAATGTCGACCGAGTACCCTATACTTTTTTTGTCCAAAAATAACCTTAACGTTATAATTTTTGGGTCATTCGTGCCCCTGCCGTTAACAGCTGTGCCAACTAGACAAACGATGATGACGTGGCAGGGGCATGGAGGGTTAAATATAAAACATATTCTAAATAGAATTATATATATCATTTAATCAAAACACAAAATACTAAAATTCAAAATAAAAAAAGCATAACATATTTACATCATTTAATCAAAATACTAAAATTCAAAACATAACATATTTACATCAAATACTAATTAAAAAAATACTAAAATTCTAATTAAAAAAATACTTGAATATTTGAAAAAAATCAAATTAAAAAAATACTAAAATTCAAATTATGTTGTTAATTAATCAAAACAATAAAATTCAAATTACATCATTAAAATACTAAAATCATAACATTAATATTTTGTAATATTTTGAATATTACTAAATAACGTTATCAATTTTTTTAATATTCAAAATATTCAATTTTAGTAATATTTTGAATATTTTGTATATTCAAAATAACGTTAATATTTTGAATATTTTGTATATTACTAAAATATATTACTAAAATATTTTGAATATTAACATTAATATATTGTGAATATTAAAAAATATTTTAGTAATAACGTTATTTTAGTAATAACGTTGAATATTTTGAATATTACTAAAAACAATGTAATATTAATATTTTGTAATGTTAATGTAATATTTTGTAATATTAACATTATTACTGAAATAACGTTATTTTAGATTATATAAAATATTCAAAATATTTAAAATTTTACTAAAATAATGTTATTACTAAAATAACGTTATTTTTTAGTAGTATTTTTTTAATATTCAAAATATATCAATGTTAACGTTTTATATATTTTTAGTTACGTTAATTAAAATAGTATTTTATGATATTAGTTACGTTAATTAAAATAGTATTTTATGATATTAATCATAACATAATAGTATTTTTGTAATATTTATGTTAATATTAAAATAGTATTTTATGATATTAATGTTATTACTAAAATACTATTTTGAAATAATATTTTAATTAACGTTAATGTAAATGTTGTACAAAATATTAATGTTAAGATTTTAATATTCAAAATATTACAAAATAATTAATGTTATGATTTTAGTATTTTAATGATGTAATTTGAATTTTTGTTGTTTTGATTAATTAACAACATAATTTGAATTTTAGTATTTTAGTATTTTTTAATTTGATTTTTTCTAATATTTTAGTATTTTTTAATTAGAATTTTAGTATTTTTTTAATTAGTATTTGATGTAAATATGTTATGTTTTGAATTTTAGTATTTTGATTAAATGATGTAAATATGTTATGCTTTTTTTTTATTTTAAATTTTAGTATTTTTTGTTTTGATTAAATGATATATATAATTCTATTTAGAATATGTTTTATATTTAACCCTCCATGCCCCTGCCACGTCATCGCCATTTGTCTAGTTGGCATGCATTGTTAATTATAGAGCAACAATGACCCAAAAATTATAACGTTAGGGTGTTTTTTTTTGAAAAAAAAAGTATAGGTGCTCAGTGAGACATCGGGGAAAATGTCGGGCATTTTTTGGACCTTATCCCTTTTTTTTTTCTTATTCTAGCTATAGTTGTAATTAAAGTATTCGCTTTAAAATTTAATATTTCAAAAATGATAAAACTTACTCAAATTATAATTTAAAACATTAATCATTATATTTATTAAAATAATAAAATTAACATTCATTTATTAATAAACTTTACTTTAAAATTCATTAATTGTTTATTCTGGTTATAAACTTATCAATTTATATATAAAAATACGGCACAGCCTATCCTTAACTCAATCAATTTCAAATCAATTTCAAATCCAACTCAATCAATTTCAAATCAATTAATTAATACATAACAACCTATCCTCCAACTCAATCAATTTCAATTCAATTTCAATACCAAATCAATTTCATTTCATCACAACCTATCCTCCAACTCAATCAATTTCAAATCAATTAATAAATTTGGCTGTTAAAAATCAATTAATAAATCAATTTCAAATAAATTAATTTCAAATTAACACCCCAAATTTTAACCAATTGAAATCAATTAATTTCAAATTAACACCCCCAATTTTAACCAATTGAAATCCATAATTTCAGATTAAAATTTGAAATCAATTAATTTCAAATTTCAAATCAATCAATTAACATACCCAATTTTAATCAATTGAAATCCATAATTTCAAATTAATTTGAAATCAATTAACCATTAATATATACATAACATAAATACATAACATAAACCCATTAATTGATATTAATAAAACCAAATTCAAATCAATCAATTAACACACCCAATTTTAACCATTAATTCGGTTTCTCTTCCTCTTCCTCTTCCTCTTTCAGTTTCTTCCCCTTCCCTTCCCTATCCCTTTTTTTCATCTTCTAAAATTACCGACGGTGCCCCTTCCCCTTCCCCTTCCCCTTCCCCTTCCCTTCCTCTTCCCCTTTCTTCCATCTTCTCAAATATGTGCGGCCTTTGTAGTGGAGGTGGCCGTTAAAATAGCATAAACTATGCCCATAAAAGATTATTGTAGAAGAAAATAAGAAGAATAGAAGATGATAATGGGAATTGGAACAAACATACCTCTCGCTAGCAAACTTTTTGAAAGTTTTGAATCCTCATCTTTCCCAACCTTTAAGTGCGATTGCGAGAAGGAGCTCGGACGCTAAGGTAAATTACTCCCTCCCTAGATCTTTTCCAGTACTGAGATTTGACACCAATCAATTCTGAGATTTGAGTTTACATTTTGCTATTTGCAGTCAGAAAAGAAAGATGGATCTATGGGCTCAGAATTAGTTGCCGGTGGATTTAAGGAATCCATGGTCCCTGCTGTTGCAAGAGCAGCTAATGTAATGTCTTCCCAAGATATAAAATTGCAAACCCTTTTGCTGAAGCCTCAATCTTTGGAGACTTTTTTGAGGCTCTGACTTCCTCTGAATTTTATAAGAATGCAAAGGTAACTTTAAGCTTCTATTTCAATACTATTTTTCCCATTTCCTCAATCTAAGATCCTACTTTACTAAATCTTGACTGAGCAGGTTCAAGACATCTCAGGGTCATTTCGTTGGGCTCCATTTCTTGCAAAAAACATCTAAATAAAATTATATATTCAAATTAAACATTATATGACATGATGACTTAGGGTCATTAACAATTATTAAAATTGTTAATGACCTGTAATATTTTGATCCAAAGATGTTTTAAATCAACATTGAAACACATTGGTCATTCATACATGTAGATAACAAAAATATAAGTTTAATGTAGATAAATTGTGGTTTCTTTTGAATTTTTGTTGTGCGTATATATCTGTTATGTTTGATTGAGTTTTGGGTTTATTACGATTTTGGTATTGTTTGTTGTTTCTAGGTGGGGCAATATATCAAGGCTATTATTATTCAAGAGGTAAGCATTCATATATAATTTTAGTTCTTATATGTATATATATATAATTGGTGTTTGGATTCATTAAATTTGTTAATTATGGTTTTGGTGTTGAGCATTTACTTAATTTTGATCATCGGGTAAATTTTTATTTTATAGTTATTAGATGTAGCCTAGGTCCTGGATTACAAGATGAATCAAATAAATTGACCCATGACATTAACAAAGTCACGGTTTGTCTGAGGTGGTTGCTATTGCAGAATATTGTGCAATGAATTTATTATCTATTTTGTGGTTGTTTAGGTTTGGTGTAAATTATTATTTAGTTCAGTTACTATTTTTTATTTTTAGCACATCTCATATTGTGCAATAACAAATTGTGTGATGATGACGCTTTGGTTAAAGGTGTTGCCACAGAGAGTAGGACGCGTAATAAGATTAATTTACAAAAATCAAATTTTGGTAAGGACATAATTTTACACCTCTTAAATAATTTGAATGCTGGATAACAACGGATCACTAAATAACTTTTTTTTTGTTGCAGCTACACTTAAGGAGGGTACTAAATATAGGTTACCTAGAACGAGTTTGGCATTTCAAGTTTTTGATGAAATAAGATTGAGAGGATGTTCTTATGCTTTAATGAATGTATTTTTTTGTTAGATATATTCAAGTTTAGGTTAGTCAATCCATTATTCAAACTAGCCCGTGCGTTGCACGGGCTATCAACTAGTAGTTACAATTACACAACTTTTATCTTTTGCTATAAACCCGAAAAGATATCTAGATCTAGATCTAGATCTTCTTCTTCTTAATGTTTGCTGAAGAGACGGAGGAGGAGGATCGCGGATTGGATTAAAATAAAACTTATAATTAATAATTTTTATTTATAATAATTATCATTAAAACTAAATAAATATACATCAAAATTTGATGATACCATGTTGGGCCTGGGCACTATGGCAGTCCAAATGAAATTATTATTGTGGATCTAATATTAATATGAATAAAATTCGTATAGTAGGGTTTCTAGGGCCCAAACAAATTGGTTTAAATTTAGAAACACGAGAAACTGAGGAGGAGGAGGAGGAGGAGGAGCACAGAAGCAATGGCGCCAATTTATGATAAAAATTTACGAGATTTTTTTTTATTAATGAATGAATTATTACTCACTATATATTATTAGTCAGAGGTTTTTTGCTAGACATAAAATTGGCACTCTTTTGTTTTAAATAAATTTTTTAGAATTAATTGTGGTGAATATAAATTTTAATATAAATACATTTAATTTTTTACAATAACAAATTTCATACATGGCTATGAAATTTTTTTAGAAAAAGTTAAGGCTATTCGTGGAATATACCGTAAATTTTAAAAAGTTAATTATCTATTCCGATAAAAATTTATTGATGAATGAATTATTACTCATTATATATTATTTTTTTTAAAAAATTATTCTTAATAATAATTTTAAATGATTTATAATATTAAATGTTTTATTAATTAAAATATTAAGTTACAATAATTCAAATTTTAAGATATTGTAAATTGACTATAAAAATTATAATATTTAGGACTCTTTTTCCGGAACATATCACAAATTAACATGTTAAATTATTACTTTTTTGTGCCATAAAAGAGTTATATATATTTCAGCTTTTTAATTAATTAATTTATGACATCCTTAAATTTAAATATAAATCTATTCAAGTTTTTGAAATAATAATTTTATTTATAATATTATTTTTTAAAGAGTTTACAATATTGGTTGTTTTTATAAGTTAAAATCAAACTCTTTTTTTTTTGAAACCTAATTTAATTAAAAGTTATGTACTTGCTCTAGAAAAGGAATTAGACATGAAACATAGACCATTTAGGTTTCTCCTCTCCCCATTCAGCCAAAATTCATATACAAAATTCATATACGGATGTATTTCAATCAGAAAGGTGCATACACAGATGTGTAAGGAAGAAGCTCCTTAACAGTTTAATTCCCAAACTCAGTAATCAGAAATGAAAGGAAGTTCAGACAGAATTGAGAAGAAGAAGAAGATAGATAGTGAGAATTAGGAGAGAAATAGATAAGGAATAGAGTTAATTGGGGAAGAAGAAAGTATATTCATTTCATTCATACTTCTTTACATCACAAATCTCAGCCTAAATACTCTTACCTCGCCTTCATTAATCCAACAGAAAATGAATAATGATGAGCATGTGAATGGCACAAGCTACATCATGTCGAAAACATGACCTGAATCGTAAATTAAAGACATTTCCTACTCTACCCTTGCTTTATTCTCGCAAATTACTAAGACACCCAACAACCGATAGCTAATGCGTAATAAATGCAGCTCCCCTTTCTTACAATCCTCCCCTTCAGATAAACCTTGTCCTCAAGGTTTGAAATTAAGAAATTTCTCGACCAATTCATCCAGTCTTCCCAAGAAGCTTCACTGGGTAAAGTGTTAAATCCATTGTACCAATACCTCCACCCCGCCGTGATTTTTTTTTCTTCACCATTCTTCTGTCAAGAACAGCCATTGGTTCCACCAGAAATTGTCCAAGTGAGTCCAAAGGTAGTAAAGAAGGAGAAGTAGTACAGTGCTGGCCCACCTTCTTCTTAAGTAAGGAAACATGAAAAACTGGATGAACTTTGGCATAAGTTGGTAAATCGCAATTTGTATGCCATCGCCCTACTTTGCTTTCCACCAGAAAAGGACCATAGTACTTGGGCAGTAATTTCCCGTGATTCAATACCGATAAGGAAAGCTGCTTGTATGGTCTAACCTTAAGATAAACCATATCCCCAGGCACAAAGACTCTTTCTGTTCTGTGCTTATCTGCATAGTGTTTTATCCTTGCTTGGGCTTCAGTCAAATGCTGCTTCATCAGTCTTAGCAATTAGGCTCTATCTTGTGAATCGCTGGTAATAGGTCATGTGACTTTCCCAAACTGATGGAAATTTAGGTGTGGGGGTTTATATCCATATAGCATCTCAAAGGGTGTGGCCTTCAATCCAGTGTGAAAATGGGTATTGTACCAAAGCTCAGCCAGAGGAAGCCAAGAAACCCAATTGTGTGGATTTTGTGCAACCATGCACCTGAGATAACATTCTAATACTTGATTCACGCTCTCAGTTTGGCCATCGGACTGAGGGTGATAAGATGTACTCATCTGTAACATAGTCCCCACTATCCTGAAAAGTGACTGCCAAAATAAACTAACAAACACCCTATCTCTATCAGATACTATGGTAGCAGGTAAACCATGTAGTTTGTAAATGTGTGAGATAAAAACTTAGGCCAACTGAGAAGCAGAAAAAGGGTGTTTGAGTGCCACAAAATGCCCATATTTAGTTAATCTATCCACCACTACCCATATCACCAGACGCTTGCCTCGATTTGGGGAGTGCCTCAATGAAATCCATAGATATATCAGCCCATGGTGTCTCAGGTACGGGTAGGGGCTGCAACAGACCGGGGGAAGCTAATGTTTCATGTTTCTGTTGTTGACACACATCACACTCCCTAACAAATGTAGTAACATCATGTCTGAGTGTTGGCCACCAAAGGAAGCTGTGAATCCTCTCAAAAGTCCCCCTTATTCCAGAGTGTCCTCCAATAGGAGAAGTGTGGAATTCTGTCAGAAATTTCCTTCTTAGATCATCATCTGGACCCACTACTATTTTGCCTTAAAATTTAAGCCTGCCATGTTGGAAAGTATATCCTGGAAGAGCATCATCCTTGAGTTGTAATTGAAGGATGATCTCCCTTAGACCATCATCTTTTTCCCAAGTTTGAGCTATTTCAGCTATCTATGATGGAATTGCTGTAGTTAACATATAGCAGCCTTCTGAGGATGTAGTAGAAACTCTTTGCAAACCAGCAGATTCTGGAATGACCCCTTCAGCAGATTCCATCTTTCTAGATAAACTATCTGCAACAACATTTTCCTTCCCCTTCTTGTAAGAAATTTCATAATCTAATCCCATAAGTTTTGTGATCCATTTCTGCTGGTTAGTGGTTGTTATCCTTTGATCCAGAAGATACCTTAAGCTGTGATGATCTGTTTTGATTAGGACTTTATTTCCTAACAGGTAATGTCTCCATTTATTGGCTGCAAACACCATTGCCATGAGTTCTTTTTCATAAGTAGAATACCCTAGATGTTTAGAGGGAATGGCCTTACTGAGAAAGGCTATGGTCCTGCGTTTCATTGCATAAGGATCGCCTAATAACCCCCATACGATGCATCTGCTTTAGCACAAAAGGTTCTTCAAAATTAGGCATAGCTAATACACAGAGCACGGGACATAGCTTGCTTGAGTTCTTTGAAAAGCATGTGCAATTTGTTCATTCCATCCAAAATTCCCTTTCTTCAAGAGATCTCGTAAGTGGTAGTCGCTTCATGACCCCATAATTTCGATGAATCTCCTATAATACCCAGTAAGTCCCAGAAATCCTCTCAGTCCTTTAATGGTTGTAGGAGTAGGCCATTTTAACATACATTCAATCTTATCTTGGTCTGTAGACACCCCATCAGGATTAATAACATGGCCCAAGTAATAAATCTGCTGGGTACCAAACTCACACTTACTTTTTTTGGCAAACAAACAATGGTTTTGTAACAACTGGAGTACCATTTTTAACTTCTTCAAATGTTCCTTATAGGTCTTGCTATAGATTAGGATATCATCAAAAAAAACCAACACAAATTTCCTTAAGTAAAAATTTGGAATATATCATTCATTAGGGACCTGAATGTGGTAGTGCATTGGTGAGCCCAAAAGGCATCACCAAAAATTCAAAATGGCCAAAGTGGGTTCTAAAGGTCGCATTTTAGGAATGTCGCAGGATTAACCCTTATTTGGTGATATCCTCGACCTTAAGTCCAACTTAGAAAACCCGATTAGACCCATGAAGTTCATCTAAAGCGGCTCATCTATAGCAGAATTGGGAACTTATCTTTAATGATTAGACCGTTTAAAGCCCTATAATCGACACACATTCTCTACGTGCCATCATGTTTTTTACCAATAACACGTGAAAGGCATAAGGATCATTATTTGCTCGAATGATACCATTGCTAAAGCATCTCTTTGATAATTTTTTCAATCTCTTCTTTTTGTACATATGGGGTATCTATAGTATTCGATATTCATTGGTGACTCCTCTTCTTTGAGCTTGATGTGATGATCTTGAGTTCGAATGGAGGTAACTCCCGAGGTTCTTGGAATATCAAGCAAATTCTTTGCAAAATCTTCTATATCTGCTCATCCTCCTTAACCTCGTGAGGTTTGAGTCCCTATGTAAGCCCTTTGTTGATCTGTCTCATTGTGTTAATCGGGTCCTCATTATCCCTCGACATGCCCCAAAAAGGTATCCAAAATATCCATGGGTTGCAGAATTTAGAACCTGCTTAAACTCCCCAGAATCCATCATTTGAATGGTAGGAGATACCTGATCTGATTCCCCCTGTAACATAATGGTCCTTCCTTCATGCACTAAAGTCAGCTGCAACTCATGAAAGTCAAAGGTAACAGGATTAAAGAGTCGAAGCCATTGGACTCCTAAAATTGCATCTATACCTCCTGTAGGCGAGTAACTCTAAAGTATGTCTCGAAACTCTTCTCCTCGCATGCACCATGATACCTTGGGGCAAGCTTGATAGCTAGAAACCTTAAACCCATCTGCCACAATGACATTAAGAGGATTAACATCCTTAATCACAGCTCTAATCTTCTTAGCAGCTTGAGGATCCATGAAATTGTTGGTACTCCCACTATCCACCAGTATCCTTAAGAATTCTCCATGAGCCATACCCAACAATCTAATGGTATTATTAGTACTGTGACCAGACAGTGCATGCAGTGTTATTTGGGCTTCCTGCTCTTCACATTCACCATTTAAATCCTCCTCATTATTCTCATCCCCATAATCAGGGTGATCTTTCTCCATACCTTCTGATGGCAGCATCATGAACAACTTGGGTTTCTTGCAGACATGCCACGGAGTAAAGGGCTCATCACATGAAAAACACAACCTCAATCTCCTTTTTTTCATCGATTTGTTCTCCGGTAAGGCCTCCGATAGGTAGAGCCACGATAGCTTCCTCATCTGTTCCTTTTCATTGGCTTTGCTTGAAAGCGGTGTATCACCTTATTTTGAACAAAGACTTCCCCTGTGCTCACGACCATCCTACTCCTCTTAAGCCATGCTTCTAACTCGCCTCCTCCACCCTAGCCAATCTTATCATTTCCTTTAAATTTCCAGGTTTAAGTTCCTGTACCCCCAGTTGGATTTCCAATTTCAAGCCACCCATAAAACAATCCATAAAAAACTCCTCATTGAGGGATAGATTTCTAGCTAGGACCTACCCTTTTAGCTCCTCAAATCTCCTTCTGTATTCATCCACAGTCCCCATTTGTTGCAGCTTCTTCAATTCTCCAATAGGATTTTCATTAGCCTCAGAACTGAATCTGGCAGTGATTTCCTCTGTCAATTTTTCCCAACTCAACTCTTGGTCCTCCTGACAAAACCCAGCATACCACAACTCAGCCTCACCCTCCATGGTTGCCAAGTACACCTTCTGAGATTCAGGAACCATATAGTGTGAGAACAGCTTATTACACCTTCTAATCCAAGCCCTAGGATTTTGACCATCGAATTTTGGGAATTCAAATTTTATGGTCTTAAAAATATTTTCAGAACCATCAGATTTGAATTTTCCATCATAAGGCCCTAAGATAGATCCAGTGTTGACATCAGAAGTACATTCTCTATGATGAATATTGGATTCCTTTTGTGCGACTTCTCTGTGATGAATATCGATTTCTTTCAGGCGCCTAAGAGTGATTCGAACCTTTTCATTAGCAGACCCAAACTTCACATCTATCCTCGATCTATGGTAGTAAAGGATTCTCAGAATGAATCCTCAATTCAGTCAGATATTATTTTATGCTCTCAAACTAGGTCTCCAAGTTACTTAGTCTCCGATTATTGGTGGCTATAACTGCAGAATCGGTAGCTCTGATACCAATTGTAAGGAAGAAGCTCCTTAATAGTTTAATTCCCAAACTCAGTAATCAAAAATGAAAGGAAGTTAAGATAGAAATGAGAAGAAGAAGATAGATAGGGAGAATTAGGAGAGAAATAGATAAGGAATAGAGTTAATTTGGGAAGAAGAAAGTATATTCATTTCATTCATACCTCTTTACATCACAAATCTCAAGCTAAATACTCTTACCGCCATTTAATCCAACAGAAAATGAATAACAGATGAGCATGTGAATGGCACAAGCTACATCATGCTGAAAATATGACCCTGAATCAAAAATTAAAGACATTTCCTACTCTACCCTTGCTTTATTCTAGCAAATTGCAGAATAAATGCAGCTCCCCTTTCTTATAAGTTTAAACTGTACGGAGGCAAGCCAAGTCATTCGGTTGATACTCCCAGTCTCACAGCTCTCTGCATTCTGCCATAACCCAATGGCCAAAACCCCAAATCGCATTTCACTATCTGCCTGCCCTAACCCAAAACCCCAAATCTCGTCTCCATCTCCGACCTCTCCCGTGTTCGCCTTCACTCTACTGACTACTGGTACGCCAATTATTTTGGTTTTTTGTTCTTCTTTCCACTAATTAAGGTTAGGGTTTGAAAATGTCTTTGAGCAATTTTAAAATAGGCATGAATTGTACTGTAAGAAGAATCTATGGCTCATGAATTGCCGAATTGGACTAAAGAACAAAACCTCAATTAAAAATATCTAATAGATTGTAAATAACTTTTTTTAGTTTACTTTTTAGGTATGTTTTGATTTCTTGACATGAGATGGACATATTGCACTTTACTTTTGTGGAAGGTTCATGTTCTGCTTAGCATCTATTAAAAATGTCTAATAGATTGTAATTATCAGTTGAAGCCACCATTAGTCTCAAACAAAACTAACTCTCTGCAGTCTTATTTTTAGTCCATCTGTTCCATATCATCTCTCTTCTCTAAGCTATCAAACCTTTACCCTTATATTTATAAAGTTCGCTAAAATCCTCTTGGTTTCGGTTGGAACCAACGAAGTTACAAAGAAATTGGGGCTGTGAACTGAATTGGGAAGAAATTAAAACTTATTTTTAGCAAGAAGAGATTGAATTCAACCAACATCAAGCCCAAAGCAAGAATTGAGACAAAAGTTCAAAGCAGAATAACAAATAAGAGGTAAATCAATTTTTTACTTGTTAATTTGTGGGAATTAGAGTAAAATTTCATTATGTATTGTATTGTTTGGTTGTGAAATCAGTTGCATGGTGTGATATCCCGAATATTAGTAATATTTCTTTTAAGGGAAATATTAAATGATTAAATAAAGGTTAGAGATTTAACCTAAATTTTAATAAGGGAAATGTGAAAAAATGGATTAATTTTTTTTATCTATGTGCTATAAAGAGCTCATAGGGTATAAAATGATTGTGAAGAGAAACTTTTAAGATAAAAGACTCTAACTAAGAATGTTAAAAGACATTATAAATAGTACTTATTCATAAGGAAAAGAAAGCAATATGTGGAATTAAACAAATTTTATGAGATGTAGTAAGTATAGGTATTATTAAATGTATACCTTTATTATTCAAAATGAAAAGGAAAGTCAACATGGCTTAATTGAGAAATATTCTTGACATAAATCTAACCATGAACTCAATGAAATAATTATATTATAATATAATTAATTTCATTCAAAAAGTATTATTTAGTGACAAATAAGGAAATTGGTGTGCTACCATGAGTATTTAAATTACATAGAGCCATCATTTTAATGATGTACGTGCTAAATATTTTGATGGCCTAAAGAAATGTGGTGGAGAAAGATCCATGTATATTAACATGTAATCTGAGTCCATATATAATTCTTGGGCCACAATAAATTTTGTTATGTGTGCTTGAAAATGTGGTATATTGGTTTTAATATATGGAACCTTACCTTACTTGAAGAGATGTATTGAAAGTCCACATTTAAATATTGGATTACCTTAATTTTTCAATGAAAGCTTGCAAGCCTTCTCTATATTTTGTCTCTAGAGTATGATTTATTACTTATTTAGATGAGTACAATAAGTCCAAATTAAAACCATGTCCAGCCCAATCCGGCAACCCATATGGTGTGCAGCAGGGGAACTATTTTAGCTTAATTAGATAAAGCAGTTAGTTTGCTTTAGTTAGCAATTAGTTCACTTAGTAATTATTTAGTAGCAGCTAAGTAGACTGCTAGGGGCCAATTAAAAAGGAAAATAGCACATAAGCCTTATAGAGGCCAAGACATGTGGCTGTGTAGGGGCCAAAGTAGCAGCCGGGTAGGGAGTATAGAGAGCTAGCAGTAGGGGCAATGATGGAGCTGGCTATAGGTGATGAGGGGTTGCAGCTTAGAGGCAAAGTAGGCTGATGAGAGAGAGGTTAAAATTAGCCATATATGGCAGCACCTTGCACTTGAGTTCAGTGGGCTATACCTCATATCTGAGCTTCAAAAGCTGTAACATATAGAGAGATAAAGAGAGCTCGATTGAGAAAAAAAAGATAGGAAGAAACTGAACATCAAGCACCTGTACCTCTAGAAGTCTAGCAAGGTGAGCAAACCCATCTCATTCCATTCCTTTCCATGACATTTTCATTAGCAATAGTTGACTATTTTGGTTGAATGACCTGGAATGGCCATACAAGTCTGTTCACTATTATAATGATAGATATTCTAAATTTTTGGCTGATATGTTAACTTCCATAAGGCCTAGTTGTGGCTATAAGTTGTTGATGTCATGCTAGGTAAATTAAAGCCATAAGGCTGAGGTCAAAGAGCTAGAAATATATGTACTATATGTATATACATGAATTGCACTCTACATGTTTGATAAAATGCCTAAATGTTGACTATTATGTGCTAAAGGAATGTTAGCTATGCAAACAAGTCCAAAACCATGTCATATGCTAAGATAATAATCCCATGTATATGCTTATATGCTAAAAGGAGAATGGATATGCTTAACTTGAATAGCTAAGAGGTTTCAAGCTTAAAACCTAAGTAAAAAGAGGGTTGCTTTGGGTTAACTAGGAATTTATTTAACTTCAGCCATGTAGGTATATCTCTTAACAATTACATGTTTTAAAGATGCCTCAACATTCATCTTAACTAAACTTGAGGCTATTTTGAATTACCTTGCCAAATCCATGCTTAAAATTCTAAGTTTGGGGCAGCCATGGTCATCTATTAAACCTGGCCATATTAGATGGTTAGAAGCTCATGTTGTAACATAAAATATACTAAAAATGATAGCAAAAGTGCAGCAAAGTCATGAGCTAGCAAACTTGTAGAGCTTCATGTGGATATGCTATGTAAATTAAGTTTTAAAAGCCAAAAGCATGCTAAGCTATTATACAAGGCAAGGGTATGAAATAATAAGTTTGATGTGATGAAAATACATGTGCCTCAATGAATTAAAAGGTCAGAACCTGAACTTGAGGTGTTAAAACTATGCTTGACTACTCTAGTCTAGGAATTGTGTGTGAACTATTTTGGTATGGACTGCTATATGTTATCAATTGAGCTACCCAGATTTTATAAAGAGAATAAAACTCATTCATATGTATACAATGTCAAAATCATTCCATGCTCATCATGCTATCATGTGTCATCTATATTGCTAGTCCATGTTTTCTTCAAGTCATAAAAAGCTTAGAAGTGAGCTGTTTTGGTCAAAAGCATGAAATCTATAACCTATGAGTTTTAAAACCACGTGTGTAGATTATATAGCATGTATAAGTGTTATATATGCAGAGAACTTGGGTACTTAATGGCCTAGTACTGTTATGGTAAATGAATGCTAATTCATACTTATAAAGCCTAGGAAAGGGGGCTGTTTAGTATTGCTAACTGAACTGAATTGAAATCATGCCTAAGTGTATGGTAATGAGTTTTTATGATAATTAAAGTTCATATGAAGTGTTTAAAGACCCTTTGTGGTCTGTGGTGGACTGCTTGAAATTTGGGAGCAAAAAAATTGTGCCTCTAAGGGGGCTATTATGGCCATTTGTAGCTACTGATGTTATAAATCAGTAAGGTATACTCTCATTGTCCATAAATGTCATTTAAAATATGTTCCTAAAGTTAGTTGAAGTCTAAGATGGGTATTGTCCAAAAATCATACTAAAAGCTATTAAAGTAAGCTTTAAAGTGTCAACTAGCACCCAACTATGGAACTGCCATACCTGGACCATGTAGGCAAGTTTAAATAGTTATAATATGGCATAAGTAAGCTACACAAGCTAAAGAAACCAATTCTAAACTGTTTTGAGCATTGGACTTTTTAAAAATCACATTTTAAGATCAAAAATAGATTGTTTTGGGTAACTTCTAGTACCTGAACTTATAAGACTATAATGAACTCATATAAAGTTGTTAATTCATGCTTGTGATGATTCCTAACCATTGCCATAACCAAAGCTAGCAAGAAAACCAAGTTAGGATCTCTTTTTCAAGCCTAAAGTGAGCTTTGATAGGTCAAAATGGGCTAGATGATTAAATAAGGTGTAGTGATGCTAAAAGTATCCTTAAGTAACTTAAATACACATGCCTAGACTATCCTAGTGGCCAAAACTAGAAAATTGGAAAAAGTTCAAAAATAGTTTTGTAAAAAAAGTGAGAAAATGGCTAAGTTTGAGCCCTGTTTTGGGAAGCTTAATGGGCATGAACAAGAAACCTAAACCTTGATTAAAATACCATGTAGTATGGTCTAGAAGTAGGGCCAAGTGGTTAAGCTCTTGGCTTAACCAAGAAATTTAAACAAATCACCAAACTAGCATGGAAAATCATTAAAACTGCAGTTTTTGCAAATTTGTCCAAGTATGAAAATTTGAGATTTTTCCATTTGGCCTAGAACTTACTTTGGACACCTTAGAAAAGTGAGTTAGAGTTATTCTAGGCTATTCCAAGTGTTGGAATGCTAATGTACGCAATAACTTGAGAAGTTAGTATGTAAAAGCTTGAAAAAAGCTTGGTTTAGAGGGTCAAAACCCAATCTATGCTTAGCAAACCTAAAGGAATGCTAAAACTAGTTCTAAATAGATATAATTCAAGTGTTGGAATGAACCAAAGTGGCTAGAAATGAAATTGGCAAGAATTGACCAGAACTAGTAAACTCAAAACTGTGAATAATGGCCTTGTTTGGGTATCCGTTTGAGGAAGCTTAAGTTACTTGCTTAATGACCTAAACCAGTAGAAAAATACTTTGATATATGTTCTATAAGCATGTCCAGATCTCCAAGCTAAAAGCCTAATACAAAAATTCATAAAAATTCCCAAAGTAGCATAGAAAATCACTGAAACTGCGGAAACCATGAAATTTTTGAAGTCTGAAACTGCTGTGTATGGGCTATTTCAGGCCACTGTTTCGAAGCTTTTCCAAACTCTTTTCATGAATGTTATATTTTTTTTAAAAAAATACTACGTAGTATGAGGTAGAACATATCCGAAAATGGCTTTAATCCGATGTATAACGAGTGAGATAAAAATTCATAAAACTAGCCCGAAAATCACAAAATCTGAAATTTCTAGATTTTGTTCTGCAGTCTGGGCAGTGTGTGGGCTGTTTGGGCAATGGTTGTGCTGTTTTTGGCACGCCAAGCCGTTTTGGTTCGCTGAGTCAATTTTTGGGCGTCATGTAATTCTTTTTATATGTTACTCATTTTTTTGTGTAGAGTCCAAATATGTAATCGTTGCGTAACACTTTTTGGACAACCCAAAAAGTGTAAAAGTGAACTTAGAAGGAAATTTTTATTATTTTGTTAACTGGGATAGACACATTACAAGATTAATGTAAGGTACTATTAAGTGAATGGTTACAAAGTGATGAACGAATGCTCTGTGCATAATCTAAGTCTAAGGAACCTAGATGAGAAATGTTTAACCAAATATGGTATGTTGTAATGGTGTGATACACACATAGTACGTAAACTACAAGTGCGATAAGCTAGCACATGTGGTGATAAAAAGGGAAATAAAACCGAGCTATATAAATAATGAAGTTGAATGTCTATATTATTAGATATAAAGAGGATACAAGGAATATAATAAGTTAAGATAAGGTTTTAAAGTAAGATCACATTAATAGTCAAACTTTGACTGATAATGTGTTTTGTTATTAATCTCACATACAATGTAAGTTGTGCAAGGAACGCAGAAGTTGGTGTAATGGTAAAACCCCGGTACAGGTAAGTTTTTCAGAACTTGTTTTTATATGTGAACTTGTTAATTGTAATGTGTACATACTCCCTGTATTATATGTACTCCTTGTGAATAAATTGAGATGCGTTATACTATGATATAAATCTATTGAATCAAGTTAATGATTGATGTGGACTGAGCTATGGAAACTTACTATATTCATGATATGAGGTATATGATAAGCGTGAAGTAGGTATAATTGCTGAGTATGAGCATTATGATGCCTGATTAAATGCAATGTATGAAAAAAATTAATTTATGTATAAACTGTGAAGTATGAATAATTTAAGTTGTGTTTAAAATGTGAACTATGTGTTATGCGATAACTGTTAAACTTGTTGGGCAACGTAGTTACTCACTCTTGCTATAAATAATTATTTTTAGCTAAACCAAAGCGGATCGAAGGATTTGGGATAGACAAAGGAAAGAGGAAGAAGTAATTATTGAAGTTGTTCGTATAGCTCTAGCTATGCTAGGTAGCGTTCAAATGACATATTGTAATTGCATAGTCAAAGAACATTGTATAAAATTATAGTTAAGTCTAGTTGTGAGTTCATGGTTAATTACAATCAATATATCCAACTGAAAAAGATTATTTATAACTTGAAATATATAATTTGAATCAATATGATTTGAAAGTGCAACACCAGGATGTAGAGGTTGCGGATTCCTGGAAATAGAAGAAATTAATTTATTAATTAGTATCAAAGCGAGATTGTATTCATTATTTTATGAATAAAGATTATAAATATTCATATGAAGGTTGTATAATAATGCACCAGGTCTGAGGTTCAAGGGACCGAATTTGGGGCGTTACACATGCGCTGCACTGTATTGCAGCGTCTGTTTAGCTTGGTTTTGTTGAGCTATTTGATGTCTTGAGTGCTACTACATAAGTTATATTTTCTTTCTTTTGAATAAGTATTGTTGTAGATATTAACTTTCTTTTGATACTTTACACATATCTCTGCTATGTTAAGTTTCATTGCATTTTCTCTATTAAAATGAGTTAAGTCATCATTCTTTGTTATCACTGTATTTCCAATGTTTTAGATTTCCATATGGAATGAACAGTAAATATTAGAGTTTTTAATTGACGGATTATTTTAACTTCAATAATCTAATTTCATTTTCAAAATGTAACTTTGGTTGGTATAGAACATAAGGACAATGTAACTCCAAATTTTCAGTTATTCTTTTATCAGCTTTGAATAAAGAGCTAGAAAAAAGTCCAAGGAATTGAGATTACAATATGAATACTAGGTTACAACCACTCTGAACTGATTGGACAACAATAATGGAAGTCCAAGGAATAGGTTATGTATTTGTGCATAGACTGAATAAGTTTCTTCTCATTTACATATGATTATTAAGTAGCTTTAGTTACTTTTAGGAACTGAGAGTAGGTTATGCTTGTATCTTTTAATGCTTGTAATTCTAATCTACATCACTTAGTTTGTTCAGCTTTCTCTGCTAACCTACTTTTAAACTTAATTTCTTTTTATTGAGTTCTACCTACTTTCTATGTTCTAGGTTGGAGTATGAGCAAAAGCGAGACATGGAGTCACGAATAACGAAGCTAGAATCATCACTCAATACTTTGAAAAATGCATTGAAACAGGTCGAGGATAAAGAAAATGAACTACAATTAGCAATAGAGAAAGCTACTGATGAGATTAATCAATGGAAGATGGAAGTTTAGGGTAAGTTTAATTTATTTTTTAGGCTTTACTTATTCAAATTCGCCTGATGCTATATACAATGGGTTGGTTTATTTGTTAATACTTGTACTTGTCTTTGTGATTGGTGCCTTTGGTTTTTTCAAAAACAAAGTAAAGGCAGTATTCATATTACAATCTCAATTCCTTGGACTTCCATTATTGTTGTCCAATCAATTTAGAGTGGTTCTGTCACTATCAGCTTTGAATAAAGAGCTAGAAAAAGTTCAAATGGAACTTGACAACAAATCATTTCAAAATAACTGTCTAGGTAAGATCAGATCCTTTATACTCCCTCCATTCTAAAATATAAGATCAAGTTTGACTTTTTTAAAGTCAGTATAAGATATTTTCATAGTCAAAATTTATGTAATTCATTTAACTTTCAAAACTATAGAACTTGTAAATAGTATTTCTTTTTAATATAGTTTACAATTTTAATAATCGTATTGTCCAAAATTAAATGAATTCATATCAATTTTGAGTTTAATATATCACGAATTGAATGGACTTAAAAAGCTAAAATTGATCCTATATTTTGGAACGGATGAAGTATATTCAAATGACTATCTACATTTCTGAAAGAGTAATAAAAAAATTCCTTTCTACAGTGCTTCACTAATTGCAATATTTATTTCTATGGATATCTTAAGTTACTATACCGTCGAAAATGTAATTTTATATCCGTCATGCATATTTCTCATCTAGATCAAGCTATGGTTTTACAAGCAAAGAAAGTTGAGGATGCTTCTAATAAGTATGAATGTGATAAGAATTCTCGGTCAGTAGCTATTGATGAATTAGGGAGGAAAATCAAGGTAAACCGACAAAGAATTCAAGTCAGACTGCAGAAGCATCTTGAACTCAACTTATGAACTTGTATTGATTTATTTGCGTAAACATGAAGCAAGAGCATTTTAGCTCTCCTGTGAAGCACATGATTGTGCTAATTCAATTCTCGATTTGCATGAGATAGTTTCTGCAGTTCAAGGACTTGGTTTTGAATTACAACTTTACTGCATTTGGTGCGTTCTTTTTATATCATTTTCTTTTTCATTACAGTTGCACAGTATGAGGATCTTAAACTAAAGTACATCGAGGAGCATATGAAGAGGAAGAAGCTTTATAATTAAATTCAAGAAGCAAGAGGTACATTTTTTAATTCTTTTATGTGAAAAATGATATGATTTACATAATATTTTGAATATAAAATTGACTCGAGCTTCTCTCTTTGACTATATTCCTCAGGGAACATCAGGGTATTTTGTAGATGTCGACCACTAAGTAAAGAGGAGGTTTCATCAGGTTGTGCGACAGTTGTTGATTTTGATTTAGCTAAGGATGGAGATCTTGGGATACATACTGGTAGTTCCTCAAAAAAGTTATACAGGTTTGACCGTGTTTATACACCAAGGGATAACCAAGGTATGCAAAATAATGACGAGATTAATTTGGGAACTTCTGTAGACTATAGTTTATATGGACTTTAAGAATATAATGCACATGGGCTGAAAATCATGTGTAACTAAATACTGATCTAAATAATGTCTTTTAACTATTTCTTCCCATTCATATTGACTTCTTTTTCTTCCTCTTTTCAGTTTTTGAACTTTTTGTGGTTCCATTTTTGTTCATTTTAGTGTTTCTTCACTCTTCTCCTTATAATTGGTTGTCTCAGAAAAGTACTCTTTGAGTTCATTGTTGAGTATTTCTGATTAAAATATCAAAACTTGTAATTTAGATGTGTATTAGTTTGAGAATTTAGATGTGTATTAGTTTGAGAATGACCGTAAGTAAGCGATCTTATACTACTAATTTGTCATTGCACTATATAGATCAAAAAATTTAGAGTTTTTTTTTATTTTTATTTTCTGTACTAGTTGATGTTTTTGTGGATGCTTCACTCCTGGTTGTCTCAGTGTTAGATGGATACAATGTTTGCATATTTGCATATGGGTAAACAGGGACGGGAAAGACTTTTACCATGGAGGGCACTGAACAGAATCGAGGAGTCAATTATAGAACTTTGGAGCATTTATTTAAAGTGGTCGAGGAGCGGAAAGAGACTTTTACGTTCCACATATCTCATTATCCTCCTTGAAGTTTACAATGAGCAAATCGAGGGATTTACTTGCTATCTCTCAACAAATCAAAAAAATTAAGTATATTCTCTTGCATTTAACTTTCATATGTCTTTTGAGTCGCCTTTGTTGAACAACTTCAACTGATTTGTTTTGTAATCTAACTAAATTGCCTAATAAATAATTACATGAAAAACTAATTTGCTTGGTTGTGCCATACACAATGTTCTTAGTATGTTTTCAGTGTTCTCTTTGATTCTTTGTTATGAAGTATCAAATAGTGCTATAACCAGGTTAGAGAGTGATTATGCATTGATGTGCCAACCATATTTATTGTTTAGTCACTCAAATTGAACAAGAAATTGGTGGTATTCTAAAGTATTATGAAATAGGAGCCAAGCCTTGACATTGTACCACGTAGCAACTCTATTGTCTTTGTGTATTGATTTGGCACTAAGTGCCTCTGGTGACCTATTTGCTTCATTTTCCTGACTTGCTATTATTTTAAAATGTGCAGGAAGATTGCTTCTACGACCTGCCTTACAATATTGGGTATCAAATTTTCATGCTACGTTTATGGAAGACAAGGGACGAAATTATGAAGTGTACTCACTCTATATATGTAGATATATACTTTGATTAAAGAACTGTGGTAGCTTTAGATGGTTAATTGTAAAGATAATGAATGATTATGTAGTGGATGATTTTATTAAGTTAATAATATTTTAATTTTTTGTATTTTTGCCATTATTTGCTATGGGGACATTGAGCCAGCCAGGTACAGAAAAAGAATGTCAAATATTGATTTGGCAACAATATAATTCGTTACCAAAGCATTGAACAAGTTTTAATATAGCAATAATTTTTTATACATTTAGTAACAAATTTTGTTGCTAATGGCATTAAAAATATAATATTTGGCAACGAAAATTTAACCTAATAACAACGGAGATGATATTGTTGCTAATACTAAAATAAAAGGCAGCATTTTTTATCGTTGAAAATCATATCAACTTTCGTTGCACATATAAAGAAACGACAACATATAATGTCGTTGCTAATCGACGACTTTCATTGCTATTGAAAAATAACCAGCAACAAATATTTTCGTTGCTGATTCTGCATAATGTCGTTGCCAAATAATATAATCAGCAACGAAAATCGTTCTTAAAAAGTTTACATTAAAGAATCTAAAGCAAGCTTAGGCAACAATTTTTATAATTTATCGCAACAAAAAATGTCGTTGCAAAATGGTGTCAATTCCAATGAAAATGCATGGTCGTTGCCAAAAAAAAAAAGAGTTCATTTCGTTGCCAATTAGTAGGCTTTTGCAACGAAATGAGGTTTTTAGCAACGACATTTTAATTATTCTGTAACAATACATTTTGTTGCTAAAGGATCGATGTCTCTGTATGAAAACCAAATTTCGTTGCAAAATGTATTATTTTTCGCAACGAAAAAAATACGTTCGTTGCAGAACAATTAGCAACACTCATTGCGCAATGAAAGATGCAACGACAGTAAAGTCGTTGCCAAAACCCTTTAGCAACGAAATTTGACACCTTTAGCAACGAAAATCGGTTGTTGCTGAAGCCCCATTTTTTTGTAGTGTTTCTCCGTGGGAACGATACTTTACTTTCACTTTATTACTTGTTGACCACGTATACTTGCGTGTTGTGTGTAATTAGATTTTATACCAACAATGACCTAGGATGATGATAATGTGTTAGTAATTTTTCTATGTGCATAATTTAACAAATAAGAATTTTGAAGACGAAAATTAAAAAATTTCAAGAAAGTTTGCGTAAAAACACTATTTACATGAAGAACGATAATGAGCTAGGGTTTGACCCCAAGCCTTTTTGAGAGATTGGCATGTCCTAACGACATTCTGTTTCAAGATCTACCAGTAATATGTCATACAGAGTCATATTAGCTGATAAAAGTTTTTCTCAAAAAAGTGCTATAATAAGATAAAAACACTATTCATCGAAAAATGCTTTTGTATTTTTCAATTTCTGACGAATGCATAAAAGTTAATCTGTAGAGGAAGGATGAAATATCTAAAAATATTTAGAAATGGAGAACCATAGTTTTTCAACTATCGAACGAATTCTGAAATTCAGACAGTAAAGGAGAAGGAGTGTGGAAGGCACACACCTGACACATGCCGACACATGTTGGCACATGCCGGGTACCAAAGTGTACTAAACCAGGTACCAAAGTGTAATAAACCATGTACCAATGTGTAATAGGTCAGGGGCAAAGTGTAATTAGCCAACCAAATGACCAAAATACCCATGGTCTTAAAAATCTATAAATACCAAGCCATTTCTCTTCATTCTTCACAAATTCACAAAAAAAAAAGATAGAAAACTTTGTCTAAATAAAGAGAGGACGTGAGGGACTTAGATTCACAAGTCTCAGGAGAAAAAAGATGTAAGATCAAGTCGTTTATTAACGAAGAAACGCAAAGAATCATAAGGTAATAACTAAAAAACTCAAACTTTTCATCTTTTAATCATTTTCTAGGATGTTATGAAGTGCTTGT
Source organism: Panax quinquefolius (assembly GCA_020205615.1). NCBI lineage: Eukaryota > Viridiplantae > Streptophyta > Magnoliopsida > Apiales > Araliaceae > Panax > Panax quinquefolius. The sequence goes on along the minus strand of CM035155.1, from coordinate 130,035,340 downwards.
TGGTGGGTGGAATGATTCGTTGGAATAAAATAGTTATCACAGAGAAATAAGGAAGAATTAACGATTCAAAAACGTTAATTATATGTTAAAAGTGAATCGTAATAAAAATAACGATTAAAAACGAAGATCATATGAAAGTTGATGGAAAAATTGAAAACCATTCGTATGATGTTTTCAATGGACAAATTGAAAACCATCCATAGGATGTTACTGATGGACAAGTTTAAAACCATCATTCGTCGAAAGATTTAAAAATTTGTATGAATGGATTAAGAACAAGCTATAACGAAGTTATGGCGAAAATATGAGTAAAAGACATTAAAATGGTTGGTTATGACTTTCAAATGAAGTTATGATATAAGTTAATGAACCTAAGTATGTGAGGTTAAGAAAGTGAACGTCAAAGGATTTTCAAGCCGAAAAATAGGCTAGTTAATGGATTTGGAAATAAATCATGTTCGAATGAATTTTAAGTATGTAATGAAAGTTAAAATTAGGCTCGGGAATAGACTCATTCTGATATGGGATTACTAAGCTACGAGTTAACGAAGTATGTGCCAGAATAATTTTTGAAGAAAACTGATTTGGGCAACTTTTCCCTAGAATTGACGCCGCAGTGCCAACTTTTTAGTTCAAAAGTTGTGCCGCAGCGCCAACTAATAGCAGCCCTAGATAAGGAAGGCGCTGCAACACCGGTTGTAAGGCAAAACAAGGCGCCGTAGCGTTGGGCCAGGTCATCGTGTAGAAAAGTTTGCTTGTAAATACAAAAAGAAGGGAATTGAAAGGAACAAATTAAGAACATAAATGGTCAACTAATGTATCACAATAACAAGTGATTAAAATGTTAACAAGAGTGTTGGGAGATTGCATATTTAAAATTTGTTGTTGAAAGTTAATAGTCATGATTATATGTAAAGTCCTTCAAAGGAACACATGTACAAGGACTTAGTGATAGATCAAATTTGTTAGGTTGATCTGAACTTTAATGTTTATCATTTTGTAAATGAATGTATAAAAGAAGAGATCAAAGCTGTTAGGTTGATCTATATTTTGAAATGTAATAGATAGGCTTCAACTGAATCGTAGTCTATCAAGATGAGCAAGAGATTGCAGAAGACATGGTAGAATCATAGAGTGTTGAGGATCGTAGTGTATCTGCTTTGAAGGTCCTCTCCGAAATCGTAGAGTAGTCTTAACGCTTGCCGAGCCAAGTCAGAGTTCATAGAGTGCTCTCGAAAGCGTAGAATCTGCAAGTCAAGCTAGTGAAGATCGTAGTGTACCAGTAGTGTTCTCATCTATTAGCACTAGATCAAGTACCAAGGTGGCATGACACCACGATCAGAATCGTAGGTCTTCATATGTCTGTGTCAGAAGTATAGACACTCAAAATTTTCTGCACTCCTATTACTAACATTGCAGGAGGGTTGATTTGGCTTTTGGAGATAACCTTGAAAGACAGCTTACATCCATTTTGGATACTACCGAAAGTTCAATTCCAACCCAGAACACAAATCGGGAACATCATCTCAAACCCGAAACACACACCGGGAATGTCATTTCCAATCTCGGAGATAACCCCGAGATATACAGATCAAAAGACCAGCAACAACACCGGAGAGGACAGTTCTGTCTTGGCGATAACACCGCGATGCTCAGTTCCAGTCCTAGAGAAACACTGGGAGTAGCAACCCCATCCTTGGTGATAGCCCCAAGAGATGCCATTGTAGTTCCGGCGATAACCCCGAAAATGCTTGTTTCAAACATATGCAATCAGCTTCAACCCTAGACATCCTGTCGAGGCACACACACCTCAGACCCGGAGATAACAACTGGCAGACAGGAACATCCACAGATGACAGTGAGACATACAAACAAGCAACAGTCCAATCTCAGATGTAACCCTGATCAACATCTGTTTTCCACTTAAATCGGCGATAACCCCGGTGAAGAGTCACAACGTCATCTTACCAACTCAACAAGATGATATCTCGACATACCAACAAGTAGTCCAATCTCAGCTGTAACCTTGAGCAACGTCTACTTTCAACTCAAATCGGCGATAACCCCGGCGAGGAGTCAAACGTCATCTTGTTCCTTCGACAATGGCACGTCGTCTCAACACTTCATACATATATACATACAAGAATGTCCCACAAGAGCCGAGGATTGACAATCCCGAGTGACTATTACACGTGGCAGTACTTTGGATAGAATTTGAAGCTTGAAGACCATGGGCATAGACCCCTCTTCCTGACTTCATACAACCTCTAATCCATGTCATTACGTAACTCTCGACACAAGCGGTCCGAAGAAGGTCAAATATACCTCGTTCGGATGCTTGGATTGAAGTTCTACAAGTTCAAGCGGACATTATAGTGCACGACTGCAAGTACTACGAGACGACGGGACCCGCGAGGCTCGGATGCATCACGACCATCCACAGGTACAAGCTATGGCTACTGGCAGTGTACTGCACTTATCCTCAATCTATATATATCTGCCTCGGGGTCAGGCATTTGAGAAGAAGAGGGAGGGAAAAAGGCGAGGAAGCCCTGTCCATTTTACTCTACATACACATTTTTTGAGTGTTTCCTCACTTCTAAACACTAGTTAACTCACATATAGCTATCTTTTATCCGACGGGAGCTGAGTTTTTATCAATTTAAAGTCATAGAAGTCTACTTTGGCAGCCCACTGTAAGCCTTCTTATATTCTATAAAGTCTTCTTCTCATATTAGCACACACTGTTGTACATGTTGAGAGTCGTGTGAGTGTGTTTGCCGGACTTGATTAGTGGTTTTCATTTACATCATATATATATATATACTTATATATATATGTATATATTTCATATATGGACTAACATTATCGAGTTATGCCTCGATTGAGCCTAGACTTCGGTCTGGAGCGTTTAATTGCTTATATATATATATATTTATATATGTAACTGTTGTCAGACATATCTGATGAGCCTAGATTTTATATCCGGTGCGTTTAATCGCTTATATATATATATATACATATATAATTACCGTTGGACATATCCGATGAGCCTGGATTCACATCCAGTGCGTTTACTGTTTATATATATATATATATATTTACATTTCTGTCAGGCCTGGAGTTCACTTCGTGGCCTTTTCTGACTTTATTTACATTCAAAGTCCGCCTGGAGTTTACTTCGTGGCGGTTGATCGCTTTATAGCTTTATTTACATTTTGTCCCTTTAGAGTTTACTTCGTGGCGGTTGATCATATATATATATATATAGCTTTTATATATATATATAGCGCTTCTTCGCTTTCCATACAGTTATTGCGATATCATGTGAGAACTAGGAATCATGTGATCACAGAGTTGATTCTTGAATCTAGATTAGGTTCCCATGATGGACATTTTCAATTTTAAGCGACTTTGTACATTATTTTACGAGGTTCGAATTTCCTTGGATGGTCATTTATTATTCCCATAAGGAGTTCGAAGATCTTCTTTGTATATTATTTTCTCGAGAATGCTTCGCATCTCGAAAATAAAAGCAAACAAGCCAAACATTTAACAATAAAATGGAAGTATGAAAAGGTCTCAATTCCTATTGAGCACAAGATTTGAAAAACCTCTTTTACAAAAATTCATTGATATATCTTGGTTAAAACTAAATTTTTCTTATAAAATTCAAACCTTGTGTATATAGGTGTGAACGAGGCCTCGCACTACTTTCAAATAATTACACATTGATCTACACACACACACACATTCATATAACAATTTCTTTGAAAAGTGGCAGTCACCGTGGTAATACGGATGTCGGGGGGTGCCTAACACCTTCCCTCCGCATAATCAAGCCCCCGGACCTAAAATGAATTTCGGTTTCACAGACCCGTCTAGCAGTGTTAAATCACAGGGTCAATGTGCAAACCTTTTTTGGTTGCGTTGGTGCAACCAGTTAAATACACCAACTGGCGACTCTTAAAGTTAAATCGTTGACATTATACATGTCGGACCTTTTTCACTTATTTTTTCAAACAAATCTCACATTAACATGAGAACACCAAAGAACAATTAACAAAAAGGGACACTCAAAAAATCCCGGCGTCGGCACGGTGGCGACTCATTGGGAACTCCGAAGAAGAGGGCTTAAGCCGCCATTACAAGCTTTTCAAAATTGTTATATGCTTGTGTGTGAATGTTGCATTTACATTTATGATGAATGTGTACGGATGTATTTTAATTATTGCACTACTAAATATCTATCTGTGATATTAGTGTTTCGCACATGTCATCATTTTACATAAACGGTGAGACACGTTGTATGTGAATGTATGTTGCGGGATCCCTCCACCAGGAGGCTATCCTGTCGGTGTTTGATTACTGGACTTGTGGGAAGAATGATTCCCTGGGGCTCAGGAAAGGCACCACTCAGATTCCCTCCAGTTGAACGACCGGATTAACTTCCCGTCAAGTAGATTGCGTTTATCTAGGAACCTTCATGCCGAAAATCTGCGAGAGTAACCCTAAGATAGGTCAGCCTCTGATAAACCAAACACGGAGGGAAGTCTCTTCATACTTTCCATTTTAAATTACCTGTAAAAACATTTACTTGTAATTCTATTCCATGTTCATTCATATGTAATGGAAAATATGAAGAATAATTGTGCATGACATGTTATCAATTAACAACCGGTTTTGCAGGACAAAATTCCTAAACGGACATGTTATGATAACATTTATATTACCCTAAGACTAAACTACGTAAGTCTTTTGTAGGGAAGCAATTGGGCATGTTACCCGTTCAAAGGCCAAAAAGGCCATAGGCCTACAGCCAATCATGTCTTCTTGATCGATCACCTAATCTTTGTTTCCGAGAAGAATTTGTGATTGAGTAAACAAATCACAGACTTGGTTGTCTACTAAAAGAATTACACGATCTACTGGGGTATGAAGATACCTACACATCTGAGTAATCCTCTACACAAGGAGGAGTTCAAGGTGCGGAAAAACAATTCCGATTATATCGGTTGGATACAACTAACAAAGTCCTCGAAAACACCAATCCGAGATCCAATTCGGTGATATCGGGAAGAAGGTCCTCAAATGGAGGAAACTATCCGCGTTCTCAAAGGGATTGGAACCCATGGCAGTGTTTCATATATAGACCTTTGCATATTTCCTGGTGTTCAATATCCAGAGAAATTAAAGACCCCTGATTTTGAGAAATATGACGGATTAGGGGATCCTTATACACATTTAAAGGTGTTCATCGGAGAACTTGGGTCTTACTCAGAAAATGAAAAGCTCTCGATGCAAATTTATTTCAAAAAAGTCCGATTGAGAAGCTTTGTTCATGGTATACCAGATTAGACAACTCTAAGATCCATAGCTGGGAAGAGCTGGCTCACTCCTTCCTTACTCAATACAATTTTCAATCTCAGATGGCTCCTGACCGCTACCAAATCACCAAGGTCAAGAAACAGTCTAATGAGTCATTTAGAGAGTATGCTCAAAGGTGGAGGCGCCTTGCTGCTCAAGTTATTCCTTCCATGACAGAATCAGAAATGGTCATGACCTTCATAGATGTACAGGAAGCTCCTTTCTATGAAAGAGTTCTAGCTGGAATTGGCAAACCATTTTCTGAAACGATCAAACACGGCGAGATGGCTGAGACGGGATTGAAGTCCGGTAAAATTCAAGACCTAGACGCTCTTAAAGTTGTTGCTGAGCACATCCAGTCCGGATCTTATGGAAACAACCCCCGGAGGGTCCATAAAAAGAAAGAGGAGGATGTTTCCTTGATACTACAAGGACAAAAAGGCAATCAAAGCATGCCTATGCAGAGGAGAAACTACTCCCCTTTTCCAGCACAATCTTTTAACCCTCCATTGCCTAAAAGTGGAGAAGTAAAGCGACCTCGAACATTCACACCCTTAGGGGACTCGCTCGAGAATATTCTTGTTCTTCTGACTGCTCAGAAGAAAATTACACATCTTCTTCCACCAGCCAACCCTAATGGGAGGGGTTTTAATGCTACTCGGAAGTGTGCTTATCATGCCGGAGCACCTGGACATGATACTCAAGATTGTTGGGCCTTGAAACATAAGATTCAAGATTTAATAGACAACGGTGAGATCGTGGTCACTAAACCAGATCAACCTCATGTTCAAGACAACCCTCTTCCTCAACACAAAGAAGAAGAGGTCAACATGATCAGTTGGAGCACTGTACAAGGTTCCAATTCTAACGGCGAATCATCCCAACCCATCAAAGACGGTGTTGACAAATGGGATTATGCAAAGTTCCAGTTTACCATGGAACAAAATATGAAAGCTCTTTCCAAACAAATTGAATAATTGGCATAACTGGTGACCCACCAGCATCAAGTCACACGCCAATTAATCAGGCAGGAGCATGCCTATCTCCTTCCTTTTGTTATGAATGCCTCCTCACCACCTTCAGAAAGCGAAGCTATGGAGGATAAGGTTGTGAAGCGAGCAAATGCTAAAGCCCGTCGGGATTTTTCCAATCAGAGGGAATTCACCTATTTGGGCTAATCTATGGAGGAAATACTACAGATGTTAATCAACGAAGGAAGAATTACCTTCCTTCTCCCTCCCATCAATCCCCGCTCAGGGCGGTTCAATCCTGATGAAATGTGTCAATATCATTCACATTCTCGCGGTCACAGCACAGAAGAATGTTGGGCACTCTGCCACCTCATTCAGAATCTTATTGATAGCGGTGTCCTGCATATAGCAGATGATTACACTGTACAACTCAAGGGTGGGAATGCATGTCCTATCAAATGGAAGGGATCAGTAGCAGTTATATTCGAAGTGGATGATGAGACTGTCAAAGTATTTCCCATACAACCAATTCAACTCAAAGGAGCTGACAATCCTTTGAAAGTGGCCGCACCAGAGCCAATTTCTTTATCTTTCAGACCACAATATCCTGTTGTCAGCTTACACAATGTTCCATGGAATTATGGAAATGCTGAAGGATCCACATCTCATACTACTGCTACAGTGTTGAAGGAGAATCCACTGTACCTTCCTCAATGGGTTGTCAAACCTACTTGCAAAGTAAAGGGGAAGATGCCCGTGGAGAAGATTGAAAAATTCCTCTGCACTATGGGGCACAATGAAGCCAAAGTAATTTTAAGCTTGCGAGAAGCTCCACACCAGATTTCAATACTGGACTTGGTTTTCTCTTCCGAGGATCATCGGAAGATCTTGCTGAAGATTTTAGAAGAAGCCTATTTGCTAAAATCAGTGGATGTGGAAAAATTTCAACATTTGGTTGATCACATTTTCAACAACAATGTGATATCCTTCACTGATGAAGACATACCTCCCGAAGGGACCGGTCATTACAAGCCTTTGCATATTACAGTTTTGTCTTCCGGGTTCATGCTAGTAGGAGTATTGATAGATGGAGGCTCATCTCTAAATATCTGTCCTTATGCCACCTTGGTAAAAATGAATATCAATCTCAAGAGGATCCAAAGCAGCCACACTGTCATCAGAGTTTTTAATGGATCCCGACCAAATTACGTCGGAAAGATTGAATTGCCAATTGAGATTGGTCCAAATACATTCAATGTATACTTCCACGTCTTCAAGATCGACTCAGGATACAACCTGCTATTGGGGAGATCATGGATAAACATGGCTGGAGCTGTTCCCTCCACGCTACATCAACAACTCAAATACATTATCAACAACAGTCTAGTCACTGTCAATGCTGAGCCGGATTGTCCTGAACAAGGAACTCTACCAATTAACAGCTTCAATTCAGAAGTTGAACCGGCCAGTTTCCATACTTTGGAAGTGAGTAACACACAATACAATTCTATTAGAGCGCCACTTCCCGTACCCAAGATTTCTGCCGAGGTTATGTCGGCCACTCAAGAAATGATGTCATTGGGTCATCAACCTGGACAAGGGCTTGGTAAATATAAGCAGGGCATTAAGCACCCTGTTCAAATATCCATCAATTGGAGCAGTAGGACTAGGCTATTACGCGATTCGATTCTGAGGAATCCTCATAAGCACAAGCAGGTTCCTCAAGCTTCCGTCGCATGGCGATTTTCTATACCTTTACCCCATGAGTTGATGCAATCTCCAGTAAAGGTTCCAGCCCATGTTGTGACTATGATGTTTCCAAAACCAGTGCCAATCAAAGAAAAAGAGGTGCTGATTCCTGATCCCGAGACGGAAGAAAATGAACGGAAACGTAAACATGACCTTGCCTTGATGATGGCAGGCGTTCGCGTCATTGTTCATGATGAACATACAAATTGATACACCCCAGACGATGATTACCCAGATGTCCTGGTTATCATTCAGGAGAACGAAGACAATGACGATCCTTCCATCATTGCAGTCCATCAAGACTTTGCCCTCGACAATTGGAGCAGCACTCCATTCATTGGTCGACGAGGGTAAAATGGGCAGAAAATCCCTCTGCCTTGTAGATAACTTTAATTGCTTGCTTTCCTTTACAACACTAGAAGTTATTTTATCAAGTACATGCTAACACTTTTGTATGATCGAACAGTTGCATATATTAAGTGAAAGCATCTTTTGTTTTAGGACTTTGAATTTAGATGTGCCTGTCCTTGCTTGATGACATGTACCTTCTCTCCACAAAATTTGTAACTTTGATGCAAAGTTGGACTCAGACTTGATGGACATCCAAGAGGACATTGAGACACCTCAGGAGATTAAGGAATGGGTCGTAGACAAACCCAAACCCAATCTTGATCAAACCACTCCTTTCAATCTCGGAACCTTAGACAACCCTAAGCTAATCCAGATTGGTTCAGACCTTACCATAAATCAACGGAATGACATGGTTGCACTATTAACCCAATTCCAGTATGTGTTTGCATGGTCTCATGAAGACATGGTGGGTTTGTCCACTGACATTGTTCTTCATCGCCTTCCCATCAAAGAAGGATTCAAGCCAGTCAGGCTAAAACTCAGGCGATTGAAACCCAAGTGGAGTTTAAAGGTCAAAGAAGAAATTGTGAAACAATTTCAAGTTGGAATCATTATGGTGTCTACATATCCGGAGTGGATATCCAACATTGTTTCCGTGCCTAAACCAGGGGGAAAGGTGCGAGTTTGCGTGGATTACCAGGATTTGAAAAAAGCTTGCCTTAAAGATAGATTTACCGTGCCCTTTATCCACATTCTTATTGACAATCTTTGCTCAATCGGCATGTACTCCTTTCTTTGATTGCTGCGGGGTACCATCAAATTATGGTCGCTGAGGAAGATCGTGAGAAAACTGCTTTCATCACGCCTTGGGGAACCTTTTTCTACAGACGATTGTCATTCGGCCTCATCAACGTCGTGGCAACCTATCAACGAGCTATGATGGCTCTTTTCCACGATTTAATGCACAAAGAGATGGAGATCTACGTGGATGACATCATTGTCAAATCTCAGAAGGAGGATGACCATGTAGACCATCTCAAAAAGCTTTTCAACAGGTTGCGTAAGTACAACTTGAAGTTGAATCCCGCCAAGTGCGCCTTTGGTGTTAAGTCAGGCAAGTTGCTAGGTTTCTAATCGACCACAAAGGATTGAAGCTGGATCCTACCAAAATCCGGGCCATCAAGGAAATGCCCATTCCTCGAGACGAGAGAAGGAAATCACGGGATTTTTGGGAAGAATCAACTTCATTAGCAGATTCATTTCTCAACTCACAGCAACCTGTGAGCCAATCTTCAAGCTGTTAAGGAAGAACTCCTCCATGAAATGGAACGATGAGTGTCAGAAAGCCTTCCTTACAATCAAAGAGCAACTGATTAATGCTCTTGTTTTAGTACCTCCCAGGGATGATGTTCCCCTGTTTATGTACATGTCCATAAATGACAATGCCATGAAATTTTGCATCTCAGGGCAAAAAAAGACAATAGAGGCCAAGCGAGCTATATATTACCTCAAAGAAAAGATTGACATCGGTGAACACAAGGACACTCTGATTGAGAAGACTTGTTATGCTTTAGCATGGGCTTCCATGAGGTTACAGCATTACCTCCATGGTCACACAACCCATCTCATATCCCGAATGGATCCTCTCAATTATGTGTTCAGTAAGCCCATACTGAATTGTCGACTGTCCAGATGGCAGTTGATCCTACAGCAATTTGACATTATCTACGTGATGCAAAAGTCTGTCAAAGGTCAAGGAATTGCGGATCAACTGGTCGCCGCACCTGCAGGGGATTATAAACCCTTAGAAACATACTTTCCTGACAAAGGAGTAATGACAGTTTAGCGACAACATCTGTACAATACATCCCGTACGTGAAGAATGTATTTTGATGGAGCTGTTAACATAGAAGGCTCTAGAACTGGAGCAGTTTTAATATTCGGTACGGGGGAGCAGTATCCCATCGCCGTCAAATTGCAGTTTGTCAGCACCAACAACATAGCTGAGTATGAAGGCTGTATTATGGGGCTAAAACTTGCCCGTTCAATGGGCATCAGGTGGTTAACTGTCTTTGGGGATTCCGAATTGGTAATCAAGCAATCCACAGGAATCTATCAAACCAAAGAATTACATTTGCTGCCTTACCATCGGCAAGTTTTACAGATGGTTTTGGAGTTCGAAGAAATCTCCTTTCTACACATTCCTCATAATAGGAATGATTTTGCAGATGCATTAGCAATGTTGGCCTCCTTGGTTTACATACCCGATAAGGAAAATATGTTAAACATCACGTTTGCTCTGCAAAAAGCCCCAATCTATGGGAATTACATTGGAGAAGTATCGGATGAGATACCTCCCATCCACAACCCTTGGTATCAGCACATCAAGGAGTATCTACGAGATGGATCTACACCCACTGAGGCGAGCCTAACTGAGAAGAGGCGGATTCATCAACTTGCTATGAAATTATATCTGAGCGGAGATGCACTCTACAAAAGAGATGCAGGATTAGGTCTCCTCAGATGTCTGGATAAAGACCAAGCTTAGAGACTTATGGATGAAATTCATTGTGGAGTATGTGGTCCACACATGAGCGGCCCCTTACTTGTCAAGAAAATTCTCAGAACGGGACATTATTGGCTTACACTCAAAGCTAACTGTGATGCTCATGTCAAGATGTGCTATCAATGCCAGATTCATGGGAATGCTATCCATGCCTCTCCAAGGGAACTCCACAATATGAGTTCGCCATGGCCCTTCTCAATGTGGGGAATGGATGTGATCGGGCCCATCGAGCCCAAAGCCAGTAATGGACATCGATTCATATTCACCATGATCAACTACTTCACTAAATGGGTAGAAGCAGCATCCTTCCCCAAGGTTACTAAAGAAGTTATCATTGCTTTCATCAGAAACAATGTCATCTGATGATATGGACAACCAGAGGTCATTGTGTCAGACAATGCTAAGAACCTCAACAACAAAATGATGGAGGAGTTATGCAGAAAATTCCACATCAAACATCTTAACTCAGTCATCTACCGTCCAAAGATGAATGGTGCTATTGAAGCGGCTAATAAAAACATCAAAAAGATCATGTAAAAAATGTCCGCCAATCACAAAGGATGGCCTGACCTCTTGCCTCTGACTTTATTAGCCTACAGAACTTCCATGCGAACTTCCACTAGGGCAACCCCCTATTCATTAGTCTATGGAATGGAAGTAGTGCTCCCCATAGAAGTGGAAATGGAATCCCTCAGAGTATTGATGGATGCTTAGTTGGATGAAGACTAATGGATACAAGACAGGTATCACCAATTGTCTCTGATAGACGAAAGGCGATCCGCGGCTACCTTCCATGTTCAGTTATATCAACAAAGGATTGCACGATCCTACAACAGAAAAGTCCGACTATGACAATTCAAACGACATGACTTGGTTTTGAAGAAGATCATTGACAACCAAGATCAATCTAAGGGAAAATTCGCTCCTAATTGGGAAGGCCCATTTGTTGTCAAGGAGGTATTGACAGGAGGTGCTCTCAGATTCCAGAAAATGGATGACGATGAATTGCCACAACTTATCAACTCGGACACCGTGAAACGATACTATGTCTGAAGTTACCATCAAACAAACATCCTGGTTTTGATCATCAAATCACCAGTCATTTCAGTTTTGAACCCATTCCTTTTTGAATACTCTTCTTCCCCTCAGGGAAACATACACTTCAAACCAGTAGCTTGGTTTTACCTCACTTGGAATTAGCAGCCTGGTTCCACTTCATTTTCAAACTTTCATACAATTTCGGTTATCCTGAAGACGAGATTGAACCTTTCACACCTGCAGTTTATCCTGAAGACGGGATTAAACTTTTCTACGCCTGTAGTTTGTCTTGAGGACGGGATCAAACTTTTTACACACTTGCAGTTTATCCCCATTAAGGGATCAAACTTTCTTCTCCCCACAGTATAGCCTACACATGGGATTTACACTTCTCTTTGCCTTCAATTCGTCCCGAGGGGCAAACTACGTCGACCTGATCTCCTCTTCAATAGGAGTACGTAGGCAACCATATGCTATATGGCCCGGTCGCAATAAAGAAAAACAACAAAAACATTTCTGCCCTTTCTTTACAAAACAACAAAAAATAACAAAAATAATTCTACACCCATCTGCCTTCCGCATTCATCGTTGAACCTCCTACACTAGGTTCGAACTACGCAGACTTGATCTCCTTTTCAATAGGAGTACGTAGACAACCATTCATGGTGCAGTCTAACCCCTAACAGAACAACATACTTGTCACATGATTTGGGATCTACCTTGATTTGCCCCATTTCGCCGGTTTTGAGATCAAGGGATGGAATTACCCAACCTCTTCTCACAAATAGAAGATTCGGTGACCATCTAAGGCGTGATCGTGCCTCAAAGAGCAATACCAACCCATAAGAGATGGAATTAACTAGGCTTCTCACAAATAGAAATCTTTGGCAACCATCGTAGTGCAGTCGATCTCGAGAGAGGAAGAAACCATCATCCTCTCCACATTCCATACAGATACCAGTCCCAAGACACCAAAGATGGTAGGGATATTCAGAAATCAATGATCCGTTCTGAGAGATCTTGCGACGTCTTAATGTCCATCTATCAAGGATAAGTTCAGAATGCATCAAGATCACAAGGCCCTGGAAAAACAGGTAAATATCAAGCAAGTATCAAGGCATAACTAAAAGGGAAGTGAATCAAACTATATTTCCATGCCATATATAATACTGTTTGATATATACATCTGTGCTGTACATGACAAAATGGCTAAGCTAGTCTGTGCAGAAAAATACAAAGCTATCTATAGATCTGTGTGTATGCGGACTATCAGATCTAACATAGCATCCCTCTCTGAAGAAGGAGGAAGCACTGCAAGCTCTTTCCCAAGGGTATCTACACGAGCTAGTAGATCAGAGGCTAACTGCATGGTGGCATAATGCTCATCAATGTAAGCACTCATGTCAACAAGACTGACAGTCATCTGGGATCTCACTGAAGTGCTGTCTGCAATGGCCACATCCCTAGCAGATAAGGCGGCATCCCGCTCCACTATCAATACATCCCTATCTGATCTTGCCTCATCCCTCTCCAAAAAAGCGGTATCTCTCTCATCAAGAGCTGTCAACATCGCGGCCCTAGCCTGATCTCTCTCATAGGTCATCAAATGTAAGCTCTGCTCCAAATGTTGTGCCGAATACTGTGTAATAGTGGCACTCGGGGTGGGAGAATCCATCATATATGTTGGCAGCCCAGCAGTCAAATCATTGGTGGGAATAATAGCCTCCTCTATAGGCTCCTCATCGTCAGAATCAATCCCACCTTGCTTGTGGATCTTTGCTTGCTTGGTGATGCGATCTCTGTCTCCATCCATGCGGAATACTCTGTGAGAACAACTGGATGGTGACAAAAACTTCGGCCGACTCTCGTTGATCCCAGCGAGCATACAACCTGGATATGTCCTCTGCTGATAAATGGTGTGACGCGAAGCGCTAACTCACTACCCCCTCATACGGATGAAAATCCTGGAACTGGTCAAATTGACACATCACGGCCAGTGGGTGGTAAGTAATCATGCCCCTCAATCCATCCAGAGGGAGATAATCCATGCCCGGAGCATGAGTAATGAAGTTGTAGGGTGAACTAAGCCCTTAACACGACAATATGGCAAACGGATCCCTAATCCTGCGCGAGAAAAAGGCGACCACGATGCATACAAGACATCTGCGTACTCTCTGCGGTGAAAAGGAGTATGACATGGCTATCTCTGGGTGAAACAAAACCCATTGTCTAAATGTGCGATCGGTCTCAAGTGTGACATAAACCACACATATACAACATGGTGAACTACACTGTAAAACACTCTGCCGGATAAGTGCAACAATATATAGCCCGACCTCGAGTCTCTGCAATGATCATCGGTACAATGGTACGACCCTCCCGAGAGCTCTCCTTTGCCATAATGACGCCTTGAGATAACCGGCTCATCCATGTCTGCGTGGCATGAAGGCGTATGACAATACGCATAGAAGCGATACATCTCTACTGGTTTGAGCATGATGATCCTCCGGTATGGTGAAATCTCCGGAATCGTGCATAGCTATCCTCGAGCCAAACACATCAAGCAGAGAAGCTTATTTGGGATATCACGTGGCGGATGTAATCTCATCCTAGACCATTCTCTACGTCTTAATCGGTGAGGGTCATGAGGCTATGCGCTCATGTCTCCAATAGCCATATCACGCATGAAGATCGGCCCGGTGACGGCATCGTCAATCGTCGTATACTCCTCCAAAGTAGAGTCGACTCACGGGTCCCAAATCGGAAAACTGTCTCTCCGATGCAGGTGCTCTAGCATGCCCTCTACAAATCTGTGGGAACACTGAAACATCAGCAGGGGTCATAGTATCTTTTGAATGAATCATCTACGATCACCGTATCGATGGTGATATACTATCATACCATGGTAGCATACCGGCTACCACCACAAATGGTGGGGTATGATCAATCTGACTAACTATCGAAGAGACATCATGCGGGCCGTGTTATAAGACCATCCGAGAATTCAATCTTGAATATCTACGGACATACATATACATATGCATAACATAATAACATGCATGATATAATAGATGGAAATATGATACAAGGAATGGAAAAGCTGTACATACATTCCTAAGTATATCATCATCTAATACATCTCTCATCTGACTAAAATACGAGGAAATGGGGTGAAGCTACCCAACATACAACAGAGGCCTATCAAAAGAGATGGCGAGAAATACATCGAAAAAGTCAAGAGTGTCGATGTACACATCATCGATCCTGTCCACGATGTAACTCCTCTTGAGTTCTTTGGATCTCTATCTACTGGGGATGTCGGGCCAACAAAGGAGGATCTCTGCAAACAAAACCATATGGGTCACCTGAGGGACCAGCGTCAGAGCTAGAAGGATCAAAAGTATCTACCTCTGCAGGATCTCTGCCCAAATGCCGAATGAAAAGATGTGACCCATCCAGCTGTTGAGTCAATCTGTCAATCTGTGTCACATGAGTCGGATCTCTGACACAGGCTAGCCAATTTGTCATCATCATGGATCCTGGAACCATATCCCCCATAAACTGTGTGGCGTAGTGCGAGCTCCAATGGTACGAGGATCCACCAATTTGGAACATCTCCACGAGAGCAGGGCCCCCTCGTGATGTAAAACCGTCGATCCCCATCAATGGGATGTCGATGACGGGTGGCGCAAAATAGGCCGATAACTCTGGCGGGGAGGCAAGATCGGTATACGAATCTCTCCTGTAATGCTCCTGATAGCACGCTCTCCTAAATATAGCTCCCATCCTCCATCTGTGAAGAGAGGAATACTGCGGGTAGAAATGACATACTCTACTCCAGTCGGGTACCCATCCTCAAAACCAACTCCCAAATGCTCTCTAGAGTAGGGAATCCATGTGATGACATCGGCTGTCTATAACTCCAACTATAGGCGACAATGAGTGAAACCCTCAACAGACGGGGACCTCACTTGGTATGGAATGATGCCATCCCGAGTCCTCGTGGATAGGTATCTAAACCTAACACGCTCACGGGGATGTAAACAAGGAAGCCTCTCATAGGCCCAAAAGCGCCAACACAAAGCAAAAACATCTCTGCTGTCGGTCAACACTCTTAACCCATACATGGGAAAAGACAAGAGAAACACTCACCAGCAGAAATGGGTAGAATCATAACCACGCCTCGGTCAAGACCTGCGATCACATGCGCATTCCCTTGAGGAAGTAGGCAAAGGTGTAGGAACCCCAATCATACTCTCCTATACGGTCCACATGTCGAGTGGCTCTGATCAAAGCGAAGGACACCGTAGAAGAGTTATCTACTATGAAGCAGCCCCTAATGATCATCAGGAACAATTGCCAGAGAATACGATCCCTGACTCTCACATCATCGGGTATGGGCTCACTCAATAGCCCGCTCATAGCATCTACGCTCAAAGGACCTGTATGAACAGTCCTGCCCTTGAACGCCTCTACCGAAACTCCCAACAAGGATCTGACGGTAGTAGGGGTGATATCCGCCGTGCAAGGCACCAGCTCCCCTCTAAACTCCATACCTGTGATAAACTACCAATCCATCGGCGTCATCATGACCTCACAGTCCAGCAAATGGAGTGACTGAGTCTGGTGAAACCACCACTCAGACAATGCCATGAGGTAACCCCAGGGACAGCGACAGGGTAGAATGGAGAAGAACCTCCCAAATCCCCAGCCATGGACGATCGCTCTGTAGTCATCATACAAGGCCTGATACATAGAGTGGATGCTAAACCAGTTCCTTCGAGGCTGTGTGAAGCCGGGAACCTACATCAAATGCAGATCAACATCAGACTCCTTGACTCCTTATCAATAGGAAATAAGGAAGATTAAAGATCTAACTTCATACCTCATTTGCGTCCAGGTATACTGAAGGATGCCTACTCAAGTCACCCAGAAGATTTGGGTTCGCCATTTGAATACCTGGAAATTCCCTACGGGGAACACGTATAGCATGAGCAGGAACCTCGATCGGTGCATTCTCCTCCTCGTCCTCGATATTCGTCACTTCAACCCGAATAGGACGTATCACCGCCTCCGCCAAGCGACGAGGCTGTCTAATAGAACGACGCTGAGGCTCTTCAAAAGCCCTCCTCCGTACACCAGAAGTGGTCCTATGGGAACTACTCGGCTAATCTGGATCCATGATATCTGGACAACAAGTCTCCAAATCACCTCAGAAAGGGTGTGGTAATTTCTTACCTAGAGTCTTTTCAAAATGCATTCTATGATTACATGCATGCATGCATTGCTTTAACATACATCTACAGTAGAGTTAAAAATGCATGACTACCCAATACCTACATTTTGGGAAAATTTTGCCATAGCCCCTTTGTAAATGGGACTATCCACATGCATATAGGCATGACTAGGTGGCCATTCAATAGCACACCTATACACAGTCATATACATCCTGTATGCATCATTACATTGCAGTAAAATATCTGTAAGTGTAGTCTAATTACCAGGATTATTTTGCTTGTCTACCTTTACTCATTTGTCCTCATATAGGATAAGAAATGACAGTAAAAGGTGCCAATTTGACTGCTTCAAAAGTCAAATTTTTTTGCATCATTATGTTCAGCATGGTTTAATACTAACATTTGCTATGTTGAATATTTTTTATCAAGTCATATCAGCATGCATATTCACTACTATGTGTCTAAATGCATTTCATGCGATAAGTCATTTTCCAACGGACAGAAATTGGAAAAAAAAATACATGAATATGTTACCAGGACAGTGACGAATGCTTGTACGGTGGCAGAATATGCAGAAAGTTGCCCGAACTCAGCAGATCTGAAGAAGAGCTCTCGGATTTTCTTCGCTACACAACTTGAAAATGATTTATGAAAGCTGACGAGCGCCTATATACATAAGCACGGTTGGTAAATGAAGCTAACTGCGACTCTGCAGGTACACTGCAACACTCTACATGGGTCCCACACCTCCGGCTCGCTCCAATTAGAGTTGCAAAGGAGGTCTCACAAGCTGAAAAGGCCAAATCAGGAATAAAAGTGCTACGCGATTGAGCGAAAAAGCCTGTAATCTTGGTTTCTCATCGGTCAGAGTTAAACTCCCGTCGTCTCAAAGGTATTCGCCTGAATGCAGGGTATACTATACCAATGAGCTTAGCTTTCACAGATCATGCTCAACAATACCCCACAAAGGTTCGATGCTATCATTTGCAGGGTCACAACCCTAAATCATCCCCGGCGGGGGTTACAATGCAAAACCACGAAATATCAAACCTCCCCGGCGGGGGTTACAACACCGAAGTTATTAACACCTACGTATCCTCGGCGGGGGTCACAACGCACATCTTTCAACATCTACGTATCCCCAACGGGGGTCACAACGCACATCTTTCAAGCATCTATGTATCCCCGGTGGGGGTTACAACATAATGCAACCATTGATACACACATCAATGAAGGTCAAGCAGCCTTGACATCATGTCAGCCGATGGCAAGTAAACCCATCGAAGCAACCTTCCCCGGCGGGAGCTACAACGCAATGCTACCATTGACACATACATCAATGAAGGTCAAGCAGCCTTGACAATGCATCCAGCAGGGATTTATCCGGTGATACACACATCGTCGAAGATCGAGTGACCACGATAACAACAAAGCTGTTGGCGATAACTTTCGACGAGAATGAGGGAATATGTTATACACATCCTCAAACAGACAAAGCTTTATCCCCACAGATCTCTTACACACAAGAGTTACCTTTATGGAATATAAGCCAGTGTCTAGGATTCAAGACTTTGGTGATAGCCCCAACGTCAACATCCTTGGAAACTTGGATCGCATGTCCAAGCCATCACTGATTGTCATCATAGCTGGATTACCTAACAATCAGTATGCATTCTACATGCATTTACATCATGTTGATGCATATAGCATCATGTTTATCTTGTTTGCATTTCAAGTGTCTAGTATTCTTTATCCTATCCATGCCTTGCATTGCATGAATATGATAAAGAGGGGCATCTGTAGACACTCGAAATTTTTTGCACTCCTATTACTAACATTGCAGGAGGGTAGATTTGTCTTTTGGAGATAACCTTGAAAGACAGCTTACATCCATTAGGATACTACTAGGAAGTTCAATTCTAACCCGAACACTGGCCCGAAACATCATCTCAAACCCGGAACACACACGGAAATGTCATTTCCAATCTAGAGATAACTTCGAGAGATATCTGAGATCAAAAGACCAAACAACAACACAGGAGATGGCAGTTACATCTGTGATAACACATGACGCTTTCGTTCCATCCCGAGAGAAACTTTGGGAGTAGCAACCCCATCCTTGGTGATAGCCCCAAGAGATGCCATTGCGATTCAAGCGATAACCCCGAAATGCTTGTTTTCAAACATATGCAATCGGCTTCAACCCAGACATCTGTCGAGGCACACACACTCGGGACGGAGATTACAGCGGCAAGCGTATATGAACATCCACGGATGCGGTGAGACATACAAACAAGCGGCAGTCAATCTCGGATGTAACCACGAAAGCAACGTCGCTTTTCCGCTTAAACGGCAATAACCCCGATGAGGACTCACAACGTCATCTTACCAACTCAACAAGATGATATCGTGGCATACCAACATGTAGTCCAATCTCAGCTGTAACCTTGAGCAACGTCTACTTTCAACTCAAACCGGCGATAACCCCGGCGAGGAGTCAAACATCATCTTATTCCTTCGACAATGGCACATCGTCTCAACACTTCATACATACATACATAAAACAATGTCCCACAAGAGCCGAGGATTGACAATCCCGAGTGACTATTACGCGTGGCAGTACTTTGGATAGAATTTGAAGCTTGAAGACCATGGGTATAGACCCCTCTTCCTGACTTTGAACAACCTCTAATCCATGTCATTGCGTAACTCTCAACACAAGCGGTCCGAAGAAGGTCAGATATACCTCGTTCAGATGCTCGGATTGAAGTTCTTCAAGTTCGAGCGGACATTACAGTGCACGACTGCACATACTACGAGACGACGGGACCCGCGAGGCTCGGATGCATCACGACCAACCGCAGGTACAACTGCGGCTACCGCAGGTGTACCTGTGGCCATCCGTCTATATATACAAGCCTTGGGCTCAGCCATTTGAGAAGAAGAGGGAGGGAAAAAGGCGGGGAAGCCCTGTCCATTTTACTCTGCATACACATCTTTTGAGTGTTTCCTCACTTCTAAACACTAGTTAGCTCACAAATAGCTATCTTTTATTCGGCGGGAGATGAGTGTTTATCTATTTAAAGTCATAGAAGTCTACTTTGGCAGCCCACTGTAAGCCTTCTTATATTCTATAAAGCCTTCTTCTCATATTAGCACACACTGTTGTACACGTTGAGAGTCGCGTGAGTGTGTTTGCCTGGACTTCGGTCCGTGGTTTTCATTTCTGTCTGTATATATATACTTATATATTTCATATATGGACTAACATTATCGAGTTATGCCTCGATTGAGCCTGAACTTGATGCGGAGGCGTTTAATTACTTTTATATATATATATATATATATATAACTGTTGTCAGACATATCTGATGATCCTGGATTTTATATCCGGTGCGTTTAATCGCTTTTATATATATACATATATATAATTGTTGTCGGACATATCCGATGAGCCTGGATTCACATCTAGTGCATTACTGATTTTATATATATATGTACATATATATATATATTTACATTCTGTGAAGTTTAGAGAGTTCACTTCGTTGGCCTTTTTACTTTGACTTTATTTACATTTAAATCTGCTTTGGAGTTTACTTACGTGGCGGTTGATCTCTTTATAGCATTATTTACATTTTGTCCCACTTTGGAGTTTACTTTCGTGGCGGTTAATCATATTTATATATATATATATATTTATAGCTTTATATATATATATATATATATATATATAATCGCTATACTTGCTTTCCATACAAATTGCAGTATCATGTGAGCCTAGGAATCATGTGATCACAGGTTCAGTTTACTGAATCTAGATTCGGTTCCCATAATGGACATTTTCTGCTTTGTAAGCGAAATTGTACATTATTTTTATGATGTCTAAATTTCCTTGGATGGCTGTCATGCCCATAAGGAGTTCGGCACTGCTGTATATTATTTTCTCGAGAATGCTTCGAATCTCGAAAATAAAAGCAAACAAGCCAAACATTTAACTATAAAATGGAAGTATGAAAAGGTCTCAATTCCTATTGAGCACAAGGTTTGAAAAACCTCTTTTACAAAACTTCGTTGATATATCTTGGTTAAAACTGAATTTTTCTTATAAAATTCAAACCTTGTGTATATAGGTGCGAACGAGGCCTCGCACTACTTTCAAATAACTGCACATTGATTCACACACACACACATTCATATAACAATTTCTTTGAAAAGTGGCAGTCACTGTGGTAACACGGATGTCGGGAGGGTGCCTAACACATTCACTCCGCATAATCAAGCCCTCGGACCTAAAATGAATCTCGGTTTCACAGACCCATCTAGCAGTGTCAAATCATTAGATCAATGTGTAAACCTTTTTCGGTTGCGTTGGTGCAACCAGTTAAATACACTAACTGGCGACTCTTAAAGTCAAATCGTCGACATTATACATGTCGGACCTTTTTCACTTGTTTTTTCAAACAAATCTCACATTAACATGAGAACACCAAAGAACAAGTAACGAAAAGAGACACTCAAAAATCCTGACGTCGACAAGAAGCATCGAGCCTCGTCCACTTGTTTAAAGATTAATCACAACAAATATAGAATGAGCTATAGACGTTGAAGACCTTGGGAGTCCCAATGACATAGCAGTCATCCTTAGTATATAACAAAGAAATGTATTGAAAAAGCTAAGGAAAGTACTATGGGTTAGTAGAAAACACCTTTTCAGGTGTTAGTTGAGATAGCAGTCTGCTGTGTCAGTGGGCCAAACTGCTAATTAGAAGTTATGTAGAAAGTCTCCATCAAAGCTCAGAAATGTCAAATGCATTTAATGCTTCAACAGATGTCTTCAACGGATACATTTCAAAGGCATCATATATACAAAACATCAGCAGATGAAAGAAATAAGCAAACACTGAACAAAAAGCTGAAGAACACTCAATGATCAAACTCTACAATCTGAAAAAGGAAAGCTTGCTCAGCTACTCAGTTTTTTCGAACACAAGCTTAATGGCAACTGAGTAGCACCATTCAAGAATCAACTATTATCTAGTGAAGGAAGAAGTTCCAAGTCAGAAGGACTTGAAGAGTTCTAAGTGAACTGAGAAATACCAAGTCTGCTGGACTTGAAGAGTTCAAAAGTGAACTAAGAAGTTCGAAGACTACTGGTCTTGAAGGAATCTGTGAGATTCAGAAGTTGTAAAGATATCCTTAGTGGATTTCCTACTCGAAGAGTAGAAGAGTGGACTAGGAGCTTTGAATGCTCTGGACCACTTAAAATCACTATGTCCCTTATATTCTTGCCATAACTGCTATAACTGTCATAACTGTGTTACTCGTATTTATTCATTATATCTTGAAGGGAAAACAAACAAATGTTAATTTTGCTGTGCTTAAATCATTATCAAAACTAACAAGTATTTTGAAATAAAAGAATTTAAAAATATCTATTCAACCCCCCTTCTAGATAACTATTGTGCCTCTAGGAACTAACAATTGGTATCAAAGCAGGTTCTATCAAACAGCCTACAAAGCTTAAGTAGATCCAATGGCACATCTGATAAGCGAATCAAAGACCGGAGGAGGTAGCAAGCCACCTATGTGCAACAAAGATAAATTCGCCAACTGGAAAGTTCATATGCAAGCCTACACGGACTCAATAGATGATGATCTATTTGAAACTGTTCAAAATGGGCCCTACATTCCTACCAAGCTTGCTCCTACTATAGACGATCCAAACAAAATCCAAATCAAGTTCAAAGAAGAATGGACTGACAACGAAAAGAAAGTTATCCAACTCGACAAAAAGGCCAAGAACATCTTGTTTCAATCGTTAGAAGACGATCTGTTTGAAAATGTGGTAAACAACAAAACATCAAAGGAAGTGTGGGAGGCATTACTCATCATGCATGAAGGAACAGAAGAAGTCAGAGAAAATAAACAATCTCTCCTGACTCAGCAATATAAAATATTTTCTCACATTCAAGGAGAAAATGTCACTTCCACCTATGAAAGATTCGATGTACTGCTCAACTCTCTCCGAGCCTATGGAAAGATCTATCCAAATAAAGATCTAATCATAAAGTTCATGACAGCTTTACCTAGCAAGTGGGATGCCAAAACCACTGCCATCAGAGAGTCAAAGAATCTCTATGAAATGACTGTTCAACAGTTATATGTCAACCTTTCACAAATGAACTGGAGCTGACTCTACGAGCAGAAACTCTATCTGAAGGAAGAAAGAAAGATAAAGGAGTTACTCTAAAAGCAACAGACAACACTTCCAAAGCTAATATTGAGAATTACTCTGACTATGATGAAGATGATGATGAGGACTTTGCAATGCTTGTAAAAAGACTCAGAAGGTTCATGCGTCAAGGCAAAAGCAGCAAACCTAAGAAGTTCAACAACTACAACAGCCAATAACAAATAAATGACTTATGCTACAACTACAAAAATCCTGTCCATTTTATTGCAAACTGCAATAAGCCTCTCAGAGAAGAACTCAGGAAAAGATAAAATTCAAAGAAAGAATTCAAAGGTAACAAGAGGATCCAGAAGAAAGAAAAAGGTCTTGTGGCCGGAGGATCGTGGAGTGACTTAGACAATGACTCAACTTCCGAATCTGGAGATGATGAAGATCCTCAAATGGCAAATCTTTGTCTAATGGCCAAACATGCAAAGGATAAGAAAAGCTCTGACATACTTGAAGTAAGTATAGATGAGGTATTTGACTTTAACTCTCCTGATGTAGACATTGATGACTTAAGAACTGCTCTACATGGCATAACATCTGATTTGCATCAATACATGAAATGGTTCAAAGTTATGTCCAAAGATTATTTTCTTCTTTAAAAAGAGAAAGAGAAAGTTCAGGAAGAACTGGAAACAACTCTTCTAAGTACTAACTCTCTCTCCAAATTTGAAGCTGAGAATAAAATCTTAAAATAGACCAATGAACTTAATGCACAAAGAGAGTCAAGTTCAACCTCTAAAATTGAGGAACTAGAAAGGACAATCTCCACATGGAATAAATCCTCTTCTTCCATGGACTCCTTGATCTCCAGTCAGAGAAGTGCATCTGATAGAACAGGTTTAGGTTTTGGGGAACCCATCTTAAAACCATAAGTGGAAAAGATAAAGGAAACTAGCTCTAGTAATGCTTCAAGTAGAAGCATTACATTTGTGAAATCCTCACAAAAGGAAGAACCAGTCTAACCCTCCTCTTCAGATCCAACCTATGTTCCAAGGAATAAAGGATCTCATGTTGGCTTAGGTTTCAGAAGAGAGAAGAGTAACTCAGTCTCTACTCTCCAACCTCGAAGGGTCGTAGAGTCGAGTAAAATTGACTCCATGAACCAACTGGGAAGGAACAGTACAGTCAAGCCTCACTCTTCACGAATTATGAAACATAAGGATACATGGAAAAAGGAAAATAAGTATAAAGGAAGGATTGTTGGAAAACCACATAAGTCAAAATGGAGGAAGAATCCACACACACACACACAAGCATGCATCATATTAGATGCTTTGTATGTAATAAGACTAGTCATAAGGCTGCAATATGCTACCATAACCCTATGCATGTGAAATCCAAAATTAAGCAAATTTGGGTTCCCAAGGGTACTAACAAAGTAGGACCCATGCAATTATGGGTACCAAAATGAGAGTTCTATCTTACCATATGAACCAAGCTCCATGATCACAACCTAGTATCTAGATAGTGGATACTCAAGGTACATGATAGGGAACAAAACACATGACAGGGAACAAAGCACTTCTGTCTAACTTCGTAGAAAAGGAGGGTCCAACAGTTATCTTCGGAGATAATGGCTCTGGCAAGACAAGAGGATATGGCTCAGCTGGGAATGGAGCAGTGTCCTTCGGTAAAGTGGCCTATGTGGAAGGTTTACAACACAATCTTCTAAGCATAAGCCAACTCTGTGACAAGGGTCATCAAGTCATTTTCCTCAACAATCAATGTCTAGTCAGAGATCTGAAGACATCCTCTATAAAATTGACTGGAACAAGAGAAGGAAATGTCTATACTGTCAATCTTGATCAACTAAGCTCGGACAAGACGATATGCTTTCTGGCTGAAGCATCTGAAGAAATGAGCTGGTTATGGCATAGAAGATTATCTCATCTCAACTTCAAAAGCATGTCTAAACTGGCCTCCAAGGATCTACTAGCAGGCTTACCCAAGTTTAGCTTTGTCAAAGAAAGGCCATATAATGTATGTCAGCTTGGAAAGCAGACTAGAAACTCATTTAAAAGCAAAAATGTTAACTCAATTGACAAACCTCTGCATCTGCTTCACATGGATCTTTTTGGGCCAATTCCAAGAACAAGCCTTGGAGGGAAGAGATACTCACTGGTCGTAGTAGATGACTACACCAGATTCACTTGGGCATTCTTTCTAAACTCAAAAGATGAAACTAGCTCCCAACTAATTAAAATGTTCAGACTAGTGATGAACAAGAAAGGGGAGAAAATCAAGGCTATAAGAAGTGATCATGGCATAGAATTCGACTTCTCTGAGTTGGACTAGTTCTACATAGACAATGGCATCAGTCACAACTTCTCAGCTCCACGAACCCCTCAACAAAATGGAGTAGCTGAGAGAAAGAACAGAATGTTGATAGAGGCTGGAAGAACTCTACTAGTAGCAGCCCATCTGCCTGAATACTTCTGGGTAGAAGCTGTCAACATTGCATGCTACACTCAGAACAGATCTCTTGTACACTTTACATTGAAGAAGACTCCCTACGAACTGTGGAGAGGAAGAAAGCCAAGTGTCAGCTACTTTCATGTGTTTGGATGTGCATGTTATATACTCAACAATGGAAAACAGTATTTGACAAAGTTCCAACCCAAGTTTGACGAAGGAATCTTTCTAGGATATGCCACAGACAGTAAAGCTTATAGAGTGTTCAACAAGAAGACACTAAGTGTTGAAGTCTCAATTCACATAATCTTTGATGAAACAGACTTGGACAAAACAAAGTCTCAAGTCACTACGAACGATAATTCAGACACTACGAATGAGGTCGTCGAGCTCAACACTACGATCGTAGTTCAAAAAAATGAAATCGTCGAGCAAGAAGAGGAGATCGTAAAGAGAAATACGCAAGACAACGAACCTCCACATCAAGAAGCTAAAATTGATCTTGAAGGTCTCAGACAAAAAGGTATTAGGACAAATGTTCCAACAGGAAATAGATGGGCAAGAGACCACACTCAAGACTTAATCATTGGAGACCCAAATGTAAGAGTCAAAATAAGAGCCGCCACCCAAAATGAGTGTTTTTATCTGAGCTTTCTATCACAAATGGAACCCAAGAAGATAGAAGATGCTATGGAAGACTCAAATTTGGATAGAAGCCGTGCGAGGAAGAACTAAATTAGTTTGAAAGAAGCAAAGTATAGAGATTAGTTCCAAGACCAAAGAGTCATCCTGTCATTGGCACGAAGTGCGTCTTCAGAAATAAGATGGATGAAGATGGAGTAATAACAAGGAATAAGGCAAGACTAGTGGCCAATGGTTACTCTCAAGAAGAAGGCATTGACTACAATGAGACCTTTGCACCTGTTGCTAGATTGGAAGCCATTAGAATATTTCTTGCCTTTGTTGCTCACATGAAATTCAAAGTCTTTCAGATGGATTCCTAAATGGTGAACTTCAAAAAGAAGTATATGTGAAACAACCTCCAGGTTTCATCAATCCAACTCTCTCTAATTATGTCTATAGATTAGACAAAGCCTTATATAGTCTTAAACAAGCACCTAGACCATGGTATGAAACATTAACTAACTTTCTTATTGAAAATGGGTTCATTAGAGGTAGAGTAGACACCACATTATTTATTAGAAAGCACAAAGACAAAATCTTATTAGTTCAAATATATGTTGATGACATTATCTTTGGCTCTACTGATGAAAAATTATGTAAGAGATTTGCCAAGCTTATGCAGAGCAAGTTTAAAATGAGCATGATGGGTGGTGAACTTCTTTCCTTGGATTGCAAGTAAAAAAGCGGTGATGAAGGAATTTTCATAAACTAAGCCAAGTACATTAAAGACTTACTAAAAAAGTATGGCATGGAATCAGCCTCTCCCATGAAAACCCCAATTTCTCCAGCAACTAAGCTTGACAAAGATGAAAAAGGTAAAAGTATTGATATAACTCAATACAGAGGTATGATAGGCTCTCTTCTATATCTAACTACCAGTAGACCAGACATAATGTTTGCAACATGTATATGTGCTAGATTTCAAGCTAATCCTAAGGAATCACACTTAACTGCTGTAAAAAGGATTTTCAGGTACCTCAAAGGCACACCTCACTTGGGGCTTTGGTATCCCAAGGAGTCCTCTTTTGAACTGATAGGATATCTGAGATCTTTGATTTTGCGAGGCTATAAAATAGAGAAAAAAGTACTAATACTTTTGTCAAATTCTTTGGGAAAGCAGACTTGTGTCTGGTTTAGCAAAAAGCAAAACTTCGAGTATCTACATCAACAACAGAAAATTTGAATATATTATTCTTTGGCATTTATTGTGCTCAAATCTTATGGATGAAAAATCAACTGGCAGATTATAGGTTTGATTTCAAATCTATACCTGTTCATTGTGATAACACAAGTGCCATAGCAATAACACATAATCCTGTCATGCATTCTAGAACTAAGCATATAGAGATAAGATATCATTTTATTAGGGATCATGTTCAAAATGGAACCATATCTTTAAAATACATTCCTACTGAAAATCAACTTGCTGATGTCTTTACAAAGCCTCTAGATGAATCCAGATTTAATAAATTAATAAGTGAGCTAGGCATGCTAAATCTACAACCATAAAATCTATGCTCTAGTCTATGCTAACCATGCAGATATAAAGGCTATATTTAAAATCAAAGACATGACCAAAGAAAGTCCACGATCGTAGAGTTGTAATGATATGAAAGACCACGATCGTAGAGTCTCATCAACATGACAAAGAAGCATCCTGTGATGACAAAAGTTCCAACAAATCCAAGAAATCTCTCTGTCAAGCGCCTTAGGGACAAACCTAATCCTTAGTTCATTCTAAGAGGTTGGCCCTTCTTCAGCTAACTTAACTCGGAAGAAATGCTAAGTCAAAAGATCATCACATGGAATAGAGCAGATAATGTTCGTAGAGCAGACTAAACAGTGGACTCAACGATCACTATGACAACCTCAACGACTGTAGTGCTACCTCGACGATTGTAGTCCTCCCAAAGACTACACCAGCTCAAGAGGAGCAAAGGGTAAATCAGTATTTTTCCACAAAAGTTAAAATTGTGGAGCCAAGTAGAACTCGACAGATGCCCCTTTGAGCAGATCTAGTGGAGGGAAGTTACAAGTATAGTTTAAAAAGGCCTTTTTGAAAACTCAGAAGTTCAAAAATCTTATCTCTCTCTCTCTCTACCAGCAAAAACCCTAGCTTTCAAAATCGCTAAATCATCCTCAGTACAAAGAAATCAATGGCGGCTTCAAATGTCATCTCTGGTTACCAACTCGTTTTGATGAGTTCAAGACAGCTGACCCCAAATTTCACAAAACATTATCTTTGATAAAGAAAGCTGGTCTTGAAGAAGCCTTGGGTACAAGCACATGGATTTACCCAAAGCTGATAAAAGAGTTTTACAGGAATGGAACGTTTGAGAATGATGTACAAGGGTCAAGGATGTGGAAATTAAACTCAAAGCTGAGGATATAAACCTAGCCCTAGGTTTCAAATTGAAAGGATTTCCATCCATTCAAGGCATCGATTTTCATGAAGGATTAAAGAAGATGCACCACAAAAAGTTTCCAATTGTCAGAGGGTACAAAAAGAAAGATTTCCCCAAAGGTATGAATGTTTGGTTGACATTGTTGGGAATGCATGTGCTACAAGAGCTCTGGCCATGACTTTGTGAATGAAGTACAACTTAAGCTCATGACAGCAATTAGTTGTGGGATTCAACTCAACTATGGAGCCCTACTACTCGACTGGATTGGGAAATGGATACTCAGTTTGAAGAAGTCAAAGAGCTCTGGAAAGATGCTCTATGGGAGATTTATAAGCATCATCCTACAGTCAGCATTGGGAGATAAGATTGGGGATGATGAAGGAGAATCCATCAATCCAAATAGAAGAATGTCCCAACAGCTATTTGAGAACTGAAAAAGAAATCCAGCAGAAAATGTAAGGATGACATCTGAGTCTAGTGGAAGAACTGGTGATGCAAAGGAGTCCATAATTCTAGGAAATATGTTAGTTGTAAAGGAGACTGAAGAAGAAGAATAAGAAATCAACAAGGAAGAACCCATTGCTTTAATCACAAAAAGCAAGGGTAAAAGAAAAATGAAGGCTCAAATGGCAGAAGAGCCTCAAGGTTCAACTACTGATCTACCTCAAGAGTGTTTTGGTACTGAAACTTTGAGGAATTTTAAAAGGAAAGAACAACAATCTCATGAAGATAAAGACAGAGCTACCATCTCTCAGCTGCTTAAGAAGAGAAAACACAGCTCACCTAGTCATAAGTTAAAGAAGCCATATATCTCCTCGATCATAGAGTCTTTACCAATCGTATAGACCAGACTGAACACCACTTCCGAAGATGATGCTGTTTCTCAGGCTGATCAACCATTCAGAGCTGAAGCTAAAGAAAGTGCTGAGGCTGTGGCTCAGCCTAGGAAGTCAAAAAGAAAACTTGTCAAGAAATACATTCTTGTCAATGAAAAAGCTTTAAAGGAGGAAGATAAAGGATAGCTACAGAAAAGGGGCTATCCGAAGCAAGTCAGAAGAACACAACTCAAATTGAGGGGGAGCTGCCTGAAGTTCCTACTCTAGAGATTGCTCTAGCTGAGGGGAGCTATTTGAAATGCAAATAAATGATCTAGCTGAGGGGGAGCATCATGAAGTACTCATGTCCGAAGAAGCTGCTCCTAAGGAGGAACTGCCAAGAGATCATCAAGAATCTCCCTCAGTTCCTCAAGAAATTCTGGCTTAAGAAACTGTAGAGATGGAGAAAAGTGAAGCTACGGAGGGTGAAAGAGAAGAAAAATAAGGAAGTGCAGTGGAGGTAATTGTTGAGGTGGAATCTTCACAAGAAGACAGAGAAAAAGAAGAGGATGATGAGATTGAGAATATAGTTATGGGTTGTGATAGTTATAAGAGAGCCAACCACAATCAATTGTTCTCCTATCTACCTATGATGCCCTTTCACAGAGACCAAATGTTCAACTCCTGGGATCACATGTTCTAGACCTTCAAAGCCTATCCAGCAATTTTGGTGCTAGCTCATGGATTCCCAGGCAAACTCAACTTTGCTCGAAAGCTGATCATCAACAGCCCCTCTTCAGGATATGGGCATGAGGTATAAAATATTCCCATCTCTTTTAGAGTAAATCACTGTCACCATCATTTTTCAATCAATTCTATGAATTACCAAAATGGTTAGAAGTGATACTTCATCCACTCAATCAATTTCCAATTACAGAATCCCAACATTCTGTAACTAATGAACCAAATATGCCAAACTTTATGTTGATTCAATCTCCTATCATCCCTCCCTCTACGATTATTGAGCCACATCAAATCGTAGAGTCACCTACACAAGTCATCGAGTCACCTGGCAAGATTGTAGACTCAATCCTTTTTGAAGCTCAACCTCACACACCTGCCCCTCCATTGGATATACCATCTTCCTCAACAAACAACTATTTCAGTCTTGATCTTGCTCTCTACCAAATACAAGGTCAACATTTAAGAGCCTCTCCACCAAATAATCCGCAACTCCTTGAGCTTATATCTGATCTCCCCACCAAAATGGAGTTGTCAAAAGCAACTAAGAAAGTGACCAAGGAAATACAAGAAGATCTTGAGGTTCACTCTGAACTTATTCATATGAGGCTGACTCAGTTGATTGATGCTTCCAATACTCTCCCAAGCACCCTAAGTTCTAAACTAATAAAGAAGCTTAGGGAGATAATAAAAGAGATGATCTAGAGTATAAATGAAAGGGATCAAATCCACTTTTTGGCTTCCAAGAAGAATAGGGATGTTGTTCTTATTTTACAAAATACCCAAGAATCCCAAAATCAACTTATGATGGAAAATCTCATGAGTCTAAAGACCCAAACAAAAGAATTCCAAGCCTTCTCCATGGGTTAAATGAAACAAACAGAAACTGTCTTGGACATTCTGTAAAGGAAAGAAGCTTGTATTGACTCTCTAATCGAGGAAAATCGTGCAGATATAGTTTAATCTCATACTCAACTCAACGAACTTGTACAAGGCATGACTCGCCTTTATGAAGATATTCGAACCCTTAATGCTGACATAAAGGGGGAGAATAAAGGGGAAGGAGACAAAGGAAGGGGCAAAGGAGGCAAAGGAAAAATTACTGCTTTCTTAAGAAGTTCTCCTACAAGTAAGTCTCGCCATCAGACTCCACGACCTGAACAACACCAAATTCTCATAGCACAACCAATAAAGAGTCAAAGGCCTTCTCCCAGCTCACAAGATGTGACCACGACAGGCCTAAGAATGCCAATTGGAGATTCTGTATTCATGAATAGGCACGATCATCATGAAAGACTAAGTCAAAGCGAGCTGGAAGATATAGCATGGAGAGACGAAGTGAGCATGAGAAGAAGAGCTCAAGATTATGCAAATCCTCCAAGGAACAAAAGGCAGAAGAAATAGAGATAAGTTAAAACTTATTTCTTATTGATGTAACTAAGCTTAATTGTAATACCTGTCTTTACAAACATCAATAAATTCATGCTTATTCTCTAGAGGTTTCAGCTGCTCACTGAAACACTAAGTCATATTTACTTTCTAGCAACTGCATCTAGAAATAAATAATCATGATACAAATCTCCTTGGTTATGTTAACATCAAATAGGGGGAGATTGTTGGGAGATTGCATATTTAAAATTTGATGTTGAAAGTTAATAGTCATGATTATATGTAAAGTCCTTCAAAGGAACACATGTACAAAGACTTAGTGATAGATCAAATTTGTTAGGTTGATTTGAACTTTAATGTTTATCATTCTGTAAATGAATGTATAGAAGAAGAGATCAAAGCTGTTAGGTTGATCTATATTTTGAACTATAATAGATAGTCTTCAACTGAATCGTAGTCTATCAAGATGAGCAAGAGATTGCAGAAGACAAGGTAGAATCATAGAGTGTTGAGGATCGTAGTGTATCTGCTTTGAAGGGCCTCTCCAAAATCGTAGAGTAGTCCTAACGCTTGTCGAGCCAAGTCAGAGTTCGTAGAGTGCTCTCGGAAGCATAGAGTCTACAAGTCAAGCAAGTGAAGATCGTAATGTACTAAAACTTAAGAGAAATCGTAGTGTTCTCATCTATCAGCACCAGATCAAGTACCAAGGTGTCATAACACCACGATCAGAATTGTAGAGCATCATATGTTTGTGTCAAAAGCATCGAGCCTCGTCCACTTGTTTAAAGATTAATCACAATAAATATGGAATGAGCTATAGACGTTAAAGACCTCAAGAGTCCCAATGACACAACAGTCATCCTTAGTATATAACAAAGAAACGTATTGAAGAAGCTAAGGAAAGTACTATGGGTCATCAGAAAACTCCTTTTCAGGTGTTAGGTGAGATAGCAGTCTGTTGTGTCAGTGGGCCAGTCTGTTAATCAGAAGTTATGCAGAAAGTCTCCATCAAAGCTCAGAAATGTCAAATGCATTTAATGCTTCAACGGATACATTTCAAAGGCATCATATATATAAAACATTAGCAGATGAAAGAAGTAAGCAAGCACTGAATAAAAAGCGGAAGAACACTCAACGATTAAACTCTACAATCTAAAAAAGAACACTCAATGATCAAACGCTACTCAGTTCTTTCGAACACAAGCTTAACAGAAATTGAGTAGCACCATTCAAGAACTCAACTATTATCTAGTGAAGGAAGAATTTCCAAGTCAGCAGGACTTGAAGAGTTCTAAGTGAACTGAGAAGTACCAAGTCTGTTGGACTTGAAGAGTTCAAAAGTGAACTATGAAGTTCTACGACTGCTGGTCTTGAAGGAATCTGTGAGATTAAGAAGTTATAAAGATATCCTTATTGGATTTTCTACTCGAGGAGTAGAAGAGTGGACTAGAAGCTTTGAATGCTCTGAACCACTTAAAATCACCGTGTCCCTTATATTCTTGCAATAACTGCTATAACTGTTATAACTATTTTTCTCGTATTTATTCATTATATCTTGAAGGGAAAACAAATAAATCTTAATTCTGTTGTGCTTAAATCATTATCAAAACTAACAAGTATTTTGAAACGAAAGAATTTAAAAATATCTATTCAACCCCCCCCCCCCATCTAGATAACTATTATGCCTCTGGGAACAAACAAAGAGGTTGAACGTTAGTAGAAATGACGAATGATAGTAAACATAAAATACCAAAAATGATGTAAACGTTTACTATATACATAGAGCAGAAGGGTATGATATAAGTGTGAATATAAAGCTTGAATGGTTGCATAACGAAGATGGAAGTACAACGTATAAACGTTAGGAAACCATAAAGAATATAATGAACAAAAGGAAGTTTAATTTCGATAATAATATCGTAAGTAACGAAGTAAAATAAACTCAAGGTAACACTTGAGTCTAATGAAATGAATGAATGCAATAGTAAGGGAAGTTGAAGTAAAACACTTTCAATAAGTGTTATAAACATTTTCAAAATTATGTTGAGCATATGAAAGAACATATGGCTTAAGCATTCACGAAGATTGTAATGAGAATATGGCGAATGAAAGCCAAATCGTTATAGCAAGTAATAATAAACTTGAGAAGTATTATGAGTCTGATAACACAAACATGAGAAGTAAGAAGTAAAGACAAACCAATATTGACATCAATTATGTGCTTAATTGGTATGTGTAGGAATTTGTAACTGTGTAGACCATTTGACGAACGAAATAGCATAAACTTATAAAAGAATGCTTGAGCCAAGTTTCCTAAACTTACTCCGATTATCTGAGCGAGTGTTTACTTCATTTGATTTTGTTCTTATGAAGTCTATGTGATGTATTAAAATAAAATAAACCCAAGTCTTTTATGATTGTGTGAATTCTATGCTTATGCAAATCTTTTCATATTTGTATAAGTATTCCAATGATGTTATGATGATTGTGTAAGAAAATGTCTGAGCCATTGTTCGGCTAATCACATGCTAAAATGTTTTATGGATTTGTTAGTAAATCTTGTAAAATACAATTTTTGAAAAGTTAAGTTATCTAACGTCAATTGCTTTGGTATTGATACAAAGGTAGGTTTGAACTTAAACAAAGCATTGTTAATTATGAAAAATTAAGATATCTAACGCCAATTGCTTTGGTATTTATTCAAAGGTAGGTTTTAAATTAATCAAACAAATGTATTTAGTCAAGTTATCGGCTGACACACAAGGTGTCAAAATTTAAGCATAAATATATTTAACGGAGAGTTTTGTACAACATAGGGTACTACAGGTTGATACCTTGGATGTACTCGTACGTGATATCGGATTTATGGTCTTAATGACTATGTTATCCTTTTTAATAAAATAAAGAAAATAGAGTTTTGGTCTGAAGACCATCTTATTCAAATGACCACTATGTCGTGTCAAACATGTTTTTGTTTTAGAGTAATGAAAAGTTTTAATATGGTTTAGTCTTTGTGTTATTCCAGCTTATTTAATGTAGTTCACAACTATTATTCAGTTGTAGAATGAAATCATATAATTCTTGATGTTATTGTTGAACTAATTTACTTGCTGCATAATTTAATGTTCATCCTTGCTTTAATTATATGATTTTAGATAAGGAAGTATGTGTGAAAGGATTTACAAAGGATAGAAGAAGGAGAACGAAGATGGACAGAAGATCTTGTAATAGATTAGTATTACTATGTAATGTGAACTATTGTGATGTAAGAACATATAAAGGTTACAGAAATTGGGATTTAGAGAATGTGATGTAATAATATAGGGATTACATTAGTGTTATTAAGCTTTTATGCTTGGATTTATGTGGATGTTGTAGCACCGTGTAGCACTAGATTCGGGTTAAAGATACCTGGATTTGGGGGCATCACAACCTCTTTGTTATGCACACACAAGGGTTATAGTTTTCTCTTCACTTATATGGAAATGCTAGGTATGACTTAACTTAGATTATTTTAGTTTGGATATGCAAACACTTGACCATTAGGATCTAAAAGGAAAAATACAAGGAGTTACATATTGATGTAATTGACAAGAATTGTCTACCTATTTATTTATATATAGTTTGTTGTGAACACACAAGGCTATATACATTTTAAATGGAATCCTTAATCTCACTAGCAAATCTTTAATTAGATTTTGTCGAACTATATAAGTGAGGCTAATATAGTTTGAAGAAAATAATGGGAGATACCAATTTAAAATAAGACCTAATTTATTTTGATAATTAATTAAATAAATGTATACTAAAAAATGTTATTTTTTCACATGCAGAAATTCGAAAATGTCAAACTCATTAATTTCACTGTGTAGCATACTTGATGCTAACAAACTGACTGGACCGAATTATACGGACTAGTTAAGGAATCTGAGTTTTTTTCTCACTACTGAAAAGATTTCTTATGTCCTAAATTTGCATGTCCCTATAACTGTTACAGAAACAACCTCTGAGGAAAAGATTGCTAGTTTTAAGAAGTGGCAAGATGATGCATATGTGGCTCAATGCATCATGCTTGCATCCATGAGTAACGAGCTTCAGCGTAAGCATGAAACTATGGATTCTCCTACTATATTGCCGCACCTCAAAGATTTCTATGGTGAGCAAAGTAGGACTGCTAGATATGAGATATCTAAGGAGCTCTTCTAATCTCGGATGACCGAGGGCAGTACTGTTGAGACTCATGTCCTAAAGATGATTAATTTGATTGAATGTCTTGGACAGCTAGGGTTTGTTATGGATAGGGAGTTAAGTCAAAATTTGATCTTGCAGTCACTCCCTAACACCTCACAATTTGTTGTGATTTTCACATGAATAAGTTGGACGTCAGCTTGCCTGAGTTACTTAACATGTTAAAAATCATTGAAGGTCACTTCCCATCCAAAAAGGACCAAGTCTTAATGGTGGATGATTCTTCCAAGAAAAGAAAAAGGCCCAAGGTATCGTCTAAAAAGAAGAAATCCAAGAAGGCTAAGGGCAAAGCGGAAGTGAAGGTTCAACAGAAACATGATCCAGATAGTAAAGGAATATGCTTCTATTGAAATAAGTTGGGTCACTAGAAGAGGAACTGCAATGAGTTTCTTGCGGAACAAAAGTAGAAGAAGCTTGGAGAAGCTTCGAATCCTAATCAAGGTTTGTTTATGATTGAAATTAGTTTTTCTAAAAGTCAAAATTCTACTTGGGTATTGAATACCGGTTGTGGTTCTCACATATGTAATACTATACAGGGACTGGTCAGAAGTAGAAAGCTGAACAAGGATCAGGTCATCTTACAAGTGGGAAATGGAGCAAAGGTTGTTACATTAGCTGTAAGGACTTATTTTTTTGCATTGCCTACTGGCAAATCCATTAGTTTAAATAATTTTCACTTTGTTCCAACACTCATTAGAAACATTATTTTCAATTTATGTATTGGATATGGATGATTTTGATATTATTATAAAGAACAATAGTTGTTCCACTTATGATAAAAATATTTTATATGGTGTTGGTAAATTGTTGAATGGACTTTACATACTTGACTTGCTTAAAAATATACTTCAAATTAAACAAACTAAGAAAATGAAAAGAGAAGATGTTTATTATACCTATATATGACGCTGTAGACTCGGTCATATTAATAAAACAAGATTAACCAAGTTGTATAAAGATGGGCTCTTATAGCTATCTGATTATGAATCATATCTAACTTGTGAATCTTGTCTCATGGATAAGATGACTAAATTTCTTTTAGTGGAAAGAGAAGAAAGAGTTACATATTTGTTAGCGTTGGTACACACAGACGTATGTGAACATATGACAACGACTACATGAGGAGGGTATTATTATTTTATTACTTTCACTGATGATCACACAAGATTTGGATTTGTGTATTTAATGAAATACAAATCTGAATTATTTGAGTTCATATGTGAAGTAGAGAAGCAAATTGGTAAGAGTATTAAGATTCTTTGATCAGATTGAGGAGGTGATTACTTAAGCAGTGGGTTTTTCAACTGTCTCAAAGAAAATTGTATAATTTCACAATGGACTCCCCCAGGGATGCCATAGTTAAATGGTGTATCTGAAAGGAGAAATTGAACATTTTTGGACATGGTCATCTTATGATGAGTTTTACCAATCTTCTAGTTTCCTTTTGGGGTTATGCCCTTGAAACGGCTGCATATCTACTATATAAGGTCCCCTCAAAATTTGTCCCTAAGACTCCATATGAGATATAGACAGGAGAAAACCTATTCTTAAGCATGTTAAGATTTGGGGATCTCCAGGTTATATGAAAAAGTTTTAGAATGATAAGCTTGGGACAAGATCTGATAAGTGCACATTTATGGGATATCCTAAAGAAAGTTTTGGATATTATTTCTACAATCCTACTCAGCAAAAGGTGTTTGTTGCAAAACACGCTTCCTTCTTGGAAAACGAGTTTATCCTTGAAGGAGCTAGTACGAGGAAAATAGATCTTGAAGAAGTCCAAGATCCGCAAATTACTACAGATCAAATGGATGAACATGTCCAAGTAGAGACACCTTCTGTATAACACGCTATTCGTTAATCTGGAAGGATACCAAAGATAACTAAGAGGTATAAATTCATGATAGAGGATGACGATGAGGTACACATCATTAATGATGATGATCCATTGAATTACAAACAGGCGATGAGTACTAAAAACTCAAACAAATGGTTAGAAGCCATGAAATCCGAGATGGACTCCATGTATGAGAACCAAGTATGGACTTTGGTTTCTTCACCTGTAAGCATTAAGCCTATTGGGTGCAAATAGGTTTCTAAAAGAAAGACTGGAGCGGACGGCAAGTTAGAGACCTATAAGGCTCGATTGGTTGCAAAAGGTTTCAAACAAAGACAAGGAGTTGACTATGATGAAACCTTCTCACCAGTAGCTATGCTCAAGTCCATTCAAATTTTACTTGCAATTGCGGCATATTATGCCAACGAAATTTGGAAGATGGACGTGAAAACGGCCTTCCTGAATGGGAAACTTGAGGAGGATATGTATATAACACAGTTAGAGGGTTTTGTTTCAATGATTGGAACAAATCAAGTCTGTAAGCTGCAACGATCTATTTATGGATTGAAGCAAACTTCTCATAGGTGGAACATCTATTTTGATGAGACAATCAAATAGTGTGATTTTATGAAAAATGAGGATGAAACATATGTGTACAAGAAGGTTAGTGGGGCGCTTTTTCATTCCTTGTATTATATGTTGATGATATATTACTGATAGGGAATGATATTTTTATGCTACAATCGATCAGAATATGGTTATCTAAACACTTCTCCATGAGGGACTTGGGTGAAACATCTTATATTTTGGGGATAAAGATCTATAGAGATAGATCTAAAATGATGCTTGGATTTTCCCAAGGAACGTACATTGATTCGATGCTAAAGAAGTTTAGCATGGACGATTCCAAGACAAGTCTCATACTGATGAGTCGTGGAATACATCCCTCGAAGAAATAGGCCCCAAAGACACCTGAGGAGAGAGACCATATGAGTAAGATTTCTTATACTTCAGCAATAGGATCCATTATGTATGGTATGATATGTACTAGACTGGATGTTTCTCATGCACTTAGTGTAACAAGCAAATATAAGTTGAATCCTGGATAAGAGCACTGGAAGGCAGAGAAAAATATCCTAAAGTACTTAAGAAGAACTAAGGATGTGTTTCTTGTCTACGGTGGGTCTGAATTAAAACTAGAGGGCTACACAGACTCAAGCTTTCAAACAGACCAAGATGATAGTAAATCCATTTTGGGGTATGTGTTTACTCTAAACGGTGGCGCAGTGAGTTGGAAAAGTTCCAAACAACAAATAGTTGTTGATTCAATGACAAAGGTAGAGTACATAGCTGCAAGTGAAGCTGCAAAAGAGTTTTATTGGATGAAAAAGTTCATAACCGAACTTGGTGTGGTTCCTAGCAGTAGAGGAGCAATACCTTTATACTATGACAACACAGGAGCTGTTGCCCAAACTAAGGAACCCAGGTCTAATTAGAAATCCAATTGCAAGAGTTTCATTTGATTAAAGTGATCATTAAAAGAGGAGATTTCACAATGGAGCGTGTGGACTCTCAAGACAACATTGCAGATCCATTTACTAACAACAATAATTTGATTGTCACTTAGAGAATATGGGTTTGAGATATCATAGCAATTGGCTTTCATGAAAGTGGGAGATTAAAAGTAGTATGCATACAAGCTAATCATGTTTGATGATAAAGCATATACATTGGAAACAATCATATTCATTTATTATTAAAATTATTTAAGGCATTTAATTTATCTACATGGTGTTGTTATTTAATATGTGATAAACCTATAGTTTTAAGCAATGCTTTTAGAATCGTGATGAGATCATCCTAATAAGATCTAAATTCTTAGATAGCTTAAAAACTAAAATGTTCCCAATCAATGGATTACTAAAAAGGGGATTAATGAATCTGGATAGATTGTACATACGTTGCTTGCTCATTAGATGAGGATGATTGATCTCATGATCATTTATGTGGAGACACTAAAGCAAGTATATAGGTGTTTATTAGAGAATAAGTTCACTAAACGTGGCTAGCTAAGGAATAACTAATGGAGTTTTACTTTCCTATTAATAGGAATTTATGTAGTGATAGTAGTTTAAGTGATCCTTATACTTGAGATCATCATAGTATCTTATGTATGATAAGTTATACATTGACATGTCCCTTAAGACCCTTAATGTATATCAAAGGTTATGTTTGGGTGTAATAAGTTATATATGGAGATAATGAATGATCAATTAAAAATCTACCGCTTCTAGTAAAAGAAGAGAAATGTCCTATGTGATTCGATAAATGACAATCCAGGAATCATCGGCCAAGGTGGAATGAAATTAGAAAGAAGTTTCTAATTTTTATTATTTGGAGTTGTGCATTTGTGAATCGAAATACATATAATTAAAATAAGACTTGACAGTAATTTCATATCTTATATTTTATTGGGACATTCAATGGTGGAAGAATTGAATTGTACGGTAACTATTTACTCAAAGGTTCATTTATAATTAATGTTGAAATCTATATTATCTGGAAAGTCGTTGATCACTAAGGAGGCATATCCTTATTGTAGAATAAATGTAATTTATTCAAATAAATTAATATTTTAATTTAATTATTTAAATAAGATTAGAATTGTTCTAATTAATTTATGCACAACCGGTTTAATATGGAGAACCTAAAGGGTCACATCATAAAAGGAATAATATTTATTTAAGAAGTAAGTGTATTTAATTTAATCTATGGTGATCTAATAAATTAAATAGCTTAATATTTATTATTTAATATTTTAAAATATTAAATATAAATTAATAAGAGTAGTCTTATTATTATTACTATTACTACTAAATTAATTCCTAAAGTGGTTTGGAAATTAATTAATAAAGGTACTCTCAATTATTCCTAATTGGATTAGGAGCCTAATTAATTAAAAGAGTTTAATTAATTAAATCAAAACTCTATTCTAAATGGTTTAGGAGGGTTGCCTACATCTATTAATAAGAAGGTCTTATTATGGATTTAGGAGACATGCACTTTATTCCAAGAGTTGGGAGAGTACACATAATTCTATAAAGATAGAACTAGGGTTTTGTTAAACACTCATCTTCTTGAATATTTGTTCATCCTTGGTGGATCACCTCTAGAGGCCAAA
This sequence comes from Panax quinquefolius, assembly GCA_020205615.1. Taxonomy (NCBI): domain Eukaryota; kingdom Viridiplantae; phylum Streptophyta; class Magnoliopsida; order Apiales; family Araliaceae; genus Panax; species Panax quinquefolius. The sequence goes on along the minus strand of CM035155.1, from coordinate 129,994,105 downwards.
CACTTGGGTGGCTAACGTTGATCAAAGGAAGGAATCAAACCCGGTTGATTTAAGTTGGACATGAAAAGGAATTATTTGTGAACTCGTACTTGAGGAAGCTTTTTTCTACAAGGGTATGAATTTGATCTCTATATTTTTCATATATTTAATAATTGTGCAAAAATAATGATCCAGGTATACTGTTTCTAAAATTTTAAAACTCTGATTTTCACGCTTCCGCTTTGTGTATGTAAATTTTTACATGTTCATGGATATTACAAACCTAACATGGACGAGGCATGAGCGCGGGAGCATGACCTTTCCCCAATCATGCCTTAGCCGGTACGGGAAAGCCTGGTACGCTTTTATTTGTGCAAAATTGATACCATGTACTCACGTTAGCGATGTAACTAAGGAGAGGGCAATACTTCTATATTGTTAGGTGAAAGGTAAGAAAATGGATGTGGGCTTCATCATTAAATTATCAATCATGGTGCTGCGAGGGGGGGGGGGGGTACCACAGGTGCCCTGCCACACCTGTGACACCCCTAAATCCCGGTACTTCAATTCCATAGATTTCGTGTTCACAGTCCAACACAATCACATCTAACTACCCATAACAATGGATTATAATAAATTAATAAACCATCATCCCATTAAAGGGTTACATAAAAAAAATCTCAGGTCATCTAACCTTATTACATCATTTTTGAAATAAAAACATAATAATAATTAAGTGTCATTACATAAGCTTTATCAAATAAGAGTAAGTTATTAATCATCATTTTTTCATCTTGCCATTACCCTTGCTCGTGGATAGCTCATCAAACTGCTTAATCTTAGTTGTAATGTTTTACGTAAGGGTAAGCAAAATAATTTCCCACAAGGATAAGAATAACAATAATAACATATGTATAATCAATAAATAGATTTCAACTAAGTAATATAATCTTTCTTGAAATCAGTCAACGATAATCAAGAACTGAAAGCTCAATAGGAAACTCGGCTTTTGAATCAAGATTAGAAACAATTTCAAAAGTATATCTAAGGGTCACAATACCACGAATTATGTTCTTGGTTATCAAGTATTTCTACCTTAACCTTTAACATCCTTATAGACTATAAGACCATCCATCTCGTACTCCGGAGGATCAGCCCTTCGTATAATATATTGTGCAGAAATATTTTAATGCTATTGCATAATATAATCCCCTATATCAGGGTTGTTCATCTCAAATTTGACATTAGAATCCGCACAAAAGGAATTTTGGTTTGGACAAACTTCAAAAAATATTAAGTCTTTAGAACGCTCATTAACTATGGACTAGTTGAATCAATAAGGGTTCACTAGCAATTTAATAGTTTGATAACAATAGCAAAGTAATCTCGTGATGTGGGGTTTGAACAATAATAGAATACAATGATTGCAATCGAATAAATATCATACATTGAAGCATGCTTTCGAAAGACTAGAAAGCTTAACCAAAATCTAGGCATTGATCATGATAAGAAACCTCGCTTGAATTATAAGAAGCAAAGGTTAGAAAATTTGCTCAATGAAAAGTAGGATTTAGAAACTTGCATAATTATAAACAAGTTAGGGATAAGGAACTTGCCTCGTGCGTTAGCTACACAATTATAACTCACGTTCTTCAAGTATCCTCACATATCATTTAGGATCATCACACCAATTAGTTATACTACAACTAACATTATTGGTTTAATTTCCATTTCACTTAACTTAGTTATCTTAGCTAAGTTTGTAGTCTTTAGCTTTTAGGTTTGATCATACTAACCATACACCATGAATCTTGAAACCTTTCCTAGCATAAAACATAAGTCTTAACACTTCGACAACATTATTAAACCTCACGAACATCAAGCTTAAGTCTTATATAACTTACTAATTCATAATGTAAATTCATCAACTATGTGATTACAACGTTTTTTAAGTCTTATAACATATTTTATATTTCATTATAATTATTCATTAAGGTTATATAAACAACTTTAGGATTATACACTTAAAAAAAGTCTCTGGGCCAAAATGCTAAGTGGCGATGTGGCACCAGCTACTTCGAATCGAGCTCAGGAGCTGGCTGCTATGACGCTTCACTTATACTGGGGAATTACATATTGTGAGTGAAGACAAGCCTTCACAGAGGCGTTGCGGTGAAAACTCAGACATTTCTGCTTCACGAACAGAACATAACAACCCAAAAACTCTGAATTTCTCCACCCAAACATCAATTTAACTAAACCCAAATGTTACAAACTTCATAGAATCAAAATCAAGCTTGTATAAAATGATTCTAACATCACAAATCACTTAAACAACCAATTTACAAGAATTAAAACCAAAGTTTATGCTATATCTTCATATTTCAACATGTTTAGCGTAATCAACCGCTACGAATTCGTTATCCAACCAAATTGATCCATTTAACTTTCGTTATTTTCGTATCTCATCATATTAACAACATCCATCACTAATTTACATATTATCACATAATAATGTTAACATAAATTTGATAACTTCAAAATCATTTATAGATGTTATATAATAGATTAAGCATACTCATTAACAAATATATACCACATCTCAATAATCCATTTTAAATGAAAAACTCAAGAGAATGAAAAATAGAGTTTAAGGCTAGATTATTACATTTTGATTCTTCTAATCCCTAGCTAGATGACTGGAAAATCTTGTTTAATCATTTTCTTCCTCTTGATTCTCAGACCTCTCTCAATTTCACAGAAAATTATCTTTCTCTCTCAATTTCTCTCTTCCTATATTCTTCTCTAATTTCTAACTCTCAGCCTTAGGAACATGGCGTAAACATAAACTGACTAATAACTCATACACATAAAGACAATAGTTAAAAAAAACAAAGAGCCTAATCAGTTAAAAAAACAAACGGTCGCTAGGCCATATTTGGCTAGCACCCAAAAATCCCTTTTTAATTTATTTTTATAATTCTTTTATCATATGGTTCTTATGTCACACCTTTTAAACAAATTCTAATATTCTAAACCTAATTCCTTAAGAAATAAAATCGAACCTTATTATTATAATTATAATTTCTATTTAGCCAACCATAATTATACTTTTATTTAATAAATCATTAATCTTCTAATTTAACTATTTAATTAAACTAGAATATTACCATTACACTCGTGTAATAAAATATGGACCAATTATAAAAAAATTTAAGATCAATTTAATTAATAATATCACACTTAATTAAATTATTCCACAATAATTTTTATCAAATATTTATTTTATTTAAGAAATATTTTTAATTATTTACAAAAATCACATTCGTTACATCTCTTTCTTATCTGTTCTCTTTGTGCTAAGGCCGGGGTCAAATGGAAAAACGAGGAAAAGGTTCAGCAATCAATACATGTCCTTGACCATAAGATGATTATGAGATATAAGGTGTAGACTGAAGGTGAAAATCACTCGCGAGGAATAGGATTTGTTATTCAACAACCAGATCAACAGCAAGCCCCTAATCCTACAGCTTCGGGTTCCTCTTCCGTCATTCCTCCCCGTGTAGTTTTGAGGAGGTGCAGTGCGAGGTAGACGGGTGTTTCTACAAAATTAAGGCACAGAATGTTTGTTTGGTTGAGCGCCAAGACTCTATATTTGCATACAATATTTCATTCAACAATGCCATGATGAATATGATTGCTCGGCTGAACCCTACAGTAGATTCAAGCCAATTTTCTACTGCTCCTATTTTTCCTGTCTTTCACCCATCTGATCAAGAGGAAGAAAGCAAAGAGGGAGTTAATCCTAACGATTGATCTCATCAGAGAAGTCCTCAGTTTTTATTGCTTTATTTTTCGCAGGAGGACATTGCTCAACTTAAGTTTAGGGGAGATTTTCTTGTCTTTAGTTAACCTAGTATAACTGTATGTCTGGTAGGTTGTTTTGCATTTAGATTGTGTCAATTTATAGTATTGTGAGTATGTATTAGTTGCATTGTGTTAGTATATGTTATAACTTGAGCATGATGAAGCATGAAACCTTGTGTTGGCCAATGATAAAAAATTATGAATTAAGTTACAACTTGAATGAATGGGATAATGAAGGCTTAGTTTAACTTGTGGGTGTTATTGATTTGATTTATTAAAGAAAACCCTGATTTTAGTTGCACAATGTCAGTATATCAATTTAGCCGTGAATTAGTTAAACTGAAAGGATTGTGGCTTCGGATAGATATAGATCTCCCTCTATGATGTAGTTTACCTCGTGATTTGAAAATTATTTTATTCAAAAAAAAACTAAAAAAATATATAATTTCGCTACACGGGTAACTTTGAAAAGCCTAATAAAGATTAACATTGCACAAGTCAAAATAAATAAATATAAATAAATGAGTGGCTAAGTTTAGTTTTGTGGCCTTTTCTATTAGGGTTATTAGATCCGTAGGGGTATATTAACACCTAGTACCCTAAAGCCGATTGGTTTGGGAGTTTTGGTTGAAAGCTCATTACATGGGTAGCACAAAAAAGCCTAGGAAAACTAAACATTGCACTGGTTGAGTTAAAAATGTTAGGTTTGTAAGATTTAGGAACTCAATCAAATTGCACAAAATAAGCAGAAACGTGGAAAATCGGAGTTTTAAAATTTTACAAACCATATACCCGGATCATCCTTTATGCGCAATTATTAATTAAACGAAAAGATAAAGAACAAGAATCATACCCTTGAAGATTCGAGCTTCCTCAAGTACACCTCTAATCCTTTTCGCGTTCAACTTGAATCCATCGGGTTTGGTTCCTTCCTTTGATCAACGTTAGCCACCCAAGTGTTTGGCCCCTAGAGGTGATCCACCAAGGAAGAAGAAATATTCAAGAAGAAGGGTGGTTGGCTAAGCCCTAGTTTTCTATCTCTATAGAAAAGGATGTACTCTCCCAACTATTGAAATTACGTATTCTATGAAAACATCAACCACACCCACCCATAATAAAACTCTTATTTATAGACGTGGGCAACTCTCCTTAGCAATTAAGAAATTGGGTTTTTATTTTAATTAATTAAATTCTTTTAATTAATTATACTCTCAATCTTATTAGGAATAATTAATTAAAATCTTTTAATTAATTTAACCTCCTAATCTTATTAGGATTATATGAGAGTACTTTTATTAATTAATTCCCAAACTCCTTTAGGAATTAAATAATAATAGTAATAATAATAATAATAATAAGACTCCTCTTATTAATTTATATTTAATATTTTCAAAATATTAAATAATAATATTAAGCTATTTAATTTATTCTATCACCATAGATTAAATTAAATATACTTAACTTATTATTACGATTATGCCATTAACTTCTTAAATAATTATTCTTCCTTTTATGGTGTGACCCTTTAGGTTCTCCATATTAAACCGGTTGTGAATAAATCAATTAGAACAATTTTAATCTTATTTAAATAAATAAATTAAACTATTAATTTATTTAAATAAATAATATTTATTCTACAATAGGGATAAGCCTCCCTAGCGATTAACGACTTTCCAGATAATATAGATTTCAACATTAATCATAAAAGAACCTTTGAGTAAATAGTTACCGTACAATTCAATCCTTCCACCATACAATGTCTCAATTAAATATAAGACATAAAATTACTGTCAAGTCTTATATATTTAATTTTATGTATTTCGATTCTTAAACACACAACACCAAATAATGCAAATTAAAAACTCCTTTCTAATTTCATTCTACCTTGGCTAAGGACTACTGGGTTGTCATTTATCGAATCATATAGGACATTTCTCTTCTTTTACTAGAATCGGTAGATTCTTTATTGATCATACATTATCTCCATATACAACTTATTATACCCAAGCATACCCTTTGATATACCCTAAGGGTCTTAAGGAATATGTCAAAGTATAACTCATCATACACAAGATACTATGATGATCTCAAGTCCAAGGATCATTTGTACTACTATCACTACAGGAATTTCTATTGACAGACAAGTAAAACTCCATTAGGTATTCCTTAGCGAGCCACGTTCAGTGAACTTATTCTCTAATAAACACCTACATACTTGCTTTAGTGTCTCCACACAAATGATCATGAGATCAATCATCCTTATCCAATGAGTAAACAACGTATGTACCAATCTATCCGGATTTACTAATCCCCAATTTAGTAATCCAACGATTGGGAACTATTTTAGTTTTAAGCTTTCTAAAAATTTAGATCTCATTAGAATGATCATCATCATTATTCTAAAAGCATTGCTTAAAACTATGGGTTTATCACATATTATAAAATAGCATCATGTAGATAATTAAAAGCCTTTAATAAATTAATATTTTTTATTAATAAATGAATAAGATTATTTACAAAGTATATGCTTTATTATCAAACATGATTGGCTTGTGTGCAGACTACTTTCAATCTCCCACTTGCACTAAAGCCAATCGCCATGGTATCTCATACCCTTCTTCTCTAAGTGACGATTATCCTGCTATTGGATAAGCTTCAGTAAATGGATATGTAATGTTGTTCTTGAGAGTCCACTATCTCTATAGTGATTTCCCATCTTTTAATGATTCTTTAATCAAATGAAAGTGCTGCAACACATGTTTAGATCCAAGATGAGACTTAGGAACTATTCCTAGTTCTTTAATAAACTTTTATCCAAACAATCAACTTACAATTTCATTTACAGCTATATACTTTGTCTTTATCACTAAACTAGCAATTCTTTGCTGTTTGAAACCTTTTCAATTCACTGCACCACTATACAAGGTAACCCTTTACCTTAAAGTGGAATTTCAGTTGTCTTGGTCTGTCAGAAAAACTTGAGTCTGTTAAGCCCTCTAGTTTTAATTTAGACCCACCATAAATTTTAATCACATCCTTAGTACCGGTTAAGTACTTTAAGATATTTTTCACTGTCTTACAGTGATCTTCTCCAGAATATGACCAATCAACATCAGGTCTCATATATTTCATTGTATACATGATTGTCACTCATGCGATCTCTCTTTTCAGGAGTCTATGGGGACTATTAAGAGAGATACACTCCATGGCTCATCAACATGAGACAACTCTTGGAGTTTTCCATGCTTAACGACTTTATCATCAAATGAATATACGTTTCATGGGTTAAGTCGAGCATCCTCTGAAATCTATCTATATAGATTTTATCCCAAATTAAGATACTTCTCCCAAAACATTCATGGAGGAATGTTTAGACAACTTTATCGCTACTAATTGTAGCATTAGTTTGTCATTCCTTATTCCTAGTATATAAACATATAATACTAGGAATGTCACGACGCTCCCACTGATCCTTTTATACACACTAGGTTCATTCTTATTTTTGATAAAATCAAACTCTTTTGATTATTTCATCAAAACGAATGTTCCATTTTTGAGAAACTTGCTTCAATTCATTTCTCTGAGTGTCTACAACTCTTACCTCATCGTATGTAACTGGTTCATCATCTTCTATGATGTGTACCTCATCATCATCATCTATGATGAATCCATACCTCTTAGGTATCTTCAATACTATTCCAGATTTACGATTCGGTTGTGGTACAATAGGTCTATCTACAAGTTCCTCGTATTTGACTTATAGTGTTTTGTGGTTCTTAAACTCTTCAAGATTATATTATCCTCCCAATAAACATCTTTATCTTAGAAGGTAGCGTGTTTCGCAACAAACACCTTTTGCTAACTAGGATTATAGAACATATACCCTAAACTTACTTTAGGATGTCTCACAAATTTGTACTTGTCAAATCTTGTCCCAAGCTTATCCTTTGAAACCTTTTCACATAAGTTGGACAACCCCTTATCTTAACATACTTAAGATTAGGAATCCTCCCTGTCCATAACTTTTATGGAGTCTTGGGGCCGGATTTTGAGGTTACCTTTTTTGTAAATATGCAACCATTTCTAGGGCATTATCCTAAAAGGATACTGGAATGTCAGTAAAATTATTATGGACCTCACCATGTCCAACAAGGTACAATTTTTCCTTTTAGATACATCAATCAATTATTGCGTATCAAGAGGCGTCCATTATGAGAAAACCATTTAAGATGATCTAGAAAATCACTGCACAAGTATTCCTTCCTTGATCCAATCAAAGAATCTTAATACTTTGCCAATTTGTTTCACTTCTGAATTCTTTGAACCTTTCAAATAATTCACAATTGTATTTTAACAAATACATACATTCAACTTTTTGAATGATCATCTCCTTTTTCTTATACTATTTTGTTCAATTTACAAAATAATTTTTACGTAAGTCAAGTACACAAAATCCATTAAGTAATATTTTAGTTCTATACAAAACATTATTATTATAAATAGAACAACAATTGTTCTTAAATATAATACCAAAGATTTCATTATCCAACAACAAAATGGAAATAATGTTTCTAACAAGATCTGGAATACAATAACAATTTATTGACTTAATAGATTTTCCCATAGGCATTGCTAAACTATAAGTTTATATGGCTAATGTAGCAACCTTTGCTTCATTTCCCACACACAGGATTACTTATCTTTTTTAGCTTTCTACTTCTGCTTGGTCCCTTCATAAATATATATTTATGATAACCAAAGTCGGTATCCAATACCCAAGTAGAACCTTGACTTAAGAAAAATTTATTTTAAATCATGAATAAATTTGTATTTGTAACCGAAACCTCACTAAGCTTCTTTAGTTAACCTCTACAAGATGCTTCTCGCAGTTTCTTTCCAGTGTCTAGGCTTATTGCAGTGGAAGCAAACTCTTTTGCTATCCGTATTAGTTTTGTTCTTATTATCCTTTGTTTTTGCCTTTCTATTTACCTTCTTTGAATCGTTCTTCTTTTTATAAGTTTCTTTGGCCCCTACCAGCAAGACTTGGTCTTTCTTGGTTGGAAAGTGACTCTCAGCTATTTTTCAACATGTTACGCAAATAAGCGAAGCTGATATCTAGCTTGTTCATATGAAAAATTCACAACAATTGTGAAAGGAGTCCGGGAGTGAGTGCAAGATCAAATTTTGACTCAACTCTCTAACCATTACAAAACCAGTTATCCTAATTGTTCAATCAAATTGATCATCATTAGGACATATGTCTGTACAATAGTGCCTTCGGTCATTCTAGATCGGAAGAGCTCCTTAGATATCTGATATCTATTAGTCCTACTTTAAAGTACTGATGTACTAGCACGGGCCGCGCCATTTTAGTGAAGAACCCGGCGCGGGACGCACCGGTCGGACGGGTCAGAACCTGGGCTGTTTTGTTTTGCTAAAAATGGAGTTGTGTTGGGAGATATAACTTCTTTATGTAATAAGGTCATATTAGGAGTGTTTCAAGGAGGCTATTTCATATTAATTGGGATTCTTTGTTTAAAAACTTGTTGGGTGTAATTAGGAGTCTGATTTTTATTAGAATTTCTATGGGATGACTTTGAGATGGATTAGAATTGGATTGGGTTCAGCTGAAGTGAATGAAGTTATATGAGACCCCGAATTTTATGAAATGAAAGTATTCAATTTTCTTATAATTATTCTATTTAGTAAATGGTTAAATTTATAAAAGGTTAAAGTTAAGGGTGATATTTGAAAATTTTACAAAGTAAGCAAGTTGTTATTCGTTGTGTCGGGGAATATTCAATTGGTCGGGGAATATTCATTTTCACAGAGAATATTCTTTCGACAGCATAATCATTGGTGGACCCCCCAACGGAAGTATTATCGTATTTAAAAAACGACAGATTTATCTTTTATTAAAAATAACGGTGAAAGTGTTACCGTTAAAACTGTTGAACTACCCGGTAGTAAAAGTATACTAATACGCGTGGTTGTATAGTATCACACGGTATTGTATATTATCTTTGCTTACGTGAGAAGTCACTCAGTTATACTCAATTTACTGCTACAGTAATTGCTGCATCATATCTCTCATATTATTGATTCAATTATTGTCACAGTATCATCTGTATAATATGTTATATTATTAAATCAATAATTGAGACGACAAAGTTATTCATATTATTATTTGCAATTTTGACAATGTCTAGAAGTTCTGTCAAGGAGAGGTTAGATAATCTAATTGCGCGCCAATAAGGAGAAATCCTTATCGGAATGCTCCCTCTTTCCTGGGAACGATCTGGTTGTTAAATATTGTGAGTTGTAATATTAATGATGAATGAAGATGAAATTGATAATTCCATTGTGTGGGAATCATTAGTGTTAGTGGAAATTGACATTTATTTCGATGATAATTAATGTCTGGAGGTTATATTGACCAATCGAGTAATTCACCGGATAAATGAGCAATTAATTGCTATTAATTCACAGGCTTATAACTATGTGTTCACATGTGTGTACTATTGATTCACATGATTTACTATTAGGGGAGTTGGTGCAAGATTGATAATACTTGCATAACTAAATTAAAAATGGAGGTATAGATGAAGGTATTATACTATAATTAATTTTTTCATATGTTTAGAACTATTGAGTCACAAGATTTACTATTGATTCACATGATTTACTATTAGGGGAGGTGGTGCAAGTTTGATAATACTTGCAGGACTAAATTAAAAATGAAGAAAAAGAGGAATGTATTATACTGTAATATTTTGAGCCCCAAAATGTGCAATTATTGAAACTATATTTTCCTATAAATAGAAGCTCATTCTTCCTTAATTTCTCACCAATTCACTAAGTCTCACGAGAGTAATTATTATAGAGAGAAATTATAGAGAGAAAGAAGAAGAGAAGTCTGCTACCTCACTATTCCAGTATCCAGTTTTCTTCTAAGGTAAGGGGTATTATTCTTTCGTATTCATGAAGAGAGTTATTTTCTTTCAATACTCATAAGGGTTGTTATTCTATTCTTTATTATTATGTTGGAATAACCTGTCTATGCGAAGTACCGCATACATGGTGAAATTCTGTTGTTATTTCATTCTTTATTATTTTGTTGTAATATCATGTCTGTGCGGATTACGCATGACCTGGTTCCGTTCTTTATTATTCTGTTGGAATATCCTATTTGTGCGGATTTACGTGATGACTGGTTCCATTCTTTATTATTACATTTGGAATATCACATGCATGCGGATTACGCATAACTCCGGTTCCATTCTTTATTATTACATTGGAATAACTTTTATGCTGCATGCGGTCTATCGCATGCTCGGTGAATTCTTTTGTTATTCCATTCTTTATTATTCATTGGAATAACCTGCCTACATGATGGATTCTTGCATACATGGTGAATGATCCTTTGTATTCATTCCTTAATAAATTGTGGAAATGATGCATACATGTGGATTACCACATGACGAAGTGAAAATCCATTCATAGCTTCAGTATATTCTATTATACTAAATCGAGATATCATTTCTTTTGTACTCGCTATGGAATATCATTTTTTTTGGTAATTTTTTTACGAGTTACTATTCACGGGTTACTATTCACCTAATTACTATTCACTCTGGTATTATTCACTTGGGTATTCGGGGCACTCTTTGTGCTGGAGTACTATTCACGAGTTACTATTCACTGGTTACTATTCACCCAATTACTATTCACTTTAGTATCATTCATTCGGGTATTTGGGACACTTTTCGTGTTAGGGTACTATTCACGGGGTACTATTCCCAAAGTACTATTCACGAGGTACTATTCACCCAAAAAATATATTTCTTTTTGTTCAAATTATTTTTGATACCTGAATATTATTCTTGAGTTTTACTCCACAAAGCATTATCATGTTAACAATTAGATATTTTTAAACTCTGGATAAATTTAAAGTCTTTAATATTTATCCTTTATTTCCTTTGATTAATGCTTATATCATTGTCATAATCCTCATGCTTATATTATGATTAAAGTCATCTTTGGCTTACATGCATAGATGGACTATTGGTTATTGGTTTTATAGTTGTATATTTTTGGATTACGTGCATAGATGGACTGTTGATTATTGGTTTTATAGTTGTATATATTTGGCATACGTGCAAAGATGAATTGCTGATTATTGGTTTTATAGTTGTATATCTTGGGTTTGCGTGCAAAGATGGACAGATGTATGACATGATCATAACCACTGGTGGTAATAACGAATATCCTTAGCCCGTAGTACATGGATAATTCGATGATGTGATTAGCAGGATCATGACCATTAGTTAACAGTTGAATGTCTTTGGCCGTAGTGCACTAACAGACAATTGATTGGTATGATCATGACCATTGGTTTTATAGTTTAATATCTTTGGACCGTAGTGGAAAGGTAGACAACCTATTGGTATGATCATTGTTATTACATTTGAATATCTTTAGCCTTTGGGGTAAGGATATTGTGTAAACATTCTATTAAGCCTTTGTGGCAAGGAGAAACTGTTGATTTACATGATTATAAATATGAATTATGGATTTAACTATAATCTTTGGTGGTCCAGGTGAAGACAAGTGATGATAGTTCTTTTTGTCTTGGGTATAACAAAGAACTATTGATGAGTATTACAGGAATGAAATATTAATGATGAACTTTTAATCTAGAGGAGATAGTAGACATTATGTTCTACTTGACTCTTCTAATGGATTGCTTATTCTACTGCAGTTAAACTTGTTGTTTATTGTATTCTATCAGTTGTTATACTGTTGAAGGCTAAGGATAATTTATTCTGCATTATCTTAGTCATAATATTTCTTACTGGGCTAGTTGAGCTCACCCTTTTCTTTCCACCGTTCTCTTGTGAAATGAGAATATAGTGGGACGAGTAGGGGAATGGAGTGATGGTCCAGGATAAGTGGCTTTAGTAGTCCTCACTATTCTGTGAAATAGTGTGATAATAATTGTAATGAGGACTTCATTGAGTGTGGATATTGTGACACCCCCAAATCTAGGTACTTCATCCCCACAAGATTTGGTGCTCACTATCCATACATTCATACTATCTACCCAAATAAATATTATTTAAATCATAAATCCTTCCCTTAAATAGGGTTACATTTATAAATTCAAAAATAATCCCAGGTTATCTAACCTTTAAACATCATTCAAGTGCGGAAATAAAATTTATTACATCACATCATTATTAAAAAGTCTGAGATCATCATAATAAATAAAAGTACAAATCAGCATCACTTGTACAATTTTCCCTTTCCTTTGCTAGTTGAAGGTTCATCTACCTTCTCCACTTTAGCTGCAATGAGTATATAAATATGCAAGAGTGAGCAAAACAATTGCTCACTGGATATAATAATGAATCAACATGAGAATAACAATAATAACTGTCAACGAATAGGCTCATCAAAACTGAATAGTACTCTAACAATGATAATCAGGAACTGGAATCCAAAATATGGAATATACATAACTGAGGGTCCTAAGACTATGAACTATGTCCACAGTTGCGAGTAATCTTTCAACTCCAACTTTAACAGTCATAAGACTATAAGGACTCCTCGTACTTAGGGGGATCAGCCCTTCATACAATGTATTGTGCACAAACATTTTAACGCTACGCGTAAGTTATCCCCTAATAATAGTAGGGTTATTCATCTCAGTGTTTAGAATACAAGTTCGCACCAAAGAAAGTTTGGTTTGGATAAGCTTTCAAGGGTAATTTGAAGTTTAACGAACATTATTAGAGGACTAGTTGAATCAATAGTGTTTGATAATTACAACATAACATAGAACAATTGAGAATCATAAATGAACTGATTATACATATTAAACTCATGCTTGAAATAACTATAGAGCATAAGTACTCAACAAAATGAATAAAGTGGTAAACCTTTGCTTGAACAGTAAATAAGCTAATGTTAGAGTCTTATAACATTAGAAATGAAATTACTGAATATACATTGAATGATAGCAAGCTGGAAACTAAAAACTTGCCCAACATGGTATTAATTCATGCAAGGATTAAAAACAGTTCAATAATAGAGACGAGAGTTCAAACTGTGTTCATTATACAAGAATATAACTCAAGAAACTTGCTTAACTATAAACAAGTTAGAATGAATCAACCAAATGAGAATTCAAATAACATTAGAGTTAAAGTTTGCTCGATTGAACTCTAGTGACAATTGACTTATTCAATCAATAGTTAAAATAGAAAGCTTGCTCAATCAAAGAATAAAGCTACATAATGTAATAATGGAACTAGCTCAACGAAATTAAAGAATTAGGAAACTTTCTCAATGTAAAAGATAGAGTTTAGAAACTTGCCTCGAGCGTGAGCTACAATATTAAACTCACATTTACCTAAACATTGGTTTAGATCCACATTATCTACTAGATTTGCTAACATACCAAAACATATACACTTCTATCTAAACGTATCATTTTAACACAAGTCTTTCATTACCATTTACATTTCAAAAATTCCAAGTGTTATACTTCGCAACACTTATCTAACGTTCATTGTATATACTAAGTTATCACATAACGCGTTCTCGATTTACTAATCACTTTTAAAATTTTGAATTCATAATCCACATAACATGACCCTATTTAACCTTGTTGTTACATGTTGAACACATTACCATAACCTTAAGCTAAGCTACAAAGAACGACCAAAGTCTGCAATACAAGTAGACTTGATTAATTCGAAAATGGGCCTTTGCTGCGCCAGCGCAGCGCCAGTTTTTATACTAGGATGTGCGGCATACCAAGACGACAACCTGAGCCTTACTACTAAGGGCCATATGACTTGCAGAACTCAATTTTTCAGAATAGAGCTTCGACACTTTTCTTAAGCCAACTAACACGAATTTCACCCATCAAACAGTGATAATAATACATAAAATAAATATACAACTATCATAGACATGATTGCTAACACATACAACCACTTAACACAATTTTACAACCACTAAAACTATTTTAATTTCTCAATTTTCATGTTTTCATGAAGAACTCAATTTTCTTGACATTCATCCTAAAAATCATCACTGTGAATTCATTACATGACCAAATCATCTCATTCAAATTATGTTATGTTCGTATCTCAACAAACTAGCATAAACAAAACTCAATTAACATCTTAGCATGCATTTTGACCATCAAAATTGATACTAACATAGCTACATATGAAAACATAAACAATAACACCATTTTCTTTTACTGTTATCTGAAAATTAACATGCGATTTCCTTATTTAAGCACAACCTCTAGTCATCATATACTCATATAATCACAAGTAATCCCATTGTATAGCAACAATTCAACAAATTTGAAATTCACAGATTATATAAAAGTTTGTCGTAGCCTCATATATACATATATATATATATATATATATATATATATAACACTAAGGTTGTGAACATACCTTCAATTAGCGTGTAACTCTTGCTACCCCACTGGAATTGCTTGAAAATCCTAAGCTTTCTCTCAATTTCTCTCAACTCTCAATTCTCTCTATTGCCTCTAGGCTAGCAAAACTAGAATGAAGCTCTGATAGGCGGTATGCGCAATAACCAAAATGAAAAACTGATAGTCTTAATACGCCAACTTAATTATAATAACGGTTACCACATAAACGTATATAATATAAATATATATTATATTTATTATTTTAATTTAATTTATTTATTTTAATTAAATTCAAAAACTAGAAATTCAAAAGCCATAAGGCTTGTTTGGCAAAAACCCTATAAATTTTAAAGAATTAAAATACCTTTACACCTTGTTTGGCAAAAACTAATTTAAATCCTTTTTAATTTATTTTAATAAACACTTTAATTTATAATTTATAATTACATATTATTATTTGGATTTCCATATCCAACATTGACCCATTAAATTAAACACATACTATATTTTAATTAAATATAGCATTTAACAAATAGCACAAAATTATAATTTTATTATAACTTTATTTAATAATTTAATATATCATTTGAAATTATTAATTAACAATATAACACTTCATGCTATATTGCAATTCTAAAAATTATATATTAATTTAATTTAGAAAAATTCATCACATCAATAAATATTTATTTCCTCAATTCAATAATAGACTCATCAAATAAATATTTATATTATTCAATAAATATTTAATAATACAACTTGAAATTTTGGATTGTTACATCCTTCCCTCCTTACAAGGATTTTATCTCTAGAATAACAATTCAAACAATTTTCCTCAATTCAACAATAGACTCATCAAATAAATATTTATATTATTCAATAAATATTTAATAATACAACTTAAAATTTAGATCGTTACATCTCTCCCTCCTTACAAGGATTCTGTCCCTAGATTCACAATTCAAACAATCAAATCGTCACATTCTCCCCTACTTACAAAGATTCTGTCCCCAGAATCGAAGACACAGACTAAACAAATAACTCGGGGTAATTCTTCATCATTTTCGCTTCGAGTTCCCACGTAGCCTCTTCGACGTTGTGGTTTCTCCATATCACCTTCACAGAAGGTATCACTTTATTCCTGAGCACTTGTTCTTTCCAGTCGATTATCTGGATAGGAATCTCTTCGTAAGATAAATCTTTACTGAACTGCAACGGTTCATACTCAATCACATGCTTGTAATCGGGTTTATACGGTCGCAACACCGACACATGAAAAACATTGTGCACATGCTCTAATTCTGGAGGTAAAGCTACTTCATAAGCCACCTCTCCCACTCTGCATATAATTTCGAAAGGTAAACCTCGGGCTGAGCTTGCCTTTTCTTGCAGAAATGAATCTTCCCCTTCCAAGGAGAAACTTTCAGAATACAAAATTTCGCTTCAAACTCACGACTCTACTGTGTTGATCAAAGATACTTTTTTTCGTTGATCTTGGCGCAGCTACCGATCTTGCTCGATGATTTTGACAACTTCAAGTGATCGCTAAATCGATTCTAGCCCAACAGTTGTCGTTCTCCAACTTCATCCCAGCATAGTGGAGTTCTGCACTTTCTGCCATATAAAGCCTCGTATGGCGGCATACCAATGCTTGTGTGGTAACTGTTGTTGTATGAAAATTCCACCAACGGTAGATGATCATCCCAGTTTCCTTTGAAATCTATGATGCACGCTCTGAGCATATCTTCTAGCGTCTGGATCGTTTTTTCTCTTTGCCCATCGATTTGCGGATGATATGATATACTCATCTTCAGTTGCGTTCCCATGCATTCTTGTAGTCTCTTCCAGAAATTTGATGTGAATCTCAGATCTCTATATGATATAATTGATACTGGAACTCCATGTCTTGAGACGATCTCTTTAACGTATAGTTTCGCCAGCTGATCAAGATTAAATCTAATCTTTATTGGCAAAAAGTGTGCAAATTTTGTTAATCTGTCCACTATCACCCATATTACATAGTACCCTTTCTGAGTCGTTGGAAGACCTACCACGAAATCCATTGTGATATGCTCCAACTTCCATTCCGGTATCTCCAATGGTTGAAGTAATCCACTTGGTCGTTGATGCTCGGCCTTCACTTTCTGACATGTCAAGCACTTTGCAACGCATTCTGCAACATCTATTTTCATGTTCGGAAACCAAAAATGACGCCGCAAATCTTGATATATTTTCGTACTTCCCGGATGAATTGAATATCTTGAGCTATGAGCTTCCGTCAAGATGTCTTCTTTAATATCCTGTACTGCTGGAACCTAAATTCGTCCCTCGAATCTTAGCATTCTCGTAGTATTGACCTGGTATTTCTCTTCTTTACCATCGACCACTCTTTCTTTTATTTTCTTGCATTCTTTATCCTGTAGCTGCGCGTTCTTCACTTTGTCCACCAAAGTTTGACTAGCTTCCATCTGGTATAATTTTTCATCGGATTCTTCTAGAAATTTGATTTCCAGCTCTAGCCTTGCCATTGCTGTAATAAGCTCCTCCTTATCTGTTAACAACATCAACTTTTCTCTACATTTCCTACTCAAGGCATCTACAACCACATTAGCTTTGCTCGGATGATAAAAGATCTCACAATCGTAATCCTTTATCAATTCCATCCATCTCCTTTGCCGCATGTTCAGGTCTTTTTGTGTGAAAATATACTTCAAACTTTTATGGTCTGTGTAGATCTCACATTTTTCTCCGTAGAGATAGTATCTCCATATCTTCAGTGCGAATACAACCGCCGCCAACTCTAAATCATGAGTCGGATACCCTTTTTCGTAGTCTTTCAGTTGCCTTGATGCATACGCAATAACCTTTCCGTTCTGCATAAGGATACAACCCAAACCTTTGTGTGACGCATAACTATACACCACAAAATTTCATATACTATCTGGTAACGACAACACAGGTGTCACACTTAACTTCTTCTTCAGTTCTTGAAAACTTTCTTCACACTTCTCTATCCAAACAAATTTTATAGATTTTCTTGTCAAATTTGTCAACGGAGTGGCAATCTTGGAAAAATCTTGAATAAACCGTCTATAATAGCCTGCCAAACCCAAGAAACATCTTACTTTTGATGGAGTTCTTGGTTGTTCCCAAATTATCATTGCTTCAACTTTTGATGGATCCACGGAAATCCCATCCTTATCAATTAAATGCCCAAGAAATTGTACACGTTCCAGCCAAAATTCACATTCAGAGAATTTTGCGTACAACTTTTCCTTTCTTAACATCTCAAATGTCAGACTTAAGTGTTCCACGTGTTCCTCTTGAGTTTTAGAGTACACCAAAATATCATCGATGAACACCACCATAAATTTGTCCAAAAATGGTTTAAACACCCTGTTCATCAAATCCATGAACGTTGCAGGGGCGTTTGTCAAACCAAATGACATCACTAAAAATTCGTAATGTACATATCGAGTTCGGAATGTCGTCTTCGGTACATCCTCCTTCCTTACTTTCAATTGATGATACACACTTCTCAAATCTATTTTTAAGAAATATCTAGCACCCTTTAACTGATCAAACAAGTCATCTATTCTTGGCAATGGATATTTGTTTTTAATAGTGACCCTGTTCAATTCTCTATAATCAATGCAAAGATACATTGACCCATCTTTCTTCTTCACGAATAACACCGGGGCTCCCCACGGTGACACACTCGGTTGAATATACTTCTTGTCTAACAGCTCTTGCAGTTGCACCATTAGTTCCTTCATTTCCACCGGGGCCATTCTGTACGGGGCCTTCGATATCGGAGCGGTTCCTGGTGCTAAGTCGATCACGAACTCGATTTCTCGATCAGGCGGAAGTCCTGGCAAATCCTCTGGAAACACGTCCACGAACTCCCTAACCATCGGTATTTCCTCCAATTTCACACCCTTCTCCTTTTGAGTATCGACTATGTAAGCTAAATACCCTACACAGCCCTGACTCAATAACTTTTTGGCCTGCATCATCGTCAGACATTTCATTTGTCTAGGCGATTTTCTACCATGAAAAACTACCCTTGATAACTTCAACCAACGGTCCATGTTGATTTACTATTATAACTTCAATCGACGATCTGAAAAATTAGCACATCTCTTCATGGAATAATAAGCTAAACTTACAACAAACGTCTCATGACAAATTCCTCTATTTTTATAAAAAAATTGAATAAATAGTTACCACAAATTACTTATCTTTAATCAACACATTTTTAATCTTTCAATAATTATTTATCATTTAATATTATAACTCACAATATTGACAACTAGATCGTTCCCAAGAAAGTGGGGGCTTTTCGATAAGGACTTCTCCTTACTCGCGCGCAATTAAATAACCAAACCCCTTTCCTCGACAGAACTTTCTAGACATTGTCAATAATATAAATAATAATATGAATAACTGTGTCGTCTCAATTATTGATTAAATAATATAAAATATTGTGCAGATGATACTGTGACAATAATTGAATCAATAATATGAGATACTATGTAGCAACTACTATGGCAATTACTGAATGAAACTGAGTGGCTTCTTACATAAGCATCAATAATCAGAGATACTACACAATACCGTGTGCTACTGTGAATGAAGAAAGAAGAAGAGTATTTAAATTATTTACCATGTTGAATGGTTAACATCTTACCTTTTCTTCTTCTTCTTTTAATGTCTTAATTAATTTATTATAATAATTTATGATCTGTTGTTGTCTTCATAACCTTCCGTACGTCAACAAGAAAAGAATTGATCTCTCAACCTTTATATTAAAAATAAAAGTGAATAATACAAGTGAGCATTGCATTGGTGGTTAACATCTTACCTAGCTAGCTATGCTGTAAAAAAATATGAAAAAGTATTGATCTTAATTATTTTCAATGGATTAATATGTGGGATGGATTAGAATGATCCATGCACGTACATTTAAGTAAAATTCAATCTGTATATACACAGTTCTCAGTTATTGGATGATTCTTATCTTTCATAATGAAATTGTGAGGTTTCAAATCACCTAATATACTCATACCAATAATTGATATGTACTGATATGTACTGAGTACTCACCCATAAAAAAACAAACAGTTTTTGAGTACAAACTTACTTTCCACCCAATAAAAACAAATAGTTGTTATAGCTCAGTTGGTTTAAACTCTTATTTATTTACTTACAAGTCTTGTGTTCAAGCCTCATAACCCACAAGTAGCAATATTTTTGTTTTAAAAAAAAATAAATCATGAACCCCACGAGCCTTTTTAATTGTCGAGCCTTTTGGCCAAGCCAAAATGGCCCGTATTTTCCTAGGCTGAAATATTACGGCCCATGGCCCATGTTTCTACTAGCGGGCCGGCCCGACCTGCGGGTCTTGGCCTAAATTGCTAGGTCTAGTCCCAGCTACATTCTCGCCTCCTAAGAAGAAAAATGGAACCAAAAGGAAAATGGTGAGCTCAACTAGCCCAGTAAAGAATATTATGACTAAGATAATGTAGAAAAGATTATCCTTAGTCCTCAACAGGAAAAAAATCTGATAGAATACAATAGTCAACAAGTTTTAGATCGACAACTGCAGTGGAAATAGCAATCCATTAGAAGATTCAAGTAGACCACGATGTCTACTATTTTCTATAATTTAAAGTCCATTATCAATATTTTATCCTTGTAACACCAATCAATAATTATTTCCATTCAATGAATTATCTATGTAGTACGGGCCAAAGATAATCATTTGTATCACCAGTTGTCATGATCATGTCAAACACATGTCCATCTATGCACTACGGGCTAAAGAAGACTTTCACCATAAACCATTATCTGTAAAATTAAAGGTTATGATTATACCAATACACAATTCCTAGTCATAATCATACCAATCAACAGTCCATCTATGCACTACAGGCCAAAGATGACTTTCAACACAATATAAGCCTGAGGATGATGATAATGATATAAAGAATTAATCATGTGAGATCAAGGATAAATATTAGAGATTTATAATTTAATTTATCCAGAGTTCAAGAATGTCCAAATTGTCAACATGGTAACTAATTTGTGGAGTAAAATTCAAGAATGATATTCATGTATCAAAAATAATTTGGACAAAAAAGAAATTAATTTTGTCATGAATAGTACTCTGGCATGAATAGTACCTTGGATGAATAGTACTCTGGTATGAATAGTACCCATAAATGGAGAATATTAAAGAATATACGAAACTACAAATGGGTTTTCACCCGTCATGCAGTAATCCGCGTAGACAGATCATTTTTATAATTTAATAAAGAATGAATACGAAGGGTTATTCACCATGTATGCGGTAATCCGTGTAGACAGGTTACTCCCATAGATTAATAAAGAATGAATACGAAGGGTTATACACCATGCATGCGGTAATCCGTATAGACAAATTACTCCCGCAAATTAATAAAGAATGAATACGAAGGGTTATTCATCATGCATGTGGTAATCCACGTAGATAGGTTACTCCCGCAGATTAATAAAGAATGAATATGAAGGTTTATTCACCATTCATGCGGTAATTCGCGTAGATAGGTTACTCCTGCAGATTAATAAAGAATAGAATGACAACCCTTATGAGTATGAAGAAAATAACATCCTTTACGAATAAGAAAGAAATAATACCCCTTACGAATACAAAAAATAATAATATCCCTTACCTTAGTAGGAGATTGGATACTACAATAGTATAGTAGCAGAATACTATTCTTCTTTCTCTCTTATTCTCTCTATATAGTTTTAGTGAATTCGTAAGAAAGAATGAAGTAATGAGCTTCTATTTATAGAAGAATGGACTAAATAGTAACTGATTCATGAACGGTCCATATTGATTTACTATTAAACGGACGGTCCATATTGATTTACTATTAAAACTTCAACTGACGGTCCATATTGATTTACTATTATAACTTCAACCAGCGGTCCATATTGATTTACTATTATAACTTCAACCAATGGTCCATATTGATTTACTATTATAACTTCAATCGACGATCTGAAAAATTAGCACATCTCTTCATGGAATAATAAGCCAAACTTACAACAAACGTCTCATGACAAATCCCTCTATTTTTATAAAAAAATTGAATAAATAGTTACCATAAATTACTTATCTTTAATCAACACATTTTTAATCTTTCAATAATTATTTATCATTTAATATTATAACTCACAATATTGACAACTAGATCATTCCCAAGAAAGAGGGGGCTTTCCGATAAGGACTTTTCCTTACTCGCGCGCAATTAAATAACCAAACCCCTTTCATCGACAGAACTTTCTAGACATTGTCAATAATATAAATAATAATATGAATAACTGTGTCGTCTCAATTATTGATTTAATAATATAAAATATTGTGCAGATGATACTGTGACAATAATTGAATCAATAATATGAGATACTATGTAGCAACTACTGTGGCAATTATTGAATGAAATTGAGTGGCTTCTTACGTAAGCATCAATAATCAGAGATACTACACAATACTGTGTGCTACTGTTCAATAATGCGGATATTTCAACAGTTTAACGGTAAAAGTCTTACCGTTATTTTTATAAAAAGGTTATTTTTGTCGATTTCTATATCCAAAAATTATTTTATTATGTGGTCCATCAATGGTTGTGCTGTGATGCCCCCAAAACAGGTATACATCACCCATCTTGAGTCGCCAGATATCACACTACATAAATCAAATACAACTTAATTAATACAACTATCATGTAAAAATACGACAAAACATAACTGAGAGTTTAAACACGAATATTACCTTCTAGACAATATCCACACTCAATGGAGTCCTCATTACAATTATTATCACACTATTTTACAAAAATACTGAGGACTGCTATAGCCACCATCTCGGACCATCACTTTATTCCCCGACTCGTCCCAGCTATATTCTCATTTCCTGAAGAGAACAGTGAAAGAAAGGGTGAGCTCAACTAGCCCAGTAAGAAATATTATGACTAAGATAATGAAGAATAAATTATACTTAGCCTTTAATAGTATAACAACTGATAGAATACAATAGACAATAAGTTTTAGATCAACAACTGCAGCAGAATAAGCAATCCATTAGAAGAGTCAAGTAGAGCATGATATCTACTATCTTCTATGATTTAAAAGTTTATCATCAATTCTATCCATGTAATACTCATCAATAGTTCTTTATTATACCCAAGATAAATAGAAATTTCATCACTTGTCTTCACCTGAACCACCAAAGATGTTTGTTAAATTCATAATTCATGTTTATAATAATGTGAATCAACAATTTCTCCTTGCCACAAAGGCTTAATAGAACATTTACTCAATATCCTTACCCCAAAGGCTAAAGATATTCAAATGTAATAACAATGATCATACCAATCAGTTGTCTATCTTTGCACTACTGGCCAAAGATATTCAACTATAAAACCAATGGTCATGATCATACCATCAATCAATTACTGTCAATTGCACTACTACCAAAGACATTCAACTGTTAACTAATGGTCATGATCATCGCAAATCACATCATCGAATTATCCACGCTTTCACGACCAAGGATATTCATTAGTATCACAAGTGGTCATGATCATGTCATACACCGTCCATCTTTGCACTACTAGCCAAAGCTATCAATTAACAGTTCATCTTTGACTACGACTAAAGATATCAATCAATTCAGTTCATCTTAGCACGTAAGCCAAAGATATACTATCGTAAAACCAATAATCAACAATCCATCTTTACACGTAAGTCAAAGATATATAAATCAGTAAAACTAATAATCAATAAATCCATCTTTGCACGTAAGCCAAAAGATGACTTTCATCACAATATAAGCATGAGGATGATGACAATGATATAAGCATTAATAAAATGAAATCAAGGATAAATATTAAAGACTTTAAATTTATCCAGAGTTTAAAAATATCCAAATTATCAACATTGTAAGACCCCAACTTTTTAAATAAAGATGATTTTTTTATAAATATTATTTTTAAATATCATGGAATGAATTTGATATAATGTTATAGTTGTGGGTAATATTTTTAAATTTTGCAAAGTACGCAAGTTGTTATAAAATATTCGTTTGGTCGGGGAATATTCGTACGACGACACAATCATTGGTGGACCCCACAACGGAATTATTGTCGGAGTTAGAAAACGACAAATTTTTTTTTTTATGAAAATAAAGGCGGAAAGTGTTACCGTTAACACTGTTGGAATACCTGGTGGTTAAAATACAGTAACACGCGTTGTTGCAGCGAAAGAAGACATGGTATTGCATGAAGATTTTTGAATTATTAATTCTTACGTAAGAAGGCACTACTCAATAATTGTTACGATAATTCTTTGTTTAATATTTTATTGATTCAATAATTGCTACGATGATATTTTTGATTCAATAATTGTCATTACACAGTATTTCAAATTATCAAATCAATAATTCATTTAAATATATTATTATAATATTATATTATAGTAGTATGATGTGATTATATGATAGTATATTTTTTTTATATAATTTGAATGGTAACATTATTATAGTAAATTCATGGTATAAAAGTAAAATGAGGTGGAAGAGAACAATTTGAATTTGAATTCTGAGATGTAAGCGATGATGTCATCGGAACGATGAGGTAAACAATAATGTCATCGAAAGGATGATGTAAGCAATGATGTCATTTGATCGATGATGTAAGCAATGATGTCATATGATCGATGATGTAAGCGATGATATCATAAATTATGGCGAAAAGACTATTTTACCCTTACTCTACAAAGCTTATAAATAGAAGCTCATTCCTTCATTATTTTTCACGAATTCACTAAAGCTATAGAGCGAGAAAGAATAGAGAGAATAAGAGAGAAAGAAGAAGAATCTTCTGTTACTACAATATTGCGGTATCCAATTTCCTACTAAGGTAAGGGGTATTATTTCTTTCTTATTCATGAAGAGAACTTCATTATTCCATTATTTATTATACATTGGAATAACTTGTATCTGTGAGCTACCCTATACTTGGTGAAATTCTTACATTATTCCATTCTTTATCATTATGTTGGAATAACTTTTCATGCTAAGTACCACATACATGGTGAAATTCTTACATTATTCCATTTTATTATTCTATGGAACATCACGTCGCATGCGTTACGCATGACCTAGTTCCGGGCTACCCTATACTTGGTGAAATTCTTCTGTTATTCTATTCTTTATCATTATGTTGGAATAACCTGTATAAGTACCGCATACATGGTGAAATTCTTCGTTATTCCATTTTATTATTTTGTTGAAATCATCACTTTGCATTGCGTTACGCATGATTTGATTCGTTCATTATTTATTATTCTGTTGGAACATCATGTCTATGCATTTATGCATGACCTGGTTCCATTATTTATTATACTGTTGTAATATCCTGTCTGTGCATTTGCGCATGACCTGGTTCCGTTATTTATTATTCTGTTGGAATAACCTGTCTGTGCAGTCTATCGCATGCCTGGTGATTTCTTTTGTTATCACATTCTTTATTATACTCAGTTGGTTAAAGTTTTGACTTCTATACTCCATGAAATTAGTGGAATATCCTTGATATTTGCGCTTCATCCTGTATCTTTTCATGGAAATATTCTTCTGAGCATTCTTGAGTTTAACTCTACAAAGAAGTATCATGTTGACAATTTGGACGTTATTAGTTCCTGGATAAATTAATTCTTGAAATTATTTTATTGAATTCTTATATCATTGTCATCATCCTCATGTTTATATTATGTTGAAAGTCATCTATGGCTTATAGTGCATAGATGGACTTGGTATGATTATGACCAGGGATTATTCGCATGACCGTAATGTTACAAATGATGTGTAAAAAGTCCTCATTGGCCCATAATGCAGTGATGGACAGTTGTTGGCATGATCATGACCATTGATGAATACACGAATATCCTTGGCCGTAGTGCATGGATAATTTGTGGTTGTGATACTAATGAATATCCTTGGTCGTAGTGCAGGGATGATGTGGATTATTTATTAAGCTGAGTCTCAGTGATAAAAGTGATGAAAACCCTTTTAAATCATAAAAGATAGTAGATTTTATTCTCCACTTGACTCTTTTAATGGATTACTTATTCCGCTGCAGTTAAACTTGATGTTTGTTATATTTTATCAGTTTAACATTGTTGAAGGCTAATGATAATTTATTCTGCATTATATTAGTCATAATATTTCTTACTGGGCTAGTTGAGCTCACCCTTTCTTTCACTATTCTCTTCAGGAAATGAAAACGTAGCCGGGACTAGTCGGGGAACGGAGTGACGGTCCAGATGATAGTTTTAGTAGTCCTCACTATTCTATTAAATAGTGTGAAAATAAATGTAAAGAGGACTCTTTTGAGTGTGGATATTGTCTACATGACAATATTCTTATTAAACTCGCAGTTTACGTTTTGTCATATTTTACATGACAACTGTATTATTAAGTTGTATTTGAATTTTGTACCATGTATTTGGCGACTCAAGATGGGTGATGTATACCTATTTTGGGGGCGTCACAAACATGATACTGCTTTGTGGAGTACAATTAAAGAATAATATTCATGTACCAAAAATAATTTGGACAGAAAAGAAATATATTTTTTGGGCAAATAGTACCCCGTGAATAGTAACTCATGAATAGTAACTCATGAATAGTAACTCGTAAATAGTACTCCGTATTCGTACATAGTACGGTATACATAAATAATGTCATATATGCAAATAGTGCTATATACATGAATACTGTCGTATACGTAAATAGTAACCCCAACACAAAAAGATAAAGTTTCACAATAAAATCCATATCAATATTTATAACATCTTAATCCAAATGTTATAAATCACTTAATAATCTCATAATCTAATATTATTAATATTACCACAATATTTTAATCATTTCTTAAACTTATAATCAATTTATTTTAATTGTTTACACTTTACTAATTAATGCATTTAATCATCCTAAAATGTCAAACTCATAAGATTTCATCACCAATAACCAAAACTCTCATCAAAAATCTGCATATACCTTATATAGGATTCTCAAGCCATAAAATCCTATTTTCCAATTTTCTTACTTCACATAACATATTTAATTCATTTACTCATAACTAGTCCATTTTTATGAAAAATACCAAATCAGTACAAACAAATTTTTTTTCTGGGATTTACCATAATATAGTTCCATATTGAACATATATTTTTCTCAGAATTTTTAAAATTCATTTACTATTTTTCATATGACTAAAACTGCCGAATATTTAGACATTTATCAAAAATTGTACTTTTGTCCAAAAATTCTAAAATTTAAAGGGTATACTGCTGTTATATAGATGTACTCCCAATAAAAATTTCACCAATTTTAGAGTTAACCACAAGAAGTTATAAGGGTTTACTTTTAAAATAGTTTTTTCCCATAAAATTCATAACTCCTAATATATTCATCCAAAAATCTCCATTTTTGGACACAATATAGAAAACTCATCAAATTATCATTTGAAATTTTTCCAGAATTTTTGAGGGTCGGAAAAATTATGAAACTGCCCCTGGCAGAGACCCCTTACTTACAACGGTTGAACGAAAATAATATTCCTTACGAATATTAAACGAATATAATGAATATTGAACGATAATAATATTCATACGGATACGAAAAATAATATCTCTTCAGAATATAAAAAAATAATAACCCTTACCTCAGAAGAAGACTGGATACTGGAGTAGTGAAGTAGCAGAATTCACTTCTTCTTTCTCTCTATAGCTTCTCTCTCTATAGCTTCTATCTCTATAATTGCTCTTGTGAGACTTAGTAAATTGGTGAGAAATGAAGGAAGAATGAGCTTCTATTTATAGGAAAATATAGTTTCAATAATTGCACATTTTGGGGCTCGAAATATTACAGTATAATACCTTCCTCTTTTTCTTCATTTTTAATTTAGTCCTGCAAGTATTATCAAACTTGCACCACCTCCCCTAATAGTAAATCATGTGAATCAATAGTAAATCATGTGACTCAATAGTTCTAAACATGTGAAAAAATTAATTATAGTATAGTACCTTCATCTATACCTCTATTTTTAATTTAGTCATGCAAGTATTATCAATTTTGCACCAACTCCCCTAATAGTAAATCATGTGAATCAATAGTACACACATGTGAAAAAATAGTTATAATCATGTGAATCAATAGCAATTAATTGCTCATTTATCCGGTTAATTACCCGATTGGTCAATATAACCTCTAGACATCAATTATTAGCTTTGATTGTATCCATGTTTTGATCATTCTTGAATTTTACTTCAATATGATTATTTATGAAGTATTTTTGAACTCGAATTGTTTGAAATACGAATCCTTAATATTTATTCTTTTGTTTCACTGGATTCGTTTTCTTTGAAATATTTTTCATTATCCCCAGTCCTAAAAGATGATATTACTGAATATCTTTGGCCTGTAGTGCAAAGATGGTTGATTTTATTATGAATATCTTTGGCCCGTAGTGCAAAGATGTACAGGTGTTGAGATGAACATGATCAACTGATGAATATTTTTGGCCTGTAGTGCAAAGATGAATATTTGATTCAAGATGAATATTGATTGATGTTATAGGGATAAAATATTGATAATGGACTTTTAAATTCATAGATTATAATAGATTTTATTCTCTACGTAACTCATCTATGAATTATTATTTCCGTTGCAAATATTGATCTGAAACTTGTTGTCTATTGTATTTTATCAGATTTTTCCCTGTTGAAGACTAACAATAATTTGTTATATATAATCTTAGTCATAATATTCTTTACTGGGCTAGTTGAGCTCACCCTTTTCCTTTTTGTTCTATTTTTCTTCTCAGGAGGCGAGAATGTAGCGAGTTCTAGTCGGGGTGTGGAATGATGGTTCTAGAGAGTTGTTTTAGTAGTCCTCACCATTTTTGTAAAATAATGTATCAATAATTGTAATAAGGACTTATTTGAGTGTTGATATTGTCTAGAAGACAATATTTGTTTTTAAACTCACAGTTATTGTGTTGTCGTATTTTGCACGACAATTGTATTAATAAAGTTATAGTTATTTCTGTACCATGTATTTGGTGACTCAGAATGGGTGTTGTATACCTATTTTGGGGGCATCACAGTTGGTATTGGAGCTTAGGGATATGGTCTCTGGCGGAGATCGGGGAATAGAACTAGGAGGGGAGAGACGAGTAAATCCTTCGCTAGTGTGTCCTACCTAAGCTTATTTGTTGGTTGGTCAGAATATAGGGATAGTATATGATATGTTAATTTCTTCAATTAACCCTGGTTTTATGGCAGTATTTGAGAATGGTAACCGAGAATGTTAACAATGGAGTAAATGAGACCGTGGAGACTCCTTTACTCACCAATGAGGAAAACGTGCAATAGGCCGACAATGTTCCTCCTGTAAACACCACTGATCAGACGATGAACGACAGAATGTTTAGAAGCTTTTTGCATTTCTTGAAAAATCAGACGAGGGAGACTCGTGCACAAAATACAGGTGGAAATAATAACAACGCACGGTTTGTCACAGCCAAGTAGTTCAAAGAGTTGGGACCACGTAACTGGGAAAGCCAGCCCGATTAAGGCAGAAATGTGGGTCAAACAAATTACCAAGATATTCGATGTCTTGGGATGCACGGAGGAACAGAAGGTTCCATTCGCCACCTTTATGTTCCGTAATAAGGCAGATTACTGGTGGGAATCTGTGAAGCGTACCCATCCAACCGCACTCAGCATGTCTTGGGAAACGTTTCAAAAACTGTTCAATGACAAGTACTTTCTTGAAAGTATTCATCATATGAAGGAAGTGAAGTTTATTAGATTGGAACCAAACAACATGACGGTGTCCTAGTACGAGGCGAATTTTGCAGAGTTATCCAGGTTTGTACCTTATTTGGTGGAGAATGAGGAACGTATGACGCGGATGTTTCTGAGAGGTTTGAAACCCGACATACGTCAATATCTCATTTCTCATAAATTTTCTCTCTATTCAGATGTTGTCAACAGGGCTCAATTATTAGAGTGAAATAACGAGTACGTTCAACCGAGGGACCATAACCAGGATCATACCGGTGACAGCAGTCATCAGAACAAGGATAACCAATGGAGAAAGAAAAATACGGATAAAAGCGGTAACCACTCTGGTGGTAATCATGGCCATAAAAATAGAAGAAGCGAGTCGGGGGGAGATTTTAAAAAGAGTAGATTCAACAATGACAATGCAAAGACGTCAGCACCAGCAGCAACTGGTTCTAAGGGAGGAGAACGACCATCGGTCGTATGCTATAAATGCGGGAAAGAGGGACATATTAGTCCAAACTGCCCACAACAGTTCAAGGTATGTTATAATTGTGGAAAGGAAGGACATATCGCTCGAGATTGTACAGTAACGAAACCAAGTCCAGCGGGGATGGTGACTCAAAAGGCTGTTCCAGAAAAGTCAAAGTCAACGGTTCCTGGAAGAACGTTTGTCGTGACTGGTCAAAATGCGAGGAACCCAAACGAGGTGATCACAGGTAAGCTAATCATAAATTCTTGCAAAGTTTATCGGTGCTACCCATTCATTTATCTCTCCTGCTTGTGCTCAACGTTTAAACTTAACTCCGGAGAAATTAGACTATGATTTATTTGTGGAGACTCCATTAGGAGAAACTTTCATCACATCCACTGTTTATAAATCTTGTTTGATCCAAGTTGGCACCATCACATTACCTGTTGACCTTATCTCTTTAAAGATACTTGCTTTTGATGTGATTTTAGGGATTGATTGGTTAACTACTCATCATGCCAAAATAGATTGTTTAAGTAAGGTTGTTAGTTTTAATATTCCTAACCAACCTGTTGTACGAATTCAAGCAACTAAACCGCTAAAATCAATCACTGTTATATCAAGTCATAAAGCTATTCATTTATTGAAATACGGATGTCAAGCTTTCTTAGCCCATGTTATGGATTTGAATAAAGACACGTATTTGAATAATATTCCTGTTGTTAGTAAATTTTCTTACGTATTTCCTGAAGAACTTCCCAGTTTACCCCC
The DNA here is from genome assembly GCA_020205615.1 of Panax quinquefolius. Classification (NCBI taxonomy): domain Eukaryota; kingdom Viridiplantae; phylum Streptophyta; class Magnoliopsida; order Apiales; family Araliaceae; genus Panax; species Panax quinquefolius. The sequence continues at coordinate 129,962,648 of CM035155.1, read as the reverse complement.
AGAACATGAAGTTGAATTTTTATTGATCTTGAACCTAGTACAAAGCTCATTTCTAAAACCCCATATCAAATGGCTCCTATTGAACTTCAGGAGTTAAAGGTCCAACTACAGGAGTTGTTGGACATCGATTTCATTCGTCCTAGTACATCTCCTTGGGGTGCTCCTGTTTTATTCGTAAAGAAGAAAGATGGGAGTATGCGACTTTGTATTGACTACCGGGAATTGAACCATGTCACTAACAAGAATATGTATCCGCTACCTAGCATTGATGACCTGTTTGACCAGTTGCAAAGAGCATAATTTTTTTCAAAGATCGATCTTCATTCTGGATATCATCAGCTAAAGATTAGAACTGAGGATATCCCAAAGACTGCCTTCAGAACTCGGTATGGGCATTATGAATTCTTAGTCATGTCTTTTGGATTGACTAATGCTCCTGCGGCTTTCATGGATATGATGAACTGGATATTCAAGGAATATTTGAATCAGTTCGTTGTTGTCTTTATTGATGATATCCTCATATATTCCAAAAGCCGTGAAGATTATGAGCACCATTTGAAGTTGGTACTCTAAAGGCTTTGTGAAAACAAGCTATATGCCAAGTTAAAGAAATGCGAGTTCTGGCTTGAGGAAGTAGCATTTCTTGGGCACGTGGTGTTAAAACATGGAGTATCTGTTGACCCGATGAAGATTGAAGCAATACAAAGTTGGGAGCAACTGAAGACGGTGACCAAAGTTCGTAGCTTTCTGGGCTTAGCTGGTTATTATCGAAGATTCGTGGAAGGGTTTTCTCGAATCGCTACTCCATTAACTCAGCTGACTCGAAAAGATATAAAATTTGTATGGAGCGAGGAATACGAGAAGAGTTTTCAAGAGCTTAAGAGGAGACTAATTTCGGCACCTGTTCTGACAATACCATCTGGTTCAGATGGATTTGTTATCTATAGCGATGCTTCGGGCAAAGGGTTAGGATGTGTTCTCATGCAACATGGGAAAGTCATAGCCTATGCCTCATGACAACTTAAAGAATATGAGAGGAATTATCCTACTCATGATCTAGAGTCAGCGCAAGAAATGTTGTTCGCTTAAAGATCTGGAGGCACTATCTATATGGGGAAAAAGTGGAGATATATTCAGACCATAAAAGCCTCAAATATTTCTTCACCCAAAAGGAACTCAACATGCGGCAACAACGTTGGCTCGAGCTGTTAAAAGATTATGACCACACCATTCAATATCATCTTGGAAAGGCAAACGTGGTAGCTGACGCGTTGAGTAGAAGATCATATGCAGGAACAAGTGCGATGATGTCAAGTATACGTATAGAACCAACTTTAATCGATAAAGTTAAAGTTTCTCAAGCCACAGACCCAGAGCTGATGCGTATGAAGAAGAAAGTACAAGAAGGTGTTATCTCAAAGGCAAGAATCGATGAAGAAAGAATACTTCGAGTCCACTCTAGACTTTGTGTTCCTAACAATTCTTATTTGAAGAACAAGATCATGATGGAGGCACACAATACACCATTTGCAATCCATCCTAAAAGTACCAAAATGCATCGTGATCTTCGACATAAATTTTGGTGGAACAATATGAAGAGAGAGACTGCAAAGTTTATCTCGAGGTGTTTAACTTGTGAACGTGTAAAGGCGGAGCATCAAGTGCCAAAGGGTCCATTGCAACCACTTGAGATTCCAAAATGGAAGTGGGAACACATTACCATGGATTTCGTTACGGGTCTTCCCACGGTTTCTCAAGGCATAAATGCTATTTGGGTTATTGTTAATTGATTAACCAAGTCTGCTCATTTCTTGCCAATTCGGGAGACTTATTCCCTTGAACGTGTTTCTCATATGTATGTAAATGAGATTGTAAGATTGCATGACATGCCAGTATCCATAGTTTCGGATCGTGACCCAAGATTCACTTCATGATTTTGGGTTAGCTTGCAAAAAGCTATGGGCACGGATTTATGATTCAGTTCGGCATACCATCCTCAAACGCATAGACAATCAGAGAGGACTATCCAAACTCTTGAAGATCTATTAAGACTCTGTGTCCTAGACTTCAAAGGGAGTTGGGATAAGTATTTACCATTGGTGGAATTCTCCTACAACAACAGTTATCAAGCAAGTATAGGTGTGGCTCCATTTGAAGCATTATATGGACGAAAGTGTCGCTCTCCAATATATTGGGATGAGGTGGGTGAAGCAACATTGTTGGGACGCGAGTTGGTACATATGACTACGAAAAAGATCCAAATGATTCGACAACGTATACAAATGGCACAGGATCGACAAAAGAGTTATGCGGATCTTCATCGAAAGGACGTGGAATTTAGTGTTGGGGATCATGTATTATTGCGTGTAGCTCCATGGAAGGGAGTAACAAGATTTGGGAAGAGAGGAAACCTCAATCCATGATTTATTGGTCCATTTTAGATTCTTGACCTAGTAGGAAATGTAGCCTATAGACTCGTGTTACCTTCAAGTATGTCTCGTGTTCATAATATTTTTCACATATCTGTGCTTCGTAAATATGTGAAAGATCTGAACCACGTTATTGAGTTAGAACCGGACGAAATAGCCGAAGACTTAACATATGAAGAGGTACCTATCAAGATCTTGGATAGGAAGGAGCATGTCCTTCGCACAAAGGTATCCTCACCTTTTTGAAACACCAGGTACGTACGTCAATTTCGAAGACGAAATTTTATAAGGAGGGGAGGTTGTAAGACCCCAACTTATTATAAATGAAATTAAATTTCCTCTATTTATTATTTTGAAATAGTAAGGGTTGATTTGATTAATGTGGTTAGTTATGGGTAAAATGCGCAAATATTTTAAATAAGCAAGTGGTTATAAAATATTCATTGTTGTTGTGGGAATATTCGTTTGGTCGTTGAATATTCTTGTTGTTGGGGAATATTCGTATGATTTTGGTAAAATTTTGTGTGGGCCCCATAATGTAAAGCGGTTAGATGAAGAAAACGACAAGTATAAGTTGTTTATAAATAACGACGTAGTCATTACACAGATTAATACTATTGAAATACTCTATGGTTAAAATACAAAGAAGCATTACCAGATTGCACCAATTATTAATTCTTACGTAAAGAAGACACTACTCAATAATTTTTACAAGAATTATCGCTCAATATTTTATTTTATTGATTCAATAATTTTGCGTTGATATTTTATATTATTGTTGTTTCAATAATTGTCATTACACAAGATTTTCCATTATTCGAGCAATAATTCATATTATTTGAATAATATTATTAGATAACATTATTGGCAATGTCTAGAAAATTCGCGTCTAAGGAGAGGTTTGGTCACCTAATCATGCAACTTGAAAGGAGAAATCCTTATCGAAAGCCCCCTTTCTTGGGAACTACTTAGTTGCGAGATTGTGATTCTATAATATTATTTGTGAATAATTAATTATTGATTTATATGATAAGAAAAATATTCATTTTATGTGGATATAGATGGAGAAAATTTTAAAGTGACAATTGTTGAAAATTGATATTTTATCTTTTCTAATAAATAATTCATTTAAATATATTATTATATTTTAATAATATAATAATGGTGATATTTTTATAATGAATGTGGGATATATGAGTATATGAGGAGGAGGAGTGTTTTTGTTACTAAAAATAATTAAAACATGTTTTTTTTATGTTCGTGGACCCCATTTCTTGACTGAAATTTGATTATAGCCTGTAAAATCGTCCGTATGTGGATTTCGGTCAACTTTAGCTTGGAATTTGGAAAAACTTTCTTCTGCAGAGTTATAGAGAATTAAATTTCCTATGGAATGGACATAAGATTCGAATTTTTCTGATAAAAGGGCTATTTATTATGAATTATTGAAGCTCCGAAGTTTCGAAATAATTGATTTTTGAAAGTTTTAATTATTTTTAATAAGAGATTTTTTTTTTGTAAGTTTTGTGAGGTGGGCTACTTGGTGGCTGATGTTTTTGGCAAAATAAGGGTGCGTAGGAAATTTAAAAAATATATATATATATTAATATTTTATTAAATTTTCTGCTTTGGTGTTCTAAGCATTTTCCTATAAATAGGGTGCTTAGGTTAGAATTGAAAATCACACCAGAAACTGAAGTTTTCTCTCTCTATATATCGAGCGTATTCTTGTGAATATTTTGATACTTTGAGTGTTGCTATACAGTGCAAGTTCCTTCAGCGTTATATCTGATATTCCAGCCAGAAGTACTATTCTTTTCGATGTAAGGGATGTTATTTTTTTAAAAAATGATATTATTTCTTCTAATATCATTATGCCGGAATATTGGTAATATTTTTCTTGTGAAATTCTTGTCTTTTAGTGTCGAGGTTACTATTCACGATAATGACACTATTCATTCATGATAAGACTACTATTCACTTAATCACGATTAATTATTCACGAAAAATTAAATTTTTGTTTTTTGTCCAAAATATCTATTATGGATACTAGCTTTGATTGTATCCATGTTTTGATCATTCTTGAATTTTACTTTACTATGATTATTTATGAAGTATTTTTGAACTCGGATTGTTTGAAATACAAATCCTTAATATTTATTCTTTTGTTTCACTGGATTCGTTTTCTTTAAAATATTTTTCATTATTTTCAGTCCTAAAAGATGATATTACTGAATATCTTTGGCCTGTAGTGAAAAGATGGTTGATTTTATTATGAACATCTTTGGCCCGTAGTGCAAAGATGTACAGGTGTTGAGATGAACATGATCAACTGATGAATATCTTTGGCCTGTAGTGCAAAGATGAATATTTGATTCAAGATGAATATTGATTGATGTTACAGGGATAAAATATTGATGATGGACTTTTAAATTCATAGATTATAGTAGATTTTATTCTCTACGTAACTCATCTATGAATTATTATTTCCGCTACAAATATTGATCTGAAACTTGTTGTCTATTGTATTTTATCAGATTTTTTCCTGTTGAAGACTAACGATAATTTGTTCTATATTATCTTAGTCATAATATTCTTTACTGGGCTAGTTGAGCTTACCCTTTTCCTTTTTGTTCTATTTTTCTTCTCAGGAGGCGAGAATGTAGTGAGTTCTAGTCGGGGTGTGGAATGATGGTTCTAGAGAGTTGTTTTAGTAATCCTCACCATTTTGTAAAATAATGTATCAATAATTGTAATAAGGACTTATTTGAGTGTTAATATTGTCTAGAAGACAATATTTGTTTTTAAACTCACAGTTATTGTGTTGTCGTATTTTGCACGACAATTGTATTAATAATATTGTAGTTGTTTCTGTACCATGTATTTGGCGACTCAGAATGGGTGTTGTATACCTATTTGGGGGGAGTCACACATGTTATTAATTTATAATTAATATTTCTTCAAATACTTAATTATAAATATTAAGTCATTTAATTTATTCAACTAATAAATTAAATATAGTTAATTCATTATTATTATTAAGTTTTATAATTTATAATAATAATAAGACTCCTCTTATTAATTTATAATTTAGTATTTTAAAATACTTAATTATAAATATTAAGCTATTTAATTTATTTCACCAATAAATTAAATATATTTATTTATTATTATTAAGTCAAATACTTGTAAAATTATATTTCTCTTTTAGAAGTGTGAACCTTTTGGTTCAATATTGTCGATAATAGAATAAATAAATTAAATCCATTCTAATATTATTTATAATGAATAAAACTCCTTTAATTCATATAAATAAATAATATTTATTTTACATCATGAGATACACCTTAAATCAATATATCATGACTATTCGGATAATATGGAATCAACATTTAATCACAAAGATCATATTCTGTAAATAGTTACCGTACAATTCAATCTTTCTACCATACAATGTCCCAATTAAACATAAGACATGGAATTACAGACAATTCTTATTTATTTAATCATATACATTTCGATTCACAAAATACACAACTCTGATTAATGTAAATTAAAAACTCCTTTCTAATTTCCATTCACATTGGTCAATGATTTCTGAGTTGTCACTTATCGAATCGCATATGACATTCTCTCCCTTTACTAGAAGTGGTAGATCATTTGTTAATCATTCACCTACCTCCATGTACACATTAATATACCCAAAAATACCCTATAAGATACTCTAAAGTATTAAGGTATAACTATTTATACACAAGATACTATGATGATCTCAAGTCAAATGATCACTTATACAACTATAATTATAGGAACTCCTATTGTCATGCAAGTAAAACTTCATTAGGTGTTCCTTTAAGCAAATCACATTTAGTTAACTTATTCTCTAATAAGCACCTACATACTTGTTTTAGTGTCTCCACACAAATGATTATGAGATCAATCATCCTCTTCAACAGAGAAAGTAACTAATCTTTCCGAAATTAGTAACCCCACATTAGTTATCCAAAGGTTAGGAATATTTTAGTTTTGAGCTATCTAGAATTTATATCTCATTAGCATGATCAACATCATGATTCTAAATGTATTGCTCCAAAACTATGAGTTTATCATATTTATTTAATTCAATTAATTAAACATGGACAAAGAATGCATTTAATTAAATAATTTTTTTTTATTAATAACTGAAAAAGATTACAAATTAATGTTTATCACATCAAATGTTATCGGCTTGAGGGCAAAGTATTTTTAAAAGGTTCCAAAAATCTGGGATAAGGATTACTTTCGCTTTTAAATTTTTTAAATAAAAAGGAATTTCCTTTATTTATTATTTTGAAATAGTAAGGGTGGATTTGATTAATGTGGTTAGTTATGGGTAAAATGCTAAATATTTCAATAAGCAAGTGGTGATAAAATATTCATTATTGTTTGGGAATATTCGTTTGGTCGTGGAATATTCGCATCGTTGGGGAATATTCGCATTTACTGTTGCCATTTTTTTGTGGGCCCCATAACGGAAAGCGATTGGATGAAGAAAACGACAAATATAAGTTGTTTATAAATAACTGCAGTAGTTGTTATCAAGTATTATCATGTTGGAATACCCTTGGTTAAAACACACTAATAATACGCTGTTGTTAAACAAGAGAAGACACACAGATTGCACCAATTATTGATTCTTACGTAAGAAGGCACTACTCAATAATTGTTATAAAGAATTATCTGCTCAAAGATTTTATTTTATTGATTCAATAATAATTGCTGCGTTGATATTTTATATTATCGTTGTTTCAATAATTGTCATTACACAAGATTTTCATTATCGGCTAATAATTCATATTATTTGAATAATATTATTAGATAACATTATTGGCAATGTCTAGAAAGTTCGCTTTCTAAGGAGAGGTTTGGTCACCTAATGCAAGGCCAAGAAAGGAGAGATCCTTATCGAAAGCCCCTCTTTCCGGAACTACCGTTGTCACAAGATTGTGATTCTCGTAATATTATTTGTGAATAATTAATTATTGATTTATATGATGAGGAAAATATTGATTTTATGTGGATATAGATGGAGAAAATTTTAAAATGACAATTGTTGAAAATTAATATTTTATCATTTTTCGATAAAATAATTCATTTAAATATATTATTTTAATAATATATTAACTGTGATGATATTTTTATAATGAATGTGGGATATATGAGTATATGAGGAGGAAGAGTATTTTTGTGGCATTAAATGATTAACACATGTTTTGTGTGTGTGGTGGACCCCATTTCTTGATCGAAATTTGATTATATCAGTAAAATCGTCTGCTTGTGGATTTTTGGCCAATTTTTGTTTGGAATTTGGAAAAACTTTTTCTCGCAAAGTTGTAGAGAATTGAATTTCCTATAAAAACTCGCGAGATTCGAATTTTCCGATAAAAGGGCTATTTATTATGAATTATTGAAGTTTTGAGTTCAAATAATTGATTTTTGGGAGTTTTAATTAATTATTTTGAGAAAAACGTTTTTGGTGAGTTTGTGAACCTCATTTAACATGTGTTATGGCTGAAATCAGATTTCAAAGGTGGGCTAAGGAATTTTGTTTATAAAAATAATATTATTATATTCAATTTTCGCTTTGGTGTTCTAAGCAATTTTCTATAAAATAGGTGCTTAGGTTAGAATTGAAAATCACACCGTAAATCAAGTTTTTCTCTCTATATTATCGAGTTTATTCTTGTGAGTATTTTGAGTATACTTTGAGTATTGCTATACTATGGGCAAGTTCAAGTCATAGCCTATATCCTGTTTCAACTAGTAAGATCGCTCTTTCGAGGTAAGGATGTTATTTTTTCTCAAATGATATTATTTCTTCAATATCATTATGTCAAATATTGGTTGGAACTTTTATCAAATTTGGAACTTTTTCATGTCTTGGGTTACTATTCATGAGTTACTATTCATGAGTTACTATTCATGAAGTTACTATTCACGAAGTTACTATTCATTTAGTACTATTCAGTACTATTCATGAAGCGTGAAGATATTTTTTTATGGAATTTCTATCTTTAAGTGTCTGAGTTACTATTCACGATATCTAAGACTATTCACGATATATGACATAACACTATTCACTTAATACTAAGACTATTCATAAAAATGAAAATTTTTCTTTTCGTCTAAAAATATCTATTCGGATACTAGCTTTGATTGTATCCATATTTTGATCATTCTTGAATTTTACACCCCTATGATTATTTTTGAGGTATTTTTGACATGGATAAAACAAAGTACTAATCCTTAATCCTTAATCCTTGTCATTTTGTTTCACTAGATTCGCTTTATTTAAAAATATTTTTCATCATCTTCATCTTAAATGATGATATTATGGAATATCTTTGGCCCAGAAGTGCAAAGATGAATGATTTTTGATGAATATCTTTGGCCCAGAAGCAAAAGATGAACAGTGTTGAGATTTAATACGACCGATCGATTAATATCTTTGGCCCAGAGTGCAAAGATGAACAGTGTTTAGATGAACATGACTAATCGATGAATATCTTTCGCCTCAGAGTGCAAAGATGAATATTTGATTCCGATATATATCGATTGATGTTACAGGATAAAATATCGACGATGAACTTTTAAATTCATATATAGAAGATAGTAGTTTGCATTCTCTACTTAACTCTTCTAATGAATTATTATTTCACCATGCGAATATTGATTTAAAATTTGTTGTCTATTGTATTCTATTAGATTTTTTCCTCGTTGAAGACTAACGATAATTTGTTGTATATTATCTTAGTCATAATATTCTTTATCGGGCTAGTTGAGCTCACCCTTTTTCTTGTTGTTCCATTTTTCTTCTCGTGGAGGCTAGAATGTAAATGTAGTACTAGCTCTGGGGTATGGAATGAAGGTTCTAGAGAGAGTCGTTTAGTAGTCCTCACCATTTTGTAAAATAATGTATCAATAATTATGATGGGGATTTATTTTGCGTGTGGATATTGTCTAGATGGCAATATCTCGTATTTAAACTCACGCTTTATATGTTGTAATAATAAAGTTGAAGTTATTTTGCATACCACGTATTTGGCGACTCGTAATGGGTTCGATGGAATGGACCTATTTTGGGGCGCCACGCTTGGTATCAAAGCCATAAGTAAAGAGCCCCGAGCCTCTCACCGGTGACTTCCTATTTATGGGGGATGCATGATCTCTCCGTAGGGGACGCCTGTTTTATGATGGCAAACCGATAGTACCATTGTGAGGTGTTGTGGGAAGCACACCGAGGGTCACAGTTGGTATCGAGCTTAGGATATGATCTCTCGCTAGAGATCGGGAATAGAACTAGAGGGGAGAGACGAGTAAATCCTTCGCTAGTGTGTCCTACCTAAGCTTATTTGTTAGTTGGTCAGTATATAGGGATATTATGTGATATATTGATTTATTTAATTAACCCTTGTTTTATGATAGTTTTTAAGAATGGCTGCTGAGAACGTTAACAATGGAGTGAATGAGATCGTGGAGACACCTCTAATCGCCAACCGTGATAATGTGATGTCAAAGCCAAGAAGGAATTAGAGATATCCATATGGTGAGTGAAGAATCGATAGTTCAGAACCTTTAGATAATCGCAGAGGTAATAAAATTGAGAGTGAGGAAGAAGAGGAAGAAGAGGTACCAAGAGAGTTTATTAGAGGTATTTTATGATCAAAATATAGAATTGCAAAATCGTATTCATGAGTTTAAGAGCAGTCAAGAATTGCAAAATGTGGAGCAAAAGGATGCAACGATTCAAGCTCAGGTTACCCGATATGTGATGCTTGAATGTAAGCACTCTTTAGCAGAGTATAAGATGATAAAGTTCGAATCGAAATGAAAGAAGAAATAATCGAACGAGTGAGAATGAGTGATGCATGGGTAAAAGCCGCACGACGCGTTGATATTATGGAAAGAGATGTCCAATCTAAAAGAGAAGATTTAACGATGACGGAAGACGCTTCAGCAAAGATCAAAGACCAACAACAAATTCTAGGGAAGAGAACGATCGCCGCTAGATGCTACAGATGCGAGAGAGAGGGACATATAAGGTCAAACTGCTCAAAGCCTTCCAAGGTATGTTTTAGTTGTGGAAAAGATGGTCACATAGCTCAATTTTGTCCTATAAATAAATCAAGTCCGGTTGGGACGCTGGCACCAGAGGCGGATATGTAAAAGTCAAAGTCAACGATTCTCGGAAGAGCGTTTGTCGCGACGGGTCAAAAAGCGAGGAAACCCGAAACGGTTAGCACGGGTTAGTTAATTATAAATTCTTGCGAAGTTTATACCTTACTAGATAATTGGCTCTACCCATTCTTTTATCTCTCTTCGCTCATGCGCTCAACGCTTGAACTTGACTACGAGAAATTAGACTTTGACCTATTTATGGAGACTCCATTAGAGAAACTTTCATTACATCCGTTGTTTAAAAATCTTGCTTGATTCAGTTGGCACTATCACATTACCGTTAACCTTATTTCTATAGAGATATTTGCTTTTGATGTGATTTTAAGGTTAACTACTCATCATGCCAAATTGATTACTTTCGTAAGGTTGTTAGTTTTCATATTCCTAAGCAACCCGTTATTCAATTCAAGCAATCAAACCATTGTAGTCAAACATTTTCATATCAAGCCATGAAGTCATTCGCTTATTACGGATGTCAAGTTTTCTTAGTCCATGTTATGGATTTGAATAAAGACACGCCGATTTGAATAATATTCTGTTGTTATTTATTTTTCCCGACGTATTTCAAGAATTTTTGGTTTACTCCCAAAACTCGATATTAAATTTTGTATCGACTTTTGAACCCCAGACAAAACTCATTTCTAAAATCTCATATCGAATGGCTCCTATTGAACTTCGTGAGTTAAAATTCAACTATAGAATTTGGTACCGAGCCTTTATCCGGTGACTTCCTTTGTGGAATGCAAAAGCCGCACTTCTCCGTAGGGGACACCATATTCGTGCGATAGTAAACCGATAGGTGTCATTGTAACGTGTTATCCAAGGTTGGGATATGAGTCACAGCTTGAGAACAATCTAAGTCAGTAATCTAAATACGTAGCTTTCTAGGCTTAGTTGGTTATTATCTGAGATTCGTCAAGGATATTCTCAATCGCTATTCCATTAACGCAAATTGACTCGTAGAGATACAAAATTCAAATGGAGCAAGGAATGTGGGAAGAGCTTCAAGAACTCAAGAGGAGACTCATTTCAAAGACATGTTCGACCATGCCATCCTCGAAAAGTTAACGTGGTAGCCGACGTGTTGAGTAGAAGATCGATACAAGTACGAAAGAAAACGATATTGTCAAAGACTCATTTCAGAATAATTTACAAATAATAGAGATGGAGATGAAAACTCTAGTTACCCACGTGATGATATACGAGTATAATCGATTTTAATCGATAAAGTTAAAGTCTGCTCAAGCTACACAACCGAGTCGATGAATTTGAAGAAGGAGGTGCAAGAAGTTGTTATTTCAAAAGCGTAGAGAATCGGTGAGGTGAGGAAAGCTCAAACCTTCGATTTATTAATCCATTTAAAATTCTCGATCGAATATGAATCGTGGCCTATAGACTCGCTTTTACCGCCAAGTATGTCGTGTTCATAATGTGTTTCACATATCGATGTTACGTAAATATGTGAAAGAACCAACCACATTATAGAAGTTAGAACCGGACGAGATAGTCAAGACTTAACGTACGAAGAGGTACTGCCAAGATTTTGGATAGAAAGAGCATGTCCTACGTACGAAGGTCATACCACAAGTTAAAGTTTTATGGAGAAACCATGCTATTGAGGAAATGACCGGGAGTTGGAAACGAAAATGAAAGCGTAGGTATTCTCATCTTTTGAAACACTGTGTACGTACGCCAATTTCGAGGACTAAATTTCATAAGGAGGGAGGTCAGAAGACCTCAAATTTTTTAAATAAAAAGGAATTTCCTTTATTTATTATTTTGAAATAGTAAGGGTGGATTTGATTAATGTGGTTAGTTATGGGTAAAACGCTAAATATTTTAATAAGCAAGTGGTGATAAAATATTCATTATTGTTTGGGAATATTCGTTTGGTCGTGGAATATTCGCATCGCTTCGGGGAATATTCGTGACGATTTGCCAGCGCAGCCTTTTGTGGGCCCCATAACGAAAAAAGCGATTGGATGAAGAAAACGACAAATATAAGTTGTTTATAAATAACGCAGAGTTGTTTACAAGTTATCATCGTTGGAATACCGATGGTTAAAACACACTAATACGCGTTGTTGAACAAAGAAAGACACCAGATTGCACCAATTATTGATTCTTACGTAAGAAGGCACTACTCAATAATTGTTACAAAGAATTATCGCTTCAAGATTTTATTTTATTGATTCAATAATTGTCAGATTGATATTTTATATTATCATTGTTTCAATAATTGTCATTACACAAGATTTTTCATTATCGAAGCTAATAATTCATATTATCCGAATAATATTATTAGATAACATTATTGGCAATGTCTAGAAAGTTCTCATTCAAGGAGAGGTTTGGTCACCTAATTGCGCGCCAAGAAAGAGAGATCCTTATCGAAAGCCCTCTTTCCCGGAAACTACCGTCGCACAAGATCGTGATTCTCGTAATATTATTTGTGAATAATTAATTATTGATTTATATGATGAGGAAAATATTGATTTTATGTGGATATAGATGGAGAAAATTTTAAAATGACAATTGTTGAAAATTAATATTTTATCATTTTCTCGATAAAATAATTCATTTAAATATATTATTTTAATAATATATTAATGGTGATATTTTTATAATGAATGAATGGGATATATGAGTATATGAGGAGGAAGAGTATTTTTGTGGCATTAAATGATTAACACATGTTTTTGTGTGTTGTGGACCCCATTTCTCGATCGAAATTTGATTATATTGTAAAATCGTCCGCTTGTGGATTTTTGGCCAATTTCTGTTTGGAATTTGGAAAAACTTTTTCTCGCAAAGTTGTAGAGAATTGAATTTCCTATAAAAACTCTGAGATTCGAATTTTCCGATAAAAGGGCTATTTATTATGAATTATTGAAGTTTTGAGTTCAAATAATTGATTTTTGGGAGTTTTAATTAATTATTTTGAGAAAAACGTTTTGGTGAGTTTGTGAACCTCATTTAACATGTATATGGCTGGTCAAATCAGATTTCAAAGGTGGGCTAAGGAATTTTGTTTATAAATAATATTATTATATTCAATTTTCGCGCTTTGTGTTCTAAGCAATTTTCTATAAATAGGTGCTTAGGTTAGAATTGAAAATCACACCGTAAAATCAAGTTTTCTCTCTATATTATCGAGCGTATTCTTGTGAGTATTTTGAGTATACTTTGAGTATTGCTATACTGTGCAAGTTCAAGTCATAGCCTATATCCTGTTTCAACTAGAAGTAGACTTGCCTTCGAGGTAAGTGGATGTTATTTTCTTCTCAAATGATATTATTTCTTCAATATCATTATGTTGAAATATTGGTTGAAACTTTTTATCAAATTTGGAACTTTTTCATGCTCTGGGTTATTATTCATGAGTTACTATTCATGAGTTACTATTCATGAGTTACTATTATTCACGAGTTACTATTCATTTAGTACTATTCACGAAGCGTGAAGATGTTTTTTTGTGGAATTTCTATCTTTTGGTGTTTGAGTTATTATTCACGATACTCACTATTCACTATCCACTATTCATTTAATACTAAGACTATTCAATCAAAAATGAAAATTTTTCTTTTCGTCTAAAATATCTATTCGGATACTAGCTTTGATCAGATCCATGTTTTGATCATTCTTGAATTTTACACCACTATGATTATTTTTGAGGTATTTTTGGACGTGGATAAAACAAAGTACTAATCCTTAATCCTTAATCCTTGTCATTTTGTTTCATCGGATTCGCTTTTAAAAATATTTTCATCATCTCACACCTTAAATGATGATATTATGGAATATCTTTGGCCCGTAGTAGCAAAAGATGAATTTTTCGATGAATATCTTTGGCCCAGAGTGCAAAAGATGAACAGTGTTGAGATGAATACGATCGATCGATTAATATCTTTGGCCCGTAGTGCAAAGATGAACAGTGTTTAGATGAACATGATCAATCGATGAATATCTTTGGTTCAGAGCAAAAGATGAATATTTGATTCCGTATATATATTGATTGATGTTACAGGATAAAATATCGACGATGAACTTTTAAATTCATATATAGAAGATAGTAGTTTGCATTCTCTACTTAACTCTTCTAATGAATTATTATTTCGCGCATAATATTGATTTAAAATTTGTTGTCTATCAGTATTCTATTAGATTTTTCCCGTTGAAGACTAACGATAATTTGTTGTATATTATCTTAGTCATAATATTCTTTATCGGGCTAGTTGAGCTCACCCTTTTCCTTGTTGTTCCATTTTTCTTCTCTCAGAGGCTAGAATGTAAAGTAGTACTAGTCGTGGGTATGGAATGAAGGTTCTAGAGAGAGTCGTTTAGTAGTCCTCACCATTTTGTAAAATAATGTATCAATAATTATGATGGGGATTTATTTGCGTGTGGATATTGTCTAGATGGCAATATCTCGATTTAAACTCACAGTTTATATGTTGTAATAATAAAGTTGGAGTTATTTTTCATACCATGTATTTGGCGACTCGTAATGGGTTGGATGGAATGGACCTATTTTGGGTTGAACCTAAGCCTTTCTCAAGAATGTAAGGCCCCAACTTTTATGAATAAAGATTTAATTTTCTCTAAATATTATTTTGAATAGTAAGGTGTTGATTTGATATAATGTTATAATTATGGGTGATATGTGCAAATTTTTCAAAATAAGTAAGTGGTCATAAAATATTATTCGTTTTAATCATGAATATTCTTTTGTTGAGGAATATTCGCATTTATCACGGTAAACCATTGGTGAAACAAATAACAGAATAACTATCAGATATAGAAAGCGACAGAAATAACCTTTTCATAAAATAACGGCAATACGTTTACCGTTAAACTGTTGAAATACCCGGTGATAAAAGTATAGTAATATGCGTTGTTGCACAGTAGCACACGGTATTGTACAGTATCTCTAAGTATTGATGCTTACATAAGAAGTCACTCAGTTTCATTCAATAATTGCCACAGTAGTTACTGCATAGTATCTCATATTATTAATTCAATTATTATCACAGTATCATCTACACAATATTTTATATTATTAAATTAATAATTGAGATGACACAGTTATTCATATTATTATTTGCATTATTGACAATGTCTAGAAAGTTCTATCGAAGAAATGGGTTTGGTTATTTAATTGTGCGCCAGTAAGAAGAAATCCTTATCGGAAAGTCCCCTCTTTCCTGTGAATGATCTTGTTGTCAATATTGTGAGTTATAATATTAAATGATGAATAATTAATGAAAGATTAATAATGTGTTGATTGAAGATAAATGATTTGTGGTAAATATTTATTTAATTTTTGATATAAATAGAGGGATTTGTCACAAGGCGTTTGTTGTAAGTTTGGCTTATTATTCCATGAGGAAATGTGCTAATTTTTCAGACCGTTGGTTGAAGTTATAATAGTAAATCAATATAAACCATTGGTTGAAGTTATAATAGTAAATCAATATGGACTACTAGTTGAAGTTATCATAGTAAATCAATATGAACCGTCGGTTGAAATTTTACTAGTAAATCAATATGAACCGTCTGTTTAATAGTAAATCAATATGAACCGTTCATGAATCAGTTACTATTTAGTCCATTCTCCTATAAATAGAAGCTCAGTACTTCATTCTTTCTTATGAATTCACTAAAATTATAGAGAGAAAGAAGAAGAGTATTTTGTTACTTCACTATTGCAGTATCAAATCTCCTACTAAGGTAAGGGATATTATTTTTTGTATTTGTAAGAGGTATTATTTCTTTCCTATTCTTAAAGGATGTTATTTACTTCATACTCATAAGGGTTGTAATTTTATTCCTTATTAATATGAGGGAGTAACATATCTATGGGGATTATCGCATGCATGGTGAATAACCATTCGTATTCATTCTTTATTAATTTGCGTACGCGGATTATCCCATGCATGGTGAATAACCCTTCGTATTCATTCTTAATAAATCTATGGTAGTAACCTGTCTACATGGATTACCGCATGCATGGTGAATAATCCTTCGTATTCATTTTTTATTAAATTGTGGAAATGATCTGTCTACGCGGATTATTGCATAACAGGTGAAAATCCATTTGCAGTTTCGTATATTCTTTTATACTCGTATGAGATATCATTACTTTTGTATTCATCAAGGGATATCGTCTTCTTTCATATTTCTCCATTTATGGTACCAATTTTTTGTTTGTTTCCATAACCTTATTATTAAATGGTGAAAACCCTTGAAATTAGTGGAATATTCTTAATAGTTTGTGCATCATCTATTATCATTTCACTATTGGTCTGAACTTTCTTATGGAAATTGTAATATTTTTATGGCGGGATACTATTCATTTGGGGTACTATTCATTTGGAATAATATTCATTCAATTACTATTCACGGGGTACTATTCACGACAAAATTGATTTCTTTTCTGTCCAAATTATTTTTGATACATGAATATCATTCTTGAATTTTACTCCATAATTAGTGATCATGTTGACAATTTGGACATTCTTGAACTCTGGATAAATTGGATTATAAATCTTTAATATTTATCCTTGATCTCACTTGATTAATTCTTTATATCATTGTCATCTTCTTCATACTTATATTGGGTTGAAAGTCATCGTTGGCCCATAGTGCAAAGATGGACTGTTCATTGGTATGATTATAACCAGGAATTGTGTATTGGTATAATCATGACCTTTAATGTTACAGATAAAGGTTTGTGGTGAAATTCCTCTTTGGCCCGTAGTACATAGATGGACAGGTGTTAGGCATGATCATGACCATTGGTGATACAAACGATTATCTTTGGCTCGTAGTGCATAGATAATTTATTGATTGGAAATAATTATTGATTGGTGTTACAGGGATAAAATATTGATAATGGATTTTTAAATCATAGAAGATAGTAGACATCATACTCTACTTGACTCTTTTAATGAATTGTTATTTTCGCTGCAGTTGTTGATCTAAAACTTGTTTTCTATTGTATTCTATTAGATTTTTCCCTATTGAGGACTAAGGATAATTTTTTCTACATTATCTTAGTCATAATATTCTTTACTGGACTAGTTGAGCTCACCCTTTTCCTTTTGTTTCCATTGTTCTTCTCAGGAGGCGAGAATATAGCTGGGACTAGTCGGGGAGTTGAGTAATGGTCCAAGATGGTTATTATAGTAGTCCTCCCTATTTTGTAAAATAGTGTGACAATAATTGTAATAAGGACTTATATTTGAGTTTGGATATTGTCTACAAGGCAATATTTGTATTGAAACTCTCAGCTTATGTGTTTTCGTATTTTACACGACAGTTGTATAAATGAAGTTTGTATTTGGATTATGTACCATGTATTTGGCGACTCAGAATGGGTTGTGTGGACCTATTTTGGGGGGTGTCACAGTTGGTATCAGAGCTTAGAGATATGATTACTGGTGGAGATCTAGAATTAGAATTGGGAGGGGAGAGACGAGTAAATCCTTCGCTAGTGTATCCTACCTAAGCTTATTTGTTATTTAATTAGTCGATCGAAATATAGGGATAATATGTGACATGTCAATTTCTTTAAATAACCCTTGTTTTGTGGTAGTATTAAAAATGACATCTGAAAATCAAGAGATGAACTCATATAAAGTTTTAAGTGATGAATTGAGGATAATTATTTAAAGAATAAATATTGGAGTATAATATCTTGTTATAACAAAGATGTTTATTGAGGAGTACTAATTAAGTTATTGAACTTGATTGTAGGATGTTATGCAAAGAAGAAATTAGAGATATCCATGTGGTGAGTGAAGAATTAATAGTTGCACCCGAGCTAGTCGCAGAGGTAGTAGCTGAGAGTGAGGAAGAAGAGGACCATGAGGAGGATTTATTAGGAGAATTTTATTATTGAAATATAGAACTGCAAGATCGTATTTGTGAGTTAGAAGTGCAGGGTGAAGAACGACAGGCGGTCGTGGAACAAATGGATGCAATATTTCAAGATTTTGCTACCCGATATGCGAAGCTTGAATAAAAGCTCTCTTTGGAAGAGTATATGATAATAGAGCTGGACTTTGATAATGCAAATGTCAAGGATCAGCTGAAAGAAGAAATAACTAAACGAGTGAGAATGGAGGATGCATGGGTAAAAGTCGCACGACGCGTTGATATTATAGAAAGAAACGTCCGATCTAAAGAGGCTAAAATAAATGATATGTATTTCTCTTTTTAGACAGCAATTGGGAGAACCCAACATCGAGTTTGGAATTAATATTTACAGAGCGGTCAACCCCAATTCAAAATGGATCAAAAATTAATGATTCAGATCATGGATCAGGAGTACGACGAAGGGGTTGAGGGTGGAATGTGCCCTATAGCGAAGTCAAGTCCAGCGGTAATGATGACACCAAAGGTTGTCCCAGACAAGTAAAAATCGGTGGTTCAAGGAAAAGCGTTTGTCTTGACTTCCCAAAAAGCAAGGAACCCGAACGAAGTTATTACGGGTAAGCTAATTATAAACTCTTGCGAAGTCTATACCTTATAAGATACCAGTTATAACGACCGAGAAAATCGAATTATTTATAAATAATTTTTATTTGAATAAATAATGAATAAAATTATATTATATGTTATTATTAAAGAGTAAACAATATGAAGGTTGTTCTATAACCTAAAAGTGTCGTAATATCGTAGTATTCTGGCTACGTGATAGAATTAAGGTGTTTGAATTTCCAAGACGAAAATAAAAGCTTTCCAAGAAATTCTCTAAAAAATACTATTCATCCATTTTTGCTCGGAAATTATTTTTAAACTTTCGGGAAATACGTAACGATAGAATGATAAGGAAGGAAGGATTATGTAATAATAATTCAGTTATGACAAATGCAGTTTTTCGCCTGCGTACTAAGTTGAGAATGTTAAGAAAAGTAAAGATTGAATAAATGATGATCGTATGATAAGCAAGTATTATACGAAGAACGTAATACGAGTATGATACGAAGTATTATACAAGTATATACGAAAGATAACATATTGTATATGATGAATGATTATACGAATTAGTATACGAGAAGGATACGAAGATTATACATTATAAGCTTTAAACTAATAGTAATGGACTTGTAGGATTTGTGTAGGAATTGGGAAAGCCCAAGTGCAAGCTTGTTAAGGCCTAAAGATATGAAATACAAGCCCAATGCTAAGCCCAAAGTAATTAAAACCTAAGCCTGAACCAAGAACCGGACTCATGGATCGAACCGATGGGTCACCAGGTGAGAAAAACCAATATGGGCCCCATAGGTGAGTCATGGATGGCCATCTTGGTGGCCAAACAAAGGATAAAAGTTTTGGTGGGCAAGTAATGAATAGTAAGGAGGTGGAAAGTATGGAGATGGGATGGCTTAATGACCCTTATGCCCTCCCTTAAAAAATCTATAAATATGAGATCCTTGGTTCATTTGTTACCTTGTTAATTTTCCACTAACATCTTAGCACAATTATATTGATAGAAAGTGAGAAGTGTGTTGTTAATTTAAGAAGAAAAGAAGAAGAATCAAGTTAAGAACATTAAAGGCAAGGAATCCTAGACCATTATTCTTCATCTCTTCATTGGTAGTTTGATAGAGAAGTGATTATTGGTGGAGCATGTATCATAAGGAGGAACAAGGATGGCTATTAATGGACTTAAACCTTAATAAACCATGATTGTAAGTGGAATCATAATCATAGAATTATGAACTAATGAAGAACATATGAAGAATTGTCATTTTGTTGTTGATGGACAAATTTAAAACCATCGTGTATAGAATTAGATGAAATATGTTTGGTTAGGATGATAGAATGATGGAATGAATCAATTTTGAACGGTGTAAAAATCTCAAGAAACGAAGTTATGGAAAAATTTACGAGATTAGACGATAATCGTCGAAATCGTGAAATTCTCGGAATAAAACTCAAAAGTCACCGTTTAACTCGGAAACCTTGGTTTTCGATGGAGTATAGTATAACTTTGCATTTTAGAGTTGCGGACTCGAGAATGGTCAATTTCTGACTTAGAACTAAGAAACGAGCTATGAACGTTCACGAACGTCTATCGAATTTATAATAAAGAATTTAATCGGTGAATTCTATGTTAACGGATTCAAAAATGTAAGATTTTCTAATGAAATCATAGTACACATGATATGTGAGCTAACGGCTTTTGAACGAGCCAATTCCGACTTATAATGAATAAGTTATGAACCCGGAAAAGTTGCGAAAGAAAAGAACTAAGAAAATTTTTTCGAGAGCATTGTAGTTTGGGCCATGTCACGCCTAAGCTTCTAAGGTCAAGGCCATAAACACCGTGCCAAAACCTCAACCTCTATTAAGTGGTGTCACAGCGCGGCCAATAGTATAAAGAGTGGCGTTGCAGCGCCGAACCCGAGACATAGACATCACGACTCAAGGCCATAAAGGCGAGCCTTATATAAGGGAAGTGGAACCGCAAATACCAACACTAGAAAAGAAATAGTAATAAATGAAAATGAATGTAAAGGAAATTTAAGTTGATTGAAGGTGAATTATAACCTTAATAAAATTAAAGTAATATCCTTAAGGATGATAATAACCTTAAGAATTACAACTAAAGGTTAACGAAAGTTACAAGAATGTAAACACAAAGTAATACGATAAACCGTAATGAATGTTAACCTATCTAATGAATGATTAGATTGAGAAGAATGGGAAGATAAATTAGTGACCATACTTGATTGATTATAATCTAATGTGGTATGTTATGTACTTATGAATTGTAGAATCCTTAAAGACTCAAAGAAAAAGTGTATTAACTATAGAAGACGCTGAAGGCAAGTGTTCTAAACCCTTGTCTATGTTCTTTTTGGACAAGATTTATGATTCATGTATCTTACGCATGAATTGATGTATAACGAAGTCGAAGCCAATTCCTTCGGCTAGACTTAATGTATTTTATGCATTTCCTTATAATCTATCAAAATATTATCAATGTTGGTATCTTTTGCCAACTGTTTTGGTATGGATTTCAAAGAAAGACTGAGTATGAATTAAAAAATGTTTAGTCGTCAAACGACATGCACGTGAGGTTGCCAAAACTTAAATGTAGATACGTTTAATGAAGTACTGTTGTACAACTTAGAGTACTATAGGCTGATCACCTAGACGTGCTCGTAATGTGATGTCCCCAATAGGTATACATCACCCATTCTGAGTCACCAAATACATGGTACAGAATACAAATACAAACTTAAATATACAACATGAGCTGTGAGTTTTAATACAAATATTGTCTTCTTGACAGTATTCAAACTCAAAATAAGTCCTTAATACATTTATTATCACACTATTTCACAGAATAGTGAGGACTACTAATGCAAACATCTGGACCGTCACTCCATTCCCCGACTAGTCCCAACTATATTCTCATTTCCTGAAGAGAACAATGAAAGCAAAGGGTGAGCTCAACTTGCCCAATAAGAAATATTAAGACTAAGATAATGCAGAATAAATTATCATTAGCCTTCAACAGTGTTAAACTGATAAAATACAATAGACATCAAGTTTAACTGCAGCGGAACAAGCAATCCATTAGAAGAGTCAAGTAAGCATGATATCTACTATCTGCTATGATTTAAAAGAATTTATCATCAATTTTATCGATGAGACTCAGCTTAATAAATAATACACATCATCGAATCATCCTGCACTACGGCCAAGGATATTCATTAGTATCACGACCACAAATTATTCATGCACTACGAGCCAAGGTTATTCGTGTTTTCATCGATGGTCATGATCATGCCAACAACTGTCCATCAATGCACTACAGGCCAATGAGGACTTTTACCACATCATTTATAACATTACGGTCATAATTATACCGAATAATCCCTGGTCATAATCATACCAAGTCCATCTATGCACTACGGGCCACAGATGACTTTCATCATAATATAAGCATGAGGATGATGACAATGATATAAGAATTCAATTAAAAGAAAGTAAAGGATAAATTTTTAAAGATTTATAACTTAATTTATCCAGAATTCAATAATGTCCAAATTGTCAACATGATACTACTTTGTGGAGTAAAATTTAAGAATAATATTGTACCAAAATGATTTGGATCAAAAAGAAATCAATTTTAATCATGAATAGTACCCCGGGTGAATAGTCTCCCGTAAATAGTACTTTGGGAATAGTAACCCCGTGAATAGTACTCCGGCATGAAAAAGTTAAAACTTATCTAGAATGCTCAGAATAATATTTTCATGAAAGGATACTGGATGAATCACAAATATCAAGGATATTCTACTAATTTCATGGAGTATAGAAGCTAAATCTTTAACAAAATGAGTGTAGAATTAAAATCTGAAACAAAATAATATTACTTACATACTACAGAGTATGGAAGAAAATATTATTTCATATGAATACTGAACAAAAATAATATCCCTTACCTTAAAAAGAAGAATATTCCAACTGGTATAGCAGGGATATTCTTGAAGAAAACTTTTACTGTTTTCTACACTCAAAGCTTTCTAAAACTCAAAAGAAATACGCTCAATATTATAGAAGAAGAATTCTCCGATTCTGGTGTGATTTTCAATTCTAACTAAGCATCCTATTTATAGGAGAATGGAATGATACTATTTAAAAAAAAATATTCACGGGCCAACAGTTATGCAATTCATGGATGAAAATTTTGAGAAATCACGGAAGCCAATTTCAAGCAATCATCCAATAAGAACAAAAAAAATATAATACATATATATATATATATATAAACACATGTTGGCCACTTATATATATATTATATATATACACCATTTTGATTTTCTCCCCCCGTGACTAACATCATTCCCCCACCCCCCAATGTCACTTTCATCATATATATATATATATATATATATATATATATTATCATACTCATAACACACACTATTTTGAAAATTGAGTAAGTGGGGGTCCAAATAATACGCAAAATTTACAACAAAGACCTCATAAAAATCCCTACAATATTTTTAATAATATTTATTCGTATTATTATAACTCATAATATTTAACAACCAAATCGTTCCCAGAAAAGAGGAGGCTTTCCGATAAGAATTTCTCCCTATTGGCGCGCAATTAGGTGACCAAACCTCTCATTGACAAAACTTTCTAGACTTCATCAATATTGCAAATAATAATATGAATAACTTTGTTGTCTCAATTACTGATTTAATAATATATAAAATATTGACAATAATTGAATCAAATAACATGAGATACTATGCAGCAATTACTGTAGCAATAATTGAACAAAACCAAGTGACTTCTCACGTAAGCATCAATAATCAATACCGCGTGCTACTATGCAACTACGCGTATTACTATACTTTTACCACCGGGTATTTCAACAGTTAACGGTAAAATTTTCGCCGTTATTTTTATAAAAAGATATTTTTATCATTTTCTCATTCCGACAATAATTCTATTATGGGGTCCACCAATGATTGTGTCGTCATACGAATATTCCCCGACCAATCGAATATAATATAACAACTTGCGTACTTTGCAAAATCTATAAATATTACCCACAACTATAACATTATATCAAATTCACACTTTAATATTCAAAAATGATATTTATAGAAAATTCATCTTTATTCATAAAAGTTGGGGTCTTACAACCTCCCCTTCTTATGAAATTTCGCCCTCGAAATTAGGGTACATACCTGGTATGATGAAGAGGTGAGGATACCTTGATTTCATTTCAGATTCTAACTCCCAGGTCATTTCCTCATCATCATGGTTTCTCCAAAAAACTTTGACTTGAGGTATAACTTTGGAGCGTAGAATATGCTCCTTCTTATCCAAGATTTTAACAGGTACCTCTTCATACGTTAAATCTTCCGCTATTTCCTCATGTTCTAACTCAATAATGTGGTTCGAGTCTTCCACATATTTACGTAACATGGATATGTGAAAAACGTTATGAACACGAGACATACTTGGCGGTAAAGCGAGTCTATAGGCTATAGTTCCTACTCGGTCAAGGATTTCAAATGGGCCAATGAATCGAGGATTTAGCTTTCCTCTCTTTCCAAATCTCATAACTCCTTTCCATGGAGAAACACGTAACAACACATGTTCTCCAACATTGAATTCCACGTTCTTTCGATGAAGATCAACATAACTTTTTTGTCGATTTTGTGAGGTTTTTATACGTTGCCGGATCATTTGAATCTTTTCGGTAGTCATGCGTACCAATTCTAGTCCCAACAACGTTGCTTCACCCACCTCATCCCAACATACTGGAGAACGACACTTTTTTCCATACAACGCCTCAAATGGAGCCATGTCGATACTTGCTTGATAACTGTTGTTATAGGAGAATTCCCCCAATGGCAAGAACTTGTCCCAACTTTCTTTGAAGTCAAGGACACAGAGTCTTAATAGATCCTCAAGATTTTGAATAGTCCTCTCTGACTTCCCGTCCGTTTAAAGATGATATGCCGAAATAAATCGTAAATTCATGCCCATATATTTTTGCAAATTAACCCAAAATCGTGAAGTGAATCTTGGGTCTCGATCAGAAATTATGGATACTGGTATACCATGCAGTCTTACAATCTCATTTATGTAAATACGAGCAAGACGTTCAAGTGAATAAGTTTCTCGTATAGGTAAGAAATGAACAGACTTGGTTAATCTATCAACAATGACCCAAATTGAATCTATGCCTTGAGAAACCTAAGGAAGACCAGTAACAAAATCCATGGTAATGTACTCCCACTTCCATTTTGGAATTTCAAGTGGTTGCAATGGACCTTTTGGCACTTGATGCTCCGCCTTAACACGTTGACAAGTTAAACACCTTGAGATAAACTCCGCGATCTCTCTCTTCATATTGCTCCACCAAAATGTTTATCGAAGATCATGATACATGTGACGCCCCCAAAATAGGTATACATCACCCATTCTGAGTCGCCAAATACATGGTACAGAAACAACTACAACATCATTACTACAATTGTCGTGCAAAATACGACAACACAAATACTGTGAGTTTAAATACAAATATTGTCTTCTAGACAATATCCACACTCAAATAAGTCCTCATCACAATTATTGATACATTATTTTATAAATAGTGAGGACTACTATAACAACTGCCATGGAATGTCACTCCACATCCCGACTACTCCCCGCTATATTCTCGTTTCCTGAGAAGAAAAATGGAACAAAAAGGAAAAGGGTGAGCTCAACTAGCCCAGTAAAGAATATTATGACTAAGATAATGAATAACAAATTATCGTTAGCCTTCAACAAATCCGATAAAATATAATGGACAACCAGTTTTAGATCAACATTTGCAGCAGAAACAACAATTCATTAGAAGACTTAAGTAGAGAATGAAATCTACTATCATCTATGAATTTAAAAGTCCATCATTAATATTTTATCCCTGTAATATCAATCAATATACATCTTGTATCAAATATTCATCTTTTCACTATGGGCCAAAGATATTCATTTTTATCGCCAGTTGGTCATGTTCTTCTCAACACCTGTTCATCTTTGCACTACGGGCCAAAGATATTCATCTGGTAATCATTCATCTTTGCACTACAGGCCAAAGATATTCATCAAGTATCACCATTAAAGACTGAGGATGATGAAAAATATTTTAGAGAACTAATCTAGTGAGACAAAAGGACAAATATTAGGGATTCATACTACAGTTTATCCAAGTTCAAAAACACTCCATAATAAACCATAGTGGAGTAAAATTCAAGAATGAAGATCAAAACATGGATTCAATTTCAAGATTAAAGGTCACAACAGATAACTGAGAAGAAAAAAAAAAAATGCTCATTTCACTGCATCGTGAAGCGATGACCGTGAAACGATAAGTGTGAGCAAAGACCATCATAAAAATTCCAAATTTGATAAAAAAATTCAGACCAATATTCCTATGAAATGATATTAGATAAAGCGAAATTTATAATCATTTCAGGAATTATAGAAGCAATACTTACCATAGTAAGTTCAAATTTAGGAATACGAGATGAAATAATATCGCTTAAGTAATATGGAGTATGAAAGAAAATAATATTTATCACGAGTATTGCAATAAAATAATATCCTTTACCCTAATAGAAACTGGATTTGACTGGAATATGGGATATTATTCTGAGAAAATCTTGCAGAAAAACTACGCTCAAAGTATTCTTATACTCAAGAAAAATACTCACAATATTTATAGAATAAGAATTTCTGATATTGAAAATGGTGTGATTTAAGACGGAGGTTTGCCCTCCTTTTATAGCACAAATCGGATGAAGAAAAATCAACTCATGCCTAACTTTCTACCTAACATTTTCATATTTTCATATGGGTGGGGGGCCACCCTTTGAAACAAGCTTGCAAGAATATCATGCGTAATTCACATTTCTCAATTGATTGAAGGCCCACCATTTTGGAAAAAAAAATTGATTTACAGGATATCTACCACCCACCAAACAGAAGAAGAAAATATGCACTAAACTTTCAGCAGCAATTTTGAAAAGAAAAAGTACACGGAAAGAATTCTAATTCACATTGCTAACCTCCACTCCACTTTTATTCACATGCTAAAAATTATATATTATTATAATAATATTACCATTTAAATTATAAACAAAATCGTAATATTATAATAATATATTTGAATGAATATTTTATTGGAGAAAAAATAATTTTCAAACTTTCAACAAATAATTCATGCAAAAATTCCTTCATTTATATCCCCATAAAATAAATATTTCTTTATCATATAAATTAATAATTAATTATTCACAAATAATATTACAGAATCACAATAATGACAACCATGCCGTTCCCAGGAAAGAGTGGGCTTTCCGATAAGGATTTCTCCCTATTGGCGCGCAATTAGATGACCTAACCTCTCATCGATGAGAACTTTTAGACGCTATCTAAAAATATTATTCAAATAATATGAATTATTGATCCGATAATGGGAAATCTTGTGGAGTGACAATTATTGAAACAATAATAATATAAAATATCAATGCAAAGAATTATTGAATCAATAAAATAAAATATTGAGCAAGAATTATCTGTAATAATTATTGAGTAATGCCTTCTTACGTAAGAATCAATAATTCAAAAATATCATGCAGTAATCTGGTGTGCTTCTTTGTGCAACCACGCCAGTATTCACGTGTTTTAACCACCAGGGAATCCAACAGTGTTAACGGTAACAATTACGCCGTTATTTATAAAAACTCAAACTTGACGTTTTCTTCATCTGACAGTTATTCTGTTATGGGGCCCAGAAATGACTGCGTCGTCGTACAGATATTCCTGACAAAAAGAATATTCCACGAACAAGCGAATATTCCCCGACAACAATGATTATTTTATAACCACTTGCTTATTTTGTAAAATTTGCACATTTCACCCATAACCAAAGCATTATATCAAATTAATTCCTTATTATTTCAAGATAATAAATAGAGGAAATTCAATTTTATCTATAAAAAGTTGAGGTCTTACAATACATTTTGGTACTCCCAGGATGGATTGCAAACGGTGTGTTATGCGCCTCCATTATGATTTTTTACTTTAAATCAAGGTCTTTAGGAACACAAAGTCTAGAGAACGAGTCAAGTGAGACAAAAGGACAAATATTAGGGATTCATACTACAATTTATCCAAGTTCAAAAATACTCCATAATAAACCATAGTGGAGTAAAATTCAAGAATGAAGATCAAAACATGGATTCAATTTCAAGATTAAAGATCACAACAGATAACTGAGAAGAAAAAAAAATTTCTTTTGTGAATAAAGATGCAGTGAACAAAGAATTATGAACGATGACCGTGAATAGTACCCAGTCATGAAAAGTTCCAAATTTGATAAAAAGTTCAGACCAATATTCCTATGAAATGATATTAGATGAAGTAAAATTTCTAATCATTTCAGGAATTATAGAAGCAATACTTACAATAGTAAGTTCAAATTTAGGAATACGGGATGAAATATTATCGCTTACGTAATATGGAGTATGAAAGAAAATAATATTTCTCACGAGTATTGCAATAACATAATATCCTTTACCTTAGTAGAAACTTGATTTGATTGGAATATCGAATATTATTCTGAGAAAATCTTGTAGAAAAACTACGCTCAAAGTATTCTTATACTCAAGAAAAATACTCACAATATTTATAGAATAAGAATTTCTGATATTGAAAATGGTGTGATTTAGGACGGAGGTTTGCCCTCCTTTTATAGCACAAATCGGATGAAGAAAAATCAACTCATGCCTAACTTTTTGTCTAACATTTTCATATGGGTGGGGGCCACCCTTTGAAACAAGGTTGCAGGAATACTATGCCTAATTCACATTTCTTAATTGATTGAAGGCTCACCATTTTGGAAACAAGGAATGGTTTTGCAGGATATCTACCATCCACCAAACAGAAGAAGAAAATATGCACTAAACTTTAGCCAGTAATTTTGAAAAGAAAAGTACACGGAAAGAATTCTAATTCACATTGCTAACCTCCACTCCACTTTTATTCACATGCTAAAAATTATATATTATTATAATAATATTACCATTTAAATTATAAACAAAATTATAATATTATAATAATATATTTGAATGAATATTTTATTGGAGAAAAATAATTTCCAAACTTTCAATAAATAATTCATGCAAAAATTCCTTCATTTATATCCACATAAAATAAATATTTTCTTATCATATAAATTAATAATTAATTATTCACAAATAATATTACAAAATCACAATAATGACAACCAGGCCGTTCTCAGGAAAGAGGGGGCTTTTCGACAAGGATTTCTCCCTATTGGTGCGCAATTAGATGACCTAACCTCTCCTTGACAGAACTTTCTAGACATTGCCAATAATGCTATCTAATAATATTATTCAAATAATATGAATTATTGATCTGATAATGGGAAATACTATGCAGTGACAATTATTAAAACAATAATAATTTAAAATATCAATGCAGCAATTATTGAATCAATAAAATAAAATATTGAAGCAAATAATTACTGTAATAATTATTGAGTAGTGCCTTCTTACATAAGAATCAATAATTCAAAAAATATTATGCAATACCGGTAATCGCTCTTGCAACCAACCCACGCGACATTCGTATTTTAACCACCGGGTAATCCAACAATGTTGTTAGCGGTAACAATTACGCCGTTATTTATAAAAATTCAAACTTGTCGTTTTCTTCATCCGACGGTTATTACATTATGGGCCCCAATGATCGCTGCTGGCCGTCGCACGGATATTCTCGACAAAAAAGAATATTCCACGACCAAACAAATATTCCCCGACAACAATGATTATTTTATAACCACTTGATTATTTTGTAAAATTTGCACATTTCACCCATAACCAGAGCATTATATCAAATTAATTCCTTATTATTTCAAGATAATAAATAGAGAAAATTCAATTTTATTTATAAAAAGTTGGGGTCTTACAACCTCTCCTCCTTATGAAATTTCATCCTCGAAATTGACATACGTACCTGGAATGTCGAAAAGGTGAGGGTACCTCGCTTTCATTTCTGATTCCAACTCCCAGGTCATTTCCTCAATAGCATGGTTCCTCTACATAACCTTGACTTGTGGTATAACCTTTATTCATAGGACATGCTCTTTCCTATCCAATATCTTAACAGGTACCTCCTCGTACGTTAAATCTTCTACTATCTAAATGCGGGTTCTAACGCTTAATAATGTGGTTTGGGTCTTTCACATATTTACGAAGCATAGATATATGAAAAACATTATGAACACGAGACATGCTTGGAGGTAATGCGAGTCTATAGGCCACATTTCCTATTCGGTCAAGAATCTAAAATGGACCAACAAATCGTGGATTGAGCTTTCCTCTCTTCCCGAATCTTGTAACTCCCTTCCCTGGAACAATACGTAACAGTACATTATCTCCAATATTAAATTCCACATCCTTTCAATGAAGATCAGCATAACTCTTTTGTCGATCCTGTGCCATTTGTATACGTTGCCGAATCATTTGGAACTTTTTCGTAGTCATACGTACCAACTCTGGTCCCAACAATGTTGCTTCACCCACCTCATCCTAACATACTAGAGAGCGACACTTTCGTTCGTCCATATAATGCTTTGAATGGAGCCACACCTATACTTGCCTGATAACTGTTGTTGTAGGAGAATTCCACCAATGGCAAGTACTTATCCCAACTTCCTTTGAAATCTAGGACAGAGAGTCTTAATAGATCTTCAAGGGTTTGAATAGTCCTTTCCGATTTTCCGTCCATTTGAGGGTGGTATGCCGAACTGAATCATAAATCCGTACCCATAGCTTTCTGCAAGCTAACCCAAAATCGTGAAGTAAATCTTGGGTCACGATCCGAAACTATGGATACTAGCACGCCATGAAATCTTATAATCTCATTTACGTACATACGAGCAAGACGTTCAAGGGAATAAGTCTCAGGTATAGGCAATAAATGATCAAACTTAGTTAATCTATCAACAATAACCCAAATCGCATTTATACCTTGAGAAACCTTGGGAAGACCCGTAACGAAATCCATAGTAATGTGTTCCCATTTCCATTTCAGAATCTCAAGTGGTTGCAATGGACCCTTTGGCACTTGATGTTCCTCCTTTACACGTTGACAAGTTAAACACCTCGAGATAAACTCTGCGATCTCTCTCTTCATATTTCTCCACCAAAATGTATGCCGAAGATCATGATACATTTTGGTACTCCCAGGATGGATTGCAAATGGTGTGTTGTGTGCCTCCATCATGATTCTATGCTTCAAGTCAGAGTCGTTAGGAACGCAAAGTCTGGAGTTGACTCGAAGTATTCCTTCTTCATCGATTCTTACTTTCGGAATAGCAGCTTCTTGCACTTTCTTCTTCATACGTATCATCTCTAGGTTTGTGGCTTGAGCAGCTTTAACTTTATCGATTAAAGTCGGTTCTACTCGTATGTTTGATATCATCACATTGGTACTTGGAGCCTTTACCTCTATCTCCATCCTTTGCAAGTCATACAAAATGGGCCTTTGTGTTAACAACATTGCACTCGTACCCGCATATGATCTTCTACTCAATGCATCAACTACAACGTTTACTTTTCCATGATGATATTGAATGCTATGGTCGTAATCTTTCAACAGCTCGAGCCAACGTCATTGCCGCATGTTGAGATCCTTTTGGGTGAAGAAATATTTGAGGCTTTTATGATCCGTATATGTGACACGTTAAGCATTTCGCCACACACTCAGCCACATCCCTCTTCATATTTGGCCACCAAAAATGATGTTTAAGATCTTGGTACATCTTTGAACTCCCAGGGTGAATAGAATATCGTGAGTTGTGAGCTTCATTCATAATTTCTTCTTTAACTTCTCTTACAGGCAGAACCCAAATCCTCCCTTCGAATTGAAGTAACCCTTTCGAATCGATTTTGAATTTGTCTCCCTCACCTACAGATATCTTCTGTTTTATCTTTTCGCAGTCTTCATCCTGAAGTTGTGCATTTTTCACCTTATCTACCAACGTTGAACTATTTCCCATCTGGAATAACTTTTCATCGGATTGTGTCGGATATTTAATTTCCAACTCCATCTTAGCCATTTTTGACACTAACTTTTCTTGATCAGTTAACATCATTAACTTCTCCCGTCCCTTCCTACTTAAGGCAGGCAAGAACAAGATTCGCTTTTTCAGGGATGATAGAAAATCTCGCAATCATAATCTTTGATCAGCTCCAACCATCTTCTTTGTCGCATGTTCAAATCTTTTTGTGTAAAGATATACTTCAGACTTTTATGGTCGGTATATATCTCACACCTTTCTCCATAAAGATAATGTCTCCAAATTTTTAGGGCAAACACTACTACCTCCAACTCCAAGTTAAGAGTCGGATACCCCTTCTCGTAATCTTTCAACTGACGTGATGCATACGCAATAACTCTGTCGTTCTGCATAAGCACACAGACTAGTCTTTTATGCGATGCGTCACTATACACCACAAAATTTCCTATATCAACAGGCAACGACAACACAGGTGCTGAACTCAACCTCTTCTTTAACTCTCGAAAACTTTCCTCACACTTCTCTGTCCAAACAAACTTAACCGCTTTTGTAGTTAAATTTGTCAACGGAGTTGCAATCTTGGAAAAGTCTTGAATAAAACGCCTATAGTAACCCGCCAATCCTAAGAAACTCCTCACTTGACGGCGGTGTCTTGGCTTATCCCGATTTATTCTGACTTCCACCTTTGATGGATCTACCGAAATTCCGTCCTTATCAATAACGTGCCCGAGAAACTGTACACGTTCCAACCAAAATTCACATTTTGAGAACTTAGCTTATAACTTCTCTTTTTTCAACATTTCCAACGTCAATCTCAAGTGTTCCACATGTTCCTCCTTGGTCTTAGAATACACCAATATATTATCAATAAACACCACCACAAACTTGTCTAGGAATGGTTTAAAAACCTTGTTCATCAAGTCCATGAACGCTGCAGGTGCGTTAGTTAAACCAAAAGACATAACCAGAAACTCGTAGTGACCATACCGAAGTTTCGAACAGCATCTTCAGACATCCTCCGGCCTCACCTTCAATTGATGATAACCACTTCTCAAGTCTATCTTAGAGAAATACCTCGCTCCCTTCAACTGATCGAACAGGTCATCGATTCTAGGTAATGGATACTTGTTTTTAATCGTGACCTTATTTAATTCTCTGTAATCAATGCAAAGCCGCATCGATCCGTCTTTCTTCTTAACAAACAACACCGGTGCTCCCCATGGCGAAACACTCGGCTGAATATACTTCTTGTCAAGCAATTCTTGTAATTGCACCATCAACTCTTTCATCTCTACCGGGGCCATTCTGTATGGTGCCTTAGATATCGGAGCCGTTCCTAGTAGTAGGTCAATCACAAACTCGATTTGTCGATCTGGTGGAAGACCCGGCAAATCGTCTAGAAATACATCTGCAAAATCTCTTATGATCGGTATCTCTTCTAACTTTGCACTCTTTTTCTGTGTATCGACTATGTAGGCTAAATATCCTACACATCTTTGTCTCAACAACTTCTTGGCTTGCATCACCGTCAGACAACTTGCTTGTCGAGGTGACTTGCTGCCATAAAACACAACCTTTGACGGAGTCATAAGGTTAACACACTTTCTTTGGCAATCAATTATTGCTCCGTAATTGAATAACCAATCCATTCCCAGTATAACATCAAATTGACCAAGTCTAATTGGTATCAAATCTACCATCATCTCGTGACCCTTTATATTCACTCTACAATTCCTATATATGTATCTAACAGGAATCACTTCCTTATTCGCAATCTCTATACCTAAGGGAAATTCTAATTCTTCCTGAGGCAAATCTAAGTTCTAAGAAAATTCATCGGATATAAATGAACAAGTAGCACCCGAATCAAATAGTATATAAGCATTAATACCATTAATCGGAATGATACCTGACACCACATCCTTAGACTGTACAACATCCTACACGGTCATATTGAAAGTCCTCATGAAGGGTCGGTTTGATTGAAATTTGGTCAAATGATAGTCGCACCACCACCGTTGGTGTTTCCTTTTTCGCCACTTACACTTACCGCTGGCTTCTTAGGGCAATCACGAGCCATGTGATCCTTCAAACTGCAGGTAAAACATGTTCCTTTCTTCGGACTAAAACAATTCGGTGCAATGTGTCCCTCCTGACCACAGTTGAAACACACTCTCTTTCCCTTCAAACATTAAGCATTTGATACCAACCTGTGACACCCCCAAATCCAGATACTTCATTCCCACAGGATTTGGTGCTCACTTATCAAAAACTATTACATCTAACTACCCATAATAAAGGATAAAGACATAATTAAAATAATTTAAACAATAATCTCTCCCATTAAAGGGTTACATCATCATCTCAAATTAAGTCCCAGGTAATCTAACCTTAAAATTATTACATAATTTGCGGAATACATCACATATTTAAAATAAGTCTTGAAACATAAAACATTTAAATAAAATTATCATAAGTCTTCATCATTTGGACATCTTGCCCTTGCCTTTGCTAGTCGACGACTCATCAACTTTCTCCACTTTAGCTGTAGTGTTAATTACAAGAGTGAGCAAACAAATGCTCACTGATATAGAACGTAGCAATGATAATAACATGAGAGTGAACGATGAAAGCTGAACAATAAGGAACTTGTTCTACAAATCAAACTAGAAAACAAGTTCGAACTTTAATTATCTGAGGGTCTTAAGACCATGAACTATGTCCCCGGTACTTGGGTATTATTACCCAACCTTAACAGTCATTTAGACTATACGGACCCTTCTTATCGTACTTAGGGGGATCATCCCTTTGTACCATGTATTGTGCACAAACAACTAAACGTTACACGTACAAAATCCCCAATGTTAGGGTTGTTTGTCTCAGTTTGGATTTAGAATTTCCTCACTAAAGAAAGTTTAGTTTGGAACTAGCTTATCAGTGTTTCTAGAATTTTAGAACACTATTCGAATATAGATTAATTCAATCAATAAAGGTTTGCTTACTACTTGAAGGTTTAACACAACGATAAAGCTTTGAACAAGGTTATCAAAGTCAAAGATTTAATAAAAATAATAAATAATTGAGTAATCATGATATACATGCAAAGCGCTATAGAAGAGTTAAAACAATCTCCCTTGAATCAATGCATTAGAACATTATATGCTTTGAATAATAATTAGGAAACTAAATCTCGCTCAATGTAACGAATTAGGCTACATAAGCTTGTACAAACATACGCAAGATAGGTTAAGCTTGCGCAAATTCATAAAGAATGTTAGAAACTTGCAGAATAATAATATAGGAATGGAAACTTGCGTTCGATATGAAAAGAACAAAGTTTGAAAGCTTGCTCAATTGTAAAGAGATAAGGTTTAGAACTTGCACAATTATAAAAGTAGGGTTAGAGAACTTGCCTCGTGCGTAGGTTAAACAATCACCACTCACGTTCTCCCCAAGTCCTACACATACCATATGTATTGACAATACACATTAGTTACACTAACATTATATTTATGAGTTGCTTTCTACTTTTAGTATAGCTACTAACTAAGTTTAAGTTTAAACAACATCGCATCTTTTCATGAACATTACTTTTTAGCTTTATTACAACTACTTAAGTGATCATGTCATTGCACCACATACACATTAACAACTTGATACAACATCCTATTACATGTCCAACATGTTATCATTAAGTTATAATAACACATAAAGGATTGCACTTGCATTCGCGCATCCCGACGCCCTTCGATTGCCTCCAAATACACAACAGTCCTAAAGATGGCCATTTTGACCCTTCATAACGATTTCAAATTGAAAACCTTAAAGAATAAAAGTTATAGGCCAATTCGTCCTCTTTCTGAATAATCTTGAATCACCTCAATCGAAGTTCGTATGAAAACGTTATGGCCATTTTACTACAGGAGGTCAAAATTGTCCGACCCATACCACTTTTCCAAAGTGTTGGTAGCGAGATAAGTGGCGGCTTGGGCGCGGATTCAGCCACGGGCGCGAATTCAGCAGCTAGGCGAGAACTTTTGGTCTACTTTTTGGTACCGAGGCGAAATTTTGCTGACTGATCGCGAAATTACAGAACACCCACAACCATAAACAAAACCAAGCTACTGTGTCTTAATTTCTAACACCAATTAACATGTGTAATCCATGTAAAGTACGCATAAATATTACCAAGCATATATGTACCAATTTAAACAACTAAACAAAATTTTTAGAAAACTTAAATTTTGAAAACACGGTTTAAAAACCAAAACTCCATAGTTGATATATTTTAACACAGTAAACACTGTAAATTCTAATAACAGCCAATTTGTTTACTTTAAATACAATTCTCTGAAATTCGTAACAAACGAATTAACATAATAATAGTTTAATCTCTCAATTAGTATAATCTAATTTTGTTATCATACAAAATTTAACAATCATTATTCATATCTTTTATCTTTGTAAAACTATTTCCTTCTTGTAATAAAGAAATTAGCATACAATCTTATCTATACATTAAGCATACAATCATATATATACATATATACATGCTAGTTATTACCAAAACACATGATTTAGTAAAGCATAGTTTACAGACAATTTTTGTAAAAAAAACCTTATATTACAGTCAAATTCACATACACATAGAGACTTTAGGCATAATTACATAAAACATATATAAGTATAAAGGTTATGCCACATACCTTCTAATTGCTCAGTAATCCTTGTTAACACCACTAGAATTGTTTGAAAACCCCACGTGTACACTCTCAATCTCCTCTGCAATTCTCTCTTCCTCTGTTTTCTTTCTATACTAACAAGCCTTAGAAAATAATGCGTAGAGTTATAAACAGACTCCCACGCTCTCTTTCCATTAAGGAAAACAAAGGACGCCAGTTAAAATAAGCCAAAGGCCACAAGGCCCTGTTCTGCTAACACATAAATCCCATAACTAAATTATTTAAATAATATATATATTATATAGTTATACTTATCACACATTACTTCAATTAATTAAATAACTTTGATTTTAGTTTATAATAATAATAAAACTCTTATTACCATTATACTTAAAATTAATAAATAATTATATATCTAATTTAATTAATGAATTAGACACATCACTTTATTTAATTTATTCATTTTCATTAAATTAAACAATTCATTTAATTAACTAATTTCTTAAATATTAAGCAATTGATTTAATTTAATTATCACCTTAAATTAAATCTAACAAATAAAATTATCATTACTCGATTCAATTAACATTAATTAATTTAGTTACTAAATTAATTAATCATAATTCATCAAATATTTATTTTCCTCAACAACTAAATTATTTAAAATATTTATTTAATTCAATAAATATTTGTAAATTAAATCACAAATTCCTCGATCGTTACAGTATAAATCTCCACTTTCTCCCCACTTGGATCAAGCAAGATTTATAAACAGTGGATGTGATAATTCCTGTAGTTGGGCTTTTAACTCCTGAAGTTGAATAGGAGCCATTCGATATGGGGTTTTAGAAATGGGCTTTGTACCCAGTTCAAGATCAATAAAGAATTTAACTTCACGTTCTGGGGGTAGACCAGGAAGTTCTTCAGGAAATACGTCAGGAAATTCACTAACAACAGAAATATTATTCAAATCTGACGTGTTTTTGTTCAAGTCCATAACATGGGCTAAGAAAGCTTGACATCCGTTTTTTAATAAACGAATAGCTTTATGGCTTGATATGACAGTGACTGATTTTAGTGGTTTAGTTGCTTGAATTCGTATAACAGGTTGGTTAGGAATATGAAAACTAACAACCTTATGAAAACAATCAATTTTGGAATGATGAGTAGTTAACCAATCAATCCCTAAAATCACATCAAATGCAAGTATCTTTAAAGAGATAAGATCAACAGGTAATGTGATTGTGCCCACTTGGATCAAGCAAGATTTATAAACAGTGGAAGTGATAAAGGTTTCTCCTAACGGAGTCTCCACAGATAAGTCAAAGTCTAATTTCTCCAGAGTCAAGTTTAAACGTTGAGCACAAGCAGGAGAGATAAAAGAATGGGTAGAACCGGTATCTAGTAAGGTATAAACTTCGCAAGAGTTCAAGATTAGCTTACCCGTGATCACCTCGTTTGGGTTTCTTGCATTTTGGCCAGTCACAATAAACACCCTCCCTTGAACCACCGACTTTGTTTTGTCCGTAGTAGCCTTTGGTGCCGCCGTCCCAGTTGGACTTGACTTCGCTACCGGACAAAATCGGGATATATGACCGTCTTTTCCACAATTGAAGCACACCTTGAAAGGCTGTGAACAGTTTGGAATTATGTGTCCCTCCTCTCCGCATTTGTAGCATCTAACTGGCGGTCGTTCTCCTCTCCTAGAATTTGTTGTTGGTGCTGGTGATGCTGCTAATGTCTTCCCGTCATTGTTGAATCTCTTCTTTTTGAAATTTTCACTTGACTCACATCTCCTATTATCATGGCCAAGATGACCACCCAAGTGGTTGCCGCTTTTGTCCATATTTTTTCCTCCTCGCTGGTTATCATCGCTCCGATGATTGCTGTCACAGGTATGACCCTGGTTGTGGTCCCTCGGTTGAACATACTCACTATCTCGCTCTAATAATTGAGCCCTGTTGACAACATCTAAATACAGAGAAAATTTATGAGAGATAAGGTTTTGACGAATCTCAGGTTTTAGACCTCTCAGAAACATCCGCGTCATATGTTCCTCATTCTCTACCAAATGAGGTGCAAACCTGGATAACTCCACGAACTTTGCCTCGTACTGGGACACCGTCATGTTATTCTGTTCTAATCTAATAAACTCTACCTCCTTCATATGACGAATAATTTTAGGAAAATACTTGTCATTGAATTAGTTTCTGAAATCTTTCCCAAGACATGTTGAGTGCGGTTGGTTGGGTACGCTTCACAGATTCCCACCAATAATCTGCCTCACCACGGAACATAAAGGTGGCGAATGGAACCTTCTGTTCCTCCGTGCATCCCAAGACATCGAATATCTTGGTAATTTGCTTTACCCACGTTTCCGCCTTAATTGGATCTTGCTTTCCCCAAAAGTCTGGTGGTCCCAACTCCTTGAACTGCTTGGCTGTGATAAACTGCGCATTGCTATCATTTCCACCCGTATTTTGTACACGAGTCTCCCTCATCTGATTTTGCATGAACTGCAAAAAGCTTCTAAACATTCCATCATTCATCGTTTGCTCCATAGTGTTGTTTACAGGAGGAATATTGCCTTCCTGTTGCACATTCTCTTGGTTGGTGATTGATGGTTGTTCCACAGTCTCATACACTCCATTATTAACGTTCTCAGCTGCCATTCTTAAAAACTGCAATAAAACAAAGGTTAATTAAACAAATTAACATGTCACATAATATCCCTATATTATGACCGATCAACAAAAAAGTTTAGGTAGGACACACTAGCGAAGGATTTACTCAACTCTCCCCTCTTAGTTCTATTCCCCGATCTCCGCCAGAGACCATATCCCTAAGCTCTGATACCAACTGTGATGCCCCCAAAATAGGTATACATCACCCATTCTGAGTCACCAAATACATGGTACAAAAAAAACTACATCATCATTATTACGATTGTCGTGCAAAAGACGACAACACAAATACTGTGAGTTTAAATACAAATATTGTCTTCTAGACAATATCCACACTTAAATAAGTCTTCATCACAATTATTGATACACTATTTTATAAATATTGAGGACTACTATAACAACTGCCATGGAATGTCACTCCACACCCCGACTACTCCCCGCTATATTCTCGTTTCCTGAGAAGAAAAATGGAACAAAAAGGAAAATGGTGAGCTCAACTAGCCCAGTAAAGAATATTATGACTATGATAATGAACAACAAATTATCGTTAGACTTCAATAAATAATATTAAATCTAATGGACAACCAGGTTTAGATCAACGTTCGCAGCGAAAACAACAATTCATTAGAAGAGTTAAGTAGAGAATGAAATCTACTATCATCTATGAATTTAAAAGTCCATTATTAATATTTTATCCCTGTAACATCAATAAATATACATCTTGCATCAAATATTCATCTTTGCACTACGGGCCAAAGATATTCATTTGTATCACCAGTTGGTCATATTCATCTCAACACCTGTTCATCTTTGCACTACGGGCGAAAGATATTCATCAGGTAATCATTCATCTTTGCACTACAGGCCAAAGATATTCATCAAGTATCACCATTAAAGACTGAGGATGATAAAAAATATTTTAGAGAACGAATCCAGTGAGACAAAAGGACAAATATTAGGGATTCATAGTACAATTTATCCAAGTTCAAAAACACTCCATAATAAACCATAGTGGAGTAAAATTCAAGAATGAAGATCAAAACATGGATTTAATTTCAAGATTAAAGGTCACAACAGATAACTGAGAAGAAAAAAAATTCAATTGTGAACAGTACCCGTGAACAGTACCCAGTCATGAAAAGTTCCAAATTTGATAAAAAGTTCAGACAAATATTCCTATGAAATGATATTAGATGAAGCGAAATTTATAATCATTTCAAGAATTATAGAAGCAATACTTACCATAGTAAGTTCAAACTTAGGAATACGAGATGAAATAATATCACTTACGTAATATGGAGTATGAAAGAAAATAATATTTCTCACAAGTATTGCAATAAAATAATATCCTTTACCTTAGTAGAAACTGGATTTAACTGGAATATCGGATATTATTCTGAGAAAATCTTGCAGAAAAACTATGCTCAAAGTATTCTTATACTCAAGAAAAATACTCACAATATTTATTGAATAAGAATTTTTGATATTGAAAATGGTGTGATTTAGGACGGAGGTTTGCCCTCCTTTTATAGCACAAATCGGATGAAGAAAAATCAACTC
Source organism: Panax quinquefolius (assembly GCA_020205615.1). Classification (NCBI taxonomy): domain Eukaryota; kingdom Viridiplantae; phylum Streptophyta; class Magnoliopsida; order Apiales; family Araliaceae; genus Panax; species Panax quinquefolius. Next base: position 129,921,430 of record CM035155.1, on the reverse strand, counting down.
ATGCCTAACTTTCTGCCTAACATTTTTATATTTTCATATGGGTGGGGGCCACCCTTTGAAACAAGCTTGCAGGAATACCATGCCTAATTCACATTTCTCAATTGATTAAAGGCCCACCATTTTGGAAACAAGGAATGGTTTTGCAGGATATCTACCACCCACCAAACAGAAGAAGAAAATATGCACTAAACTTTGGCCAGCAATTTCGAAAAGAAAAGTACACGGAAAGAATTCTAATTCACATTGCTAACCTCCACTCCACTTTTATTCACATGCTAAAAATTATATATTATTATAATAATATTACCATTTAAATTATAAACAAAATCGTAATATTATAATAATATATTTGAATGAATATTTTATTGGAGAAAAATAATTTCCAAACTTTCAACAAATAATTCATGCAAAAATTTCTTCATTTATATCCACATAAAATAAATATTTCCTTATCATATAAATTAATAATTAATTATTCACAAATAATATTACAGAATCACAATAATGACAACCAGGTCGTTCCCAGGAAAGAGGGGGCTTTCCGATAAGGATTTCTCTCTATTGGCGCGCAATTAGATGACCTAACCTCTCCTTGACAAAACTTTCTAGACATTGTCAATAATGCGATCTAATAATATTATTCAAATAATATGAATTATGGATCTGATAATGGGAAATATTGTGGAGTGACAATTATTGAAACAATAATAATATAAAATATCAATGCAGCAATTATTGAATCAATAAAATAAAATATTGAACAGTAATTACTGTAACAATTATTGAGTAGTGCCTTCTTATGTAAGAATCAATAATTCAAAAATACTTTGCAATACCATGTGCTACTGTGCAACCATGCGTATTACTATATTTTAACCACAAGGGAATCCAACAGTGTTAACGGTAATAATTACGCCGTTATTTATAAAAACTCAAACTTGTCATTTTCTTCATCCAAGCGAGTTATTACATTATGGGGCCCTAAATGATCTGCGTAAATAAATCACGAATATTCCCGACAAAAAGAATATTCCACGACCAAACAAATATTTCCCGACAACAATGATTATTTTATAACCACTTGCTTATTTTGTAAAATTTGCACATTTCACCCATAACCAGAGCATTATATCAAATTAATTCCTTATTATTTCAAGATAATAAATAGAGAAAATTCAATTTTATTTATAAAAATTTGGGGTCTTACAATCTCTCCTGCTTATGAAATTTCAACCTCGAAATTGACGTACGTACCTGGAATGTCAAAAAGGTGAGGGTACCTCGCTTTCATTTCTAATTCCAACTCCCAGTTCATTTCCTCAATAGCATGGTTCCTCTACATAACTTTGACTTGTGGTATAACCTTTATTCGTAGGACATGCTCTTTCCTATCCAATATCTTGACAGGTACCTCCTCGTACGTTAAATCTTGACTATCTAAATGCGGTTCTAACGCTTAATAATGTGGTTTGGGTCTTTCACATATTTACGAAGCATAGATATATGAAAAACATTATGAACACAAGACATGCTTGGAGGTAATGCGAGTCTATAGGCCACATTTCCTATTCGGTCAAGAATCTCAAATGGACCAACAAATCGTGGATTAAGCTTTCCTCTCTTCACGAATCTTGTAACTCCCTTAAAATGGAGCAATACGTAACAGTACATGATCTCCAATATTAAATTTCACGTCCTTTCGATGAAGATCAGCATAACTCTTTTGTCGATCTTGTGACGTTTGTATACGTTATCGAATCATTTGGATCTTTTCTGTAGTCATACGTACCAACTCTGGACCCAACAATGTTGCTTCACCCACCTCATCCCAACATACTGGAGAGCGACACTTTCGTCCATATAATGCTTCGAATAGAGCCACACCTACATTTGCCTGATAACTGTTGTTGTAGGAGAATTCCACTAATGGCAAGTACTTATCCCAACTTCCTTTGAAATCTAGGACACAGAGTCTTAATAAATCTTCAAGGGTTTGAATTGTCCTTTTCAATTTCCCGTCCGTTTGAGGGTGGTATACAGAACTAAATCGTAAATCCGTGCCCATAGCTTTCTGCAAGCTAACCCAAAATCGTGAAGTGAATCTTGGGTCACGATCCAAAACAATGGATACTGGCATGCCATGCAATCATACATTCTCATTTACATACATACGAGCAAGACGTTTAAGGGAATAAGTCTCACGTATAGGCAAGAAATGATTAGAATTGGTTAATCTATCAACAATAACCCAAATCGCATCTATACCTTGAGAAACCTTGGGAAGACCCATAACGAAATCCATAGTAATGTGTTCCCACTTCCATTTCAGAATCTCAAGTGGTTGCAATGGACCCTTTGGCACTTAATACTCCGCCTTTACACGTTGACAAGTTAAACACCTCGAGATAAACTCCGCGATCTCTCTCTTCATATTACTCCACCAAAATTTATGTCAGAGATCATGATACATTTTGGTACTCCCAAGATGGATTGCAAATGGTGTGTTGTGTGCCTCCATCATGATTCTATGCTTCAAGTCAGAGTCGTTAGGAACGTAAAGTATGGAGTTGACTCGAAGTATTCCTTCTTCATCGATTCTTGCTTCCGGAATAGCACCTTCTTGCACTTTCTTCTTCATACGTATCATCTCTAGGTCTATGGCTTGAGCAGCTTTAACTTTATCGATTAAAGTCGATTCTACTCGTATGTTTGATATCATCACATTGGTACTTGGAGCCTTTACCTCTATCTCCATCCTTTGTAAGTCATACAAAATGGGCCTTTGTGTTAACAACATTGCACTCGTACTCGTATATGATCTTCTACTCACTGCGTCAGCTACAACGTTTGCTTTTCCAAGATGATATTGAATGTTATGGTCATAATCTTTCAATAGCTTGAGCAAATGTCGTTGCCTCATGTTGAGTTCCTTTTGGGTGAAGAAATATTTGAGGCTTTTATGATCTGTATAAATCTCCACTTTCTCCCCATACAGGTAGTGTTTCCAGATTTTCAACGCAAAAACGACCTCCAGATCATGAGTAGGATAATTCCTCTCATATTCTTTGAGTTGTCGCGTGGCATAGGCTATGACTTTCCCATGTTGCATGAGAACACATCCTAACCCTTTGCCTGAAGCATTGCTGTAGATAACAAATCCATTCGAACCAGATGGTATTGTCAGAACAGGTGCCAAAATGAGTCTCTTCTTGAGCTCTTAGAAACTCTTCTCGCATTCCTCGCTCCATACGAATTTTATATCTTTTCGAGTCAGCTGAGTTAACGGAGTAGCGATTCAAGAAAATCCTTCCACGAATCTCTGATAATAACCAACTAAGCCGTAGAAAGCTTCATGACTTGGATCACCGCCCGGTTGCTCCCAACTTTGTATTGCTTCAATCTTCGTCGGGTCAACAGATACTCCATGTTTTGACACTATGTGCCCAAGGAATGCTACTTCCTTAAGCCAGAACTCGCATTTCTTCAGCTTGGCATATAGCTTGTTGTCACGAAGTCTTTGAAGTACCAGCTTCAAATGGTGCTCATGATCTTCACGACTTTTGGAATAAATAAGGATGTCATCAATAAAGACAACAATGAACTGATCCAAATATTCCTTGAATACATGGTTCATCATATCCATGAAGGCAGTAGGAGCATTAGTCAATCCAAAAGACATGATTAAGAATTCATAATGCTCGTACCTAGTTCTGAAGGCAGTCTTTGGAATATCCTCAATTTTAATCTTCTGCTGATGATATCCAGAACGAAGATCGATCTTTGAAAAGAATTGTGCTCCTTGCAACTGGTCGAACAGGTCATCAATGCGACGTAGCGGATACCTATTCTTGATGGTGACATGGTTTAATTCTCGGTAGTCAATACAAAGTAGCATACTCCCGTCTTTCTTCTTTATAAATAAAATAGGAGCACCCCAAGGAGATGTGCTAGGACGAATAAAACTGATGTCTAATAATTCCTGTAGTCGGGCTTTTAACTCCTGAAGTTGAATAGGAGCCATTCGATATGGGGTTTTAGAAATGGGCTTTGTACCCAGTTCAAGATCAATAAAGAATTTAACTTCACGTTCTGGGGGTAGACCAGGAAGTTCTTCAGGAAATACGTCAGGAAATTCACTAACAACAGAAATATTATTCAAATCTGACGTGTTTTTGTTCAAGTCCATAACATGGGCTAAGAAAGCTTGACATCCGTTTTTTAATAAACGAATAGCTTTATGGCTTGATATGACAGTGACTGATTTTAGTGGTTTAGTTGCTTGAATTCATATAACAGGTTGGTTAGGAATATGAAAACTAACAACCTTACGAAAACAATCAATTTTGGAATGATGAGTAGTTAACCAATCAATCCCTAAAATCACATCAAATGTAAGTATCTTTAAAGAGATAAGATCAACAGGTAATGTGATTGTGCCCACATGGATTAAGCAAGATTTATAAACAGTGGATGTGATAAAGGTTTCTCCTAACGGTGTCTCCACAGATAAGTCAAAGTCTAATTTCTCCAGAGTCAAGTTTAAACGTTGAGCACAAGCAGGAGAGATAAAAGAATGGGTAGAACCGGTATCTAGTAAGGTATAAACTTCACAAGAGTTTAAGATTAGCTTACCCGTGATCACCTCGTTTGGGTTTCTCGCATTTTGGCCAGTCACAATAAACGCTCTCCCTTGAACCACCGACTTTGTTTTGTCCGTAGTAGCCTTTGGTGCCGCCATCCCAATTGGACTTGACTTCGCTACCGGACAAAATCGAGATATATGACCGTCTTTTACACAATTGAAGCACACCTTGAAAGGCTGTGAACAGTTTGGAATTATGTGTCCCTCCTCTCCGCATTTGTAGCATCTAACTAGCGGTCGTTCTCCTCCCCTAGAATTTGTTGTTGGTGCTGGTGCTAGTGCTGATGTCTTCCCGTCATTGTTGAATCTCCTCTTTTTGAAATTTCCACTTGACTCACCTCTCCTATTATTATGGCCTCGATGACCACCCGAGTGGTTACCGCTTTTGTCCATATTTTTCCCTCCTCGCTGGTTATCCTCGCTCCGATGACTATTGTCACCGGTATGACCCTGGTTGTGGTCCCTCGGTTGAACATACTCACTATCTCGCTCTAATAATTGAGCCTTGTTGACAACATCTGAATACAGAGAAAATTTATGAGAGATAAGGTCCTCCCCTAGAATTTGTTGTTGGTGCTGGTGCTGCTGCTGATGTCTTCCCGTCATTGTTGAATCTCCTCTTTTTAAATTTCCACTTGACTCACCTCTCCTATTATCATGTCCTCGATGACCACCCGAGTGGTTACCGCTTTTGTCCATATTTTTCCCTCCTCGCTGGTTATCCTCGCTCGATTTGTTGTCACCAAGATGATACTAGTTGTGGTCCCTCGGTTGAACATACTCACTATCTCGCTCTAATAATTGAGCCTTGTTGACAACATCTGAATACATAGAAAATTTATGAGAGATAAGGTATTGACGAATCTCGGGTTTTAGACCTCTCAGAAACATCCGCGTCATACATTCCTCATTCTCTACCAAATGAGGTGCAAACCTAGATAACTCCGCGAAATTTGCCTCGTACTAGGACACCGTCATGTTGTTATGTTCCAATCTAATAAACTCTACCTCCTTCATATGACGAATAATTTCAGGAAAATACTTGTCATTGAATAGTTTCTGAAATCTTTCCCAAGACATGTTGAGTGCGGTTGGCTGGGTACGCTTCACAGATTCCCACCAATAAACTGCCTCACCAAGGAACATAAAGGTGGCAAATGGAACCTTTTAATCCTTCGTGCATCCCAAGACATCGAATATCTTGGTAATTTGCTTTACCCACGTTTCCGCCTTAATTGGATCCGGCTTTCCCCAGAAGTCTGGTGGTCCCAACTCCTTGAACTGCTTGGCCGTGACAAATCGCGTATTGCTATCTATTCCACCCGTATTTTGTACACGAGTCTCCCTCGTCTGATTTTACATGAACTGCCAAAAGCTTCTAAACATTCCATCATTCATCGTTTGCTCCATAGTGTTGTTTACAAGAGGAATATTGCCTTCCTGTTGCACGTTCTCTTGGTTGGTGATTGATGGTTGTTCCACAGTCTCATACACTCCATTGTTAACGTTCTCATCTGTCATTCTTAAAAACTGCCATAAAACAAAGGTTAATTAAATAAATTAACATGTCACATAATATCCATATATTATGACCGATCAACAAATAAGCTTAGGTAGGACACACTAGCGAAGGGTTTACTCGTATCTCCCCTCCTAGTTCTATTCCACGATCTCCGCCAGAGACCATATCCCTAAGCTCTGATACCAACTGTGACGCCCCTAAAATAGGTATACATCACCCATTCTGAGTCACCAAATAAATGGTACAAAATCAACTACAACATCATTATTACAATTGTCGTGCAAAATACGACAACACTAATACTGTGAGTTTAAATACAAATATTGTCTTCTAGATAATATCCACACTCAAATAAGTCCTCATCACAATTATTGATACACTATTTTATAAATAGTGAGGACTACTATAACAACTACCATGGAATGTCAATCCACACCCCGACTACTCCCCGTTATATTCTCGTTTCCTAAGAAGAAAAATGGAACAAAAAGGAAAAGGGTGAGCTCAACTAGCCCAGTAAAGAATATTATGACTAAGATAATGAATAACAAATTATCGTTAGCCTTCAACAAATCAGATAAAATATAATGGACAACCAGTTTTAGATCACCGTTCGCAGCGGAAACAACAATTCATTAGAAGAGTTAAGTAAAGAATGAAATCTACTATCATCTATGAATTTAAAAGTCCATCATTAATATTTTATCCCTGTAATATCAATCAATATACATCTTGTATCAAATATTCATCTTTTCACTATGGGCCAAAGATATTCATTTTTATCGCCAGTTGGTCATGTTCTTCTCAACACCTGTTCATCTTTGCACTACGGGCCAAAGATATTCATCTGGTAATCATTCATCTTTGCACTACAGGCCAAAGATATTCATCAAGTATCACCATTAAAGACTGAGGATGATGAAAAATATTTTAGAGAACTAATCTAGTGAGACAAAAGGACAAATATTAGGGATTCATACTACAGTTTATCCAAGTTCAAAAACACTCCATAATAAACCATAGTGGAGTAAAATTCAAGAATGAAGATCAAAACATGGATTCAATTTCAAGATTAAAGGTCACAATGAGATGGCGAGAAGAAAAAAAAATGCATTCACTTGCATCGTGAGCGATGCCGTGAACGAAAGAAGTGTGAAGCAAGACCCGGTCATAAAAAATTCCAAATTTGATAAAAAAATTCAGACCAATATTCCTATGAAATGATATTAGATAAAGCGAAATTTATAATCATTTCAGAATTATAAAGCAATACTTACCATAGTAAGTTCAAATTTAGAATACGAGATGAAATAATATCGCTTAAGTAATATGGAGTATGAAAGAAAATAATATTTATCACGAGTATTGCAATAAAATAATATCCTTTACCTTAATAGAAAGCTGGATTTGATCGAATATGGGATATTATTTCGAGAAAATCTTATGAGAAAAACTACGCTCAAAGTATTCTTATACTCAAGAAAAATACTCACAATATTTATAGAATAAGAATTTACGATATTGAAAATGGTGTGATTTAAGCGGAGGTTTGCCCTCCTTTTATATAGACAAATCGGATGAAGAAAAATCAACTCATGCCTAACTTTCTACCTAACATTTTCATATTTTTCATATGGGTGGGGGCCACCCTTTGAAACAAGCTTGCAAGAATATCATGCCTAATTCACATTTCTCAATTGATTGAAGGCCCACCATTTTGGAAAAAAAAAATTGATTTACAGGATATCTACCACCCACCAAACAGAAGAAGAAAATATGCACTAAACTTTCAGCAGCAATTTTGAAAAGAAAAAGTACACGGAAAGAATTCTAATTCACATTGCTAACCTCCACTCCACTTTTATTCACATGCTAAAAATTATACATTATTATAATAATATTACCATTTAAATTATAAACAAAATCGTAATATTATAATAATATATTTGAATGAATATTTTATTGGAGAAAAATAATTTTCAAACTTTCAACAAATAATTCATGCAAAAATTCCTTCATTTATATCCCCATAAAATAAATATTTCTTTATCATATAAATTAATAATTAATTATTCACAAATAATATTACAGAATCACAATAATGACAACCATGCCGTTCCCAGGAAAGAGTGGGCTTTCCGATAAGGATTTCTCCCTATTAGCGCGCAATTAGATGACCTAACCTCTCATTGACAAAACTTTTTAGACGCTATCTAATAATATTATTCAAATAATATGAATTATTGATCTGATAATGGGAAATACTGTGGAGTGACAATTATTGAAACAATAATAATATAAAATATCAATGCAGCAATTATTGAATCAATAAAATAAAATATTGAACAGTAATTACTGTAACAATTATTGAGTAATGCCTTCTTACGTAAGAATCAATAATTCAAAAAATTTGTCTGGCAATACTGGTAGTTGCTCTTTGTGCAACCACGCGTATTCGTGTTTTAACCACCGGGGAATCAGCGGTGTTAACGGTAACAATTACGCCGTTATTTATAAAAACTCAAACTTGACGCGTTTTCTTCATCAGCGATTATTACATTATGGGGCCCGAAATGGCTGCGTCGTAAATACGAGATATTCGACAAAAAAGAATATTCCACGAACAAGCGAATATTCCCCGACAACAATGATTATTTTATAACCACTTGCTTATTTTGTAAAATTTGCACATTTCACCCATAACCAAAGCATTATATCAAATTAATTCCTTATTATTTCAAGATAATAAATAGAGGAAATTCAATTTTATCTATAAAAAGTTGGGGTCTTACAATACATTTTGGTACTCCCAGGATGGATTGCAAACGGTGTGTTATGCGCCTCCATTATGATTTTTTACTTTAAATCAAGGTCTTTAGGAACACAAAGTCTAGAGTAAACTCGTAGTATTCCTTCTTCATCGATTCTTACTTCTGGGATAGCACCTTCTTGCACTTTCTTCCTCATACGCATCAGCTCCAGGTCTTTAACTTGAGCAGCTTTAACTTTATCGATTAAAGTCGGTTCTACTCGTATGTTTGCCATCATCACGTGGGTCCCTGGAGTCTTTAACTCTATCTCCATCCTTTACAAGTCATACAAAATAGGGCTTTGCATTGATAATATCGCACTCGTACCCGCATATGATCTTCTACTCAATGCATCAGCTACTACGTTCGCTTTTCCAGGATGGTATAAATGGTAAGATCATAATCTTTAAACAGTTCAATCCAATGTCGTTGCCGTATGTTGAGTTCCTTTTGGGTGAAGAAATATTTAAGGCTTTTATGATCCGTAAAGATCTCCACTTTCTCCCCATAAAAGTAATGCCTCCAAATTTTAAGTGCGAAGACAACAGCTGCCAACTCTAGATCATGAGTAGGATAATTCCTCTCATATTCTTTGAGTTGTCGAAAGGCATAGGCTATGACTTTTCCATGTTACATGAGAACACATGTAAGACCCCGAAATTTTTTTTTAAATAAAAAGGAATTTCCTTTATTTATTATTTTGAAATAGTAAGGGTTGATTTGATTAATGTGGATAGTTAAGGGTTAAATACGCAAATATTTCAAAATAAGCAAGTGGTTATAAAATATTCATTGTTGTCGGGGAATATTCGTTTGGTCGTGGAATATTAAATGCGGTCGGGAATATTAAATGCGACGATGTATGCTGACCATGTGTGGGCCCCATGAAAGCGATTGGATGAAGAAAACGACAAATATAAGTTGTTTTTAAATAATAAAACGTAGTTATTTATCAATTATCTTGTTGGAATACGGTGGTTAAAACACACTAATACGCGTTGTTGAATAAAGAGTAATACCACACACTGCGGTATTGCACCAATTATTGATTCTTACGTGAAGAAGGCACTACTCAATAATGGTTACAGTAATTCTTATTCAAGATTTTATTGAGTTAATAATTCTTTGCGTTGATATTTTATATTCTTTGTTGTTTCAATAATTGTCATTACACAATATTTTCATTATCGAAGCAATAATTCATATTATCTCGAATAATATTATTAGATAACATTATTGGAAATGTCTAGAAAGTTACATTCGAGGAGAGGTTTGGTCACCTAATCAAGCGCCAAGAAGAAGAAATTCTTATTGGAAAGCCCCCCTTCCTGAGAAGCGCACGGTTGTCAATATTGTGATTACGTAATATTATTTGTGAATAATTAATTATTGATTTATATGATGAGGAAAATATTGATTTTATGTGGATATAGATGAGAAAATTTTAAAATGACAATTGTTGAAAATTAATATTTTATCTTTTACGATAAAATAATTCATTTAAATATATTATTTTAATAATATATTAACGGTGATATTTTTACAACGAATGGGGGATATATGAGTATCTGAGGAGGAAGAGTATTTTTGTTGCAATAAATGTTTAAAACATGTTAAACATGTCGGTGGACCCCATTTATTGATTGAAATTTGATTATAGCTTTGTAAAATTGCCCGTTTGTGGATTTGATTCAATTTCTATTTGGAATTTGGAAAAACTTTCTTCTGCAAAGTTGTAGAGAATTGAATTTCATATAAAAACTCGCAAGATTCAAATTTTACGATGAAAGGGCTATTTATTATGAATTATTGAAGTTCAAGCTCAAAAATAATTAATTTTGGAAGTTTAAAATAATTTAAATTACAAAACGTTTTTCTTACTTTTTTGAGAGGTGGGCTACATGTGTGTATTGATAGTTGAGTGTGCGTATGAGGATTTTGAAAAAATATAATAATATTTAATAAATTTTTTGCTTTTGGTGTTCTAAGCAATTTTCTATAAATAGGTGCTTAGGTTAGAATTGAAAATCACACCGTAAACTCAAGTTTTCTCTCTATATTATTGAGCGTATTCTTGTGAGTATTTTGAGTATACTTTGAGTATTGCTAGATGGAGCAAGTTCCCTTCAGAACTATACCCGGTATTCTAGCTAGAAGTACTGATCTTTCGAGGTAAGGAATATTATTTTTTTTCGTAATGATATTATTTCTTCAATATCATTATACTGAAATGTTGATCTGAAGTTTTTATCAAATTTGGAACTTTTTCATGTCGGGGTTACTATTCATGGGTTACTATTCATGAGTTACTATTCACGAGTTACTATTCATGAGTTACTATTCACGAAGTTACTATTCATTTAGTACTATTCATGAAGCGTGAAGATGTTTTTGTGGAATTTCTATCTTTTGGTGTTGAGTTACTTATTCACGATACGGCACTATTCACGATATCTGGTACTATTCAATTAGAAAAATAAAATTTCTTCTTTTCGTCCAAAACATCTATTACGGATACTAACTCGATTGTATCCATGTTTTGATCATTCTTGAATTTTACACCACTATGATTATTTTGAGGTATTTTTGGACGTGGATAAAACCAAGTACGAATCCTTAATCCTTAATCCTTGTCATTTTGTTTCTTTGGATTCGTTTCTTTAAAAAAAAATATTTTTCATCATCCTCGGTCTTAAATGATGATATTATGGAATATCTTTGGCACAGTAGTGCAAAAAGATGAATGATTTCTTAAGAATATCTTTGGCCCAGTAGTGCAAAGATGAATGATTTCTGAAGAATATCTTTGGCCGTAGTGCAAAGATGAGCAGTGTTTAAATGAACATGATTAATGATGAATATCTTTGGCATGTAGTGCAAAGATGAATATTTGATTCAGATGTATATTGATTGATGTTACGGGGATAAAAGATAGAGCGATGAACTTTTAAATTCATACATAGAAGATAGTAGTTTGCATTCTCTACTTAACTCTTCTAATGAATTATTATTTCATTGCGAATATTGATTTAAAATTTGTTGTCTATTGTATTCTATTATATTTTTCCTGTTGAAGACTAACGATAATTTGTTGTATATTATCTTAGTCATAATATTCTTTCTTGAGCTAGTTGAGCTCACCCTTTTCCATTTTGTTCCATTTTTCTCGAGGCGAGAATATAAGCGAGTACGTAGTGGGGTATGGAATGAAGGTTTTAGAAAGGATTGTTTAGTAGTCCTCACCATTTTTGTAAAATAATGTATCAATAAATGTGATGAGGATTTATTTGAGTATAGATATTGTCTAGAAGATAATATTTGTATTCAAACTCACGATTTCTTGTTGTAATAATAAAGTTGTAGTTGTTTACGTACCACGTATTGACAACTCGGAATAGGTGATGTATACCTATTTTTGGGGCGTCGCGGTTGGTATCGAGCTTAGGGATATGATCTCTGGCGGAGATCGGGGAATAGAACTAGGGGGAGAGACGAGTAAATCCTTCGCTAGTGTGTCCTACCTAAGCTTATTTGTTAGTTAAGTCAAGTATATAGGGATATTATGTGATATATTGATTTCCTTAATTAACCCTTGTTTTTTATGACATGATTTGAGAATGTCGACCGAGAATATTAACAATGGAAATGAGACCGTGGAGATGCCTGTACTCACCAACGAGGAGAACGCGTAACAGCAGTGGCAATGTTCCTCCTGTGAACAACACCATTGAGCGAGATGATGAACGAGGGATGTTTAGAAGTTTTTGCGAGTTCATGCAAAATCGATTTAGGAAACTTCGTGTTCAAAATACTGAGGAGGAAATGATAGCAATTCACGGGTTGTCACGTGACCAAGCGATTCAAAGAGTTGGGACCACCGAATTTAAGGAAAGCGGATCCGATCATGGCGGAAACATGGGTCAAACAAATTACCAAGATATTCGATGTCTTGGGATTTACGGAGGAACAGAAGGTTCCATTCGCCACCTTTATGTTAAAGTGGCGAGGCGGACTCTTTTGGTGGGAGTTTGTGAAGCGTACCCATCCGGCCCTTTTCAAGCATGTCTTGGGAGGCGTTTGAAGCTATTTAATGACAAATACTTTCTTGAAAGTGTTCGTCATATGAAGGAAGTGGAGTTCATCAGATTAGAACAAAACAACATGACGGTGTCGAAGACGAGGCAAAGTTTGCGAGAGTTATCCGTGTTTCACCTCATTTGGTGGAGAATGAGGAGCGATGATGGCGGATGTTTCTTAGAGGTTTGAAACCCCAAGATACGTCGATATCTCATTTCTCATAAACTTTCTCTATTCAGATGTTGTAAAGCAGGGCTCAATTATTAGAAAGCGAGATAACGAGTCACGGTCAACTAAGGGACCACAACCAGGATCGTACCAGAGATAGCAATCAGCAGAATAATGATAACTGCGGAGAAAAAGCAGACGGACAAAAATGGTTACCACTACGGTGGTAATCATGGCCATGAAAATAGAAGAAGCGAGTCGAGGTAATTTTAAAAAGAGGAGATTTAACAACAACCATGTGAAGACGAGCAAAGGTGGCAAGAAGAATCGGTTCTAAGGGAGGAGAACGACCACCGGTCATATGCTACAAATCACGGAAAAGAGGGACATATCGGTCAAAGCGCCCACAACAGTTCAAGGTATGCTATAATTGTGGAAAGGAAGGACATATCGCTCGAGATTATACAAGAGCGAAAACCTAGTTCAATGAGGGACGGTGACTCAAAAGACCGTCCCGAGAAAAGTCAAAGTCAACGATTAGGGAAGAAGCGTTTGTTGTGGATTGGTCATAATGCGAGGAACCCAAACGAGGTGATCACGGGTAAGCTATTTATAAATTCTTGCGAAGTTTATACCTTACTTGATCTGGGTGCTACCCATTCATTTATCTCTCTGCATGTGCTCAACGTTTAAACTTGACTCAGAGAAATTAGACTTTGACTTTCTGTGGAAACTCCGTTAGAGAAACTTTCATCACATCCATCATTTATAAATCTTGTTTGATTCAAGTTGGCACCATTACCTTACCTGTTGACCTTATCTCTTTAAAGATACTTGCTTTTGATGTGATTTTAGGGATTGATTGGTTAACTACTCATCATGCCAAAATTGATTGTTTTCGTAAGGTTGTTAGTTTTCATATTCCTAACCAACCCGTTGTTATTTAATTCAAGCAACTAAACCATTAAAATCGATCAACATCATATCTAATCATAAAGCTATTCGTTTATTAAAAAGCGGATGTCAAGCTTTCTTAGCCCATGTTATGGATTTGAATAAAGACACGTCAAATTTGAATAATATTCTGTTGTTATTGACTTTTCCGACGTATTTCAGAAGAACTTCCCGGTCTACCCCGAACGTGAAGTTGAATTCTTTATTGATCTTGAACACGGTACAAAGCCTATTTCTAAAACCCATATCGAATGGCTCTATTGAACTTCGGGAGTTAAAGGTCCAACTACGAGAATTGTTGGACATCGGTTTCATTCGATCCTAGTACATCTCCTTGGGGTGCTCTGTTTTATTTGTAAAGAAGAAAGACGGGAGTATGCGACTTTGTATTGACTATCGGGGAATTGAACCATGTCACCATCAAGAATAGGTATCCTCTACCTCGTATTGATGACTTGTTTGACCGATTTGCAAGGGGCACAATTCTTTTCAAAATCGATCTTCCGTTTCGGATATCATCGGTGAAGATTAGAGGCGAGGATATTCCAAAGACCGCCTTGAAACTCGGTATGGGCATTATGAATTCTTAGTCATGTCTTTCGGACTAACTAATGCTCCTTTGGCTTTCATGGATATGATGAACCGAGTATTCAAGGAATATTTGGATCAATTCGTTGTTGTCTTTATTGATGACATCCTCATATATTCCAAAAGCCGTGAAGATCATGAGCACCATTTGAAGCTGGTACTCCAAAGGCTTCGTGAAAACCAACTATATGCCAAATTGAAGAAATGCGAGTTCTGGCTTGAGGAAGTAGCATTCCTTGGGCACGTGGTGTCGAAACATGGAGTATCTGTTGATCCGGTGAAGATTGAAGCAATACAAAGTTGGGAGCAACCGAAGTCGGTGGTGATGTACGTAGCTTTTGGGCCTTTGGTGGTTATCGGAGATTCGTGGAAGGTTTTCTCGAATCGCTACTCCATTAACTTCATTAACTTCGGAAGGATACAAAATTCGTTTGGAGTGAAGAATGCGAGAAGAGTTTCCAAGAGCTTAAGAGGAGACTTATTTTAAGACGTGTTCTAACAATACCATCCGGTTCGGATGGATTTGTTATCTATAACGATGCTTGGTGCAAAGGGTTAGGATGTGTTCTCATGCAACGTGGGAAAGTCATAGCCTATGCCTCGTGACAACTTAAAGAGTATGAGAGGAATTATCCTACTCATGATCTAGAGTTAGCGGTGATCGTTCGCTAAAAATATGGAGGCACTATCTATATGGGGAGAAAGTGGAGATATATTCGGACCATAAAAGCCTTAAATATTTCTTCACTCAAAAGAACTCAACATGCGGCGGCAATGACGTTGGCTCGAGCTATTGAAAGACTACGACCACACTATTCAATACCATCCCGGTAAAGCGAACGTGGTAGGCGACGCATTGAGTAGAAGATCATATGCGGGACGAAAAGTGCGATGATGTCAAGTATCGATAGAGCCAACTTTAATAGAAAAAGTTAAGGTTGCTCAAGCCCACCGAGGCGGAAATGATGCGTATGAAGAAGAAAGTACAAGAAGGAGCTATTCCTAGGGCGAGAATTGATGAAGAAGGAATACTTGAGTCCACTCTAGACTTTGTGTTCCTAACGACTTTGATTTGAAGTACAAGATTATGATGGAGGCACACAATACACCATTTGCAATCCATCCACGGAAGTACTAAATGTATCGTGATCTTGACATACATTTTGGTGGAACAATATGAAGAGAGAGATTGCAAAGTTTATCTCGATGTGTTTAACTTGCCAACGTGTAAAGGCGAGAGCATCTTGTACCTAAGGGTCCGTTGCAACCACTTGAGATTAGGAATGGAAGTGGGAACACATTACTATGGATTTCGATTACGGGTCTTCCTACGGTTTCTCAAGGCATCAATGTTATTTGGGTTATTGTTGATAGATTAACCAAGTCTCGCTTTCATTTCTTGCCGATACGGAGACTTATTCCTTGAGCGTCTTGCTAGTATGTACGTGAATGAGATTGTAAGGTTGCATGGCATGCCAAGTATCCATAGTTTTGGATCGTGACCCAAGATTCACTTCAAGATTTTGGGTTAGCTTGCAAAAAGCTATGGAGCGCGGATTTGCGATTTAGTTCAAACATACCATCCCCAAACAGACGAACAATCGAGAGGACTATTCAAACTCTTGAAGATCTATTAAGACTCGTGTCCTAGACTTCAAGGGTAGTTGGGATAAGTATTTACCATTGGTGGAATTCTCCTACAACAACAACAGTTATCGAGCAAGTATAGGTGTGGCTCCATTTGAAGCATTATATGGACGAAAATGTCGTTCTCCAATATGTTGGGATGAGGTGGGTGAAGCAACATTCTTTGGGACCCGAGTTAATACGTATGATCACCGAAAAGATCCAAATGATTCGACAACGATACAAAGCGGCACAAGATCGACAAAAGAGTTATGCGGATCTTCATCGAAAGGACGTGGAATTTAGTGTAGGGATCATGTATTGTTGCGAAGTTGCTCCATGGAAGGGAGTTACAAGATTTGGGAAGAGAGGAAAGCTCAATCCACGATTTATTGGTCCATTTCAAATTCTTGACCGAGTAGGAAATGTAGCCTATAGACTTGCGTTACCTCAAAAGTATGTCTCGTGTTCATAATGTGTTTCACATATCTCGTACTTCAGTAAATATGTGAAAGACCGAACCACGTTATTGAGTTAGAACCAGGGACGAGATAGCCAAGACTTAACGTATGAGGAGGTACTGTCAAGATCTTGGATAGGAAGGAGCATGTCCTACGCCATGAAAGGTCATACCACAAGTTAAAGTTTTGTGGAGGAATCATGCTTATAGAGGAAATGACACGGGAATTGGAAGCGGAAATGAAAGCGAGGTATCCTCACCTTTTCGAAACACCAGGTACGTACGTCAATTTCGAGGACGAAATTTCATAAGGAGGGGAGGTTGTAAGACCCCGAAATTTTTTTTAAATAAAAAGGAATTTCCTTTATTTATTATTTTGAAATAGTAAGGGTTGATTTGATTAATGTGGATAGTTAAGGGTTAAATACGCAAATATTTCAAAATAAGCAAGTGGTTATAAAATATTCATTGTTGTTAGGAGAATATTCGTTTGGTCGTGGAATATTAAATGCGATCGAGGAATATTAAATGCGATGGCGTGACCATGTGTGGGCCCCATAATAACGGAAAGCGATTGGATGAAGAAAAGCGACAAATATAAGTTGTTTTTAAATAACTTGGCGTAGTTATTAAGTTATTATCTTGTTGGAATACCCGGTGGTTAAAACACACTAATACGGCGTTGTTGAACAAGAGTAGCTTGCAGTATTGCACCAATTATTGATTCTTACGTGAAGAAGGCACTACTCAATAATGGTTACGATAATTCTTATTCGAAGATTTTATTGAGTTAATAATTGTTGCGTTGATATTTTATATTATTGTTGTTTCAATAATTGTCATTACACGGTATTTTCATTATCGAAGCAATAATTCATATTATCTGAATAATATTATTAGATAACATTATTGGAAATGTCTAGAAAGTTACATACTAAGGAGAGGTTTGGTCACCTAATTGCGGCAAAGAAGAAGAAATTCTTATTGGAAAGCCCCTCTTTCTCAGGAACCGCACGGTTGTCAATATTGTGATTACGTAATATTATTTGTGAATAATTAATTATTGATTTATATGATGAGGAAAATATTGATTTTATGTGGATATAGATGGAGAAAATTTTTAAAATGACAATTGTTGAAAATTAATATTTTATCTTTTACGATAAAATAATTCATTTAAATATATTATTTTAATAATATATTAACGGTGATATTTTTACAACGAATGTGGGATATATGAGTATACGAGGAGGAAGAGTATTTTTGTTGCAATAAATGTTTAAAACATGTTAAACATGTCGGTGGACCCCATTTATCGATGAAATTTGATTATACTTTGTAAAATTGCCCGTTTGTGGATTTTGGTCAATTTCTATTTGGAATTTGGAAAACTTTCTTACGCAAAGTTGTAGAGAATTGAATTTCCTATAAACACTCGTAAGATTCGAATTTTCTGATGAAAGGGCTATTTATTATGAATTATTGAAGTTCTGAAGCTCCGAAATAATTAATTTTTGGAAGTTTAAAATAATTTAAATTACAAAAACGTTTTTCTTACTTTTTAAGAGGTGGGCTACATGTGTGGCTGATGGTTGAGTGTGCGTATGAGGATTTTGAAAAAATATAATAATATTTAATAAATTTTTTTGCTTTGGTGTTCTAAGCAATTTCTATAAATAGGTGCTTAGGTTAGAATTGAAAATCACACCGTAAACCTGAAGTTTTCTCTCTATATTATTGAGCGTATTCTTGTGAGTATTTTGAGTATACTTTGAGTATTGCTAGGCGGTGCAAGTTCCTTTGAACTATACCCGGTATTCTAGCTAAATACCGATCTTCGAGGTAAGGAATATTATTTTTTCAGTAATGATATTATTTCTTCAATATCATTATCTTTGAAATGTTGATCTGAAGTTTTATCAAATTTGGAACTTTTTCATGTCGGGTTACTATTCATGGGTTACTATTCATGAGTTACTATTCACGAGTTACTATTCAATGAGTTACTATTCACGATTCTTATTCACGAGTACTATTCATGAAGCGTGAAGATGTTTTTGTGGAATTTCTATCTTTTGGTGTCTGGAGTTACTATTCACGTATCTAAGACTATTCACGATATCTGACACTATTCACGATATCGGTACTATTCAATCGAAAAATAAAATTTCTTCTTTTTCGTCCAAAACATCTATTCGGATACTAACTCGATTGTATCCATGTTTTGATCATTCTTGAATTTTACACCACTATGATTATTTTTGAGGTATTTTTGACGTGGATAAAACCAAGTACGAATCCTTAATCCTTAATCCTTGTCATTTTGTTTCTTTGGATTCGTTTCTTTAAAAAAAAATATTTTCATCATCCTCGGTCTTAAATGATGATATTATGGAATATCTTTGGCTGTAGTGCAAAGATGAATGATTTCTTAAAAATTACTTTGGCACAGAGTGCAAAGATGAATGATTTAGAAGAATATCTTTGGCGCCCGTAGTGCAAAAGATGAGCAGTGTTTAAATGAACATGACTAGTGATGAATATCTTTGGCATGTAGTGCAAAGATGAATATTTGATTCGGATGTATATTGATTGATGTTACACGGGGATAAAAGATGAGCGATGAACTTTTAAATTCATACATAGAAGATAGTAGTTTGCATTCTCTACTTAACTCTTCTAATGAATTATTATTTTCACTATGAATATTGATTTAAAATTTGTTGTCTATTGTATTCTATTATATTTTTCCTGTTGAAGACTAACGATAATTTGTTGTATATTATCTTAGTCATAATATTCTTTTCTTGAGCTAGTTGAGCTCACCCTTTTCCTTTTGTTCCATTTTTCTCGTGGAGGCGAGAATATAGCGAGTAATTAGGGGGTATGGAATAAAGGTTTTAGAAAGGATTGTTTAGTAGTCCTCACCATTTTGTAAAATAATGTATCAATAAATGTGATGAGGATTTATTTGAGTATAGATATTATCAGAAGATAATATTTGTATTCAAACTCACGAGCTTTCTTGTTGTAATAATAAAGTTGTAGTTGTTTCTGTACCATGTATTGACAACTCAGAATAGGTGATGTATACCTATTTTGGGGGCGTCACAACACATCCTAACCTTTGCCCAAAGCATCACTGTAGATGATAAATCCCTCCGAGCCAGATGGTATTGTCAGAACAGGTGCTTAAATGAGTCTTCTCTTGAGTTCTTAAAAACTCTTCTCACATTCCTCGCTCCAACCAAATTTTGTATCTTTCCGAGTCAGTTGAATTAATGGATTAGCGATTCGAGAAAACCCTTCTTGAATCTCCGATAATAACCAGCTAAGCCGAGAAAGCTACGTACTTCGATCACTAATTTAGGTTGCTCCCAGCTTTGAATTGCTTCAATCTTTGCTGGGTCAATAGATATTCAATGACCTGATACTACGTGCCCAAGGAATGCTACTTCTTCAAGCCAGAACTCATATTTCTTCAACTTGGCATAAAGCTTATTCTCACGAAGCTTTTGGAGTATCAACCTCAAGTGTTGCTCATGATCTTCACGGCTTTTGGAGTAAATAAGGATGTCAACAATAAAGACGACTATAAAGTGATCCAAATATTCTTTGAATACTCAGTTCATCATATCCATGAAGGCAGCAGGAGCATTAGTCAATCCAAAAGACATGACTAGGAATTCGTAATATCCATACCGAGTTCTGAAAGTAGTCTTTAGGATGTCATCGATTTTAATATTTAACTGATGATATCCAAAACAAAGATCAATCTTTGAAAAGAATTTGGCGCCTTGCAACTGGTCAAACAGGTCATCAATACGAGGCAACGGGTATCTATTTTTGACAGTGACATGGTTCAACTCCCGATAATCAATACAAAGTCGCATACTCTCATCTTTCTTCTTCACGAATAGAACAAGAGCACCCCAAGGAGACGTACTAGGACAAATAAAATCGATGTCTAACAATTCCTGCAGTTGGGTCTTTAACTCCTGAAGTTCAATAGGAGCCATTCGATATGGGGCTTTGGAAATGGGTTTTGTACCGGGTTCAAGGTTGATACAAAATTTAATTTCACACTCTGGGGGTAGGCCAGGAAGTTCTTCAGGGAATACATCAGGAAATTTATTAACAATAGAAATATCATTCAAAACTGACGTATTTTTGTTTAAATCCGTAACATGAGCTAAGAAAGCTTGACATCCATTTTTTAATAAACGGATAGATTTATGGCTTGAGATGGTAGTGATTGATTTTAATGGTTTGGTTGCTTGAATTCTCATAATAGGTTGGTTAGGAATATGAAAGCTAACAACCTTACGAAAACAATCAATTTTTGCATGATGAGTAGTTAACCAATCAATCCCTAGAATTACGTCAAATTCAAGTATTTTCAATAAAATAAGATCGACAGGTAATGTGAGGGTACCGATTTGAACCAAACCAGACTTATAAATAGTGGATGTAATGAAGGTTTCTCCCAACGGAGTTTCAACAGATAAGTTAAAGTCTAATTTCTCCGGAGTCAAATTTAAACGTTGAGCGCAAGTAGGAGAAATAAAAGAATGGGTAGAACTGGTATCAAATAAGGTATAGACTTCGCTAGACTTTATGATTAGCTTACCCATGATAACCTCGTTCGGGTTCCTTGCTTTCTGGGAGGTTACGACAAACGCTCTCCCTTGAACTACTGGTTTTGACTTTTCTAGAACGGCCTTTGGTGCCTCCATCCCAGCTGGACTTGGCTTCCTTGAATGACAAAATAGATCTAGGTGACCTTCTCTTCCACAATTGTAACACCTTTTGGACTACTGCGCACAGTTTGGACTGATATGACCCTCCCCTCCGCATTTAAAGCATATGATAAGTGGTGGTTCTCCTTCCTTAACAACGGGTGCTGGTGCTGACGTCTTTCCATCATTGTTGAATCTCCTCTTCTTAAAATGTCCACTTTTATTTTCTTGGTCATGATTACCACCGAAGTGGTTACCATTTCTAGCATATTGATTCCCTCCATGTTTTTTGTCACCGCTTCGATGACTGCTACCACTGGTATTATCGACTTGTCGGCTGATCTCTCTTGGTTGGGTTGACTCATTATCGCGCTCCAATAATTGAGCCCTATTTACAACATCTGAATACAAACACAGTTTGTGAGAGATAAGGTATTGACGTATCTCGGGTTTCAAACCTCTTAGAAACATCCGCGTCATTCTCTCTTCGTTATCAACTAAGTGGGACGCAAACCGGGACAACTCGGCAAACTTGGCTTCATACTACAACACAGTCATATTGTAAGAACCCGAATTTTATAAAATAAAAGTATTCAATTTTTTTTAATTACTATTCATGAGTTACTATTCATGAGTTACTATTCACGAGTTACTATTCATGAGTTACTATTCAGAGCACTACCTATATAATCTTGGTGTGTGTTTGGAGTATAATACCCAATTAGAGACAGTGGAGATAATGATATGTCAAGAGAAGACTCACCATTGGGAAGAATATGATAGTAATCTTCTCATTTTTCTTTGGGGTCTATTGGGTCAACCAAGGATAATTCTGTGGCCATATGATATCTACCATAACCTAAAAGCATGGCCTCCCATGTACGAAGGTTTCCATGAGCACTTCCCAAAGATTCTAATTTCTAAAACAGTTTTTGACTATACCTTTATGTAAGGTGTCATTGTGACGTGCTATCTAAAGTTGGTGTCCAGAGTTACAATTGGTATATATTTAATTGTATTCAAACTCACAGCATATGTGTTGTTGTATTTTGCACGACAATTGTTGTAATAAAGTTGTAGTTATTTTCTGTACCATGTATTTGGCGACTCAGAATGGGTTGGATGGAATGGACCTATTTTGGGGTCGTCACATTTGGTATCAGAGCTATAAGTAAAGAGCCCCGAGCCTCTCGCTGGTGACTTCCTGTTGATGGGGGATGCACCGAAGCCAGACTCTCCGTAGGGGACGCCGTTCTGCGGTGGCAAACTGATAGGTACCAATGTGAGGTGCTGTGGTTGAAGCACCATGAGGGTTACATTTGGTATCAGAGCTTAGGGATATGATCTCTGGCGGAGATCGGGATTAGAACTAGGAGGGGAGAGATGAGTAAATCCTTCGCTAGTGTGTCCTACCTAAGCTTATTTGTTGGTCAGTCATAATATCGGGATATTATGTGATATGTTAATTTGTTAAATTAACCCTTGTTTTGAAGCTGTATTCTAGAATGATATCCCGAAATACGAGGAGATGAGCAATGGAGAAATCGTGATGATTGGGGAGATAGAATCTGAAATGAAAACAAGGTATTCTCAACTCTTTGAAATGCAGTAAACGTAAATTTAGGGGACGAAATTTCATAAGGAGGAGATTGTAGAACCCGAATTTTATAAAATAAAAGTATTCAATTTTTTTAATTACTATTCATGAGTTCTTATTCATGAGTTACTTATTCACGATTCTTATTCATGAGTTACTATTCATGAGTTACTATTCACGAGTTACTATTCACGAGTTACTATTCACGAGTACTATTCATGAAGCATGATAATTTTTTTTTTTCGTAAGAAGGCATTAGTCGATAATTGTTACAGTAATTCTTGTTCAATATTTTATTTTATTGATTGATAATTGCTACGTTGATATTTTATATTATTGTTGTTTTGATAATTGTCACGTACGATATTTTCCATTATCGAAGCAATAATTCATATTATCGAATAATATTATTAGATAACATTATTGGCAATGTCTAGAAAGTTCTATCTAAGGAGAGGTTTGGTCACCTAATTGCGGCAAGAAGAAGAAATTCTTATTGGAAAGCCCCTCTTTCTGAGAAGCGCACTGGTTGTTAATATTGTGATTACGTAATATTATTTGTGAATAATTAATTATTGATTTATATGATGAGGAAAATATTGATTTTATGTGGATATAGATGGAGAAAAAGTTTAATGTGACAATTGTTGAAAATTGAAATTTTATCTTTTACGATAAAATAATTCATTTAAATATATTATTATATTTTAATAATATAATAATGGTGATATTTTTACAACGAATGTGGGATATATGAGTATATGAGGAGGAAGAGTATTTTTGTTGCAATAAATGTTTAAAACATGTTAAACATATAAATTGGACCCCATTTCTTGGTTGAAATTTGATTATAGCTTTGTAAAATCGTCTCAGTTTGTGGATTTGATTCAATTTACTGTTTGGAATTTGGAAAAACTTTCTTCTGCAAAGTTGTAGAGAATTGAATTTCCTATAAAAAATTGCGAGATTTGAATTTTACGATAAAAGGGCTATTTATTATGAATTATTGAAGTTCCGAATATTGGGTGCGAATTAATTTTATTACAAAAAATGCTAAAAACATGTTTCTCATGTTAGTTGGCCCCATAAGTGTACTTTTGCATGTGAGAATTGCTGGAATCTGAATTTAAAGGAGGCGTATGACTTTGGTTATTAATAATAATATTTAATAAATTTTATAACTTTGGTGTTCAAGCATTTTCTATAAATAGGGTGCTTAGGTTAGAATTGAAAATCACACCGTAAAAGCGAAGTTTTCTCTCTATATTATCGGCGTATTCTTGTGAGTATTTTGAATATACTTTGAGTATTGCTATACGGTGCAAGTTAGATTCGGCGTTATTCGGTCGGAAATCTTGCTCTTTTTAGGTAAGGGATAGTAAAGGATTTTAAGGGTTATTATGTTTTAGTTTCGAAATTTTCTGAACCTTCAAAATTCTGGAAAAATTTGAAATGATAATTTGATGAGTTTTATATATTGTGTCCAAAAATGGCGATTTTGGATGTATAGATGAGAGTTATGAATTTTATGAGAAAATACTATTTTAAAAGTAACCGCTTATAAATCCTTGTGATTAACTCCAAAATTGATGAAATTTTAATTGGGAGTACATCTATATAATATCAGTATACCGTGTAAATTTCAGAATTTTTGGACAAAAGTATAATTTATGATAAATGTTTAAATATTCGGTGGTTTTGGCCATATGAAAAATAGTAAATAAATTTTTAAAATTTAGAGAAAAATATATGTTTAATATGGGACTATGTTATGCTAAATCCCAGAAAAGAAATATTTTTGGAACTGATTTGGTATTTTCATGAAAATATTCTAGTTATGAGTAAATGAATTAAATATGTTATGTGAAGTAAGAAAATTGGAAAATATGATTTTATGGCTTGAGAATCATATGAGAGGTATATCAGATTTTTGATGAGGGTTTTTGTTATTGGTGATGAAATCTTATGAGTTTGGCATTTTATGATGATTAAATGCATTAATTAGTAAAGTGTAAACAATTTAATTAAATTGTTTATAAGTTTTAGAAATGATTAAAATATTATTATAATATTAATAATATTAGATTATGAGATTTCTAAGTGATTTATAACATTTGGATTAAGGTATTATAAATATGGATATGAATTTTATTATGAAACTTTATCTTTTAGGTATCGGGAGATTCTTATGCACGTATCACGGTACTATGTCTGAATATGGGGTACTATTCATGACAAATTGGTTTCTTCTTTGACCAAATTAACGTTGATTTATGAATCTTACTCTTGAAATTAAAACTATGTTTTGATTATATTGTTTTTATATAACATTCTTATAACCCTAATGATGATATTTCTCTTTGACTTGAGTGTAAAGATGGGTAGATTATTGGTATGATCGTGACCATAGGTTCTCTTTGGCGATGGTGCAAAAGTTGAATTGTTATTTGGTATGATCATGACCATTGAATTTACAATTGAATATTTTTAGCTTAAGTGCAAAGGTGAATTGATCAACATGGTTATAATTATTGTTATATAACCACGAAATGATTATGTATTTCTTTGATATATGAATATCTTTGGCTCGTAGTGCAAAGATGACTTGTTGATGAATATCTTGCTTTTGTAGTGCAAAGATGAATTATTGATGAATATCTTTTGCTCGTAATGCAAAGATGACTTTTGTTGTTGAATATCTTTGCTTTGCAGTGCAAAGATGAATTATTGATGAATATCTTTGGCTCGTAATGCAAAGATGACTGTTGTTGAATATCTTTTGCTTTGTAGTGTAAAGATGAGCTGTTGATGAATATCTTTGGCCGTGGTGCAAAGATGAATTTATTAGTATGATTATGAGCAGGGCGTGATTTGGTATAACCATGATATTTGATGTTTCGGGTAAAGGCGGTGATGAAAATTATCTTCGTCACGGATGAGAAGAGAATTTAGAATCACAATTATGATTATGAATTATTCATATGATTGTGAAAAGGCTGTTGATTGATGTTACTGAGGATAAAATATTGTTGGTGGACTTTTAACGTGGAGAAGACAATAGACTTTATAGTCTATTTGACTCTTTTAATGGATTGCTCGTTCATTTGCAACTATGGTTGAAAAGTTTTATCATCTACCATATGTTCTAAATCTACGATTTATTCTTGATGAAGACTATTGATAATTTATTTATCTTTAGTCATAATATTCTTCTTGAGCTAGTTGTGCTCACCCTTTTGTTTCACAATTCCTTTCGGGTAATAAAAAAGTGTATTTGGGTTGGCCCGGGAATAACAAGGAATAGAGCGGTGGTCTATAGTTATTGAGGTTCTCCCTAAAGAGTATGAAAATAATTTTATTGAGGACTTTAGTGTATTGTATTTTATACATCATTTAATAGTTATTTTTGGTGAATTAAATAGGGTGGCGAACCTGACTTTGGAAGGTGTTTTGTCACTATCATACAAGATGTCTAATGACATACAAACTCGTGTTATCATAAGACATGGTTGTGCTCATCCACTTCTTTGAGTATATTTACAAGCACTACCTATATAATCTTGGTGTTTGTTTGGAGTATATTACCCAATTAGAGGCAGTGGAGATAATGATATGTCAAGAGAAGACTCACCATTGGGAAGAATATGATAGTAATCTTCTCGTTTTTTTCTTTGGGGTCTATTGGATCAACCAAGGATAATTACGTGGCCATATGATATCTACCATAACCTAAAAGCATGGCCTCCATGTATACGAAGGTTTCCATGAGCACTTCCCAAAGATTCTAATTTCTAAAAGCAGTTTTTGACTATACCTTTATGTAAGGTGTCATTGTGACGTCTTTATCTAAAGTTGGTGTCGAGTTACAATTGGTATATATTTAATTGTATTCAAACTCTGACATATGTGTTGTTGTATTTTGCACGACAATTGTTGTAATAAAGTTGTAGTTATTTTACGTACCATGTATTTGGCGACTCAGAATGGGTTGGATGGAATGGACCTATTTTGGGGTCGTCACATTTGGTATCAGAGCCATAAGTAAAGAGCCCCGAGCCTCTCATTTGGTGACTTCTGTTGATGGGGATGCAAAGCCGGACTCTCTCCGTGGGGGGCCTTGGATTCTGCGGTGGCAAACCGATAAGTATCAATGTGAGGGTCTTTGTGGTTGAAGCACCATGAGGGTTACATTTGGTATCGAGCTTAGGGATATGATCTCTGGCGGAGATCGGGATTAGAACTAGGAGGAGAGATGAGTAAATCCTTCGCTAGTGTGTGTCTACCTAAGCTTATTTGTTGGTCGGTCATAATATCGGGATATTATGTGATATATTAATTTGTTAAATTAACCCTTGTTTTGAAGTTGTATTCTAGAATGATATCCGAAATACGAGGAGATGAGCAATGGAGAAATCATGATGCGGGGAGATAGAATGCGAAATGAAAACAAGGTATTCTCGACTCTTTGAAATACCAGAATACGTAAATTTCGGGGACGAAATTTCATAAGGAGGAGATTGTAAGAACCCAAATTTTATAAAATAAAAGTATTCAATTTTTTTTAATTACTATTCATGAGTTTTATTCATGAGTTCTTATTCACGAGATTCTTATTCATGAAGTTACTATTCACGAGTTCTTATTCATGAGTTACTTATTCACGAGTTACTTATTCACGAGTTACTATTCACGAGTTACTATTCACGAGTACTATTCATGAAGCATGATAATTTTTTTTTTCGTAAGAAGGCATTAGTCGATAATTATTACGATAATTCTTGTTCAATATTTTATTTTATTGATTGATAATTGCTACGTTGATATTTTATATTATTGTTGTTTGATAATTGTCACGTACGATATTTTCCATTATCGAAGCAATAATTCATATTATCGAATAATATTATTAGATAACATTATTGGCAATGTCTAGAAAGTTCTATCTAAGGAGAGGTTTGGTCACACCTAATTGCGGCATGATGAAGAAATTCTTATTGGAAAGCCCCTCTTTCTGAGGGGCGCTGGTTGTCAATATTGTGATTACGTAATATTATTTGTGAATAATTAATTATTGATTTATATGATGAGGAAAATATTGATTTTATGTGGATATAGATGGAGAAAAAGTTTAATGTGACAATTGTTGAAAATTGAAATTTTATCTTTTACGATAAAATAATTTATTTAAATATATTATTATATTTTAATAATATAATAATGGTGATATTTTTACAACGAATGTGGGATATATGAGTATATGAGGAGGAAGAGTATTTTTGTTGCAATAAATGTTTAAAACATGTTAAACATGTAAATTGGACCCCATTTCTTGATTTGAAATTTGATTATAGCTTTGTAAAATCGTCCGTTTGTGGATTTGGTCAATTTCTGTTTGGAATTTGGAAAAACTTTCTTCTGCAAAGTTGTAGAGAATTGAATTTCCTATAAAAAGTCGCGAGATTTGAATTTTTCTGATAAAAGGGCTATTTATTATGAATTATTGAAGTTCGAATATTGGAGTGCGAATTAATTTTATTACAAAAAATGCTAAAACATGTTTCTCATGTTAGTTGGCCCCATAAGTGTACTTTTGCATGTGAGAATTGCTGGAATCTGAATTTAAAGGAGGCGTATGACTTTGGTTATTAATAATAATATTTAATAAATTTTACGCTTTGGTGTTACAAGCGTTTTTCTATAAATAGGGTGCTTAGGTTAGAATTGAAAATCACACCGTAAAGCTGAAGTTTTCTCTCTCTATATTATCGGCGTATTCTTGTGAGTATTTTGAATATACTTTGAGTATTGCTATACGGTGCAAGTTAGATTCAAACGTTATTCGGTCGGAAATCTTTGCTCTTTTGAGGTAAGGGATAGTAAGGGATTTTAAGGGTTATTATGTTTTTAGTTTCGAAATTTTTCTGAACCTTCAAAAATTCTGGAAAAATTTGAAATGATAATTTGATGAGTTTTATATATTGTGTCCAAAAATGGCGATTTTTGGATGTATAGATTGAGAGTTATGAATTTTATGAGAAAATACTATTTTAAAAGTAACCGCTTATAAATCCTTGTGATTAACTCCAAAATTGATGAAATTTTTATTGGGAGTACATCTATATAATATCAGTATACCGTGTAAATTTCAGAATTTTTGGACAAAAGTATAATTTATAATAAATGTTTAAATATTCGGTAGTTTTGGCCATATGAAAAATAGTAAATGAATTTTTAAAATTTAGAGAAAAATATATATTTAATATGGGACTATGTTATGCTAAATCCCAGAAAAGAAATATTTTTGGAACTGATTTGGTATTTTTCATGAAAATATTCTAGTTATGAGTAAATGAATTAAATATGTTATGTGAAGTAAGAAAATTGGAAAATATGATTTTATGGCTTGAGAATCATATATGAGGTATATATGCAGATTTTTGATGAGGGTTTTGGTTATTGGTGATGAAATCTTATGAGTTTGGCATTT
This sequence comes from Panax quinquefolius, assembly GCA_020205615.1. NCBI lineage: Eukaryota > Viridiplantae > Streptophyta > Magnoliopsida > Apiales > Araliaceae > Panax > Panax quinquefolius. The sequence goes on along the minus strand of CM035155.1, from coordinate 129,891,760 downwards.
TATGATGATTAAATGCATTAATTAGTAAAGTGTAAACAATTTAATTAAATTGTTTATAAGTTTTAGAAATGATTAAAATATTATTATAATATTAATAATATTAGATTATGAGATTTCTAAGTGATTTATAACATTTGGATTAAGGTGTTATAAATATGGATATGAATTTTATTATGAAACTTTTATCTTTTAGGTATCGAGGTTACTATACTTGCGTATCACGGTACTTATGTACAAATATGGGGTCTTATTCATGACAAATTGGTTTCTTCTTTGACCAAATTATCGTTGATTTATGAATCTTACTCTTGAAATTAAAACTATGTTTTGATTATATTATTTTATATAACATTCTTATAACCCTAATGATGATATTTCTCTTTGACTTGAGTGTAAAGATGGGTAGATTATTGGTATGATCGTGATCATAGGTTCTCTTTGGCCGATAGTGCAAAAGTTGAATTGTTATTTGGTATGATCATGACCATTGAATTTACAATTGAATATTTTTAGCTTAAGTGCAAAGGTGAATTGATCAACATGGTTATAATTATTGTTATATAACCACGAAATGATTATGTATTTCTTTGATATATGAATATCTTTGGCTCGTAGTGCAAAGATGACTTGTTGATGAATATCTTAGCTTTTGTAGTGCAAAGATGAATTATTGATGAATATCTTTTGCTCGTAATGCAAAGATGACTGTTGTTGAATATCTTTAGCATGTAGTGCAAAGATGAATTATTGATGAATATCTTTGGCTCGTAATGCAAAGATGACACATTGTTGAATATCTTTGCTTTGTAGTGTAAAGATGAGCTGTTGATGAATATCTTTGGCCCGTGGTGCAAAGATGAATTTATTAGTATGATTATGAGCGAGGAGGCGTGATTTGGTATAACCATGATATTTGATGTTTTGGTAAAAAGCGGTGATGAAAATTATCTTCGTCACGGATGAGAAGAGAATTTAGAATCACAATTATGATTATGAGTTATTCATATGATTGTGAAAAGGCTGTTGATTGATGTTACTGAGAGGATAAAATATTGTTGGTGGACTTTTAACGTGGAGAAGACAATAGACTTTATAGTCTATTTGACTCTTTTAATGGATTGCTTTCGTTCATTGCAACTATGGTTGAAAAGTTTTATCATCTACCATATGTTCTAAATCTACGATTTATTCTTGATGAAGACTATTGATAATTTATTTATCTTTAGTCATAATATTTTTTCTTGAGCTAGTTGTGCTCACCCTTTTGTTTCACAATTCCTTTCGGGTAATAAAAGTGTATTTGGGTTGGCCGGGAATAACAAGGGAATAGAACGGTGGTCTATAGTTATTGAGGTTCTCCCTAAAGAGTATGAAAATAATTTTATTGAGGACTTTAGTGTATTGTATTTTATACATCATTTAATAGTTATTTTTGGTGAATTAAATAGGGTGGCGAACCCTGACTTTGGAAGGTGTTTTGTCACTATCATACAAGATGTCTAATGACATACAAACTCGTGTTATCATAAGACATGGTTGTGCTCATCCACTTCTTTGAGTATATTTACAAGCACTACCTATATAATCTTGGTGTTTGTTTGGAGTATAATACCCAATTAGAGGCAGTGGAGATAATGATATGTCAAGAGAAGACTCACCATTGGGAAGAATATGATAGTAATCTTCTCATTTTCTTTTGGGGTCTATTAGGTCAACCAAGGATAATTACGTGGCCATATGATATCTACCATAACCTAAAAGCATGGCCTCCCATGTATACGAAGGTTTCCATGAGCACTTCCCAAAGATTCTAATTTCTAAAAGCAGGTTTTGACTATACCTTTATGTAAGGTGTCATTGTGACGTGCTTTATCTAAAGTTGGTGTCCGAGTTACAATTGGTATATATTTAATTGTATTCAAACTCACAGCATATGTGTTGTTGTATTTTGCACGACAATTGTTGTAATAAAGTTGTAGTTATTTTCTGTACCATGTATTTGGCGACTCAGAATGGGTTGGATGGAATGGACCTATTTTGGGGTCGTCACACATATTGTTTTGCTCTAGCTAGATGAACTCTACCTCTTTCATGTGACGAATACTTTCGGGAAAGTACTTGTCGTTGAACAGTTCTTGGAACTTCTCCCAAGACATTTTGAGTGTGGTAGGCTGGGTACGCTTTACAGAATCCCACCAGTAATCTGCCTCTCCTCACAACATGAAGGTGGCAAAGGGAACCTTTTGCTCCTCGGAGCATCCCAAGACATCAAATATCTTGGTGATCTGCTTTATCCACATCTCCGCCTTAAGTTTTTCTGGCTCTCCCAAAAACTCTGGTGGTCCCAGATCCTTGAACTGCTTAGCGGTGACCGTCCGAGAGTTTCCAGTGTTTCCACCTGCATTTTGGACAGGAGCCGCTCTCGCCTGATGTTGCATGAATTGCATAAAGCCTTTGAACATCCCATCTTCATCATTTGATCGGTGTTGTTGTTTACCTGAGGATTATTGTCTTCTTGTTGCACATTATCCTGGTTATAAATCTGTGGTGACTCAACGGTCTCCTGTGCTCCATTGCTATTCTCAACATTCTTGGATGTCATTTTCAAATACTTCCATAAAACAAGGGTTAATTGACACACCACATGTTATTCCTATATTCCGACTGACCAATTAAATAACAAATAAACTTAGGTAGGTCATACTAGCGAAAGAATTACCCGTCTCTCCCCCTAGTTCTAGTCTCACATATTAGCCAGGGATCATATCCCTAAGCTTTGATACCAACTGTGACGCCCCCAAAATAGGTATACATCACCCATTTTGAGTCGCCAAATACATGGTATAGAATACAAATACAAACTTAAATATACAACATGAGCTGTGAGTTTTAATACAAATATTATCTTCTAGACAGTATTCAAACTCAAAATAAGTCCTTAATACATTTATTATCATACTATTTCATATAATAGTGAGGACTACTAATGCAAACATCTGGACCGTCACTCTATTCCCCGACTAGTCCCAGCTATATTCTCATTTCCTGAAGAGAACAATAAAAGCAAAGGGTGAGCTCAACTAGCCCAGTAAGAAATATTATGACTAAGATAATGCAGAATAAATTATCGTTAGCCTTCAACAGTGTTAAACTGATAAAATACAATAGACATCAAGTTTAACTGCAGCGGAACAAGCAATCCATTAGAAGAGTCAAGTAGAGCATGATATCTACTATCTTCTATGATTTAAAAGAATTTATCATCAATTTTATCGCTAATGTAAGAACCCAAATTTTCAGAAAATATTAAAATAAGAATTTAGTGAATAAAATTCTTAAGGATTGTAAAGGGTTCAAATAAAAATATATAATGTGTTACGAGGTAAGTGGTATTGAGTTACATAGGGTAAAATGAACTATGTAATAAGTAATTGTTGTGTTCAATAAATATATATCCTTATTATATATTTGTTATAAATTGTAAAGATGAATTAGTAAGAAGATGGATAAAAATTTATCTATTGATATTAAATAATTTATGTAAAATTATTTTATAGTAGTAAGTTGGTGACATTAAAATATCTTTGATAATCACCCATTTCTTGAGTATATGTACGAGTCAATATCAAGTCTAAGGTAGTGCAATCTTACTCTTTAATGGTTGATGTATAAGAGCTGGGCTAAACGATTCCTTCAGAGAGCAGAGGTATATACGAATTTGTAATCGATCTAACTCACTGTGAAAATAGTGTAGACGAGACAAAAACTAATTTGTTGGTTGTTTGTGGGAAACCACTCAGTGTACTATATTGAATACTATTAAAGACTTAAGGTGTGTTAGGTTTGGACTTGTATATATGTACGTTGTTGACGAGAGAAGAGAATTAATATACCTCTAAAGTGGTTAGAGAATTATTGAGTGAATTGATACACGGTGAGAAGTGAGGATTAAAGGTATGCATGTATGTGTTATATTCGAGTATTGTGTTGTCGGTGGTGAGAAACCATAAAGGAGATGTATAGTTGGTTAAACTAATAAAGGAAAATAGAGTTTTAAAACTCGAAGCGTAACCTTTGAATTGTTAAGGAAAATAGTAACCGATGGTGTGAAACCAAAGAGGGGATTTATGATTAGACAAGTTAACGCTTAAGGAGGATGTGTAAAGTATTTAGAAGTGTAAGGTTTCAGTTCTACTGATGCAGAACTTGTTTGCCTGGAAATTTGGTATGGCACAGCTGCGCCGATCTGTAATATCAGTTTTTGGAATTTAAAATCTAAGGAATGGGTATTAAGGACTCATAAGGATAATAAACTCCTAAATGATGGTTAAATTATCAATGAATGGATTTGAATAAGGTTTAATTAATTAACCCGGATTAATTAGTGGCTAAGTAAGTGATATTATGGAATATTATTCTATTAATTAGAGGAATGCGTAATAATTATTGAAAAGAAATGATTAATATTAATTAATTATTGTGTGGGTTGAAAGTACCCAACTAAATGATATTTAGCCCAATTAGAATATTAATGTGGGTATAGTCATTAAATAATATTACTATGGGTAATATGGAAAATGTGAGCAATAGTAATATATAATACCTACGGCTTAAGAATACGTGAAGTGTGACATTTAATTGGGACTAATGATATAAGGTAGCAAGTAGTATGGCAAAGTCATATGTAAATTTAATACATCAATGATTAAATATCTGTGTATTCTAGAAACTGAGAAAGGAAATCAATGTTTGAATAACCATTAATATTAAATAATGTTATAATGTGGTTATGTGAGTAGTAGAAATAATTTTGGAACTACTCAGACAATAATGCCTAATTACGTTATTTTAATGCGTGTATTTAATGTACATGGATTATATGAAGTGAGTATAAAACTTATCTTTAAATTTCTAATATGGTAACAATTGTACCTTAATATTACATTATAGGGATTAAAAGAACCAAACCAAGCCTTACATGCCCAAATGCTGAGACATTTGCTCTTGTCCCAAATTAAGTGTCACAAGGTACATGAATAGTGGGCTAAAACTAAGTTACGTATTCTCCAAGTGGCTATGGAATAGGTGATCATTGCTAGTAATGTGGCTGATATGGGGTTGTTGAACAACCCTTTTAGTGACCAGTGTTTTCTCCCATTACACATGAACTCTAACTCTAGTGTAATGGCAAGGTCCAGTCCAAGTTTCCCTTATAAATAGAAGTTACATTTTCAGTTTTTGAGGTTGGTAATGGTCTGAGGTTGAGAGTTCTAAATGGCTGAGAAAGTGTAGAAGCATAATCATTATATGAGGAGTCCAATTCAAGCTTAAGGAGGTATAATTTCTAATTTTGTTTTGAAATGGGTCTTGCTTAGTTCTTGAAATTTCTTGAGTCGTTATGTCAAGCGTGATGAATTAACATGTTATAATGTGTTTAAGAAGTCTACTTACATGTAGGAACTCTTTAATGATGGTTAAAATCAGTTTAAATGGAAAGGAATCAAAGTGGTGTAAGACTACTAAAAGCAGAGTCCGTTATTACTCGATTACGGCATGGCGCAATTGCATACTATTTATACTAGGGTGCGGCCTATACTTGCCGCGTACCATCTTTAATCGATTGATGAGTTCTGTTATGCTACATGTTGTGAAATTGGTGTTATGACTTAATTACATACCTAAAAAGAGGTATAGCATGATACAAGGCTTCTTTGTGAGTTATGAAGTGTCCAACATGATTTAATAGAATATCTTTAACAAAGACTTTAAGTTTTGAAAACAAACCTTGTGAAAACTTATGTTTTATAAGTTCTAAACTTAGTGGTTGTTATACATGACAGATTTCAGATGTAAATGAACATGATATAGTGTTTATAGTGTCTTCGTTCATGATCAAACTTGTTAGCTTTGTGTTAGAAAATGTTTTAAAGGAAAAAGCTTGATATGTTTAAGGTAAATATGCATGAATGTTACATGTTATACATTCTGATCTTGCGAACATGTTAACATGACTTGACTACATATGTTTAGAGCTTTGAAGTTGTCTTGTATGTGTTAGATTGTATAGTTCAAGTTTAAAGTGGTTTCAAAAGCAAACTTGAACATATTTTCAAAATCTAGTTGTATCACATGGATATCTATATTTTAAAGGATTAATATGACATGTTATGTCTAGAATATCCATAGATATGATTTATTGTGCTATATTGCATCATTTATGATAAAATGATTTCAAAGGCAACCTCAAGCATGTTTTCAAACTTAAGTTGTATTACATATGAGTAATTAAATTTTAAGGGCTTGAGATGTCATGTTATGTTTCCTTATATCTCTAAACATAGGTCTTATATGTTAAGCATAGTAGAAGTAAGCCAAGCATGAGGTTAAAGTATGTTTTAAAGTGTTAAACGATGATAGCTACGAGTCAAAGATGTGAATATGTACGAGCATGTGTAGTAAAGACTATATGACCTCTTTATGAGAACATAAGGATAATTAGTACACCTAGTGATTTCATAACCCTATTTGGTTTTGATCTGATGTTTGAAGCATGCTTGTATGATTACTTTAAATTGCAATATGTGACCACTATGCTATGTAATGTGTTAGGAAGCATGCTACGTTATAAAGATGAATGTTAATTAAGACTTTCAAAATGTTAAAGTCCTAAGGAATGTTTTCAAGATATAATGCAATGACACGTTGTTTGAAATTGTGATGTATTACCATCTGATGTGTGCTAAGAGAATATAGAATAGGTGAAGTGGTATGAAGTTACAACTAAGTTAGACGTTTATGCATACGGTTGAACTTAACGATATGAGATTTAAATGTGTCGAACACCTAGTGAGTCAAGTGTGTGGTAGCTATATATGAATGTTGATGTCATATATGAGTGGTTAAGGTATACCTAGACATACCTAGCTATTCTAAGTGTATGATGAGAAAGTGAAGTGTAGGTTTTACGAACCTAGTTAAAGAATAATGTAACATTATTATTACATTGAGACTGTATGAATATATTACTAATGGATGTGAATCCATGATTATATAACTGTGTAGGAATACACGCAGTGCAGATAAGCTTTATGCAGTTAAGTTGTAGTTGATAAACTACGAATCAGGCAAGTCTTTCAGTTCCTATTTGTTATATGAATTCGATAACTGTTAGTTGATCTATATTATGCTATGCAAATGTTGATGTATATATATGAAATGCATATGAGATATGTATGAAATGTGAAAGTTGATCTTTGATGATATGCTTATGTTGGTAAATCTCTATGCCTGTTATGTGTGAAGTAACATGCGTAGTGAATATTAATTGATTATGAATGCATGAACTGAATATGCTATTATATGCTATATGCTACATGAAAACTATTAGAATTGTTGGGCTGTCGAGCTCACCCTTGCAAATAACCACTTTTGCAGGTTAAGGATACACGATAAAGGTTACGTGTTACTTGATTGATAAAGTTTAATCACATCAAAGGAGATTGATTTGTTTAATTAAATATATGCTCTTGAACCATGTTTAGGTTCTAGTAGATATACTTGATAGTAGTTTACGATGTTTAATATATGTTAGCTTGTAAAGTTGTACTAGGCGGCATAGAGGAGTTCGAATTGAGGTGTAAGAATTTATACGAATATTGAATAAAGTGAATCATAGAATAATTTGATTCAGGGATTTGTAATTGATTCGAGTTAAGATATCAATAAAAGATTTATTTTTCAAAGGATATTGATAAAGTTTAAATTATTCTGCATATTTATATAACATCGAATATGATGTAAGACAGGAATGGTAAATGACCAATATTTGAAACTTATGAAAGTTTGGGGTCATTATCCAGATCCTGGAGATGGAAAGAATTTATATTCTAAATTGTAATAAGTAAAGTTATATTCATTAAGTTTTGAAAAAAAGATATAAATAGTTTGACGATAGTAGTATCGTGGTGGACCGAATTCGAGGTTCAAAGGGACCTGGATTTGGGGGCGTCATAGTTGAGACTCAGCTTAATAAATAATCCACATCATCAAATCATCCCTGCACTACGGCAAAGGATATTCATTAGTATCACGACCACAAATTATCCATGCACTACGGGCCAAGGATATTCGTGTTTTCATCAATGGTCATGATCATGCCAACAACTGTCCATCAATGCACTACGGGCCAATGAGGACTTTTACCACATCATTTGTAACATTACGGTCATGATTATACCGAATAATCCCTGGTCATAATCATACCAAGTCCATCTATGCACTACGGGCCACAGATGACTTTCATCATAATATAAGCATAAGGATGATGACAATGATATAAGAATTCAATTAAAAGAAAGCAAAGGATAAATTTTTAAAGATTTATAACTTAATTTATCCAGAATTCAATAATGTCCAAATTGTCAACATGATACTGCTTTGTGGAGTAAAATTTAAGAATAATATTGTACCAAAAATGATTTTGACCGAAAAGAAATTAATTTTTATCATGAATAGTACCCCGGGTGAATAGTAACTAAGTGAATAGTATCCCGTGAATAGTACTTCAGGAATAGTAACCCTGTGAATAGTACTCCGACATGAAAAAGTTAAAACTTATCTAGAATGCTCATATTAATATTTCCATGAAAAGATACTGGATGAAGCGCAAATATCAAGGATATTCTACTAATTTCATGGAGTATAGAAGCCAAAACTTTAACAAAATGAGTGTAGAATTGAAATCTTAAACGAAATAATATTACTTACGTACTACAGAGTATGGAAGAAAATATTATTTCATATGAATAGTGAACAAAAATAATATCCCTTACCTTAAAAAGAAGAGTATTCTAACTGGTATAGCAGGGATATTCTTGAAGAAAACTTTCACTGTTTTCTACGCTCAAAGCTTTCTAAAACTCAAAAGAAATACGGTCAATATTATAGAAAAAGAATTCTCTGATTCTTGTGTGATTTTCAATTCTAACTAAGCATCCTATTTATAAGAGAATGGAAGGATACTATTTAGAAATTTTTATTCACGGGCCAACAGTTATGCAATTCACGGATAAAAATTTTGAGAAATCACGGATGCCAATTTCAAGCGATCATCCAATAAGAACAAAACAAAAAAATATAATACATATATATATATATAAATAAACACATGCTGGTCACTTATATATATATTATATATATATACACCATTTTGATTTTTTTCCCCCATGACTAACATCATTCCCCCACCCCCCAATGTCACTTTCATCATATATAATATACATATATAATATATATATATATATATATTATCATACTCATAACACACACTATTTTGAAAATTGAGTAAGTGGGGGTCCAAATAATACGCAAAATTTACAACAAAGACCTCATAAAAATCCCCTCAATATTTTTAACAATATTTATTCGTATTATTATAACTCGCAATATTTAACAACCAGATCGTTCCCAGGAAAGAGGGGGCTTTTCGATAAGGATTTTCCCTATTGGCGCGCAATTAGGTGACCAAACCTCTCCTTGACAGAACTTTCTAGACATCGTCAATATTGCAAATAATAATATGAATAACTTTGTCATCTCAATTATTGATTTAATAATATATAAAATATCGACAATAATTGAATCAAATAACGTGAGATACTATGCAAGCAATTCTTTGTAGCGAGAATTGAAGAAAACCGAGTGACTTCTCACGTAAGCATCAATAATCAATACCGTGTGCTACTATGCAACCACGCATATTACTGTACTTTTACCACCGGGTATTTCAACAGTTAACGGTAAAACTTTCGCCGTTATTTTTATAAAAAGATATTTTTATCGTTTTCTCATTCCAACAATAATTCTGTTGTGTGGTCCACCAATGATTATGTCGTCGTACGAATATTCCCTGTTAAAATAAATATTCTCCGACCAATCGAATATAATATAACAACTTGCGTACTTTGCAAAATCTATAAATATTACCCACAACTATAACATTATATCAAATTCACTCTTTAATATTCAAAAATGATATTTATAGAAAATTCATCTTTATTCATAAAAGTTGGAGTCTTACACGTAAGATATGCCGGACTTACGAACTTGGTGCCGGGTTGTCCTTTTCAAAGAAAAAATGAAATGCTCAAGGTCCTGGACCAAAATCAATGTTTAATTAATGTTGTTCATTGTTAAACGTTTTAAAGAAAAGATAAGTGCTATTTTTAATTATCTATAGTACTTCATAACTATTGATTCAGCTATAGAAGATATTTAATTCATATGATTCAAACTTATTGCGTAAATGAAATTGTCATACTTGCTGAGCTAGTTGTGCTCACTCTTACTTGAACCATATGAATGCAGCTAAGACCGAACGGACTGAAGGATCTAGTAAGGATAAAGGAAGGCTAAGGTAGACAAATAAGTTGTCTTTGTAATAACATAGTATGTACTTTGTATTTATTTGATATTATGACAAAGAACATATGTAATGGTTACAAAGAACCTGGGAAAGGAAATATTAATTTGTAATATATAAAAGACGTATTCACTCTTTTGAAACATTTCAATTAAATGTATGTGTGAACTGTAGCACCATGTAGCACCATTTGTTGGGTTGGAAGATACCCGGATTTGGGGGCGCCACACCAGTTCTACCCATTCTTTTATTTCACTTGCTTGTGCTCAACGTTTGAACTTGACTCCTGAGAAATTAGACTTTGACTTATGGTTGAAACTCTATTAGGAGAAACCTTCATTACATCCACCATTTATAAATCTTGTTTGATTCAAATTGACACCCTCACATTACCTGTTGATCTCATCTCGTTGGAAATACCTGCATTTGATGTGGGATTGATTGGTTAACTACTCATCATTCTAAAATTGATTATTTTTGTAAGGTCGTTAGTTTTCATATGTCTAACCAACCTGTTATGCAAATTTAAGCAACCAAACCACTAAAGTCAATCATTGTCATATCAAGCCATAAAGTCATTTGTTTATTGAAAAACATATGTTAAGCTTTATTAGCCCATGTCATGGATTTAAACAAAAATACATCAGATTTGAATGATATTTCAATTGTTAATAAATTCCCTGACGTATTCCCCAAAAAACTTCTTGGCCTACCCCCAGAGCGTGAAATCAATTTTTTTATTGACCTTGAACCCGGTACAAAACCCATTTCCAAAACCCCATATGGAATGGCTCCTATTGAACTTCAGGAGTTAAAAACTCAACTACAGGAACTGTTAGACATTGGTTTCATTCTTCCTAGTAAATCTCCTTGGGTTTCTCCTTGTTTTATTCGTAAAGAAGAAAGATGGGAGTATGCGACTTTGCATTAACTATCGGGAGTTGTCACCATCAAAAATAGGTACCCGTTACCTCGCATTGATGACCTGTTTGACCAATTGCAAGGTGTTAAATTCCTTTCAAAGATCGATCTTCGTTCTGGATGTCATCAGTTAAAAATTAAAACTGATGACATTCCAAAGACTGCTTTTAGAACTCGATACGAGCATTATGAATTCCTAGTCATGTCCTCTGGATTGACTATTACTCTTGCTGCCTTCATGGATATGATGAACCGGATATTCAAGGAATATTTGGATCATTTTGTGTTTGTCTTTATTGATGACATCCTCATTTACTCCAAAAGCCATGAAGATTATGAGCAACACTTGAGTCTGATACTCCAAAAACTTCGTGAAAACAAGTTATATGCCAAGTTGAATAAATGAGAGTTCTGGCTTGAAGAAGTAGCATTCCTTGGGCACGTGATATCAAAATATAGAATATAAGTTGAATCGGCGAAGATTGAAGCAATACAAAGTTGGGAGCAACCTAAGTCAGTAACCAAAAAACGTAGCTTTCTGGGCTTAGCAGGTTATTATCGGAGGTTCGTGGAAGAATTTTCTCGAATTGCCACTCCGTTAACGCAGCTGACTTGAAAAGATACAAAATTCAGATGGAGTAAAGAATGTGAGAGGATTTTCCAAGAACTCAAGAGGAGACTCATTTCAGCACCTGTTCTGACAATACCATGAGGTTCGGAGGGATTTATCACTTATAGCGATGCTTTAGGCAGAGGTTTAGGATGTGTTCTCATGCAACATGGGAAAGTCATAGCCTATGTCTCTCGACAACTCAAAGAATATGAGTGCAATTATCCTACTCATGATCTAGAGTTGGCAAAAGTCATTTTCGCTGTAAAGTTCTGGAGACACTACCTGTATGGGGAGAAAGTGGAGATCTACACACACCATAAGAGCCTCAAATATTTCTTCAGCCAAAAGGAACACAACATGCGGCAATGAAGTTGGCTTGAGCTGTTGAAAGATTACGATCATACCATCCAATACCATCCTGGAAAAGAGAACGTGGTAGCTGAGGCGTTGAGTAGAAGATCGTATGCGGGTACAAGTGCGATATTGTCAACATAAAGGCCCATTTTATATGACTTACAAAGGATGGAGATAGAGTTAAAGACTCCAAGAAACCATGTGAAAATGATAAATATACGAATAGAACCGACTTTAATCGATAAAGTTAAAGATACTCAAGCTATAGACCCAGAGTTGATGAATATGAAGAAGAAGGTGCAAGAAGGTGTTATTCTAGAAGAAAGAATCGACGAAGAGAGGAAATCTCAACCCTTAATTTATTGTTCCATTTGAAATCTTTGACCGAGTAGGAACTGTGGCCTATAGACTCACCTTACCACCAAGTATGTCTCGTGTTCATAACGTTTTTCACATATCTATGTTACGTAAATATGTGAAAGACCCAAACCACATTATTGAATTAGAACCAGACAAGATAGCTGAAGATTTAACGTATGAGGAGGTACCTATCAAGATCTTGGATAAGAAGGAGCATATTCTACGCTCAAAGGTTATACCTCAAGTCAAAGTTTTATAGAAAAACCATGATATTGAGGAAATGACCTGAGAGTTAGAATCTAAAATGAAAACAAGGTATCCTCACCTCTTCGACATACCATATACGTACATTAATTTTGAGGACAAAATTTCATAAGAAGGGGAGGTTGTAAGACCCCAACTTTTATGAATAAAGATTTAATTTTCTCTAAATATTATTTTGAATAGTAAGGTGTTGATTTGATATAATGCTATAATTACGGGTGATATGTGCAAAATTTGCAAAATAATCAAGTGGTCATAAAATATTCGTTTGGTCGGGGAATATTCTTTTTGTCGGGGAATTTTCGTACGACGACGCAACCATTGGTGGACCACATAACGGAATAACTGTCGAATATAAAAAGCGACAGAAATAACCTTTTCATAAAATAATGACAATACTTTTACTGTTAAACTCTTAAAATACCCGGTGATAAAAGTATAGTAATACACGTTGTTGCACTGTAGCACGCAGTATTGCACAGTATCTCTAATTATTGATGCTTACATAAGAAGTCACTCAGTTTCATTCAATAATTTACCACAGTAGTTGCTGCATAGTATCTCATATTATTGATTCAATTATTGTCACAGTATCATCTGCACAAAATTTTATATTATTAAATTAATAATTGAGATGACACATATTTCATATTATTATTTGCACTATTGACAATGTCTAGAAAGTTTTGTCGAAGAAAAGGGTTTGGTTATTTAATTGTGCGCCAGTAAGGAGAAATTCTTATCGAAAAGCTCCCTCTTTCCTGGGAACGATCTGATTGCCAATATTATGAGTTATACTACTAAATGATGAATAATTGTTGAAAGATTAAAAATGTGTTGATTGAAGATAAGTGATTTGGGGTAAATATATATTCAATTTTTGATATAAATAGAGGGATTTGTCATGAGGCGTTTGTTTTAAGTTTGTCTTATTATTCCATGAGGATGTGTGCTAATTTTTCAGACCGTCGATTGAAGTTATAATAGTAAATCAATATGGACCATTGGTTGAAGTTATAATAGTAAATCAATATGGACCGCTAGTTGAAGTTATAATAGTAAATCAATATGGTTCGTCGATTGAAGTTTTAATACTAAATCAATATGGATCGTCCGTTTAATAGTAAATCAATCTGGACCGTTCACGAATTAGTTACTATTTAGTCCATTCTCCTATAAATAGAAGCTCAATACTTCATTCTTTCTTACGAATTCACTAAAACTATAGAGAGAGAAAGAAAAAGAGTATTCTGCTACTTCACTATTACAATATCAAATCTCCTACTAAGGTAAGGGATATTATTTTTCGTATTCATAACGGGTATTATTTCTTTCGTATTCGTAAAAGATGTTATTTACTTCATACTCATAAGGGTTATTATTATATTCCTTTTTAATCTGCGGGAGTAACTTGTCTACGCGGATTACCGCATGTATGGTTAATAACCCTCCGTATTCATTCTTTATTAATCTGAGGGAGTAACCTGTCTACGCGGATTACCGCATGCATGGTGAACCCTTCGTATTCATTATTTATTAATTTGCAAAAGTAACATGTTTACGCGGATTACCGCATGCATGGTGAATAACCCTTCGTATTCATTCTTTATAAATCTGTGGGAGTAACCTTTCTACGCAGATTACCGCATGCATGGTGAATAATCCTTCATATTCATTCTTTATTAAATTGTGGAAATGATCTGTCTACGCGGATTACCGCATGACGGGTGAAAATCCATTTACAGTTTCGTATATTCTTTTATACTCGTATGAGATATCATTTCTTTTGTACTCGTCAAGGGATATCATCTTCTTTTATATTTCTCCATTTATGGTACCAATTTATTGTTTGTTTCCATAACCTTATTATTAAATGGTAAAAACCCTTGAAATTAGTGGAATATTCTAAATAATTTGTGCTTTATCTATTACCATTTCACTATTGGTCTGAACTTTCTTATGGAAATTGTAATATTTTCATGGCGGGATACTATTCATTTGGAATACTATTCATTAAGGGTACTTTTCATTTGAGTACAATTCATTCGGGTACTATTCACGGGTACTATTCACGACATAATTATTTTTTTCCTGTCCAAATTATTTTTGATACATGAATATCATTCTTGAATTTTACTCTACAATTAGTGATCATGTTGAAAATTTGGACATTCTTGAACTCTGGATAAATTGGATTATAAATTTTTAATATTTATCTTTGATCTCACTTGATTGATTCTTTATATCATTGGCATCTTCCTCGTGCTTATATTGGGTTGAAAGTCATCTTTGGCCCATAGTGCAAAGATGGACCGTTGATTGGTATGATTATGACCAGGAATTGTATATTGGTATAATCATGACCTTTAATGTTACATATAAAGGTTTGTGGTGAAAGTCCTCTTTTGCCCATAGTGCATAGATGGACAGGTGTTAAGCATGATCATAACCAGTGGTGATACAAACGATTATCTTTGGCCCGTAGTGCATACATAATTTATTGATTGGAAATAATTATTGATTGGTGTTACAGGGATAAAATATTGATGATGGACTTTTAAATCATAGAAGATAGTAGACATCATACTCTACTCGACTCTTCTAATAGATTGTTATTTCTGCTGCAGTTGTTGATCTAAAACTTTTTGTCTATTGTATTCTATTAGATTTTTCCCTGTTGAGGACTAAGGATAATATTTTATACATTATCTTAGTCATAGTATTCATTACTGGGCTATTTGAGCTCACCCTTTTCCTTTGGGTTCTATTGTTCTTCTCAGGAGGCGAGAATGTAGCTGGGACTAGTCGGGGAGTGGAGTAATGGTCCAAGATGGTTATTATAGTAGTCCTCCCTATTATGTAAAATAGTGTGACAATAATTGTAATAAGGAATTTATTTGAGTTTGGATATTATCTACAAGACAATATTTGTATTAAAACTCTCAGCTTATGTGTTGTCGTATTTTGCACGACAGTTGTATAAATAAAGTTTGTATTTGGATCCTGTACCATGTATTTGGTGACTCAAAATGGGTTGTGTGGACCTATTTTGGGGGGGGGCGTCACAAAGAATGTCAGTGGTCTACCTTCTTGTATTAGTTCAACACTAATTCCTTTGGAGCTAACAATAGTTTCAATAATAAATGGCTAAGTGAAATTAGGCAAAGCTAATACAGGAGTTGAACTCATGACCATTTTAAGGAACTGAAAGGCTATTGTAACTTCAGGATTCTAACGAAACTGATCTTTCTATAGGAGCTTAGTTAGTGGTCTAGTTATCTCTCCAAATTTTCTGATAAACCTTCAATAATATCTAGTTAAACCCAAAAATCCTCTGAGAGCCTTAAATGACGCTGGATCTGGCCAATTCATCATACAATTAATTTTATTTGGATCTATAGAGATAACTTTTACAGATATAATGTGTCCCAAAAATTTTACCTAAGATTGGGCAAATAAACTCTTTGAAATCTTTACATATAATGTATTTTTTCTAAGTAATGTTAAGGCAATAGTTAAATGTTCCACATGTGAAGATATGATAGGACTATATATCAATATATCATCAAAGAAAACAAGTATAAATTTCCTTAAGTGTTCAAAAAATACCTGATTTATGAGAGCTTGAAATGAGGCAGTAGCATTTGTAAGACCGAAAGGCATAACAAGAAATTCCTACATGGGTTATGAATGTTGTTTTAGGCACATCTGGTGGATGCATTCTGATTTGATGATATCCAACACTTACATCCATTTTGGAGTAGATGTAACGCCTTCAAATCCGGGTCCCTTGAACCTCGGGCCTGGTACGTCACGGTACTACATTCATCTCAATACATACAACCTTTATTCATAAATAACTGAACACAACCTGACTTATATTCTAATTAATACATTATTCCCTTCTGTTCCAGAATCTATAACCTTTACAATCGGTTATTACACCAATAGATCGTTCATGATCTAATATATTCATCTTAAACGATAAACAATATATTTCATGTTGATAAATTTATTGCAAGTATTTATTAACTCATAATACAAATTAAATATGCTTTTGCACAATGTTCTTCAACTACAAATGTATAACATTAACATTCATATAACATAGCAAGAAACTACGCTATTAAGTGTTCTAGCCCTTAGCATTTCCAATTATATTTACTCTAAAAAGAATACACCAATGGTTTAGTTTGTTATTATAGCACAAACGCTATTCCATTCCAATTCCTCCTTGTGAACCTTCATCTATTCTGAAATCTTTGACGCTATGGTCATCTGTTTTATCGACCTTTATATGCAAAATTTGTTTTCAAGGTTGAGCACGAAGGCTCAGCAAGTCCAACAGTCTACACATTTCATGTTTCACATAGCATACAAATTTCATATATTCATGCATAAAAAAATTTAGTCAATGCATCTACACATGCTTCATGCATCTCTATATGCATCATACATTTCATGATATGCATCTTTATATGCATCATACTTATCATACAATACAATATAATCTTCATATTATATATTGAACCCATATTTCACAAATTCCATGCTTTGCATTTAGTCACATAACACTCAAGTAATCAACAATTTCACATATAGCAACATATATCATTAACAACCATAAACATGATTTAATACACATTATCACATAAGAGCAAGTTACTGAAGAACTTGCCTCAAAGCGTTCATTGTGCGATTAGAAAATTTTGTCCTTCCATTGACCTACATAATTAAGTGCATATACAACTATAATTAGCTACATAACGACGTTTATTAGCCATTTATGCTAGCTCTACTTTACCTTACATTATTTTCCATTTTTAAATCTTGATACACAATGCTCAATCACGTGTTTAAGTCTTTCTAGGACACTTTATTATCTATTCGGTTATTACATTAAACTTCATTTTACGTCTTATTACGTTTCCTCTTTCTTTAATTACACTTAACATATAAACTCAAGTTTTGAAAAACACGCACGCACCGGCGTTTTATCATCTACTTCATCTTCATTCATAATTTACTTCAGATGATAACTCACAGCATCGATGAACATCTATTTGATTAATTAATTAATCATTATCTCATAACTTAATCTGGTAGTTTCCCTTCAACTTATACCAAAGTATACATCATTTCACATTACTTTTATAATATTCGCATAAAAATATGTGATTAAACTTTTCATTTCGCTGAAAACCTAATACTCTCATTTAAGCCTTCTTAACTATTTTATCATTCATCTTAAATTCTTGTCTAATATTATTAATCATTTAATAATATTTTATTCCATTACTAATAATATTAATCATTTAATAATATTTTATTTCTTTACTAATATTACTAATTATTTAATAATATTTTAATTACTTACTAATATTATTAATCACTTAATAATATTTTAATCACTTTCTAATATTATTAATCATTTAATAATATTTTATCCATTTATAAACTTATAAATAATTTTAATTTAATTTTTATCTCTTACTATTTATTTCATTAAAAAAACATATTAAATCCTTCATATAACATTTTATCAAAATGACCAAATTACCCTTATATAGTCTTAATATAACATAATAATGATCATTAGTCAATAAAATCATATTAAAAAAATTTAGGACTTAGTATAATCTAATTTTCTTAATTATTCATAATTTAATCATAAGCATGAAAAATAAAAAATCATCTTATTATTTTTTTATCTTTCAGCCACACATATAAACATAAAAATAATTTTTCTGAAATTTTTCAATTTCTTTTAGTATTTTTCAAAAGTCCGTTTTTAGTTCTTAACTTAAGAAAATTAGCTATATCCTGATCAACTTCAACAATTCTCAAATATTGGAAGAATCTTACACGTATTAACATGAACTTCCTGTTTAAAATTCGTGACCATCGGCGTTATAGAACTCTGGTTATAGCCGTTTTTGTAGGAAAAATCCAAAAATTGAAATTGTCATAACTCGATCGATATAAGTCGGAATAAGCTCATCTTTGGACTAGAGCTACTTTATATCATATATTTTCATTTCACAAAAGGTCAAAATTTATTTTAATAATTAAATTGCCGAAAATTCCTCTGTAAAGTTTTGGACAGTTAGTTTTTCGGTATGTTCAGATTTTTCCTACTTTGCCAAAAATAGTTCATACGAAAATCTATAAAGAATTTTTCAATGATTCCACTTGGAGATGTTAGATATTTCATGGATCTAACACATTTCTTTGACGGATCTCAAAAATAAGTTGTAGATTTCAAATGGTGAAGGTCCAAAGTGGACTAAAATTTAGGGCATTTTCTAGATTTTACCTACTTTAGTAAAAATAGTCCATATAAAAATCTACAACACATTTTTCGGTGATTCCACTTGGAGAAGTTATAAGACTCATGAATATAACTCCAGAACTTGACCACGCTCAAAAAATTGAAATATAATGAGAGATGTGATCGTTTAAATTTTGTGCTTTGTTTTCTCAAAAATCTGATTTTCGAACCTTTGTTTTGTAAGAAAACTTCTATGATCTCTTGATTAATCAAATATTAACCAACATAAACCAACTTAATACATCTTATACTCATGGATCTATCATGATCCATGATATATTTCATCAAACTCTTACCATAAACAAGATTATACATAGTATAGGGGTTAGTGTTTTATACCTTTTTATTTTCTTCCTCTTGATTTCTTTTTCTTCTTTTTTCTTCTTCTTCCTCTCCCATGGCTGTCTTCACTCTCCTTTTTCCTCTCTAAAAACTGAGCATGGAGTGGTGGATAAGAGAGAGTTATTTTCTTTCCTTTTCCTTTTAGCTAAATAATATATCATTAGGAGAGTAAGGGAGTAGTTAAGATAAGATGGGAGTAGGTGGGAGTGGTTAGGGGTAGGTGGCTGCCCATGTGCTGGAATTTCCAGCAGATTTGGCCCTTGTGGGTCCTATTTTTAATTCTCCGTTTTGCGTATTTAATCCTGTCTTTAACTTCCAGACCTGAAAACTTAAAATTTCAAGTTTATAGTCGATTCCTACTAAAATCTGGTTTGGTATTTTATCCTTTGTTTCACTTGTGACGATCCGAGAAATTAGACAATTTATTAAAATCTTAAATGATGGATTTAAGGTCAAATAATAGACCTAGACAGAAAATAAATGTATGCATTTGATATTTTTGGGAAGGAATTTTGAGAATTTTAAAATTCTGTGAAGGATTTTGGTGAATTATTCAGGATTAAGTGTATATGTGTATATGTTCTGTGAATATGGTATTATATGTGTACAGTATGTGGTTAAGGGTCAAAGGTTGACCAGATAAACTATATCTGTGACAAACCCTAAGTATATATTTAAAACGTCAGCGTTCAGTTAGAAAATTTTTAAGATTTATAAGAAACCCTAAAATCGATTCGGGAAAACCTAATTTCAATTTTTGGGAATTCAAAACCCTAATTTGGGAATTCAAATGTTAGCATAAGGTTTAATGTTATTAATTATAACCTAATTAGGGAAAACCCTAATGATTTACTTGAAACCTAATAATTAGAAAACCTAATTATTAGAAACCCTAATTATTCCGTTTGAAACCCTAAAGTACAATTACGGACTTAACTGCTAAAATTAGTAATTTTAATTAGGAAATATTAATCATAATTAGAAATATTGAACTTATGATTAGGAAATCTAAATATAAATAGAATCCTAATTATAATTTTGAAATATTAATTTTATATTTCAAAAACCCTAATCTGGAAATCCTAGAAAATTAATTTATGGAAACCTTAGGTTTTAACCCTAAGGGTTAAACGCTAAGGGTTGGATCAAATGACAACTTTAGAATTAAAATTGTATGCAAAATGACCAATGTGCCCTTATTGCATTCTTTAATTATGTTGAGTGCAAATCTTGCCAAGATAATTGGTTGGTGACAAACCCTATCCCTATCCCTAGCTTAGCATGTTACTAAAAACACAGCCATCAGCCAATTCATCAGCCACATTCATTGTATTCTTAATTTATAAAAGATTAAAGTGAGAGAAAACTCACTTTACTTCCCTTACTAGCCAAAGCCATTCTCTCTCTCTAAATTCAAAAATGAGAGTGGAAGGGAGTGAGAAGATAAGCCTATATCAAGTCTCTAGCCTTCCAACATCAAGATCCAAGATCAGATTCAAAGATCTAAGATTAGAAGGTATAAACCCTAGATTCTGTAAATCTTGTATTTTGATGTTAGTTGTTGTTTAGAGTTGTGTTATAGGATGTTATTTAGTGATCTGGGTTGTTAAATCCCAGATCCATAACATCAAAGTGCTCGAAATTGGAGTTTTTAAAAATCTGGGAAAAGTTTGAAAAATGGCCTGACAGCCATATGTTAGAGGCCTTAGATCTTTATGTGTTAAGTGTTAGTGTTGTTTTATGTTATAGATATGTTCTTTGTTGTTAGGGCTTTGATCTGAGACTTAAATCAAGCTCAGATCATGTATAGATTGCAAGATATGATCGGTCAAAGTGCGTTGACTGAACACAAAGTTTGATTTCTGGGCAACCCAAATTACCCAGAAAAGTCTGACAAGCACTTTCAAGGCCTCTGATCTTGCATGTGTTTGATATTTTGACCAATTTATTGTTTTGATGTTGTAGTATGATATAAGGACTACCCAATCATGCTTTTAGATCACCCAGATTCGTAATAGAATCATAGATAATCGTGGTTAAAGTAGGTTGACCGAACTGGCTCATGAATGTTTTCTGGAAAACCCAGATCTTCATCAGCCGAAATTTCTGACAAAGTTTGACTAGCTTGAATCTGGTGATTTGGATGTTGTTATATTGATCTGATGTTCTAGAATTATACACTGACATATCTACTACATATTTGAACCTTTATAACACATTAAGTAAGCCTGGACATTAAGGATTCAAGGGCACAAATTAGGTACCTCGATTGTTCTTCAATTTCTGGAAAACCCAAAAGTTGAAGAAATGTGTCTGACAAGTTTTGTGTGGCTTGAATCTCACTATTGTGATGTGTTTTAGCCATAAACTAAGTTGGGATATGTAGTATTACATGAGTACTACATGTCTAACACCATTCCAAGTCTAGAAAATCTAAGGATCATAGATTAAATTGTGGTCAAAGTAAGCCCCTCGGTGACTGACATGAAATCTGGGTTTGATGAAGAACAGCCCAAGAACACATTTAGCAACACTTAATTACAAAAATTAATTATTTTTATTAAATAATTAGAGAAAATTAGTTTTTAATTATGAAAAATACAAAATAAATTTCTAAAAATTATTTTAAAGTCCAAAATTAGGTTTTAATTATTTAGAGTATATTTCATAAATATTTAATATTTTTGGAATATAAATGGTATTTTATTTATTTAATTATAGTATTAAATAAATTATTCAAAAATGATTTTAATACTTGAAAATTCATAAAAAATTATATTATGGTGTTAGAAAATATTTTAAGTTATTTTTAATAACTTTTGATATTTTATGATGAATTTCATTAATAAATTAATATTAATGGTGATTAATTTGTTTAATAAATAAATTAAATAAATTATGGAAAATTAGAAATAATGCTTTAAAAATCATATAAAATGATTTAAGGGTTAGAAAAATATTTTAAGTTATAAAATTTAACTTTTGATATTTTGTCATGAAAATATTAATATTTTAATATTAATAGCAATTATCGGATAATAGATTTAACAGTTTAAAAATTATATAAATATGATTTTAAAGTATTAAAAAATACTTTGTGATATTATAAATATATTATAATATGATTTTCATTAATATTTAATATTAAATAAATATTAATGATAAGAGAATAATGTGGTATTTATATTATATAAATACGATATAAGTGATTGAAAAATTATAATAAATGGTAATAATTATCAGAAAATTATTACAAGCCTATGAAAATTATTTTGTCTGATAATAAAATTATCTCAAGATAATTGTTAAGTGTTTAGGCAGAGTTTAATTGAACTTAAACTCGATAATTGTCCGACTTAGCCATCAAGATGTCAGAATTATACCGAATTCAACTCGGACTGTACTAGTTTAACTTGATACTAGGTCTTACGTGTTGTATAGACTGATAGGATTATGTGTTAATGTGTTTAGGTTATTTTAAATACTATGATGATATTATTCTAATTTGTATATCAATATTATTTATATATTAGGTCTTCAGTCAAAGCATAATAAATTGCGTAACCATAATCGACCGAACAGGAAAGTTTTCTTTAACTCGATCTAGAGTTGTTACATTCAAATATACTTATGGTTAATCATTGTTGATTGCCATGTCTAAGAATTGTTAAATTGTACTCTGTACATATTGCATGTATTAATCAGGTATGAAAAGTTGATCACCTTAATTACCATTCGGTCCAGATATATATATATATATATATATATATATATATATATATATATATATATATATATGTTCATGTTAAAGGTTCTTCAGCTATGCAAGTTTGTTCGTGTTAATTCACAACTATATTGTTGAATTATAGCCAGCTTATTATTCAAACTCTTTCAATCATAATATATCCTCAAATAAATTTATACTTGCTGGGCAAACATATGCTCACCCTTGCTATATCATGATAAATATTGCAGATTAAGGCGAATACGTCGGATACAAAGAAAGGTTAAAGACAGTTCCAGCTTTAAGTTAATGTGTGCAGCTAGATTGGTAATAGTATTGTATGATAATAATGTTATATGTCAGGCAAGTTATGAATTGTGTATAAGTTAAGGTTACTCGACCTTGGGGAATAGTGTGTAAAGTTTATTGTATAAACAATTTATGTTTATATCTTCCGCAATAGTTATAGAATGATTGTACCAGATCCGTTGTAAGACCCCGAATTTTATGAAATGAAAGTATTCAATTTTCTTATAATTATTATTTCATTTAGTAAATGGTTAAATTGATAAAAGGATTAAAGTTAAGGGTGATATGTGAAAATTTTGCAAAGTAAAGCAAGTTGTTATAAAATATTTATTTAGTCGGGGAATATTCTTTTTGTCGGAGAATATTCGTACGATGACACAATCATTGGTGGACCCCACAACAGAATTATTGTCAGAGTTAGAAAATGACAAAATTATCTTTTTATGAAATAACGACGAAAGTTTTATCGTTAACTGTTGAAATACCCAGTGATAAAAGTACAGTAATACGCGGGGTGAAGGGCGGATCCAGCCCATTAGTTTAGTGGGGTCAATTTTTTAAAAATAAAAATTTATAAAAAATAAAATACAATAAAATAAAGGTAGAATGCGAGGAATATTGCAAATAATTGTGTGAGCTATCATATAAAATCGATATTGTTTTATGTAATTGAATACACTTCCTTGATCTTATGTTATATATAAAATGATATTTTATAATTTTTTAAAACATTGTTATTATAAGAGACACTTCTTGTGTCCTCTAAAATAAATTATAAAACTAAATATTATTTATAATAACATTTTTTGAGATTTCATTGTTCGAAACTATCGTGATGATAGTCTCATTTCAATAGCTGTAAAAATATCATGTCCAATGTAAAAGAGTGGAGTGTTGGTGTTAGTAGAAATTTGAGACATTTAATAATCTTTTAGTCTGAGTTTTTTATTATCACTAAACACTTTATAAAATCAAAATCAAATTAAAATTAACTGCCAAAAATTCAGTGGGGTCAATTGACCCCACTGCCCTAAGGTAGATCTGCCCATGCGCGGGGTTGCATAGTAGCACACGGTATTGGTTATTGATGCTTACGTGAGAATTCACTCAGTTTTGTTCAATTATTGCTACAGTAATTGCTGCATAGTATCTCACGTTATTTGATTCAATTATTGTCGATATTTATATATTATTAAATCAATAATAGAGACGATACAGTTATTCATATTATTATTTGCAATATTGACGATGTCTAGAAAGTTCTGTCGAGGAGAGGTTTGGTCACCTAATTGTGCGCCAATAGGGAGAAATCCTTATTGGAAAGCCTCCTCTTTCCTGGGAATGATCTGGTTGTTAAATATTGTGAGTTATAATATTAATGATGAATAATTGTTGAAAAATTAAATATGTGTTGATTGAAGATAAAATGATTTGTGGTAATATTTATTCAATCTTTGATATAAATAAGAAGTCTGTTATGAGACGTTTGTGGTAAGTTTGGTTTATTCTATGGGGAGCCATATGTCATCATCTAAGAGTCACTTTCGCCAATAGTAATTGCCTTTACTAGATGTCAAACCACTTGCCGTTTCATATTACAGGTGTCGAACCAATTGTTGTTTCACATTATAGGCATCGAACCACTTCTCATTTCACATTACAGGCGTCGAACCAATTGTCGTTTCACATTACAGGCATCAAACCAATTGTCGTTTCACATTACAGGCGTCGAACCACTTGTTGTTTCACATTACAGGCGTTAAGCCACTTTTCTTTTCACATCACCAGTCGTCAAGCCACTTGCCTTTTCATATAGCAAGGGCTAAGCTAGAAATCTTCTATAAATATAAGCATATTTCTTCATTATTTTTCACCAATTCATTCAAGCTATAGAGAGAGAAAGTATAGAGAGAAAGAAGAAGAGTATTCTGTTACTACACTATTGCAGTATCCAATCTCCTACTAAGGTAATGGGTATTATTTCTTTCATATTCGTAAGTGATATATTCTAGTTCAATATTCGTAAGAAATAATATTTTCTTCCATACTCTGTAGTATGTAAGTAATATTATTTTGTTTCATATTCCTAATTCTACACTTATGTTGATAAGTATTACTTCTATACTCCATGAAATTAGTAGAATATCCTTGATATTTGCGCTTCATCCAATATCTTTTCATAGAAATATTATTCTGAGCCTTCTTGATAAGTTTTAACCTTTTCATGCCGGAGTACTATTTATGGGGTTACTATTCCTGAAGTTACTATTCATGGGGTACTATTCACTCGGTTACTATTTACTCAGCTACTATTCACTCGGGGTACTATTCATGACAAAAATTGATTTCTTTTATGTCCAAATCATTTTTGATGAATTTTACTCCACAAAGCAGTATCATGTTGACAATTTGGACTTTATTGATATCATTGTCATCATCCTCATGTTTATATGGTTATAAAAGTCATCTTTGGCCCGTAGTGCATAGATGGACTGTTGATCGGTATGGTTATGACCAGGAATCATTTATTATAATCATAACTTGTAATGTTACAAATGATGTGGTAAAAGTCCTCATTAGCCCGTAGTGTATTGATGGACAGTTGTTGAGATGAACATGACCAATTGTGATAATAATGAATATCATTGGCCCGTAGTGCATGGATAATTCAGTGATGTGGATTATTTATTAAGCTGAGTCTCAGCGATAAAATTGATGATAAACCTTTTAAGTCATAGAAGATAGTAGATATCATGCTCTGCTTGACTCTTCTAATGGATTGCTTGTTCCCCTGCAGTTAAACTTGATGTTTATTATATTTTATCAGTTTAACACTATTAAAGGCTAATGATAATTTATTCTACATTATCTCAGTCATAATATTTCTTTCTGGGCTAGTTGAGCTCACCCCTTTGCTTTCATTGTTCTCTTCAGGAATTGAGAATATAGCTGGGACTAGTCAGGGAACGGAGTTACGGTCCAGATGTTTGCATTAGTAGTCATCACTATTCTGTGAAATAGTGTGATAATAAATGTATTGAGGACTTATTTTGAGTTTGAATACTGTCTAGAAGACAATATTTGTATTAAAACTCATAGCTCATGTTGTATATTTAAGTTTGTATTTGTATTTTGTACCATGTATTTGGCGACTCAGAATGGGTGATGTATACCTATTTTGGGGGCGTCACATCCGTGGTGATTTAGGACCCAGATTTGGGGATCTCAAAGACTGTCTCATCAGATTTCTAATCCCGATCATCTTTTATGAATAAAGAATAATTTTCTCGAAATATATTTTTGAATATTATAATGTGGATTCGAAATATATTTTTGAATATTATGGTGTGGATTTGATATAATGTTATAGTTGTGGGTAATATTTATAAATTTTACAAAGTAAGCAAGTGGTTATATAATATTCGATTTAATACAGAATATTCGTTTTAACGAGGGAATATAATCATTGGTGGACAATCATTGGTGGAATAACGGAAGTATTGTCGTAGTTAGAAAAGCGACATAATTATCTTTTATAAAAATAACGGCGGAAGTTTTCCGTTAAAGCTGTTGAACTACCCGGTAGTAAAAAATGCGATGTCTGGCGTGGTTGCATAGTAGCACACGGTATTGATTATTGATGCTTACGTGAGAAGTCACTCGGTTATACTCAATTATTGCTACGAATAATTCTTTGCATCATATCTCTCGTATTATTGATTCGATTATTGTCACAATATCATCTGCATAATATGATATATTATTAAATCAATAATTGAGGCGACAAAGTTATTCATATTATTAAATTACAATATTTACTGATGTCTAGAAGTTACATCGAGGAGAGGTTTGGTCATCTAATTGCCTTGATAAGGAGAAATCCTTATCGGAAAGCCCCTCTTTCACAGGAGCGACACGGTTGTTAAATATTGTGAGTTATAATATTAATGATGAATAAGTTCGTGTTGATTAAAGATGAAATTGATAGTTCCATTGTGTTGGAAATTATTAGTGTTAGTGGAAATCGACATTTATTTCGATAATAATTGATGTCTGGAAGTTATCTTGACCGATCGGGTAATTAACGGATAAATGAGCAATTAATTGCTATTAATTCACATGATTATAACTATTTGTTCATATGTGTGTACTATTGATTCACATTCTTGTACTATTAGGGGAGTTGGTGCAAGATTGATAATACTTGCATGACTAAGTTAAAAATGGAGGTATAGATGGAGGTAATATACTGTAATTCATATTTTCACATGATTATAACTATTGATTCACATGATTGAACTATTGATTCACATTATTTACTATTAGGGAGGTGGTAAAGTTTGATAATACTTGCGAGGACTAAATTAAAAAAAATGAAAGAAAAGTTGAAGGTATTATCTTTGTAATATTTCGAGCCCCAAAGCGTGCAATTATCGAAACTATATTTTCCTATAAATAAAAGCTCATTCTTCCTTCATTTCTCACCAATTCACTAAAGCTATAGAAGCAATTATTATAGAGAGAAATTATAGAGAGAAAGAAGAAGAAAGTGCTAAGACTACTCAGTAGAAGTTTCTAAGGTAAGGGTATTACTCTTTAGTATTCCAATTTCTTTCTAAGGTAAGGGTATTATTTTCTTATTATTCGTATTCATCATGAGAGAGCATATACATATTCCATTATTTATTTATTATTATTGGAATAACACATCATCATAAAAATACCGCATACATAGTGAAATTCATTCCATTATTCCATTCTTTATTATTACATTAGAATATCATTTATTATTACATGCATGGATTCGCGCTGCACTGGTTCCATTCTTTATTATTACATTGGAATAACACATGCATTGATTCATCGCTTTGCATCATTGAATTCTTACTGTTATTCCATTTTTATTATTATTTTGTTGGAATATATCATATCATGGTGGATTATGCATGATTGGTTCTATTCTTTATTATTACATTGGAATAACTTTATACATGTGGATTATCACATGCATGGTGAATGATCTTTTCGTATTCATTCCTTATTAAATTGTGGAAATGATGCATCTACGTGGATTCTGCGCATGGCGGGTGAAAATCCATTTGTAGTTTCATATATTCTATGATACTCATTTGGTTAAAGTTTTGGCTTCTATACTCCATGAAATTAGTAGAATATCATGGATATTTGCGCTTCATCGAGTATCTTTTCATGGAAATATTCTTACGAGCATTCTTGAATTTTACTCCACAAAGCAAAGTATCGTGTTGACAATTTGGGACATAATTGATTTCAAGATAAATTAACTTATAAATCTTTAAAATTTATTCTTGAACTTGTTTTATTGAATTATTATGTCATTGTCATCATCCTCATGCTTATATTGTGATGAAAGTCATCTTTGGCTTACATGCGTAGATGGACTTGGTATGATTATGCCGAGGATTATTCGGTATAATAATCATGACACTGTAATGTTATAAATGATGTGGTAAAAGTCCTCATTGCTTTGTAGTGCATTGATGGGCGTTTTTGGTATGATTATGACCGAGGATTATTCTTGGGTATAGTCATGACCATTGATGATTTAATGAATATCCTTGGCCCGTAGTGCGAGGATGATTCGATGATGTGGTTTATTTATTAAAATTTGAGTCAAATGATAAAAATTGATGAAAAATATTTTAAATCATAGAAGATAGTAGATATCATGCTCTACTTGACTCTTCTAATGGATTGCTTATTTTTGCAGTTAAACTTGATGTCTATTATATTTTATCAATTTAACATTGTTGAAGACTAATGATAATTTATTACGCATTATCTTAGTCATAATATTTCTTCTTGGGCTAGTTGAGCTCACCCTTTCTTTCATTGTTCTCTTCTTGAAATGAGAGCGTGGGCGGGACTAGTCGGGGAGCGGAGTGATGGTCAGATGATAGCATTAGTAGTCCTCACTATTACATTAAATAGTGTGACAATAAATGTAATGAGGACTCCATTGAGTGTGGATATTATCTAGATGACAATATTCTTATTAAAACTCTTAGATTATGTTTTGTCGTATTTTACATTGTTGTTGTATAATTAAGTTGTATTTAAATTTTGTACCATGTATTTGGTGACTCAAGAAGATGGGTGATGTATACCTATTTTGGGGGCGTCACGAGTTAGTATCAAAGCTTAGGGATATGATCCTGGTGAGATGTGAGACAAGAACTAGGAGGGGAGAGGCGGGGAATTCCTTCGCTAGTATGACCTACCTAAGTTTATTTGGTATTTAATTGGTCGGTCAGAGTATAGGGATAATATGTGATATGTTAATTAACCCTTGTTTTGTGGCAGTATTTGAAAATGGCATCTGAAAATGTTGAGATAAGTAATGAAGCACATGAGACCGTTGAGTCACCACAGATTAATGCCCAGGATAATGTGCAGAAGAAGACAATAATCCTCATATAAACAATAACACCGATGAAATGGTGAGCGATGGGATGTTGAGAGGCTTTATGCAATTCATGCAACATCAAAGGAAGCGGCTCATCCAAAAATAGGTGGAAACACTTGACAACTCTCGGACGATCACCACTAAGAAGTTCAAGGCTGGGACCACCGGAGTTTTGGAGAAGCCAAAACCACTTAAAGCGGAGGCGTGGATAAAGCGAGATCAACAAGATATTTGATGTCTTGGGATGCTCAGAGGAGCAAAAGGTTCCTTTGCCACCTTCATATTTGTTTGCGGAGAGGCGATTCTTGGTGGGAATCGTAAAAGCGTACTCGACTGCCGCTTTCGAAAATGTCTTGGGAGAAGTTCAAAAACATTCAACGACAAGTACTTTCACGAAAGTATTCATCACATGAAGGAGGTAGAGTTCATCAAGCTTGAGCAAAACAATATGACCGTGGCGCGATCTGAAGCTAAGTTTCTTAGAGTTGTCTCGGTTTGCGTCCCACTTGGTTGATAATGAGGAGAGAATGCGCGGATGTTTCTAAGAGGTTTGAAACCCGAGATCGTCGATACCTAATATCTCTCATAAAGCGTGTTTGTATTAGGATGTTGTGAATAGGGCTCGATTATTGGGCGCGATAATGAGTCAACCCAACCAAGAGAGAAGCGGCAAACAAATCGATAATACCGGTGGTAGCGATCATCGAAGCGGTGACAACAAGCGTGGAGGAATCAACATGCTAGAAATGATAATCACTTGGTGGTAATCATGGCCATGACAATAAGAGTGGACATTTCAAGAAGAGGAGATTCAACAAGGATGGAAAGGCGTCGACCAAAGACTTTGTTGTTAAGGAAGGAGAGCGACCACCGGTCGTATGTTACAAATGTGGAGGGAAGGACACATAAGTCCAAAGCGCGATCACGATGCGGTCAAAGCGTGTTATAATTATGGAAAAGAAGGTCACCTAGCCCGATTTTTGTCGTGCACCAAAGTCGAGTCCGGTGGGATGGAGGCATCAAAGGTGTCCCAGACAAGACAAAGCCGGTAGTTCAAGGAGGCGTTTGTCGTAACCTCCCAAAAAGCGAGGAATCGAGCAAGGTGATCACGGGTAAGCTAATCATAAACTCTAGCGAAGTTTATACTTTATTTGATCTGGGTTCTACCCATTCCTTTATTTCTCCTACTTGCGCTCAACGTTTAAATTTGACTCGGAGAAATTAGACTTTGACTTATCTGTTGAAACTCGTTGGGAGAAACCTTCATTACATCCACGGTTTATAAGTCTTGTTTGATTCAAATCGGTAACACGCACGTTACTGTCGATCTTATTTCTTTGAAAATACTTGCATTTGATGTGATTTTAGGGGTTGATTGGTTTAACTACTCATCATGCTAAAATCGATTATTTTCGTAAGGTTGTTAGCTTTCATATTTCTAACCAACCTATTATGCGAATTCAAGCAACCAAACCACTAAAATCAATCCTTTGTCATATATATCAAGTCATAAAGCTATTCGTTTATTGAAAAGCGGATGTCAAGCTTTCTTAGCCCATATCGCGGATTTAAATAAAATCATCGATTTGAATGATATTTCTATTATTAATAAATTTCTGACGTATTCACTGAAGAACTTCTGGCCTACCCCAGGCGTGAAATTGAATTTTGTATCGACCTTGAATCCGGTACAAAACCCATTTCAAAGCCCATATCGAATGGCTCTATTGAACTTGAGGAGTTAAAAACCCAACTCTGAGGAATTGTTAGACATCGGTTTCATCATTCGTCCTAGTCGTCTCCTTGGGGTGCTCTGTATTCTATTCGTGAAGAAGAAAGATGGAAGTATGCGACTTTGTATTGATTATCGGGAGTTGAATCATGTCACCATCAAAAATAGGTACCCGTTGCCTCGCATTGATGACTGTTTGACCCGGTTGCAAGGAGAGCAAATTCTTTTCAAAGATTGATCTTCGTTAGGATATCATCGAGTTGAAGATTAAAAGCGATGACATTCAAAAAGCGCTTGAGAACTTCGATGCGGGCATTATGAATTCCTAGTCATGTCTTTTGGATTGACTAATGCTCCTCTTTGCCTTCATGGATATGATGAACCGAGTATTGAGGAATATTTGGATCACTTTGTGGTCGTCTTTATTGATGACATCCTCATATACTCAAAACCCGTGAAGACCATGAAAGCAACACTTGAAGGTGATACTCCAAAAGCCGTGAAAACAAGCTTTATGCCAAGTTGAAGAAATGCGAGTTACGGCTTGAGGAAGTTGCATTCCTTGGGCACGTGATATCAAATCATGGAATATCATTGACCCGAGCAAAGATTGAAGCAATTCAAAGTTGGGAGCAACCTAAAGTCGATTAATGAAAGAAATCGTAGCTTTCTCGGCTTATTTGGTTATTATCGGAGATTCGTAGAAGGGTTTTCTCGAATCGCTACTCCATTAACTTTCGGTGACTCGAAAAGATACAAAATTCGGTTGGGGCGAGGAATGTGAAAAAGAGTTTTCAAGAACTCGAGAGAAGACTCATTTTATTTTTTGTTAACAATACCATCGGCTCGGAGGATTTGTCATCTCTGATGATGCTTGAGGCAAAGGGTTAGGATGTGTTCTCATGCAACATGGGAAAGTCATAGCCTATGCCTCTCGACAACTCAAAGAATATGAGAGGAATTATCCTACTCATGATCTAGAGTTAGCGGTTGATCGTTTTTGTGCTTAAGATTTGGAGGCATTACGTATGGAGAGAAGGTGGAGATCTATATGGATCATAAAAGCCTCAAATATTTCTTCACTCAAAAGGAACTCGACATGCGGCAGCGACGATGGCTTGAGTTGTTGAAAGATTATGATTATACCATCAATACCATCCTGGAAAAGCGAGCGTAGTAGGCGGCGCGTTGAGTAGAAGATCATATGCGGTGCGAGTGCAATATTATCAACGCAAAGACCCATTTTGTATGACTTGGAAAGGATGGAAATAGAGTTAAAGACTCGAGGGACCCATGTGATGATGGCGAATATCTGAGTGGAACCGACTTTAATCGATAAAGTTAAAATTTGCTCAAACTACTGGACACGGAGGTGATGCGTATGAAGAAGAAAGTGCAAGAAGGTGTTATTTAGGAAGCAAGAATCGATGAAGAAGGAATACTTGAGTCAACTCGGACTTTGTGTTTCTAACGATTACGACTTGAAGTATAAAATCATGATGGGCGCACAACACACACCGTTTGCAATCCATCTGGGAGTACCAAAATGTATCGTGATCTTGACATACATTTTGGTGGAGCAATATGAAGAGAGAGAGATAGCGGGGTTTATCTCAAGGTGTCTAACTTGTCAGCGAGTCAAAGCGGAGCATCAAGTGCCAAAAGGTCCATTGCAACCACTTGAAATTCCAGAATGGAAGTGGGAGCACATTACCATGGATTTAGATTCTTGGTCTTCCTAAGGTTTCTCAAGGCATAGATGCGATTTGGGTCATTGTTGATAGATTGACCAAGTCTGCTCATTTCTTTACCGATCGAGAAACTTTTACACTTGAGCGTCTTGCTAGTATGTACATAAATGAGATTGTAAGATTGCATGGTATGCCGGTATCCATAGTTTACGATCGAGACCCAAGATTCACTTCAAGATTTTGGGTTAGTTTGCAAAAAGCTATGGGCGCAATTTATGATTTAGTTGGCATATCATCCTCAAGCGGATGGGCGATCGGAAAGGACTATTCAAACTCTTGAAGATTTATTAAGACTACTGTGTCCTTGACTTCAAAGGAAGTTGGGACAAGTTCTTACCATTGGTGGAGTTTTCCTACAACAATAGTTATCAAGCAAGTATTGGCATGGCTCCATTTGAGGCGTTGTATGGAAGAAAGTGTCGTTCTCGGTATCTTTGGGATGAGGTGGGTGAAGCAACGTTGTTGGGGCCGGATTTGGTGCGTATGACTACGAAAAAGATTCAAACGATCAAACAACGTATAAAAACCTCACAAGATCGACAAAAGAGTTATCTTGATCTTCATCGAAAAGGCGTGGAATTGATATTGGAGATCGTGTGTTGTTACGTGTTGCTCCGTGGAAAGGAGTTCTGAGATTTGAAAAGAGAAGAAAGCTCGATCCTCGATTCATTGGCCCATTTTTAATCCTCGATCGAGTAGGGGCTGTGGCTATAGACTCGCCTTACTGCCAAGTATGTCTCGTGTTCATAACGTTTTTCACATATCTATGTTACGTAAATATGTGAAAGACCGAACCATATTATTGAATTAGAACGAGGCGAGATAGAGGAAGATTTAACATATGAAGAGTTACTGTTAAAATCTTGGATAAGAAGGATCATATTCTACGCTCTAAAGTTATACCTCAAGTCAAAGTTTTGTGGAGAAACCACGATGTGGAGGAAATGATTTTGGGAGTTAGAATCGAGATGAAATCAAGGTATCCTCACCTCTTGACATACCAGTCGTACCCTAATTTCGAGGACAAAATTTCATAAGAAAGGAGGTTGTAAGACCCCAACTTTTATGAATAAAGAATAATTTTCTTGAAATATATTTTTGAATATTATGGTGTGGATTTGATATAATGTTATAGTTGTGGGTAATATTTACAAAATTTTGCAAAGTAAGCAAGTGGTTATATAATATTCGATTGGTGGTAGAATATTCGTTTTAACGAGGGGAATATTAAATGCAACGGCACAATCATTAGTGGACCCCTGCGGAAGTATTATTATAAGTAGTTAGAAAATGACATAATTATCTTTTTATAAAAATAACGATTGGAAGTTTTTAGTTAAAGCTGTTGAACTACGATAGTAAAAAAATGCTGATGTCTGGCGTGGTTGCGTAGTAGTAGCACGGTATTGATTATTGATGCTTACGTGAGAAGTCACTCGGTTATACTCAATTATTGCTACTGATAATTCTTTGCATCATATCTCTCGTATTATTGATTCGATTATTGTCACGATATCATCGCATAATATGATATATTATTAAATCAATAATTGAGATGACAAAGTTATTCATATTATTAAATTGCAATATTTCTGATGTACAGAAGTTACATCGAGGAGAGGTTTGGTCATCTAATTGCTTGCGCTTGATAAGGAGAAATCCTTATCGGAAGCCCCCTCTTTCACAGGAGCGATTTGGTTGTTAAATATTGTGAGTTATAATATTAATGATGAATAAGTTCGTGTTGATTAAAGATGAAATTGATAGTTCCATTGTGTTGGAATTATTAGTGTTAGTGGAAATCGACATTTATTTCGATATTAATTGATGTCTGGAAGTTATACTGACCAGTCGGGTAATTAACCGGATAAATGAGCAATTAATTGCTATTAATTCACATGATTATAACTATTTGTTCACATGTGTGTACTATTGATTCACATTCTTGTACTATTAGGGGAGTTGGTGCAAGATTGATAATACTTGCATGACTAAGTTAAAAATGGAGGTATAGATGGAGGTCTTATCTTTGTAATTCAGTATTTTCACATGATTATAACTATTGATTCACATGATTGAACTATTGATTCACATTATTTACTATTAGGGGAGGTGTGTAAAAGTTTGATAATACTTGCGAGGACTAAATTAAAAATGAAAAGAAAAGTTGAAGGTATTATCTTTGTAATATTTGAGCCCCAAAAGCGTGCAATTATCGAAACTATATTTTCTATAAATAGAAGCTCATTCTTCCTTCATTTCTCACCCAATTCACTAAAGCTATAGAGCAATTATTATAGAGAGAAATTATAGAGAGAGAAAAAAAAAGAAGTCTGCTACCCTCTACTCCGATTATCCGATTTTTCTTTCTAAGGTAAGGGGTATTATTTTTTTTCGTATTCATGAAGAGAGCTTACGTTATTCCATTCTTTATTATTATGTTAGAATAATTGGAATAACATCATACAAGCGAAATCGCATACATGGTGAAATTCTTACATTATTCCATTCTTTATTATTTATTTATTACATTTGGAATATCACATCACATATACATTTATCATTATGCTTGACATCGCATGTGTTCCATTCTTTATTATTACATTGGAATATCACATGCATGCGATTACGCTGACTGGTTCCATTCTTTATTATTACATTGGAATAACATGCATGCATCTTGATCGCATGCATGCATGGTGAATTCTTACATTATTCCATTCTTTATTATTTTGTTGGAATATCACATGCTCATCACGGATTACGCGTGACACTGGTTCCATTCTTTATTTTTTATGTTGGAATAACTATCTATGTGGATTATCACATGCATGGTGAATGATCCTTCAGTATTCATTCCTTATTAAATTGTGGAAATGATCTATCTACGTGGATTACTGCATGGCGGGTGAAAATCTATTTGCAGGTTTCATATATTCTTATATACTCATTTGGTTAAAGTTTTGGCTTCTATACTCCATGAAATTAGTAGAATATCACGGATATTTGCGCTTCATCCGAGTATCTTTTCATGGAAATATTCTTCTGAGCATTCTTGAATTTTACTCCACAAAAGCGAGTATCATGTTGACAATTTGGACGTAATTGATTTCAAGATAAATTAACTTATAAATCTTTAAAATTTATTCTTGAACTTATTTTATTGAATTATTATGTCATTGTCATCATCCTCATGCTTATATTGTGATGAAAGTCATCTTTGGCTTACGTACGTGCGTAGATGGACTTGGTATGATTATGACCGAGGGATTATTCGGTATAATCATGATGACTGTAATGTTATAAATGATGTGGTAAAAGTCCTCGGTGGCTTTGTAGTGCATTGATGGACAATTTTTGGTATGATTATGACCGAGGATTATTCGGTATAGTCATAACCATTGATGATTTAATGAATATCCTTGGGCGTAGATGCATGGATGATTCGATGATGTGGTTTATTTATTAAATTTGAGTCTCGGCGATAAAAATTGATGAAAACATTTTAAATCATAGAAGATAGTAGATATTATGCTCTACTTGACTCTTCTAATGGATTGCTTATTCAGCTGCTTGATTAAACTTGATGTCTATTGTATTTTATCGGTTTAACATTGTTGAAGACTAATGATAATTTATTACGCATTATCTTAGTCATAATATTTCTTCTTGGGCTAGTTGAGCTCACCCTTTCTTTCTTTGTTCTCTTGAGGAAATGAGAGCGTGGCAGAGACTAGTCGGGGAGCGGAGTGATGGTCAGGATGATAGCATTAGTAGTCCTCACTATTACATTAAATAGTGTGACAATAAATGTAATGAGGACTCCATTGAGTGTGGATATTATCAGATGACAATATTCTTATTAAAACTCTTAGATTATGTTTTTGTATTTTACACTTATTGTTGTATAATTAAGTTATATTTAAATTTTGTATTTTGGCGACTCAAGATAGGTGATGTATACCTATTTTGGGGGCGCCACATCTATATAATATAAGTTTCATATTTAAATATAAACCTTTTTTGTACCATGTATTTGGCGACTCATTAAGGTTAGATGGGTGATGTATACCTATTTTTGGGGCGTTAAAAATGGAGATCAGATTCATAACCTTGTAGAAACTAGATTCCTCAAGTTCGAGTCCATCTCCAATTCCTTTTCACGTTCAACTTGAATCCATCGGGTTTGATTCCTTCTTTTGATCAACGTTAGCCACCCAAGTGTTTGGCCTCTAGAGGTGATTCACCAAGGAAGAACAAGTATTCAAGAAGATGAGTGTTTGGCAAAACCCTAATTATATCTTTATAAAATATGTGTAATCTCTCAACTCTTGGAATTGTCATTAACCTCAAATAAAAATAAAACTCCTTTAATTTATAGATGTGGGCAACCTTCCTAAACAATTTAAGAATTGAGTTTTATATTAATTAATTAAACTCCTTTAATTAATTAGGCTCCTAATCTTATTTAGAATAATTTATTAAACTCTTTTAATTAATTAGCCTTCTAATCTTATTATGAATATATGAGAGTATCTTTTATTAATTAATTCCTAACTCTTTTAGGAATTAAATAATAATAATAATAATAAGACTTCTCTTAGTAATTTATATTTAATATTTCTAAAATATTAAAAATAAATATTAAGATATTTAATTTATTCTATCACTATAGATTAAATTAAATACATTTAACTTATTATTACGATTATGCAATTTACTTCTTAAATAAATATTTTTTCCTTTTATGGTGTGACTCTTTAGGTTCTCCATATTAAACCGATTGTGAATAAATCAATTAGAACAATTATAATCTTATTTAAATAAATAAATTAATCTATTAATTTATTTAAATAAATAACATTTATTCTATAATAAAGATAAGCCTCCTTAGCGATCAACGACTTTTCAGATAATATAGATTTCAACATTAATTATAAATGAACCCTTGAGAAAATAGTTGCCGTACAATTCAATCATTCCACCTTACAATGTCCCAATTAAATATAAGACATGGAATTTATGTCAAGTCTTATTTTATTTAATTATATGTACTTCGATTCTAAAATGCACAACTCCAAATAATGTAAATGAGAAACTCATTTCTAATTTCATTCTGCCTTGACCAAGGACTACTGGGTTGTCATTTATCGAATCACATAGGACATTCTCTTCTTCTACTAAAAGCGATAGATTCTTTGTTGATCATTCATTATCTTCATGCACAACTTATTATACCCAAACATAGCCCTTGATATTAAGGGATATGTCAAAGTATAACTCATCATACACAAGATACTATGATGATCTCAAATCTAAGGATCACTTGTACTACTATCACTACATAAATTACTATTGACAGGCAAGTAAAACTCCATTAGGTATTCCTTAGCGAGTCACATTCAGTGAACTTATTCTCTAATAAGCACATACATAGTTGCTTTAGTGTCTCTACACAAATGATCATGAGATCAATCATCCTCATCCAATGAGCAAGTAACGTATGTCCCAATCTATCCGAATCCACTATTCCCCTTTTTAGTAATCCAACGATTGAAAATAATTTTAGTTTATGAGCTATCTAAGAATTTAGATCTCATTAGCATGATTATCATCATAATTTTAAAACCATTGCTCAAAACTATGGGTTTATCACATATTATAAAACAACACCATGTAGATAAGTTAAAAGCCTTTAATTAAATAAATCTTTTATTAATAAATGAATAAGATTGTTACAAAATATGTGTTTTATCATCATACATGATTGGCTTGTGTGCATACTACTTTCAACAGGTGCTTTACTGCTTCGCCCAAAAGAAATACTTCCTTACTTCCTATAGGTTTATGAAAATTTAAAGTAGATTTATTCTTTTGTAAATTGCCTCAATAATACTCCCTTGTACTCTAATTGTTGCAATAGCCTTGTTCATCTTTCAAGGTTTAAAAAACCTAACAAATCTCCCTATCTCTTTTTTTAATCCTCCCGCAAAAAATTTAACAAAATATGCCTCATCCAATTCTGGATTTTCAGCCTCAACAAGTGATCTAAGAAACTCAAATATCTTTTGATAATGGACTATTGAAAAGATTTGTTTCAACATATTGAATTCAGTTAAGGCATTATTATAAGAAGTTTCCCCAAATCTGATTTCTACATCTTCCACAAAATGTTTCCATGACGCATTGGAATTAGACTTAAAATAGGTAAGAAGCTAAGATCTAGCCTCTCCCACATGATGTAGAGCCACACTTCTCAACCTCGTCAAATCATTCATAGGATAGAATTGGAAGAAATATTCACATTTTATTACCCAAATTTTAATATCCAATTCATTGAAAATGGGAAAATCAAAATGATGAGTTCTTTGACTCGGATTTTCCATAGTAGAATAATGAACTGGGTTATGATCCCCATTTCCTACAGTAGTATGAGTTAAATCTACAAAAGATTCAGTAGGTTTTTTAAAGCAATTCCTTTACCTTTAAGATTGCGTTAGAATTCAGCCATCATAAGTTCTATAGTACTCTGTATATTGTTGAATTTATCTCCAATTTCCTTCACTGAACGACGTAGCTGGTGATGACTATGTTAGGTTTGTATATAACGCAAGCATGCAATCAAATTACACAAATATAGTGGAAGCGCAATAAAATTGGAATTTAAAATTTTATACAAACCATCACCATGATCTTTTCTTATGCTCAATTATCAATTATACGAAAGAGATAAAGAATCAAAATCATACCCTCGTAGAACCGTGCTTCTTCAGGTACGAGTTCAACTCCAAATCCTTCGCGTTCTACTTAAATTCACTGGTTAGATTCCTTCATTTGATCAACGTTAACCACCTTAGTATTTGGCCTCTAGAGGTGATCCACCAAGGAATAATATGTATTCAAGAAGATGGGTGTTGACAAAACCCTAATTTATATCTCTATAAAAATTGTAAGTACTCTCTCAACTATCGAAAATGCGTGTAACCCTAACCCATAATAAGACTCCTCTTATTTATATATGTAAGCAATCCTCCTAAACTATTTAGGAATAGGTATTTATTTTAATTAAACTCTTTTAATTAATTAAGCTCCTAATCGAATTAGGAACTTATGAGAGTACTTTTATTAATTAATTCCCAAACCCTTTTAGGAATTATATAATAATAATAATAATAATAATAAGACTCCTTTTATTAATTTATATTTAATATTTCCAAAATATTAAATAATAAATATTAAGCTATTTAATTTATTTTATCACCATAGATTAAATTAAATATACTTAACTTATTATTACAATTATGTCATTTACTTTTTAAATAAATATTTTCTTTTTTAAATTGTGACCATTTAGGTTCTCCATATTAAATTGATTGTGAATAAATCAATTAGAAAATTTTTAATTTAATTTAAATAAATAAATTAAACTATTTAATTTATTTAAATAAATAATATTTATTAAATAATAAGGAGGATCGCCCCCTTAGTGATCAACAACTTTCCAGATAATATTGATTTTAACATTAATTATAAAAGAACCTTTCAATATAGATTTCAATAAATAGTTACCGTAAAATTCAATCCTTCTACTATACAATGTCCCAATTATATATACGACATAAAATTACTGTTAATTCTTATTTTATTTAATTAAATATATTTCGATTCTCAAATGCCCAAGTTTAAATAATGCAACTTAGAAACTACTTTCTAATTTCATTCTACCTTGGTCAAGGACTACTGAATTGTCATTTATCGAATCACATAGGATATACTCTCTTTTTACTAGAAGTGGTAGATTCTTTGTTGATCATTCACTTATCTTCATGCACTTAGAAGAGAGGAGAGAGAGTAGAGAGAAAATAGACACAAGGCAAGAAAATAAAGGAAATCATATTTCACATCCGTCCTTTACAAAAGAATTGGCTTAATACTCTATCATAGCCAATTACATTTATATCCTTTGTTATAATAAGTAAAAGTGTTGGGAAACTCCTTGAATCTTATTCAGATATAATTTGAAGTATTCGGGGATTCGAGTCGAGGGAGGAATTGTTGGTTACTCCTTGAATCCTATTCAAAAAAGAATTTTTATTATGGAAAGAAAGGTGTCCTATTTTTAATAGGACATTTATTATATGCTAGAATCCAATTATGATAATGAATCTTATTTTTTGTAGGAGTATTATTTTGGAAGTGTTCTATTTTGAATAGGAAGAAGAGATTTATAGGTACTCTATAAATAGAGTCTTATGTTTAGTTGTTGAAGTGTAGCACAATCAAAAGTCATGTAACATCCTAGGAGTTGAGAGATGGTGTTAGTGTGTTTTGTATTTGTGTGAGGGAGATGGTTTTTGAAACTTTTATATTCCATGCAAAATATTTGTATTGTGGGTTGGAGGGTTTTGCAACTTTTGATTTGTGCAAAAAATTATGTCACTGTATTGTGGGATCTCAAGTTTTAGGGCGTAAAAATTGGGAGGATTTTTATAAGCTCATTATTTTGATATAATGGAAATTTAGAGTTTGACATGTGGTTTTTCCCTTTAAAGGTCACATTAAATCTTGAGTTGTTTCATCTTTCTTTATTTTAATTTTTGATTTGGATTGGCTTAGTTCTCAACAAGTGGCATCAAAGCTAGGTTGATTGGATCCAAGGTAGAAGGGGAATTAGTCGCAATTGCGTAACAAATAAAAAGAGTGGAGATTGAAGGAGTTGTTGTTCATCGTGATATTGATGAATAAGATTGTACTTATGAAGGATCACCCTTGCAGTCGATAGATGAAGATGTTGATGAAGATAAAGATAATTGTGATGATGATGCAGATGATATGCATGATATAAAAGATGCAAATGATATGGAAGATGTTGTTGTATAATTTCAATAACAAATTTCTAGTTGTTGGGTTCATTTTACTATTTGCATATACATTTGGATATTAATTTATTTTATCATTTGGGATTCATTTTACCGTTCAGTAATGAAAGCATGTGATGTTCCGTTACTTTCCTATTCCTATAAAACCAGGCTTTGATCATCTTGTTTTATAATATTATTATATGTGAGATTGGAAGCTAAATATCAGAAAGAAACATATATATACATACTGCCAAAATCCCATCTTTTCAATAGTTCTCTATCACATTTATAAAGTTGCTGCTCTCTCTCTCTCTCTTTCTCTCTCTCTCTTTCTCACACACACACACACACACACACACACACACATATATATATATATATATATATATAAATTCTCATACTCCATTCTTCCTTACATACATATATATATTCAGGATAGTTGTTTTAGTATAAATATATCATATATATGTGTGGTATAATTTTTGAGTTCGAGTAAAGAGAAATTGAAGTTATTCCTGTGTTATTCAATCATTTCGAGTGCTGATTAGTTGGGTTTATCCTGGAGTAGAATTTCGTCAGTGACCTTAGCACCTAGATAAGTTTTCCAAGGGACGAAATTTCTACTTAAGGACAGTGCACTGCACGCCTCTACTCAACATTATTCGCTATAAATCGATAAGTCATTCTTTAGCCTCTCTTTATTTTATAATTGAATCCAAAATTTTATTCATAGTTTCCTACAAATGCGAATGGTGTAGATGATCTGAAAGATGAGAATGTTGCAAATGAGGCAAATGATGCATATATTACGGATAACGAGGATAATGCAGACAATGTGGATAATGTGAATGATGGTGCGGACTACGACAACAGTGACAACGATGAAGTTGAAGTGATTGCGTATTCAATTTGAGGGAGGAATTGTTGGAAAACTCCTTGAATCCTATTTAGATATAAATTAAAGTATTCAGGGATTCAAATAGAGGGAGAAATTGTTAGTTACTCCTTGAATACTATTCAGAAAATAATTGTTATTTGGTGTCCTATTTTTAATAAGATATTTATTATATGTTGGAATTTAATTTTGAGAAGGAATATTATTTTTGGTAGGAGTATTATTTTGGAAGTGTTTTATTTTGAATAGGAAGAGGAGATTTTTAGATACTCTATAAATTGAGACTTATGTTTAGGAGGGTGTATTCAAATAAGATTTTTAAAGACTTTTAAAGAATTTAAAAGTTTGGTTGTATTCAATCAAGACATGTAAAGAGTTTATAAAAGTTTATTGGTATTCAATTACAACTTTTGTAATGTCTTTA
This sequence comes from Panax quinquefolius, assembly GCA_020205615.1. Taxonomy (NCBI): domain Eukaryota; kingdom Viridiplantae; phylum Streptophyta; class Magnoliopsida; order Apiales; family Araliaceae; genus Panax; species Panax quinquefolius. The sequence goes on along the minus strand of CM035155.1, from coordinate 129,848,014 downwards.
AAAATTAGGTGGTATTGAATTGAGACTTTTACAAAGTCTATAAAAGTATTTTGGTATTCAAAAAGTCATAGATTTTTTAGATTTCTATCAAATAGTAGAGTTTGACAGACTTTAGAATAAGAGATATTCATATCCAAATTCTAACCTCATCTCTAAAGACTTCCAAATACTTCTAAATATTTGAGAAAGGAAGAAGATGAACAAAGAAGAAAGAGATAGAATAGATCAAATAAAGAACAGAAAAGAAAATAATATATATGTGTGTGTGTGTGTGTGTGTGTGTTGTGTGTGATGCCCCCAAAATAGGTATACACAACCCATTCTGAGTCGCCAAATACATGGTACAAAATTCAAATACAAACTTCATTAATACAATACGACAAAACGTAGCTGAGAGTTTTAACATGAATATTGTCTCGTAGACAATATCCAAACTCAAATAGAGTTCTAATTACAATTATTATCACACTATTTTATAGAATAGTGACGACTACTACAGCCACCATCTCAGACCGTCACTCCATTCCCCGACTAGTCCCGGCTATGTTCTCATTTCCTTAAGAGAATAATGAAACCAAAGGGTTAGCTCAACAAGCCCAGTAAGAAATATTATGACTAAAATAATATAGAATAAATTATCGTTAGCCTTCAACAGTGTTAAACTGATAGAATATAATAAATAACAAGTTTAATTACAGTGAAACAAGCAATCCATTAGAAGAGTCAAGTAGAGCATGATATCTACTATCTTCTATGATTTAAAAGTTCATCATCAATATTTATCGTTGTAACACGACTCAATAATAATCCACATCACTGAATTATCCATGCACTGCGGGCCAAGGATATTCATTAGTATATCATCCACGAATCATCCATGCACTATGAGCCAAAGATATTCGTTATTATCACCGATGGTCATGATCATGCCAACAACTATCCTTCAATGCACTTTGGGCAAATGAGGACTTTTACCACATCATTTATAACATTACAGGTCATGATTATACCGATACATAATTCCTGGTCATAATCATACCAACAACTGTCCATCAATGCACTACGGGCCAATGAGGACTTTCATCACAATATAAGTATGAGGATGATGAAAATGATATAAGAATTCAATTAAGTGAAAGTAAGGATAAATTTTAAAGATTTATAATTCAATTTATCCAAAGTTCAAGAATGTCCAAATTGTCAACATGATAACTGTTTTGTGGAGTAAAATTCAAGAATAATATTGTATTAAAAATAATTTGGACAGAAAATAAATCAATTTTTGTCAAGAATAGTACCTCAGGTGAATAGTACCCAAGTGAATAGTATCCTGTGAATAGTACTTCGGGAATAGTACCCCGTGAATAGTACCCCGGCATGATAAGATTAAAAATGAACATGAATATTCAGAATAATATTTTCGTAAAAAAATACTAGATGAAGCACAAATTTCAAGGATATTCTACTAATTTCAAGGAGTATAGAAGCAATACATAACAAAATGAGTGTAGAATTCAGAATCTGAAACAAAATAATATTACTTACATACTACAGAGTATGGAAGAAAATATCATTTCTTAAGAATATTGAACAAAAATAATATCCCTTACAACTGTTAAACGAAAATAATATTTCTTACGAATATTAAACGAAGATAACATTCCTTACGAATATTGAACGAAAATAATATTCCTTACGAATATTGAACAAAAATAAAATTTCTTACGAATACGAAAAATAATATCGTAAGCGAATATGAAATAAATAATACCCCTTACCTAAAAAAGAGGGCAATTCCGACTGGTATAGCGGAGATATTCTTGAAGAAAACTTATACTGTTTTCTACACTCAAAGCTTCCTTAAACTCTAAAGAAATACGCTCAATATTATAGAAGAAGAATTCTCTGATTCTAGTGTGATTTTCATTTCTAAACTAAGCATCCTATTTATAGGAGAATGGAAGGATACTATTTAAAAAAAATTCTCACGGGTGAATAGAAGAAAATCACGGGTGCTGAATTCGTCTGAAATTTTGGTTTTCGCTATTCATTAATGTGCAATAAAATATTCTAATAAAACAAAAACTTTAAATAAAATATAATATATTCTATTTATAATCTAATAAAACAAAACTTATAATATATATATATACACACATCACTTTCTCCCACCACCACCACCACACACACACACACCCTCACACACACCCACAACCTTACACACACACACACACACACTATATATAAGGTGTGTGAGTGTGTGATGTGGATGTGTGTGTGTGTGTAGTGGTGGTGGGAGAAAGTGATGTGTGTGTGTGTGTATATATATATATACTTTCTACCGATGATTTTGAAAAAAATTAGTAAGTGGGGGTCCATGTAATAAGCCAAACTTACAACAAATACTTCATAAAATACCCCTCTATTTAACTCAATTCACTTGCCTTCACTAACACATTTTTTAAAAACAATTATTTATTATTAATATTATAACTTGCAATATTAACAACTAGATCATTCCCAGGAAAGAGGGGGCTTTCCGATAAGGATTTCTCCTTATTGGCGCTCAATTAGGTGACCAAACCCCTTTCCTCGACAGAACTTTCTAGACATCGTTAATAATGAAAATAATAATATGAATAACTTTATCGTCTCAATTATTAATTTAATAATATAAAATATTATGATAATAATTGAATCAATAATGTGAGATACTATACAGCAATTACTATGGCAATAATTAAGTATAACTGAGTGACTTCTCACATAAGCATCAATAATCAAAGATACTGCACAATACCGGGTGCTACTATGTAACCACGCAAATTACTATACTTTTATCTCCGGGTATTTCAACAGTTAACAGTAAAACTTTCGCCGTTATTTTATATAAAGATATTTCTGTCGTTTTCTAACTCTGACAGTAATTTCGTAGTGGGGTCCACCAATGATTGTGTCATCGTACGGATATTCCCCGATAAAAAGAATATTCCCCGACCAAACGAATATTTTATAACAACTTGCTTACTTTGCAAAATTTATAAATATTACCCACAAATATAACATTATATCAAATCCACACCATAATATTCAAAAAGATATTTTGAGAAAATTACCTCCCTTTCTTATGAAATTTCGTCCTCGAAATTGGTGTACGTACCTGGTATGTCGAAGAGGTGAGGATACCTTGTTTTCATTTCAGATTCTAACTCTTGAGGTATAACCTTTGAGCGTAAAATATGTTTTTTCTTATTCAAAATTTTAACATATATCACCTCATATGTTAAATCTTCTGCTATCTCGTCTAGTTCTAATTCAATAATGTGGTTCGGGTCGTCCACATATTTACGTAACATCGATACGTGAAAAACGTTATGAACACGTGACATACTTAGCGGTAAGGCGAGTCTATAGGCCACAGTTCCTATTCGATCGAGAATTTTAAATGAACCGATAAATCGAGGGTTTGAGCTTTCCTCACATCGTCGATTCTCGCTTTTGAAATAACGACTTCTTGCATCTTCTTCTTCATATTCATCAGCTCTAGGTCTGTAGCTTGAGCAGGTTTAAATTTATCAATTTAAAGTCAATTCTAATCGTATATTCGTCATCTTCACGTGGGTCTCTAGAGTCTTTAACTCTATCCCCATTTTTGTAAATCATATAAAATGGATCTTTGTGTTAACAACGTCTCACTCGTAACTGCATACGATCTTTTAATCATCTCATCAGCTACCACGTTCGATTTTTTAGGATGGTATTGAATGGTATGATCGTAATCTTTCAACAGCTCGAGCCAACATCTTTGGCGCATGCTACGTTCGTTCTAAGTGAAGAAATATTTGAGATTTTTAGAAATGGGTTTTGTACTGGGTTCAAGGTTAATACAAAATTCGATTTCACGCTCTGGGGGTAGGCCAGGAAGTCTTCAGGGGATACGTCAAGAAATTTATTATCGATAGAAATATCATTCAAATCTGACGTATTTTTGTTTAAATCCGTGACATGAGCTAAGAAAGCTTGACATCTGTTTTTTAATAAACGAATGACTTTATGGCTTGATATGACAGTGATTGACTTTAGTGGTTTGGTTGCTTGAATTCGCCTAATAGGTTGGTTAGGAATATGAAAGCTAACAACCTTACAAAACAATCAATTTTAGCATGATGAGTAATTAATCAGTCAATTCCAAAAATCACATCAAATGCAAGTATTTTCAAAGAGATGAGATCAACAGGTAACGTGAGGGTACCGATTTGAATCAAAAAAAATTTATAATCAGTGGAGGTAACAAAGGTTTCTTATAACGGAGTTTCAACAGATAAGTCAAAGTCTAATTTCTCTGGAGTAAAATTTAAACGTTGAGCGCAAGTAGGTGAAATAAAAGAATGGGTAGAACCAATATCAAATAAGGTATAGACTTCACAAGAGTTTATGATTAGCTTACCCATGATAACTTCATTCGATTTCCTCGCTTTTTGGAAAGTTACGAAAAGCGCTCTCACTTGAACCACCGACTTTGACTTATCTGGGACAGCCTTTGGTGTCATCATTGTGACGCCCCCAAAATAGGTATACATCACCCATCTTGGGTCGCCAGATACATGGTACTGAATACAAATACAAACTAATTATACAACAGTCATGTAAAATACGACAAAACATATGTTGTGAGTTTTAATACAAATATTGTCTTCTAGACAATATCCACTCTCAGAATAAGTCCTCATTACAATTATTATCACACTATTTCATAGAATAGTGAGGACTACTAATGTTATCCTCTGGACTATCACTCCGTTCCCCGACTAGTCCCTGCTACGTTCTCATTTCCTGAAGAGAACAGTGAAAGAAAGGGTGAGCTCAACTAGCCTAGTAAGAAATATTATGACTAAGATAATGCAGGATAAATTATCATTAGCCTTCAACAATGTTAAACTGATAAAATACATAGACATCAAGTTTAACTGCAACGGAATAAGCAATCCATTAAAAGAGTCAAGTAGAGAATAAAATATACTATCTTTAATGATTTAAAAAGGTTTTTCATCACTTTTATCGCTGAGACTCGGCTTAATAAATAATTCACATCATCCCTGCACTACGACCAAGGATATTCATTAGTATCACGACCACAAATTATCCATGCACTACGGGCCAAGGATATTCGTGTATTCATCAATGGTTATGATCATGCCAACAACTGTCCATCAATGCATTACGGGCCAATGAGGACTTTTACCACATCATTTGTAACATTACGGTCATGATTATACCGAATAATGCTTGGTCATAATCATACCAAGTCCATCTATGCACTACAGGCCACAGATGACTTTCAAAAATATAAACATGAGGATGATGACAATGATATAAGAATTCAATAAAACAAGTTCAAGAATTAGTTTATCCAGGAACTAAAAATGTCCAAATTGTCAACATGATACTTCTTTGTAGAGTAAAATTCAAGAATGCTCAGAAGAATATTTCCATGAAAAGATACTGGATGAAGCGCAAATATCAAGGATTTTCCACTAATTTCATGGAGTATAGAAGTCAAAACTTTAACCAACTGAGTATAATAAAGAATGGAATAACAAAAGAAATCACCAGGCATGTGATAAAACCTTGCAGCAAAAGTTATTCCAATGAGAATAATAAATACGGAACCGTGTCCCGCCAGTAAAACGCATGCATGTGATATTCCAATGTAATAATAAATAATGGAACCGGTCCCGGCGTAAACGCACGCATGAGGATATTAAGCGAGAATAATAAATAATGGAATAATAAATAATGGAACTAGGTCAAAGTGAAATTGCACCAAGCGAGGATATTCCAAATGTAATAATAAAGAATGGAATAACAACAGAAATCACCACGCATGTGATAGGCCAAATGCATGAGTTATTCCAATAGAATAATAATTAATGGAACCAGGTCAGACGTAATACACACCGATAGGATATTCTGAGAGAATAATAAAGAATGGAATAATAGAAGAATTTCACCATGTATGCGGTACTTTGCATAAACAGGTTATTCCAACATAATAATAAGGAATGGAATAATAGAAGAATTTCACCAAGTATGCGGTACTTCGCATAAACAGGTTATTCTAACATAATAATAAAGAATGGAATAACAGAAGAATTTCACCAAGTATAGGGTAGCTCAGCAGATACTGAGTTATTCCAATGTAATAATAAAGAATGGAATAATGAGAAGAATTTCACCATGTATGCGGTACTTCAGCATGTACAAAGTTATTCAACATAATAATAAAGAATGGAATAATGTAAGAATTTCACCAAGTATAGGGTAGCCAGCGTATCTGAGTTATTCAATGTAATAATAAAGAATGGAATAATGAAGAATTTCACCAAGTATAGGTAGTAGCACAGATATCTGAGTTATTCCAATGAATAATAAATAATGGAATAATGTAAGAATTTCACCAAGTATAGGGTAGGCCAGCGTGATACTGAGTTATTCCAATAGAATAATAAATAATGAAATAATAGAAGTTCTCTTCATGAATACGAAAGAAATAATACCCCTTACGAGTACAACAAATAATATCCCTTACCGTTAAAGAAACTGGATATCAAAGTAGTGAAGTAGCAGAAAACTCTTCCTCTTTCTCTCTATAATTTCTCTCTCTAGAGTTTCAGTGAATTCGTAAGAAATAATGAAGGAATGAGCTTCTATTTATAGAAGAATGGATTGAATAGTAACTAATTCATGAACGGTCCAGATTAATTTACTTTTAAACGGACGGTCCATATTAAAACTTACAGCAACGGTCCATACTGATTCACTATTAAAACTTTAAACCAGCGATCCATATTGATTTACTATTAAAACTTTAAACCAGTGATCCATACTGATTTACTATTAAAACTTTAAACCATTGATCCATATTGATTTACTATTATAAATTCAACCAACGGTCTGAAAAATTAGCACATCTCCTCAAGGAATAATATTGTACCCAAAAATAATTTGGACCGAAAAGAAATATATTGTTCGGGTGAATAGTAACTCGTGAATAGTACTCCGACACAAAAAGTGTCCCGAATACCCGATTGAACAATATAACCTCCAGACATCAATTATCATCGGAATAGATGTCGATTTCTACTAACACAAATAATTCCAACACAATAAAACTATCAAATTCATCTTTAATCAACACGAACTTATTCATCATTAATATTATAACTCACAATATTTAACAAACAAAGTTGTTCCCGTGAAAGAGGGGCTTTCCAATAAGGATTTCTCCTTATTGGCAAGCAATTAGTGACCAAACCTCTCCTCGATGTAACTTCTAGACATTATAAATATTGTAATTTAATAATATGAATAACTTTGTCGTCTCAATTATTGATTTAATAATATAACATATAATGCACGGATGATACACGACAATAATCGAATCAATAATATGAGAGATATGATGCGCAATTCTTGTAGCAATAATTGAGTATAATCGAGTGATTTCTCACGTAAGCATCAACAATCAATATGAAGGTGCTACTTTATGCAACGACCCAGCGTATCTTGTACTTTTACTAATTGAGTAGTTCAACAAGATTAATCGTAAAACTTCCGCCGTTATTTTCATAAAATATTTTTGTCGCTTTCTCAATCCGACAATAATTACATTATGGGTCCACCAATGATTCTAGGTAGGTTATACGAATATTCCCGCTAAAACGAATATTCCCCACCAATCGAATATAATACAACAACTTGCATACTTTGCAAAATTTATAAATACTACCCACAATTATAACATTATCTCAAATCCACACCATAATATTAAAAAAAAAATATTTCGAGAAAATTAAATCTTTATTCGTAAAATTTGGGATTTTACAATCATTGCCACTAGAATTGACTTTCGTTATAGGGCATATTCCACCCGCAACTGCTTCGTCGTACTCTTGATCCATGATCTGAATTATTAATCTTCGATCCATATCAAATTGGGGATAACCACAATGTACAGGGTAATTCAAAACTCGATGTTGGATTCTCCCAATTGCTGTCCAAAAAGAGAAATACATATCATCTATTTTAGCCTTCTTGGATCGGACTTCTCTTTCCACAATATCAACGCGTCATGCGGCTTTTACCCATGCATCCTTCATTCTCACTCGTTCAGTTGTTTCTTCTTTCAGCTGATCCTTGACATTTAAATTCTCAGATTCCAGCTTTATTATCTTATACTCTGCCAAAGAGTGCTTATGTTCAAACATCACATATCGGGTAACACAATCTTGAATTGTTGTATCCCTTTGCTCCACGACCGTCTGTCGTTCTTCAGCCTGCTCTTCTAACTCATGAATACGATTTTGCAGTTTTATATTTTGATCATAAAATTCTCCTAATAAATCCTCCTCAGGTTCCTCTTCTTCCTCACTCTCAGCTGCTACATCTGCGACTAGCTCGGGTGCAACTATTAATTCTTCACTCACCATATGGATATCTCTAATTTCTTCTTCGCTTGACATCTTACAATCAAGTTTAATAACTTAATTAGTACTCCCCAATAAAATCTTTGTTATAACAAAATATTATACTCCAATATTTATTCTTTAAATGAATCTCCTCGATTCATCACTTAAAACTCTATATGAGTTCATATCTTGATATTCAGATGTCATTTTCAAATACTGCCACAAAACAAGGGTTAATTGACATGCCACATATTATCCCTATATTCCGACCAACCAATTAGGTCATACTAGCGAACGATTTAACCGCCTCTCCCCTCCTAGTTCTAGTCACACATCTCAGCCAGATATCATATCCCTAAGCTTTGATATCAACTGTGACGCCCCCAAAATAGGTACACACAACCCATTCTGAGTCGCCAAATACATGGTATAAAATTCAAATACAAACTTCATTAATACAATACGACAAAACGTAGCTGAGAGTTTTAGCACGAATATTGTCTCGTAGACAATATCTAAACTCAAATAGAGTCCTCATTACAATTATTATCACACTATTTTATTGAATAGTGAGGACTACTGCAGCCACCATCTTGGACCGTCACTCCATTCCCCGACTAGTCCCGAATATGTTCTCATTTCCTGAAGAGAATAATGAAAGCAAAGGGTGAGCTCAACTAGCCCAGTAAGAAATATTATGACTAAGATAATGCAGAATAAATTATCGTTAGCCTTCAACAGTGTTAAACTGATAGAATATAATAAACAACAAGTTTAATTACAGCTGAACAAGCAATCCATTAGAAGAGTCAAGTAGAGCATGATATCTACTATCTTCTATGATTTAAAAGTTCATCATCAATATTTTATCGCTATAACACAGCTCCATAATAATCCACATCACTGAATTATCCATGCACTACGGGCCAAGGATATTCATTAGTATCACATCCACGAATCATCCTTGCACTACAGGCCAATGATATTTGTTATTATTACCAATGGTCATGATCATGCCAACAACTGTCCTACAATGCACTACGGGCCAATGATGACTTTTACCACATCATTTGTAACATTACAGGTCATAATTATACCGATACATAATTCCTGGTCATAATCATACCAACAACTGTCCATTAATGCACTACGGGCCAATGAGTACTTTCATCACAATATAAGCATGAGGATGATGACAATGATATAAGAATTCAATTAAGTGAAAGCAAGGATAAATTTTAAAGATTTATAATTCAATTTATCCAGAGTTCAAGAATGTCCAAATTGTCAACATGATAACTGCTTTGTGGAGTAAAATTCAAGAATAATATTGTATTAAAAATAATTTGGACAGAAAAGAATTTAATTTTTGTCATGAATAGTACCCGAGTGAATAGTACCCTATGAATAGTACTTCGGGAATAGTACCCCGGCATGAAAAGATTAAAAATAAACAAGAATATTCAGAATAATATTTCCGTGAAAAGATACTAGATGAAGCGCAAATTTCAAGGATATTCTACTAATTTCAAGAAGACTAATACTTAACAAAATGAGTGTAGAATTCAGAATCTGAAACGAAATAATATTACTAACATACTATAGAGTATGGAAGAAAATATTATTTCTTACGAATTTTGAACAAAAATAATATCCCTTACTGTTGAACGAAAATAATATTCCTTACGAATATTAAACGAAGATAATATTCCTTATGAATATTGAACGAAAATGATAATCCTTATGAATATTGAATGAAAATAAAATTTCTTACGAATACAAAAAATAATATCGTAAGCGAATATGAAATAAATAATACCCCTTACCTTAAAAAGAGAGAAATTTTGACTGGTATATCAGAGATATTTTTGAAGAAAACTTATACTATTTTCTACACTCAAAACTTCCTTAAACTCTAAAGAAATATGCTCAATATTATAGAAGAAGAATTCTCTGATTCTGGTGTGATTTTCATTTCTAAACTAAGCATCCTATTTAAAGGAGAATGGCATTATACTATTTAAAAAAAAAATCACGGGTGAACAGAAGAAAATCATGGGCGCTAAATTCGTTTCAAATTTTGATTTTTACTATTCATTACTGTGCAATAAAATATTCTAATGAAATAAAAACTTTATAAAAAATATAATATATTCTATTTAAAATATAATAAAACAAACCTTGTATAATATATATATATATATACACACGTCACTTTCTCCAACCACCACACACACACACACACACACACCCTCACACACATGTGTGCACACACACACACACATCCACATCACACACTCACACACCTTATATATATATATATATAGAGAGAGAGAGAGAGAGAGATTCCGGTTCCAGTTCGGACTCCCGCACGCTACTAAAATGCGGACTTTGTTTTACTTTTTTTTAAAACAACTAAAAAAAAGTTTAATAGTTTAAACTGTACATACCTGTTTTGTTATATGTATCCAAATCACACCCAAAATACTGTATTATGTAAAAATTCCAGTTCCATAAAATATTAAACTTTTCGTTTTAGTTATTTTAAAAAAAAAGCAAAAAAAAAGCCGTAATTTAATAAAAATCGGGATCTCTTGATGGATCTCAACAGTTATATATATATATATATATATATATATATATATATATATATATATACTTTCTAATGATGATTTTGAAAAAAATGAGTAAGTAGGGGTCCATGTAATAAGTCAAACTTACAACAAATACTTCATAAAATACCCCTCTATTTAATTCAATTCAATTGGCTTCACTAAACACATTTTTGAACGGCAATTATTCATTATTAATATTATAACTTGCAATATTAATAACCAGATCATTCCCAGGAAAGAGGGGGCTTTCCGATAAGGATTTCTCCTTATTGGCGCGCAATTAGGTGACCAAACCCCTTTCCTCAACAGAACTTTCTTGACATCGTTAATAAAGCAAATAATAATATGAATAATTTTTTTATCTCAATTATTGATTTAATAATATAAAATATTATGACAATAATTGAATCAATAATGTGAGATACTATGCAGCAATTACTGTGGTAATAATTGAGTATAACTGAGTGACTTCTCACGTAAGCATCAATAATCAAAGATACTGCACAATATCGGGTGCTACTATGCAACCACGTGTATTACTGTACTTTTATCACCGGGTATTTCAACAGTTAACGGTAAAACTTTCGTCATTATTTTCTAAAAAGATAATTCTGTCGTTTTCTAACTCAGACAGTAATTTCGTAGCGGGGTCCACCAATGATTGTGCCGTCATACGGATATTCCCCGACAAAAAGAATATTCCCCGACCAAATGAATATTTTATGACAACTTGCTTACTTTGCAAAATTTATAAATATTACCCACAACTATAACATTATATCAACTCACACCATAATATTCAAAAAAGATATTTCGAGAAAATTAAATCTTTATTCATAAAAGTTGGGGTCTTATATATATATATATATATATATATATATATATATTTCTGACTTTCTCTCTCTCTACCTCAGTCCCTCTCAAAATAAAAACTCCAAAAGCAAAGAGAGCTATTATAACACGTGATGAGAGAGAAAAATAAGGAAGGGTTAAAAAGAGAAAGTAGCGTTAAGGGTTCCAAATAGAACCAATGGTATAAATGGTGATAAAAAATATTTTAATATCATTTTATATTTCTTATCTCCCATAAAAAATCTCATTTATTATATTCGTAAGTATTAAAGAGGTATTTTGTTTTATGTTTATTTTTAAATGTAATAAATTTGTTAATTTTGTAATTAGATTGAAAATTATAAATTTTTAGTTTAGTAATAATGACTTGATAGGAAAATAACAATGAACAATTTTAAAATCGAAATTGTTATTTTATATTATTGTTTGTAGAAAATGACTTTTTTATGAAATATAAAAATTATGAAATGACATTTTCTTGTAATAAAATGGATATGATCTAATAATTCAACTTCAACAATGTCTTTTCTTTCAAATTAGGTTGTGACATTATCAATATATTTTAATATTATTTAATATCGTATACATTTCATCTAAAATATAAGATCTTTGTTGACTTTTTAACAATTAATATAAGCTATAAGATATATTAGAAGTATACAAAAGTCTATCAAAGTCTTAGTAAAAATTCTATAAAGGTATGTCACTTATTTTATGGAGTCTTTAAAAGTAATTTTAAAAGTCTTTAAAATTTATTAAAATCCACAAACTCTACAAAAGTCTGTCACTTAAAAAAAGCATTTAAAAGTCTTTACTGAATACACTGTAACACCCCGAAATTTATGAAATGAAAGTATTTAATTTTCTTATAATTATTATTCTATTTAGTAAATGGTTAAATTGATAAAAGGTTAAAATTAAGGGTGATATGTGAAAATTTTACAAAATAAGTAAGTTGTCATAAAATATTCTTTTGGTCGAGGAATATTCTTTTTGTCGGAAAATATCCGTACGACGGCACAATCATTGGTGGACCCCATAACGGAATAACTGTCGGATATAAAAAGCGACATAAATAACTTTTTATAAAAAATAACGGCAAAAGTTTTACCATTACCTGTTGAAATATCCCGTGATAAAAGTACAGTAATACGCGTAGTTGCATAGTAGCACACGATATTGTATAGTATCGTTAATTATTGATGCTTATGTGAGAAGTCACTCAGTTTTATTCAATTATTATCACAATATCATTTGCACAATATTTTATATTATTAAATCAATAATTGAGACGACAAAGTTATTCATATTATTATTTGCATTATTGATGATGTCTAGAAAGTACTGTCAAGGAAAAGGTTTTGGTCACCTAATTGCGCGCCAATAAGGAGAAGTGTTTATCGGAAAGCCCTCTTTTTCCTGGAAATGATCTGGTTGTTAATATTGTGAGTTACAAATGATGAATAAATGTTATTAAAAATATGTTTTGTGAAGCCAAGTAATTTGAGATAAATAGAGAAAATTTTTATGAAGTATTTGTTGTAATTTTGGCTTATTATATGGCCCCCCACTTACTCATTTTTCAAAATTATCGGTAAAATGTTATCTTATTTTATATATATATATATAATGGTCACGTTGGGGGGGGGGGGAACTTGGTCGGGAGGGAGTATTATTCCTATTATATATATATATATATATATATTACAAGTTTTGTTTTTTATGCAAAATAAAATATATTATATTTTATTGTTTGCATAGTACTGCGCAGTATAGTAAATTCAAAAAAAATCGAACGCCAGTGATTTCATCGAATCTTTTATTGTGCGTCCGTGATTATTTTTTCTTAAATAGTATCTTGTCATTCTCCTATAAATAGGATGCTCAGTTTAAAAATGAAAAATACACCAGAATTAGAGAATTCTTCTTCGATAATATTAAGCATATTTCTTTTGAGTTTAAGGAAGCTTTGAGTGTAATAAATAGTGAAATTTTTTTTCAAAAATATCTCCGTTATTCCAGTCGGAATTGCTCTCTTTTTGAGGTAAGGAGTATTATTTATTTCATATTCGCTTACGATATTATTTTTCGTATTCGTAAGGAATTTTATTTTTGTTCAATATTCATAAGGAATGTTATTTTTGTTCAATATTCGTAAGGGATATTGTTTTCGTTCAATATTCAAAAGGAATATTATTTTCATTTAATATTCGTAAGGGATATTATTTTTGTTCAATATTCATAAGAAATAATATTTTCTTCCATATTCTGTAGTATGTAAGTAATATTATTTCGTTTCAGATTTTAAATTCTACACTCATTTTGTTAAGTATTGCTTCTATAATCCTTGAAATTAGTAAAATATCATTGAAATTTGTGTTTCATCTAGTATCATTCCATTGAAATATTTTTCAGAACATTCTTGTTAAATTTTAAGCTTTTCATGTCGGAGTACTATTCATGGGTACTATTCATACATACAACACTATTTATACGTACGATACTATTCATACGTACGGTACTATTCATACGTACATCACTATTCATGAAATATTATTCATGGGGTACTATTCATGAATCACTCGGGTACTATTCACCCTGGGAACTATTCACGATAAAAAAATGATTCTAGTCTATCTAAATTATTTTTGATACGTGAATATTATTCTTAAATTTTATTCCACAAAGCAATATCATGTTGACAATTTGGACATTCTTAAACTCTAGATAAATTTATTTATAAATCTTTAAAATTTATCCTTGCTCTCACTTATTTGAATGTTTATATCATTGTCATCATCCTCATGCTTGTATTATGATGAAAGTCCTCATTGGCCCGTAGTGTATTGATGGACAATTATTGGTATGATCATGACCATGGGTTCTCTTCGGCCAAGGGTGCAAAGATGAATTGTTGTTTGGCATGATCATGACAACTGGTGATAATAACGAATATCCTTGGCCTGTAGTGCATGGATAATTCGTGGATGTGATAATAACGAATGTCCTCGTTGGCCCGTAATGCATTGATGGAATGTTGTTTGGTATGATCATTACCATGGGTTCTCTTCGGTCAATGGTGCAAAGATGAATTATTGTTTGGCATGCTCATGACCATTTGTGATACTAACGAACATCCTTGGCCCGTAGTGCATGGATAATTTGTGGATGTGATAATAATAAATATGTTTGGCCCGTAGTATATGGATAATTCATGGATGTGATATTAACGAATATCTTTGGCCCGTAGTGCATGGATAATTCGGTGATGTGGATTATTTATTTTACAGACAAATGATGTGGTAAAAATCCTCTTTGGTTTACGTGCATAGATGGACTGTTGATTATTAGTTTTACAGTTGTATGTCTTTGGCTCATAGTGCAAAGATGGACTGTTGATTTACCTGATTATAAATATGAATTGTGAATTTAACTATAATATTTGGTGGTTCGGGTGAAGACAGGTGATGAAAGTTCTCTTTGTCTTGGGTACAAAAAGAACTGTTGATGGATATTATGGGGATATAATATTAATGATGGACTTTTAATTTGTAAGAGATAGTAGACATTATGTTCTACTTGACTCTTCTAATGGATTGTTATTTCCGTTGCAGTTGTTGATCTAAAACTTGTTGTCTATTATATTCTATCAGATTTTTTCCTGTTGAGGACTAAGGATAATTTGTTTTATATTATCTTAGTCATAATATTCTTTACTAGGCTATTTATGCTCACCCTTTTGCTTCATAATTCCTTTTAGGTAATAAGAGTGTAGCTGGGTCGAGTGGGGATAACAAGGGAATAGTGTGATGGTCTCAATACATTATAAAACTCGGCACTCTCTATCTCAACATCTCACCCAATCCCCCAATTGGATTCACCCACTTCCGTCAAAGTTCGAGTCAAAGCCACCAGCTTGAACTTCGCTAATTACCTCCAAATTCTGGGAAAGTATCAAGAAAAGTTCCCATTACCAGGCTCCGATTTCTCCGGCATCGTCGAATCGATCGGACCCAACGTGACCAAATTCAAGGTCGGCGATCTTGTTTGTGGTTTCGGCTCTGTCGGTTCCTTTGCTCAATTCACCGTCGTTTATGAGCAGGGGCAAAATCAGAATGTATTTATAGGGTTTAAAATATATCAATAAAAAAAATTTATTTATTGACGGCGGAGCAAGGAAGCAACAACGGCCACCGACTAAAGGTGGAGAGACGCGGCTGAGGGGCTGAGGAGTGAGCGGCGGAAGAAACGAAGAAAAACTGAGGAAGAGGCTAAGAAGAAAAATAGAATCTATTTATATCTTATGCCTAAATCCTGATAAGATGATAGAATTAATTTTTTCCTAAGAAGCAGGTCGAGATATCCCCGCCCCCTAATTACGCCTTTCATCATTACGCCCCCAAAATAGGTATACATCACCCATTCTAAGTCGCCAAATATATGGTACAGAAACAACTACAACTTTTATTATTATAATTGTCGTGCAAAATACGACAACACACATGCTGTGAGTTTAAATACAAATATTATCTTCTAGACAATATCCACACTCAAATAAGTTCTCAATACATTTATTGATACACTATTTTACAAAAATAGTGAGGACTGCTAAAACAACTGTCTAGGACCATCACTCTTTACTCCGACTGGTTCTTGCTATATTCTCACCTCTTGAGAAGAAAAATGGAACAAAAAGGAAAAGGGTGAGCTCAACTAGCCCAGTAAAGAATATTATGACTAAGATAAAGAACAACAATTTATCGTTAGCCTTCAACAAATCAGATAAAATATAATGGACAACCAGTTTTAGATCAATATTCACAGCGAAAATAACAATTCATTAGAAGAGTTAAGTAGAGAATGAAATCTACTATCATCTATGAATTTAAAAGTCCATCATCAATATTTTATCCCTGTAACATCAATCAATATACATCTTGAATCAAATATTCATCTTTGCACTACGGCCAAAGATATTCATTTGTATCACCAGTTGGTCATGTTCATCTCAACACCTGTTCATCTTTGCACTACGAGCCAAAGATATTCATAAGGTAATCATACATTTTTGCACTACAGGCCAAAGATATTCATAAAGTATCTCCATTAAGAACTGAGGATGATGAAAAATATTTTAGAGAACGAATCCAGTGTGACCAAAGGATAAAGATTAGAGATTCGTACTTTAGATAATTCAAGTTTAAAAATACTCCATAATAAATCATAATGGAGTAAACTTCAAGAATGAAGATCAAAACATGGATTCAATTTCAAGAATAAGGGTAACAATAGATAACTTGGAAAGAAAAAAAATAATTTTTTCTTTTGTGAACGATGACTAAGTGAATGATGAGTCGTGAACGAAGACTTCGTGAACAAGAATCGTGAACAAAGACATACTGATCATGAAAAGTTCCAAATTTGATTAAAAGTTCAGATCAATATTCCTATGAAATGATATTAGATGAAGCGAAATCTCTAATCATTTCAGGAATTATAGAAGCAATACTTACCATAGTAAGTTCAAATTTAGGAATACAAGATGAAATAATATTGCTCACGTAATATGGAGTATGAAAGAAAATAATATTTCTCACGAGTATTGCAATAAAATAATATCCTTTACCTTAGTAGAAACTAGATTTGACTGGAATATCAGATATTATTCTGAGAAAATCTTGCAGAAAAACTATGCTCAAAATATTCTTATACTCAAGAAAAATACTCACAATAATTTAGAATAAGAATTTCTGAATTTTGAAGGTGTGATTTAGGAAGGAGGGGTTACCCCCTATTTATAGCAATAGAAGGAGAAAAGAAACAGATAATGTGCGCCCAACATTTCTTCTTTTTCTCCTCTACCTAACATTATGCCTAACATTTCATATTTTCATATGGGTGGGGCCACCCTTTGAAAAATGATTTGCAGGAAAGTTTCTCCACCAATTAATCAAGTGGTCCCATGGAAAAATTATGTTACTAGCACATGGTTGAACCAAAGAATACCTACACCAGTTTTTGAAAAACAAGGGAAAATAAAGGCAAGCTCCTCATTTTTCAATGCCTAACATATCAATTCACAATTGGTCAGGCCCACCATTTGGAACAAGTTTTACAGGCAACGTACAATATCCACCCACCAATTCCACCAACCAAATCCACCAAATAATGTTCCAAACTACTTTTTTGAAAACAAGTATTCATAAGCATTTTGATTACTTCCGTTTCTAATTAACCACATGCTTATATATTATAATAATATTACTATTAAATAATTATAATATATTATAATAATGTATATGAATGAATATTTTATTGGAGAAAAATAATTGCCAACTTTCAACAAATAATTCCTGCAAAATTCCTTCATTTATATCCACATAAAATAATTATTTCCTTATCATAAAAATCAATAATTACTTATTCACAAATAATATTACAGAATCACAATAATGACAACCAGGCCGTTCCCAAGAAAGAGGGGGCTTTCCGATAAGGATTTCTCCTTACTGGCGCCCAATTAGGTGACCAAACCTCTCCTTGACAGAACTTTCTAGACATTGCCAATAATGTTATCTAATAATATTATTCAAATAATATGAATTATTGATCTGATAATGGGAAATACTATGCAATGACAATTATTGAAACAACAATAATATAAAATATCAACGTAGTAATTATTGAATCAATAAAATAAAATATTGAGCAAAGAATTATCGTGAATAATTATCGAGTAAAGTCTTCTTCACGTAAGAAACAATAATTCAAAAATACGTTGTAATATT
Organism: Panax quinquefolius; assembly: GCA_020205615.1. Classification (NCBI taxonomy): domain Eukaryota; kingdom Viridiplantae; phylum Streptophyta; class Magnoliopsida; order Apiales; family Araliaceae; genus Panax; species Panax quinquefolius. Next base: position 129,829,291 of record CM035155.1, on the reverse strand, counting down.
GTGTGCATCTTTGTGCAACCACGCCAGACATCGTATTTTAACCACCGTGTAATCCAACAAGTGTTAAGCAGTAACAATTACGCCGTTATTTATAAAAACTCAAATTTGTCATTTTCTTCATCCGACAGCTTATTCGTTATGGGACCCATAAATGATCGCTATGGCCATCGCATTGGATATTCCCGACAAGAAGAATATTCCCCGACCAAACGAATATTTCCCGACAACAATGATTATTTTATAACCACTTGCTTATTTTGTAAAATTTACACATTTCACCCATAACCAAAGTATTATATCAAATTATAACCTTACTATTTCAAGATAATAAATAGAGAAAATTTAATTTTATTTATAAAAAGTTGGGGTCTTACAAACCTCTCCTCCTTATAAAATTTCGTCCTCGAAATTGACGTACGTACCTAGAATGTCGAAAAGGTGAGGGTACCTCGCTTTCATTTCTGATTCCAACTCCCAGGTCATTTCCTCAATAGCATGGTTCCTCCACAAAACCTTGACTTGTGGTATAACCTTTGTTCGTAGGATATGCTCTTTCCTATCCAATATCTCGACAGGTACCTCCTCGTACGTTAAATCTTCGGCAATCTCATCTGGTTCTAACACAATAATGTGGTTCGGGTCTTTCACATATTTACGAAGCATAGATATATAAAAAATATTATGAACACGAGACATGCTTGGAGGTAATGCGAGTCTATAGGCCACATTTCCTATTCAGTCAAGAATCTCAAATGGACCAACAAATCGTGGATTGAGCTTTCCTCTCTTCCCGAATCTTGTAACTCCCTTCCATGGAGCAATACGTAACAGTACATGATCTCCAATATTAAATTCCACATCCTTTCGATGAAGATCAACATAAATCTTTTGTCGATCCTGTGAGGTCTTTATACGTTGCTGGATCATTTGAATCTTTTCTGTAGTTATGCGTACTAATTCTGGTCCCAACAACGTTGCTTCACCCACCTCATCCCAACATACTGGAGAACGACATTTTCGTCCATACAACGCCTCGAATGGAGCCATGCCTATACTTGCTTGATAACTGTTGTTGTAGGAGAATTCCACCAATGGCAAGTACTTATCCCAACTTCCTTTGAAATCTAGGACACAAAGTCTTAATAGATCTTCAAGGGTTTGAATTGTCCTTTCCGATTGCCCATCCGTTTGAGGATGGTATACCGAACTGAATCGTAAATCCGTGCCCATAGCTTTCTGCAAGCTAACCCAAAATCGTGAAGTGAATCTTGGGTCACAATCCGAAACTATGGATATTGGCATGCCATACAATCTCGCAATCTCATTCACGTACATACAAGTAAGACGTTCAAGGGAATAAGTCTCCCGTATAGGCAAGAAATGAGCAGACTTGGTTAATCTATCAACAATAACCCAAATCGCATCTATGCCTTGAGAAACTTTGGGAAGACCCGTAACAAAATCCATAGTAATGTGTTCCCACTTCCATTCCGAAATCTCAAGTGGTTGCAATGGACCTTTTGTCACTTGATGCTCTGCCTTTACACGTTGACAAGTTAAACACCTCGAGATAAACTCTACGATCTCTCTCTTCATATTGCTCCACCAAAATGTATGTCGAAGATCATGATACATTTTGGTACTCCCAGGATGGATTGCAAATGGTGTGTTGTATGCCTCCATCATGATTCTATGCTTCAAGTTAGAGTCGTTAGGAACGCAAAGTCTGGAGTTGACTCGAAGTATTCCCTCTTCATCGATTCTTGCTTTTGGAATAGCACCTTCTTGCACTTTCTTCTTCACACGTATCATCTCTGGGTCTGTGGTTTGAGCAGCTTTAACTTTATCTATTAAAGTCGGTTCTACTCGTATGTTTGATATCATCACGTGGGTACTTGGAGCCTTTAACTCTATCTCCATACTTTGCAAGTCATACAAAATGGGTCTTTGTGTTAACAACATTGCACTCGCATTCGCATATGATCTTCTACTCAACGCGCTACCACAACGCTTTTCTTTCCAGGATGATATTGAATGTTATGGTCGTAATCTTTTAACAGCTCGAGCCAACGTCGTTGCCGCATGTTGAGTTCTTTTTGGGTAAAGAAATATTTGAGGCTTTTATGATCCGTATAAATCTCCACTTTCTCCCCATATAGGTAGTGTCTCTAGATTTTCAACGCAAAAACGACTGCTGTTAACTCCAGATCATGAGTAGGATAATTCCTCTCATATTCTTTGAGTTGTCGTGAGGTATAGGCTATGACTTTTCCATGTTGCATGAGAACACATCCTAACCCTTTGCGTAAACATCATCAGAGATAACAAATCCATCCGAACCAGATGGTATTGTTAGAACAGGTGCCGAAATGAGTCTCCTCTTGAGCTCTTGGAAACTCTTCTTGCATTCCTCACTCCATATGAATTTTGTATCTTTTTGAGTCAGCTGAGTTAACGGAGTAGCGATTCGAGAAAATCCTTCCATGAATCTCCGATAATAACCAGCTAAGCCCAAAAAGCTACGCACTTCGATCACCGACTTCGGTTTCTCCCAACTTTGTATTGCTTCAATCTTTTCCGGGTCAACAGATACTCCATGTTTTGACACCACGTGCCCAAGGAATGCTACTTCCTTAAGCCAGAACTCACATTTCTTCAGCTTGGCATATAGCTTGTTATCACAAAGTCTTTGAAGTACCAGCTTCAAATGGTGCTCACGATCTTCACGGCTTTTGGAATAGATGAGGATGTCATCAATAAAGACAACAACGAACTAATCCAAATATTCCTTGAATACACGGTTCATCATATCCATGAAAGCAACATGATCATTAGTCAATCCAAAAGACATGACTAAGAATTCATAATGCCCGAATATCTCGCTTTTAATCTTCAACCGATGATATCCGTAACAAGGCGATTTTGAAATATCCTCGCTTTTAATCTTGTCATCAATGATAGGGATACCTATTCTCGAGGTCGATCAATTCCCGGTAGTCAATACAAAGTCGCATACTCTCGTCTTTCTTCTTTACAAATAAAACAGGAGCACCCCAAGGAGATGTACTAGGACGAATGAAACCGATGTCTAACAATTCCTGTAGTTGGACTTTTAACTCCTCGAAGTTCAATAGAGCCATTCGATATGAGGTTTTAGAAATGGGCTTTGTACCTGCTCAAGATCAATAAAGAATTCAACTTCACGCTCGGGGTAGACGGGAAGTTCTTCAGAAATACGTCAGAAATTCACTAACAACATAAATATTATTCAAATCGACGTGTTTTTGTTCAAGTCCATAATATGGGCTAAGAAGCTTCGACATCCATTTTTCAATAAACGAATAGCTTTATGGCTTGATATGAGCGGTGATCGATTTTAGTGGTTTAGTTGCTTGAATTCATATAACAGGTTGGTTAGGAATATGAAAACTAACAACCTTACGAAAATAATCAATTTTGGCATGATGATTGGTTAACCAATCAATCCCTAAAATCACATCAAATGCAAGTATCTTTAAAGAGATAAGATCAACAGGTAATGTGATTGTGCCAACTTGGAGCAAGAAAGATTTATACACGGTGGATGTAATAGAAGTTTCTCCTAACGGAGTCTCCACAGATAAGTCAAAGTCTAATTTCTCCGGAGTCAAGTTTAAACGTTGAGCACAAGCAGGAGAGATAAAAGAATGGGTAGAACCGGTATCTAGTAAGGTATAAACTTCGCAAGAGTTCAAGATTAGCTTACCCGTGATCACCTCGTTCGGGTTTCTTGCGTTTTGGCCAATCACGACAAACGCCCTCCCTTGAACCACCGACTTTGTTTTGTCCGTATTCGCCTTTGGTGCCGCCGTCCCAATTGGACTTGACTTCGCTACCGGACAAAATTGGGCTATATAACCGTCTTTTCCACAATTGAAACACACCTTGGAAGGCTGTGAACAATTTGGACTTATGTGTCCCTCCTCTCCGCATTTATAGCATCCAACTGGCGGTCGTTCTCCTCCCCTAGAATTTGTTGTTGGTGCTGGTGTTGGTGCTGATATCTTCCCGTCATTGTTGAATCTCCTCTTTTTTGAAATTTCCACTTGACTCACCTCTCCTATTATCATGGTCACGATGACCACCAGAGTTGTTACCACTTTTGTCCGTATTTTTTCATCCTCGCTGGTTATCATCGCTCCGATGATTATTGTCACCGGTATGACCCTAGTTGTGGTCCCTCAGTTGAACATACTCACTATCTCGCTCTAATAATTGAGCCCTGTTAATCTGAATACAGAGAAAATTTGTGAGAGATAAGGTATTGACGAATCTCAGGTTTTAGACCTCTCAGAAACATCCGCGTCATACGTTCCTCATTTTCTACCAAATGAGCTGCAAACCTGGATAACTCCGTGAACTTCGCCTCGTACTGGGACACCGTCATGTTGTTCTGTTCCAATCTAATAAACTCTACCTCTTTCATATGATGAATACTTTCAGGAAAGTACTTGTCATTGAACAGTTTCTGAAATCTTTCCCAAGACATGTTAAAAGTGCAATTTGGTCTGAGTACGCTTCACGCGATTCCCACCAGTAATCTGCCTCACCACGGAACATAAAGGTGGCGAATGGAACCTTTTGTTCTTCCGTACATCCCAAGACATCTAATATCTTGATAATTTGCTTGACCCATGTTTTCGCCTTAATCGGATCTAGCTTTCCCCAGAAATCTGGTGGTCCCAACTCTTTGAACTGCTTGGCCGTGATAAACCGTGCGTTGCTATCATTTCCGCCCGTATTTTGTACACGAGTCTCCCTCGTCTGATTTTGCATGAACTGCAAAAAGCTTCTAAACATTCCATCATTCATCGTTTGCTCCATAGTGTTGTTTACAGGAGGAATATTGTCTTCCTGTTGCACGTTCTCCTGGTTAGTGATTGAAGGTTGTTTCACGGTCTCATACACTCCATTGTTAACGTTCTCATCTGCCATTCTTAAAAACTGCCATAAAATAGGGGTTTATTAAACAAATTAACATATCACATAATATCCCTATATTATGACCGACCAACAAATAAGCTTAGGTAGGACACACTAGCGAAGGATTTACTCGTCTCTCCCTCCTAGTTCTATTCCCCGATCTCCGCCAGAGACCATATCCCTAAGCTCTGATACTAACTGTGATGCCACCAAAATAGGTATACATCACCCATTCTGAGTCGCCAAATACATGGTACAGAAACAACTATAAATTTTATTATTACAATTGTCGTGCAAAATACGACAACACACATGGTGTGAGTTTAAATACAAATATTGTCTTCTAGACAATATCCACACTCAAATAAGTCCTCATTACATTTATTGATATACTATTTTACAAAAATAGTGAGGACTGCTAAAACAACTCTCTAGGACCATCACTCTTTATCCCGACTGGTTCCTGCTATATTCTCACCTCTTGAGAAGAAAAATGGAACAAAAAGGAAAAGGGTGAGCTCAACTAGCCCAGTAAAGAATATTATGACTAAGATAAAGAACAACAATTTATCGTTAGCCTTCAACAAATCAGATAAAATATAATGGACAACCAATTTTAGATCAATATATTAATTGAAATAACAATTCATTAGAAGAGTTAAGTAGAGAATGAAATCTACTATTATCTATGAATTTAAAAGTCCATCATCAATATTTTATCACTGTAACATCAATCAATATACATCTTGAATCAAATATTCATCTTTGCACTACGGCCAAAGATATTCATTTGTATCACCAGTTGGTCATGTTCATCTCAACACCTGTTCATCTTTGCACTACGAGCCAAAGATATTCATAAGGTAATCATACATCTTTGCACTATAGGCCAAAGATATTCATAAAGTATCTCCATTAAGGACTGAGGATGATGAAAAATATTTTAGAGAACGAATCCAGTGTGACCAAAGGATAAAGATTAGAGATTCGTACTTTAGATAATTCAAGTTTAAAAATACTCCATAATAAATCATAATGGAGTAAAATTCAAGAATGAAGATCAAAACATGGATTCAATTTCAAGAATAAGGGTAACAATAGATAACTTGGAAAGAAAAAAAATAATTTTTTCTTTTGTGAGCGATACCGTGAACAAAGAATCGTGAATGAGATGCACGTGTGATGTGAAATGTGAGCAAAGACTTCGTGAAAGTGAGCGATGGCGTGAAGCGATGCTTTATGAAAAGTTCCAAATTTGATTAAAAGTTCAGACCAATATTCCTATGAAATGATATTAGATGAAGCGAAATTTCTAATCATTTTCAGAATTATAAAGCAATACTTACCATAGTAAGTTCAAATTTAGGAATACGAGATGAAATAATATTGCTCACGTAATATGGAGTATGAAAGAAAATAATATTTCTCACGAGTATTGCAATAAAATAATATCATTTACATTAGTAGAAACTGGATTTAACTGGAATATCAGATATTATTCTGAGAAAATCTTGCAGAAAAACTATGCTCAAAATATTCTTATACTCAAGAAAAATACTCACAATACTTTAGAATAAGAATTTCTGAATTTTGAAGGTGTGATTTAGGAAGGAGGGGTACCCCCTATTTATACCAACGGAAGGAGAAAAGAAACAGATAATGTGCGCCCAACATTTCTTCTTTTTCTCCTCTACCTAACATTATGCCTAACATTTCATATTTTCATATGGGTGGGGCCACCCTTTAAAAAATGATTTGCAGGAAAGTTTCTCCACCAATTAATCAAGTGGTCCCATGGAAGAATTATGTTACTAGCACATGGTTGAACCAAAGAATACCTGCACCGGTTTTTGAAAAACAAGGGAAAGTAAAGGCAAGTTCCTCATTTTTCAATGCCTAACATATCAATTCACAATTGGTCTGGCCCACCATTTGGAACAAGTTTTACAGGCAACGTACAATATCCACCCACCAATTCCACCAACCAAATCCACTAAATAATGTTACAAACTACTTTTTTGAAAACAAGTATTCATAAGAATTTTTATTACTTCCGTTTCTAATTAACCACATGCTTATATATTATAATAATAATAATATTAAACAATTATAATATATTATAATAATGTATATGAATGAATATTTTATCGGAGAAAAATAATTGCCAACTTTTAACAAATAATTCCTGCAAAATTCCTTCATTTATATCCACATAAAATAATTATTTCCTTATCATAAAAATCAATAATTACTTATTCACAAATAATATTCTGTAATCACAATAATGACAACCAGTAGTTTCAGAAAAAGGGGCTTTCCGATAAGGATTTTCTCTTCATGGCGCCAAGCAATTAGGTGACCAAACCTCTCCTCGATGTAACTTTCTAGACATCGCTAATAATGTTATCTAATAATATTATTCAAATAATATGAATTATTGATCTGATAATGAGAAATACTATGCAATGACAATTATTGAAATAACAATAATATAAAATATCAACGCAGCAATAATTGAATCAATAAAATAAAATATTGAATAAAGAATTACTATAACAATTATCGAGTAGTGCCTTCTTACGTAAGAATCATTAATTTAAAAATATATGCAATATCGCGTATTCATCGCAGCAACCACGCCAGACATCGTATTTTAACCACCGTGTAATCCAACAAGTTGTTAATTCAGAATAATTACGTCGTTATTTATAAAAACTCAAATTTGTCATTTTTTCTTCATCCGACGGTTATTCCATTATGGGGCCCATAAATGATCGATCATAAATATTCCTCATTTAATATTCCCGAGAAAAAGAATATTTCCCGACAACAATGATTATTTTATAACCACTTGCTTATTTTGTAAAATTTACACATTTCACCAATAACCAAAGTATTATATCAAATTATCACCTTACTATTTCAAGATAATAAATAGAGGAAATTTAATTTTATTTATAAAAAGTTGGGGTCTTACATTGCCGATGAGAATGATTTGTGAGTTAATATATATAGGGGTGCTCAAAATTTTTGGTTTTTTTCTTAGAAGATCTGGATTTTTTAAGTCTGGAATTTTTTAATATTTAGGTTTTTTGGTATTTTAACACTTTTCAGTACCGGTAGCGGTAATGATTTTTTTGAATTTGATAAAAATCGAAATACCGAAAATACCAAAATTTAATAATTTAATAATTAATAGTTAATGTTTGTAATTTTATATATTAAATAATTTTTTATATATTAATAATTTCTATATAATAGTAGTTTTATTAATTTTTTTATATATATTAATAATGTTTTGTAGTTTTATTTTATATATTAATTATTATTAATAGTTAATGATTTCTTAGTTTTAAAAAATTATTAATATCTAAAAAATTATTTAATTATTATTAATAATTATATATATTACCATGCTTAATATATAACCGAAAGAAAAAATCAGTCTTAGATATTAGATTAAGGCAGCATCAAAAACCAAATAATTTAGCATCAGTTCGATTCTTATTTTTCTGATAATTTCGAATCGGTATCGGTTCGGTTTTTACTGATGAGCACCCCTAAATATATACATATACATAGATATAGATACCTTCTTGTCATGCCCCTAAATATCATAGATATCTTAGTTATCTATGAGGAACATTTGTGTTAAAAAATATATTTAAAGAATAATTTAATATATGTAGTAACAAATAGGAGGGTCAAATTTATAATTTAATCTCGTGTGGTTTGTATCGACTTAATTCCCAATAAAAAGACTAAGACTCCTACCCTCTATTCCTGACAGTTTCCTATATAAAACTGATCAGCAAGCCGTCACCGTAGAACGAATGCAACTCTGCGCCGCGCCGTCACTTTCACAGTCATGGCCACCAGGTACAATTCCTTTCTTTATTTATATATATATATATATATATATATATATATTAGTGTTTTTATATACAATTTCTATATATATTATATATATTAACAGGCGAATGAGAGTATTCAAGCGATGGATGAAACTACAAGGCATAGATTGTAGCGACGCACTCGACCTCATCGAAGAAGAAGAAGGAAACGACGGCGTATTGGTGAGAGCATTGTGCGATTTACACGAAGGAGACCTGGTGGCCACAATACCTAAACAGAGTTGCCTGACAATGAAGACGTCAGTTGCTCGGCACGTGATCGAAGACGCTGGGCTCGATGGCTACCTGGGCCTCTCCGTTGCGCTCATGTATGAGAAGAGCTTGGGCCCCCGATCTCCTTGGTTTGGTTATCTTCAGCTCTTGGCCCAATTTGGTGAGCCCATTCCCTTGCTCTGGTCTTTTCAGGAACTTGATTCTCTGCTCTCCGGAACTGAGCTCCACAAGGTTATTTCTTTTTCACCCTCAATTTATTTCATATATGTATATGGGCTAGTGTTTTTTATATATATATATATATATATATATATATATATATATATATTATGGAGTTAATTAGAGTAATGTAGATGATAATAATTTAACGGGGTGTCTCCTTTTTTAGTTAACTATTTATAGATTATAATTATTTCTGAGTTTGTATTTGGAAAGTCAAAAATTGGGTTGAATCCAATGAAGTTACTATTTATTCTTGAAGGCTTACTCTGTGTTAGCGTATTTTTAGTTAATTAGAATAATGTAGATAGTACTATTTATTTTTTTAAAGGCATACTCTGTGTTAGTGTATTTTGAGTTAATTAGAATAATCTAGAGGCTTAAATATGAATTAGTACCCTAAACTATAGGCCATATTCCACTTCCGTGATCCACCTTTCAATTTTGTTAATTAGGTGATTAAACTATCAATTTTTTCCAATTACACCAAATTGAACACGCCACGTCAGCAAACGTCAGCAATTGCTGACGTGGCTAATTGTGTGGGGTCTTAACAAACTTATGTGGCAAAAAAAATAATTTTTTATTCATTACATAAACAAATCTAATTTAAAAAAAGGCAAAATAGTCAGCAAACAAATCAAAAGTTAACAAACAGAATCGATTAAAGAGCAACCCCCAAAATCGATCAAAAAAAACCCTAGCTCCCTGAATCACAAATTGCTCAACAATTCTGGCGAACAAGGCCACCCACAGATCTTGTCCTCAAAGCTGAGATCAGGTACCTCATCTCTCTTCCCATGCCCGCCATCGTTGCCGTCTCCGGGCAAGCCTCCGCTAAATAAGAATAATCATTAATGTCTCAAAACAAATCCAAATTCATCAATATGATAAACAATACAAGCATATCTACAAAAAACAAATCAACCTGTAGCAGAGTCTTGGACACGATTGAAGTTTTAAATTTAGACTCAAAATTTAAACCTCTAAAGAAGTTATAAGATAGATTTAAAGAGGAGTAACCGGCACAGATGGATGTCGACACCGACACCGACGAGACTAGGTAGCAACTTTTTCTTTGCCTTTTGACTTCTTTTTGGAAGAGGAACTAAGTTTAACCGTATAAGAGGGTTTTGAAGGTTCATGCACCACAGCCATGTTTAATTCAAACTCATCTCCAAGCATAGAACATAAAAATTGTTCGGTCTCCTCTTTGCTCCCTGCTGAATCATTAAAACACTTCCCTCTAGTAGACTCCTTCCTCGGTTTTAACCTCACATAATCTTTTCCCAAAACCGTAGAAACCATGATAGAGTGATGTCGTCATCAGACTCAGACAAATCTTTTAATCGCTTGGAGTGTTTCATCGTTATTGGATTTGAGGAACAGAGCTTAAGGAAGATCATTGCAAACTGAATAGAGAGGAGAACGATTTTGGGTAATTTGGTTTGATAAAAGGATTTTTAGGATTGGCAATTGAATTAATAAAAGGATTTTTGGATTTTTGGTTTTATTTGTTTGAAGAATTAAATGAGTAGTTAAGTAGTATTGATATTAGTGTAATATGTAATATTTATGTATTTACATTTTTACCCCTTATTTATTCAAAATTATATCAAAAAATTATTTTTTAATATTTTTTTATTACACCTGTGTAGTAATTTACCACGTCTGCATGCCACGTCAACAATTTTTGACGTGGCAACCTCAATTGGATGGAATAGAAAAAAATCAATAGTGTAATCATCTAATTGACAAAATTGAAAGGTGGATCACTAAAGTGGAATATGGTCAATAGTTTAGGGTAATAAATTATATTTAAGCCTAATCTAGATGATATAAATTTAGTGGGCTGCTTCCTTTTTCAACTAAATACTTATAGATTGTACTCCCCCCGTTTCTAAAAGTTTGTCGTTTTAGAAGAAAAAATTTGTTCCAAAATATTTGTTGTTTACAACTTTCAAGAAGAATAAATTATTCACTTTCCTATATTACCCCTACCTTCTCTCATTGTCCCAAGAAATTCTCTCCCTTGTATTAATAGTTTTCAACTTCCCATAAAGGGGTAGTGATGGAATTTTAAACAAATTTTACTTGGTAAATGATACTTTCTTAATCTATGTGCCAAAACCTTAAACGACAATCTTTTAAGAACGGAGGTAGTAATTATTTCTGGGTTTGTAATTGCAAAGTCAAAAATTGGATTGAATCGGATGAAGTTAGGATTTATTCTTGAAGGCATCCTCCTCATGCCTCAGTCAGCAAATGGGGACCCTATTATAATTGTTAGTATTTATTTATTTCATGCATATTAAGGTTTATATTGGACATTTTTAGCTTTTCTTTTCAATAGACTTTTTTTTTCTTTTTTCAGTATTACATTTTAGGACTTAAATTTCTTATTGGGAAAATACTGAAAAAAAATGTGTTCAAGTAAGTCGAGCAAGCCTTAGAAATGTCAGCAAGTCAAATTGGACTCTATTTCCGGAAAAGTGGTCTGCATGTATAATTTTGTCACAAAGTGAAGTGGTTTCTTTACTGCTAATTCATATGATTGTAGTTAATATTTGGAACATTGTGATTTGAATAGTACTATTTTGTAGTCTCAATCTTACTTAAATTTGGGTTATTTCATAGAACTTTTGGTGTGACAATTGAAGTGATAAAAATATGTAACTGCAAGTGCACAGTGTCTATTGTAGATTTGGTAAGTGCAGGTCGAACCACAGAGATAAATCAATTCTTTAATATATCCTTAATTAATATTTTAGGCAAATTAGAAACAAAGATGGTGAAAAAGATTTATTAATTAAATTATGCAAACTATTAATTAATAACGGAAATTATTAATGAGAAAAGATACCTAGGAATCCGAATCCACTAAATACTAACATAATAAACAATTTCTTATTTTCCAAATTAATTCTTAAATTATTTTCCCTTCCCTTTAAAAAATAATGATTCATATAATTAATATGGGCAAACATAAGTTATGAAAAATTTACAGATTAACTATAACTTATCAAAACCTCGCAATCAATATAAAATTCACATGCAATTTGTGCGAAGGAAAATATAAAGGCAAAAACAATTAGGCACTAATTTCGGAACAAAAAGAAATTAATTAGTATGAAATACTTAGTTTCATCATCAACCTAGGTATTAAATATTTAACTAGCAATGCAAATTAATTTAAGACTACTAAATAATAATAATAATTTAATCAAATTTATTAAGCTATTATGGAAGCATGGTATGGTACAGAATACTTAGATGGAAAGAATTGAAGGCAAACAAATTAAAACTAAAGTAACATTAAAATAATAAAGTGGATTACAAAAACTCCATGATTAAGTCGTAGAATGAAAAAGAAAAAACAAAGGAATACTGCTTTCTACTTGCTTTCTACCGGATGTACTTAAAGAAAGGAAAATAATAATAAAAAGTGGTCCCCCTCTCTCTAAAACAAGAGGCTTATTTATAGTGAAAAATAAATTGTAACCTAATTCTAATACATTGTCTTCTTTTCTCTCTCTTATCTCTTTATTTCCAAGTTGACTTCAACTTCTTCATGATAATTTTTCAAAAGTCCCATGTTATCTTTAAAAGCTGGATAGTAATCTTTTATTTGCTCCCCAAGATATAAGATAAATATTACAAAACCAAATAAAATGTATTAATTAAATAAAATAAACATACAAAATAATAAATATGAGAATATTAAAATGTATAATTAATGTGTATATAAAATACCCCCATACCTATCTTTTGCTTGTCTCGAGTAAAATAAAATAAAACAAAAACTATACTAGCCAATTTTTGTAGGAAACACGATTGCACTTAGCATGTGCAACAAACCTTTAAACCCCAAGTGGACGAGTTTTGTCTCGTGAGGGTTTGCAGTGAATATACTCACAAAATTCAAAAATATTTTTGGGTTCAACAAATTATGAAATTGAAAGAAAACTTCTAAATATCCATGGACAAATTATATATAAGCAAGATTATATTCAAAATTACACTTTCACCTTATCAAAAATACTCAATTTTTATTTTAGACACCATCCTTCAAAAAAATAATTCCATGTGATGCATGCATGTGTATATGATGCAACTCCTAGTAGGTATTTTTACCATGAAAATCAAGCAAACTCATTTTTCTTTCGTCCTTTTTTTGCAATTTTTTTATTTTTTTATTTTTTTATTTCTTGAATTGTGCAATGTCTCGTTTTCTTTTAGGCTTTTCAGAGTTATTCATGTAGCGAGCGTTAGACCGATGACTCACAAACCAATTGGCTTTAGGGCACTAGGTGTAGAGACACCTCTAAGGGCTTTCTAACTCGAGTAACAAAAGCTATAAAACTAGACTAGTCAAGTTGCTTTTATTCATCACACTTTTCAGCGTAAATATCGATGCTTTCGAGGCTTGGATACCCAGTTATTTCGTTCAATGGACATTGAAATAATTGTTTATTTCTTTCAACTTTTTTCCAACTTTTTTTTTCAATTTTTTTCTCTTTTTTTTTCTTGAAATTGCTCGAATCATAGTTTATAACCCATAACTAAGAGTTGGTGCGAACGTGAAGTACAGAAATGCATATGAACTTTATTTTACTCAAGATGGTGTTTCAAACTAAGATTTTGTATCTTATCAAAAGTTCCAGAGTTCTAAATCTTTCAATCTTACTCATGAGTTTTTAACTCCATGGACACTTATTAGAATAAATTTAATCCATAAAAAGTCGAACAAAATTTTTCATTTTTCCAATTTTAATTTTTTTTTTACTTTTACAAAAAGAATTAATTTCCTAAAAAGAAGAGGAAAAGAAAAAATATATCTAATAATAATAATGCAAAACTCCCCCCATACGTAAGTCATGCATTGTCCTCAATGTATGCAAATGAAGAAAGAGAATAAAAAAAATGAAAGAATTGTACCTCATAGGATGGGGCAGGAACCGGATGACAATATTGTACAAAAGAAAAATACACGTACAAACTTACAAATACAAGTGCAGTGCTAGTCATTCTAAATTAGGTGGGTCAACAAGGTACACCACCTCCTCTGGTTCGTTTGGCATTTCTAAAAAGGGTTCGAGTCGTTGGCCATTCACTTTAAAAATTTTCCCACTATTTGGATTTTCAATATCGACTGTCCCATGAGAGTAAACTACCTCACTACAAAAGGTCCATCCCATCTAGAACGCAATTTGCCAGGAGATAGATGTAGCCTAAAGTTATACAAGAGAAATTTTTGACCAGGTGAAAATGATTTTCTCAAAATTAATTTATCATGAAACACTTATGTTCTTTCCTTGTAAATTTTAACATTTTCATAAGCATCGTTCCTAATCTCATCTAACTCGGCTAATTGCAATTGTCTATGACTCCCACCAGTGGACATATCAAAATTCAACTATTTTATGGCCCACAAGGCACGATATTCAAGTTCAACAGGTAAGTGACAAGCTTTCTCAAACATAAGCCTATACGGTGACATTCCTAAATTAGTCTTAAAGATAGTACGGTAAGCCTACAATGCATCTAACGATTTTAGAAACCAGTCTTTTCTATTGGAACTCACCGTATTTTCCAAGATTTGTTTTATTTGCCTATTCGAGACTTCTACCTGACCACTTGTTTGAGGGTGATATAGTGTTGCAATCTTGTGGGTGATGGAATACTTTTTCAGCAAGGATGCAAAAGGCTGATTGTGAAAATGTTTTCCTTGATCACTGATTATGGCCCTAGGGGTACCAAAGCGAGAGAAATTATTCTCTTTCAGAAATTTGACAACAACCTTGTTGACATTGATCTTGGTTGGTATAACTTCTACCCACTTAGACACGTAATCCACCGCAAGTAAAATGTACAGATTTCCAAATGAATTTTGAAATGGGCCCATGAAATCTATTTCCCACACATCAAACAATTCAATGACTAGAATATGTTGCATTGACATCATATTCCTCCTAGTGATACTCCCTAATTGTTGACACCTATTGCAATTGACACAAAATTCAGTGGCATCCTTGAATAGACTAGGCTAATAGAAACTACATTGGAGGACTTTGGCGGTCGTCTTTTTGCCTCCAAAATGTCCTCCACAAGCTTGGTAATGACAAAATGACAAAACACTCTTAAACTCATGGTCGGGTATACACCTAATAATTTGATCAAGGCAATATTTAAACAAATAGGGATCATCTCAATAAGTGTTTTGACTTATAAAAGAATTTGGATCGGTCTTGTTTAGAGCAATGGGAAGGAATCTCACAAGTAACCAGGTAGTTCACAATATCAGCAAACCAAGGTGTAGCAGATATGGAGAAAAGCTGCTCATCTGGGAAAGATTTATTTATGGGCAGGTCAGAGTTGGAATCCATAATTAAACGGGACCAATGATCAGCTACCACATTTTTGGACCACATTTTTGTCCCTTTCTCTAGATCAAATTCTTGGAGCAATAAGACCCAACGAATTAAACGGGTTTTTGAATCCTTTTTGGAAAAAAGATGTCCGAGGGCAGCATGGTCAGTGTAAAAAATTATTTTAGACCCAATACGATAAGATCGAAACTTTTTTAGGGCAAAAACTACAGCTAGAAGTTCTTTTTCAGTAGTGGAATAGTTCAATTGTGCATCATTCAAGTCCTACTAGCATAATATATGGCATGGGGTATCTTGTTGATTCTTTGCCCTAGAACAACACCAACTACATAGTTAGATGCATCACATATTAACTCAGATGGTAGACTCCAATCAGGTGATTTAATGATAGGAGCTGAAGTCAACTCCCTTTTGAGTTGTTCAAAGGATTGAAGACATTTTTCATTAAATTAAATTTTGCATCTTTACCTAGAAGACTGGTCAAGGGTCTTACTTTCTTACTGAAATCTTTAATAAATTGCCTATAAAAGCCTGCATGTCCTAGGAACGAACGTCCTAGGAACGAACGAATTTCTTTGAGTGTCTTAGGTGGTGGAAAATTGACAATGAGGTCGATTTTACCTTTGTCTACTTCAATTCCTTTTTCAGATATGATATGACCAAGAACAATTCCTTTTTTTACCATGAAATGACATTTTTCCCAATTTAGAATCAAGTTTGTTTCCTTACATCTCCTTAGAACTAAGTCAAGGTGGTGAAGGCACTTATGAAATGTAGAACAAAATATGGAAAAATCATCTATGAAAATTTTTAGGAATTTCTCCACCATGTCAGAAAAAATACTCATCATGCATCTTTGAAAGGTGGCAGGGGCACTACATATCCCAAAGGGTAGACGACGATATGCAAAAGTTCCATAAGGACAAGTGAATGCGTTCTTTTTTTGGTCTTCTGGGGCTATTGGAATTTGAAAGTAGTCCGAGTATCCATCATGGAAACAATAGAAAGCATGACCAACTAAACTTTCTAGAATTTGGTCTATGAATGGTAAAGGAAAATGATCCTTTCTCGTGGCAGCATTGAGTTTTCTATAGTCTATGCAAACCCTCCAACCAGATTGGACATGAGTGGGAACTAACTCATTAACTTTGTTTTGAACCACAATTAAGCCATACTTTTTAGGTACAACCTGACAGGACTTACCCAAGAGCTATCAGAAATGGGATAGATGATCCCATTATCAAGACATTTAAGAATTTCTTTCCTAACAACTTCTTTTAGAACTCATTGGTTTAACTTCATCTATTAAGTGGATCTTGTGTTGGACAATGGCTGGACTGATCCCCTTAATATCAGTTATGCTCCACCCTATGCTTTATTCTCTCTAAGAATGGTCAATAACTCTTCCTCCTGTGTGTTTGTTAAATCGGAAGCAACGATCACGGGAAGAGTTTTGGAGGGACCTAGATAGGCATATTTAAGATTATCAGGAAGAGGTTTGAGTTCTAACTGGTGAATTCTTTTCAAGAGGTTCTGAGGAATGCAAGGTTGCCTCGGTCACGGGTTCCCATTTAGAGTAAGACATTGGTGTGGATGACTCTAACATTTCATTCACCTAATTTACATATTCTGTCTCATCCCAATTTTGACCAAAATGATTTAGACAAAAATTAAAAAATTCGTGTTTTCCCATAAGTTCATTTTCAGACAATCACGTTCACTTCAACGGGTTGGTCAGAGAAATCAATAGGTTGCCTTCCCACATTACACACATTTAAATCTATTGTCATGTTCCCAAATGTCAATTTCATTAGTCCATTTCTACAATTGATTAACACATTAGAGGTTGCTAGAATGGTTTACCTAAAATGACAGGAATTTAACCCTTGGGATTGGCAACAGGTTCGGTTTCAAGGACAACAAAGTTAACAAGGAAGACAAAATCGCCTACCTTAATGAGTACATCATCAACTATTCCTTTTGGCATTTTAACAGAACGGTCAGCTAGTTGGAGTGTGACATTTTCTTTTTCAACTCCCCTAAGCCCAATGTTTGGTACACAAAAAATGGTAAAAGGTTCATGTTGGGTGTAATCTAATTAAGCACGACACGCAAGTTCACGTGATTAACAAGTAATATAATGATAAGTTAAGTATCATTCCCACAGAGACAAATATCAATTTTAATCTAACAATTACCAGATTTGTATTATTTCAATTTTATTAAACTAACCGATTTAATGATGAAAACAATGAAAAACTAATAAACAAATTAAAAATCAACTAACAATCACAAATTTTACTTAGATAATGGATAATTAAGCCTACAACTTCACTTTATGCTTCACTCAGATTATCATGCCTCTTTTTAATCCAATTCAACTATTACAATTCATTAATCAAGAACACGAAAGTAGAATTAGTCATCTCTCGATGCACTAAACCCATATCAACTTAAATCCACAGATGATAGAATTAAGCCAAACACCCTAATTAACTAATTCACTATATCTCTATGTGAATTACAATTAAAGAAGGTTTAGATCCCAAGTTCTCATACGATTACATGCGATGCATAGGTATATCTCTATCCTAAACATACATTATGAATTCCATCAACCGCAGAAATCACAAACACATGCTATTATGACTAAGTCTAATCTCATATTTCATCTCTCGAAGCCATACAAGTTCACATAGAATTGGTGATCAAGCAACTCATAGATTATACACAAATCATAATAGATGAATTGAAAAATAGCATCATTAAATTGAAATCAAAGCATAATAATCATCGTTACACTTAAAAATCCATTATAGGCCTAATAAGTTGAATTAGTTCATAACTAATGAAACAGATTAAATAAACCAACATCCCAATTACAAAACTGAAATTAAAGAACAAGAATAGTAATAGAACCACCCTTCTCTTCACTTCAATTTGCAATCTTCATGTTCCTTGCTCCTTGCCTCTGTTCCTCCAAAATCTTCATAAATTAGGGCTTGAAAGTTGTTAATGATTGATTGATTGTTGAATGGAATATCAAAGTTAGTAAAGTCTCTGCTTTTGTATCTGAAAACGTCCTCTTTCTAGGCCCTATCGCGTCCAAAGTCCACAAAGTCATGCTACCACAGTATTGAAATTGCATCAGAACTCTTTCTTCGTGCAGACTTCGCCCTACTAGGGCATTTTGTCTTAGGAACCCCGCCTGACGGGTGTGAGCTTCTAGATTTTGTGTACCCCCACCCCAGCGGGGTATTTGCTATATAAAAGGGCGCGCTCTGGCGGGCTATACTATGTATCTCTGCTGATTTTCTAGCTTTGCATGTTGATTCCTGCCACATTGCCACCATCCTTACTTTAGCTAACACATACTAACCCAGCACACAAACACATACAAAACACCACATAAAACCACACTAATATAAACAGATTAGCAACCATTTAAGTCCAAATAGGCATCCGATTTGTATGTATGAAACCCACTCATCAGTTCACACTAGCTCCTAAATCAAGCAAAGCTTTTTCAATTAAGGTGTCACCTATGATGCATGAAATAATAGGACAACCGGGGTCCTTATACTTCACAGAGACTTGACATGCCAAGATAGAACTAACATGAGTTGTTAGAAAAACTTTCTTAGGAACATGAGTGGTTCTTTTGTGTGTGCACGGATCTTTTAGACATTTAGCATATGAAGGAACTTTCTTGAATGACATCTAGAAGAGAAATGTTAATTTTCACTTGTTTGAACACTTGTAGAATTTCGTCTAACTGGGCTGACAGCTTATTTGAAATAAGTCTTTGAGGGAATGGGGCTTTTGGTTTAAGACTTTTTCAGTTGACTCAGAAGATGTGGTTTGATCATTTTTTGACACATGCTTAGTGGATGGGCCTACTGACTCAGAGTTTGTGGGTTTTTCAGGTTGGGCTGACTTTGAAGATGGATTATTAGATTCAACATTTAAAATTTTCTCTTCATTATCAATGCCGACAAGACTGTTAAAATAATTTCCAGACCTTTTAAGAGATTACATAATTCACATGATTGACTTGGTTGTTTTTAAGTGAATTAGCATGATAAGGTTTTTGATTAGGAACTGGAAATTTTGTATTGATTTTGGGTTGACTGGGAAACTTACCCTTTTCTCTTTCACTACCTGTAGTGGCCAATTGACTAATTTGGATCTCTAAACGAGATAAGGCTTGGTTAGTGTTTTTCATTAACATTTCCATGTTCTTCTCTAAAATGCTAAGTCTTTTCACTTTCATTAGAAAAACCTAGTGGATATTGAGGTGCTGAATTTGAATTTTGGTACGGACCATGATTTGGCTTTTGGTAAGGTTGAAAAGATTGTTTAGAGACTGATTGATCTGATTTGAAGAGTTATTTGGGTAGGGTCCTTGGTTCCATGCAAC
Source organism: Panax quinquefolius (assembly GCA_020205615.1). Taxonomy (NCBI): domain Eukaryota; kingdom Viridiplantae; phylum Streptophyta; class Magnoliopsida; order Apiales; family Araliaceae; genus Panax; species Panax quinquefolius. Next base: position 129,809,174 of record CM035155.1, on the reverse strand, counting down.
ATTAGGATGATTTCTCCAACCTGGATTATAAGTGGGTGCAAATGGGTCATTCCCAGGTCTTTGAAACATTGCATTGACTTGTTCATATTCTTCAGGTTGTGACATGACTCTAGGACATTCCTCGATCACATGACTTGGTGAATTACACCTTAGACACAAAGGTGTTGGTGTTGAGACTTGATTCACATGTGATGGTCCCCTAGTTTCTAAAGCTTCAAGTCTTTTAAGTACACCAGTTAACTTAGCTTCGGTGGCAATTGAATTGTTAATTGTATGAACACCCCTAGATGAGCTAGGTTTATCGGTCTCTCGGGTGGTTTCCCACTGCATGGTTTTTTCTGCTAAGTCTTCTAAAAATTCCCAAGCCTTTACCTCATCATTATTTAAAAAATCCCCTTGACACATCGACTCTAACATTGTTTTAGTGGGATAGTCTAAACCTTCGTAGGCAGTTTGGCATAATCGCCATTTCTCAATTCTATGGTGTGGGCACTAGGATAACAAATTTTTAAATCTATAAAAATATTTTCAAAAGCACTCTTTTTCAAGTTGGCAAAATTGAGGAATTGCAGTCCTAATTTTAACAGTTTTATGATTTGGAAAATATTTTTTTAGAAATGTAACAACAAATCCCTCCCAGGTTGATATGGAATTAATTGGTAGGCACTTTTTAGCATTATTTTTTGAAGCAAATGTGATAAATCTTAGCCTAATTGAGTTATCTGACAATTGTTGAATTTTCATTAAGGCACTAACTTCCTCAAATTTTTGAATAAATAAATATGCATCTTCTGTCCCCGTGAACCTGGGTAACATATTTATAAAATGCGGTTTAAGTTCAAAATTGTTACTAGTTATCGATGGTAGACTGATTAATGAAGGTTGGGCAGAGTGGGAAGGATAACATCGATCCCTTAAAGAAACAGTTTGTGCGCCCTCCATTTTTCTTAAAGTGAGATCTTTTAAAGTGAAATTCGAAAAATCAAGTTTTCTCGGGATGTTTCGTCCCTAATCCACACTTTTTACATGCACTATTTAGCAAATAAGTAGATAAGCACAAAAAGGGAAATAAATAAGAGAAAATAGTAATAAATTAAAAAAAAATTACTTATAAGGTCAACCAAAATTAAATTTAGGCAGCTCCTAACTGTTCCAAGTTACACCGCAAGGTCCACCAAATTCGAAATTAATCACACCACTAGCCAGGTAAGTGTAAGTAAGGTGGGAGTTTCTCCGTAGGTACGGTGACTAATTGAATAATCACACGTTCTTTAGGCGTTTGCCTTTTGAACCACTTGTCTAGACACCAGTAATTTGATTAATTTAAAATTTGGACTCCTCTTGGAGTTTCTTGTCCTAATTGAGCTCAAGTCCTAGGGGCCGATGTCTACAGTTAATATTTGACAAAAAATAATAAAATAAAATAAAAACCTAAATAGGATGCGCTCTACAGTAGTGAATGCATGAATGCAACAATTAAAAACTAAAAAGTAAAAGACTAAACTATTATTTTTTTTTTTTTTTTATTTAAAAATGGAGATACGAAGTACCAAATAAAGCGCATCAAGAAAATATTTATCTCTTCGCTCCTTCGATCCGCTTCGATAATCCTGAAAAAAAAATATTAAAATTAAAATCTAATTCGAATAAATAAAAATTAAGGAATAAAAAATTAATTCTAGTTCCCGGTAGCGGCACCAAAAACTTGATGAGTTAAAATTATGTAATGGAAGTGCACAGTGTCTATTGTAGATTTGGCAAGTGCAGGTCGAACCACAGATACTAGATCAATTCTTTAATATATCCTTAATTAATATTTTAGGCAAATTAGAAACAAAAATGGCGGAGAAGATTTATTAACTAAATTATGCAAACTATTAATAAATAACGGAAACTATTAATGAGAAAAGATACCTAGGAATCCGAATCCACTAAATACTAACATAATAAATAATTTTTTATTTTCCAAATTAATTCCTAAATTATTTTCCCTTCCCTTAAAAAAATAATTATTCATATAATTAATATGGACAAATATAAGTTATGAAAAATTCACAGATTGACTATAACTTATCAAAACCTCGCAATCAATATAAAAATCTTATGCAATTTGTGCGAAGGAAAATATGATGGCGAAAACAATTAGGCACTAATTTCGGAACGAAAAGAAATTAATTATTATGAAATACTTAGTTTCATCATCAACCTGGGTATTAAAGATTTAACTAGCCATGCAAATTAATTTAGGACTACTAAATAATAATAATAACAACTTAATCAAATTTATTAAATTATTATGGAAGCATGTTATGTAACAGAATACTTAGATGGAAAGAACTGAATAATAAAGTGGATTACAAAACCTCCCTGATTAAGTCGTAGAATGAAAAAGAAAAAACAAAGGAATACTGCTTTCTACTTGCTTTCTGCCAGATGTACGGAAAGAAAGGAAAATAATAATAAAAAGTGGCCCCCCTCTCTAAAACAGGAGGCTTATTTATAGACAAAAATAAATTCTAACCTAATACTGATACATTGAACTTGGTCTTCTTTTTGCTCTCTTATTTCTTTATTTCCAAGTTGACTTCAACTTCTTCATTATAATTCTCCAAGAGTCCCATGTTATCTTTAAAAGCTGGATAGTGATTTTTTATTTGCTCCCCAAGATAAATAAGATAAATACTACAAAACTAAATAAAATGTATTAATTAAATAAAATAAACATACAAAATAATAAATATGGGAATATTAAAATATAATTAATGTGTATATCAACAATCGTTTGGTTTCCATTTCATTTTACTATTCTATGTCAATTTCTAAATTTATAATAAGTGGAACAACTGAGACCTATTTATATTATTTCATTTATGTTTCTTTAATAAATATGCAAATATTCTTTTGCAAATTAAAGCTAAAATGTTGGAAAGTGAGTTGCATTAAACATGTATCTACTCATGCATTCAAGTAGATCCCCATACATCTTTTCATGGCCTTCCCTGTGGTTTGAGGTTATCATAAGTTCTTATGATCAGCGGACATCACAATTCACAATCCCTCTCCACCTTCATTAAAGCTTCAGCTTGATTCTTGATACGTAAATAATTTATCTATGAATCAATGAAGGAACTAGTCAGACTATGTTTAGATTAATTGTGTCAAGCCTGTAGTTATTTAGGCTAGCCTTTTACTTGCTAATTTAACAGGGTTCAAAGTTTTCACGGTTACGTCGAAATATCATGTATCAGTTGGGTTTAGGTCGACGTCGAACCAAAACCTTAACACTAATTGGAAGATAATTCATGCAAAGGTGAATTTTCAGTGAATATTCTGCGTATCGCCAGGAACGGTTTCGGCCATGGTAATGGAGAAATCACGGCGTAAAGGGAGAAACACAAAAAAAAAAGAGAAGGCAAAATAACACACCTTTGCTGTCCATATCCTCTCCTCTTGCGTATTCGATTTCCTCCACTCCTCCGATCAATTCCCTCCCTCTGACTCTGATGAACTCTCTGTACTCTTTCAGTTTCCAATCTATTCTGCCTTACTCCTCCAAATTTCCTATCGTTTCTGTTTGTCGGTAAGCTTTGGCTTGTTGGGTGTAATTTAGCTATAAATATAACTAGTTATGCTTTTATTTTATTTGTGCTACAAATATATTCTTTTAAGTAAATATATATGGGCATGCTGGTTAACGAATAAAACTATAAAAGGGGATGGGTTGGACTTAATTTGTATATAGTGGCATGGCCGGGTCTTTTTGGTGTATTTTTTTAAATTTTAATTAATTTAATTGGTTTAATGTGTTTTAATTAGAGTTTGAATTGTTTATTTAGTTTAATTAGTGAAATAAGTTTAGCTTGTTAAGTTTAACTAATTCAATTAGTTTAGCTAATTTATTTGATTTATTTAATTTGTCTAATTTTTGTAGGATTTAATTTATTTCATTTTTAGAATATTTTTATTTTTGTAGAAAAAAATAGTACCTTGTTAAGTATAACTTGAAAAAAAATTGTACTTAATAAATACTTAGTTAAGTTAAATTGCTCTTAAATTATAGAGAGTACCTAGTTAAGTATAACTTGATAAAAATTTGAAAAAAATCTTAATATATACATAGTTAAATTAAATTATACTTAAATTTTACCTATCTAGCACGCATTTACATTATAACTTGTAAAAATTGAAAGAAATCATACCTAAATAATTTTAATGTAAAATTTATTTCAAATATCTATGAGATGCCTGTTTATCATTTGGACAATACTATGTGTACTAAATAGTGTTTTTTGTGAACAAAATTGATCCATCTTGTTATTCTTATTATTGTATAATAATATGAATAATAGTGTTTTTCATAATATTAATATTATTCTTGTTAATAGTGTTTTTCATAATATTTTTTTTGAAGCTCCTAACTAGCGTCTAGCGTAACGGTGCGTATCGTCCTAATCCCGAATCACCTTTTGAAACATAACAGCGACTTTGAACCATGTTATTTAAGGGACTATTATGGGGGTGCATTTTGGCTACCTTAGTAAAAAAGAAAAGAGTTGCCTCTGTTGAGTGTTCTATTTTATTTCTTATTGTTGTAGGGTGGTTGGATTCCTTATCCCTCCTATTATTGTTTCTCTTTTAATGAAATTTCTTCTTTTATTAATTTCTTTTTTTGTGGCAGAGTGAATTTCAATTCTATTCTATTCTGGCATAACTAAATAGTCTAGACCTGAACTTTAATTGAAGATTTTAAGATCAATTGAGGCCAGGAAATACTCTTTGAAGTTTATGATTTTTTTTAATAATTTTTTTTTGTCAGCATGCAAGGAATTTTTACAAAATAAAATCAAGTTTTTGATTATTTTTTTAATTTCGATTTTTATATATTTTATGAGGGCGGGATTGCCTAACCTAGTTTTCATGCAATATATCTGTAATTTCACACAAATAGAAAGGGCGTATTCAAGTTTTGGCCTTTGGGAGACCGTGGGGAGTCGAGGACCCCTCCATAAAACCCTCCCAATTGCTTTCTCCATGACAGTTCCTATATATTATGCATTTTTATTTTGTGTGATTTTTTTGTGGATTTATCTGGCACTACCTTATCCATTGGCGTTATATTTTGTAAAGACAAAATATAACGCATTTTTATATATTATGCATTTTTATTTTGTGTGATTTTTGTGTGGATTTATATGACACTACCTTATCCATTGGCGTTATATTTTGTCTTTATTTCTAGATTTTTTTGTTTTGATTTTCCTAATATATTTGTAGGCAGATAGTTAAAGAGGACAGAGCTCTCATCAACGAGGACTGGAAAGAATGTATTTCACCCCTGTTGGATTCAACACCTATCGACCTAAATTCAGATGCTTTTAGTATAGATCAGTATCTCATTGCAAAAAGTCTTATTGCATCTCGGTCTTTTGAGATAGATGAATACCATGGATTTGGGATGGTACCATTGGCAGACCTGTAAGTTGCATTCTTATACACATACTCTATGATCAATACAAAATTTGGATCTACATAACACTTTAGATCTCTATTTAAGGGACGTTTGGTTTGAAGGAATGGAAGGCTGAAAGGAATGGTCATTCCGACCAAGCATTCCTTTTTGATGTTTGGTATGCTGAAATTGGTCGAAATGACCATTCCGACGGAATCCCTTTTCCTTTATGCATCAGAATTGGACTCCTTAGGGTGGCTTTGTAATCCTCATTCAAACGAGTGATGGAATGAAATTAAAAAAATTGGATCAAAATGTCCTCACTCATATATACATGTATATATATATATATATATATATATATATATTATACACATGTATATATGAGTGAGGACATTTTGATCCAATTTTTTAATTTCATTATATATATATATATATATATATATATATATATAATACTCACTCCGTTCCAAATTAATGACTTTTTGAAAGTCAATTTGAGACATTTTCAAACTTAAAATTGAGATAATTCATTAAAATTAATAAAACTTACAATGAGTAATACTTTTAAGATAGTTTATAATATTCATCATTGTATTGATTAAAATTAAAAGAACTATGTCAATTTTGAGTTTAAAATCTTTTAAGTTGACTTTTAAAAATCAACAATGATCAAATAATATGGAACATAGGGAATATTACATTATAAAAAATAATATGCATTAATTGTAGTACACTATATACATATGTTATATAATATATATATATATATTACATATTATAAAATTAATATACAAATATCATATATATTTATAAATAATTATATATTACTATATATTTATAATATTTATATTTTAACATATATAAGTACACACATATATTTGAAATATACATAAATATTTACATAGTAACATATAAATATAAAATATATTGATAATAATTATAATTATAATTAATATATATTATAAATAATTAAATATATAATATAAATTTATACTTTTATTATGTGTGTGTGTTTACGAATAAGTAATATTATATATATTTTTTAGAGATAATTTTGATCATATCATTTTACTTCATTCCATTCCAATAAATTTTCAAGTAACGTACCAAACACATGGAAAAAATGGTCGATTTCGTTATGATCCAATTTTGATTCCAATTCCAATTATCATTCCATTCTGCCCTAAAACAATTCCGTCCAGTCAAACGGCCCGTAAGTCCTTTAACATCATTTGACAATTTTTAGGACTGTACGAAAGTTATCATTACTCATACATTAGTTCATCATCAAATCAAATTAGGCAAACATAAACCATAATTAATCAACATATAGGTACTAACACTATGTATATTTGAAATAAGAACCCTTAAAACACACCTTTTCAGTGAGCCCCAAAGAGAAGTAAGGAAGTGACTTTATTCCATATTGGATGGTAAGGCATACAATTACCGGGAATAATAAAATGGTACGCATATACAATCATGGGTAAAAATAAATGGTAAAGCATATAATGATTGCTAAAATCCGCCCAAGGATAACAATACACACACAAGGCCAAAGTATCTTACCATTCCTACTAACCTGAAACCTCAAAAGTTAATTAGAAAAAACCATGCTTAATTGTAGATGGGTAAACTCAACACTCTCCAAAAGGCCCAATAGAAAAGACCAATCCAAAAGGCCCAATAGAAAAGACCAAATCCCATATGCCATGGGGCAATGAGGGACGTCAAATTCTATCATTCTTCCTCTATCATTCCTTACTTGGCCCGTCGAGGAACTTTTCTTGTTTTTCTTCAATTTCTTATCTCTTTTTAATCCATCCATCCTCTTTGTTTTCCATTAGCTTCCTACATTTGGAAGCAAAAGGCTCTAATAAAATTTAAGGCTTCTGGGTGGTTTTTGGTTCTTGCCAAGTTAAGCCTAATAACATTCCTCATATGTGGAGACCCTGAAGTTTCAATATCCTGATCTGTGTATGATATATATGAGTGATTGTGAGTCTCATTCTTATCTGTTCTGGAATGTCTAGTGGCTATGCAGCTGTTATGGTTTCAGTTGGGATTTAGGAAGATATAACATAATTTAGGAAGAATTAGAGAATAAGGGAAAGCAAGATAGAGATTTCAGTAGAGTAAAGAGAAAGAAAGGGGCGGAGAAGAGATAGAAGTAGATTTGGGTAGAATTTAGAGAGAGGAGAGAGAGATAGAGAGAGAGAAAATAGCATCGAGAGGAATTCAATTACATTCATCACGCCATTCTCAAGTAGATGGCTCCTTTATACAACCAACTAATTAAAAAATGATAACTACTATCCTTATCTACTAACAACCTGATAAGTAGTACTTAATTACCTTATCTACTTACTAACTAACAATCAGATATCCTACTAACAACTAGATAACAAACATTATCTAGACTCATCCGTACTTGTCAGATCATGACAACAGCTTTCATGTTATTCGTTTGGGGTGTTAGGGGACACATGGTTTTGTCATTTTAATGTGGAGAGCTTCCTTGCAGTTTTTTGGGGGCTTTGGTTGCAATAAGGATGTCAAGATTGATCTTGTGGTGATGCATTTGTTTTTGTAATTTTATGCATTTGTAGACACAGCAAAAAGGATCGAGTTTTCACTAGCTTATTGTCTGGTTACATGCTATGGAATAGTGTTTCTTTTTATGCTTCTTTGTGGGCCTTTGCGATGTTATCTTTTCATGGGTTGTCTTTGTTTGATTTACATAGAGATTGAAGGGCTGTTCTCCATTGAGGGTTGTGTGGTTTTTTCTCCTGTTCTTCCTTCATTTGTTGTTTTCCTTTGATGGACTACGTATATGCCTTATTCAGTGTATTCTCTCTCCACTCTTCTAAATTTTAATAAGATATAAGATACAATGGAAAGGGTGGACAAGCAGTTTCCCAACGTATGAGATAAAGTGGAACAAATTACCAAAAACTCAATGGAGGGTAGGCGCGCAATCCCGATGTATATTTGGAATAGGAACCCTGAAAATGCCTTTTCAGTGAGCCCCGAAGAGAAGAAAGTAAATTGACTTTATTCCATATTGGATGATAAAGCATATGATTACTAGGAAAAATAACAATCACAGGAACAACTAAATGGTAAAGCCTATACTGATTGCTAAAATCCGCCAAAGGATAACAATACCGTTCCTACTAACCTTTAAACCTCAGAAGTTAATTAGAAAAAACCATCCTCAACAGTAGATGGGCAAAGTCAACACTTTCCAAAAACCCCAATTGAAAAGACCAGATCCCATATGTCATGGGGCAATGAGACTCACTATCCATCATAACATCAAGCACACATTTGAGTATAACAATTTGTGAGGCCTATGTGCTTGCCTTAGGGTTAAATGCTTTTTTATCACTGTATTTTAGGTCAACTTATAAACGACTAACTATACTTTTTTTCTTACAGTCTACTAACTGAACTTTATGTTTTCTTACAAAACGTTACAAAATCCATTATATTAGTTTGACTTTTGACAGAAAATTAAGTTTGCATATAATTAAGAGAGAGAAACATCCACCTCAACACTGACATTGCATATGAGTGATGATGTGTGCAAAAAAACATATTTTCAAAATGTAAAAATTTATCTTAATGAGATTTGAGGATATAAATATACTTAACCAAACAAAAAATAAAAATAAAATTAGTAAACCAAATGTGAATTATTGCAATTAACCCTTTCATAAAAAAAAATGCTAATTAATTCAGATAACCATCCGTTCTTGCTGCATTTTAGATTCTTCAAAATTATTAATCTTGGAGTAGATTCCTCAAAATTATGAATATATTTAAATAAATTATAAAATAAAAATTTGTTAAAAAATTAAAATAAATTCTTATTGACTTTATAAACATATATGTTCAAATAATTCAAAAACACACTTAAAATGTAAAATCAGTTCATCTCCTTCTAAGAACGCATGTGAAACCAAAAATAAAATTTGCACCCAAAAATTAAAAATAAAAAAACAAAGAAAAAATGAAATGAACCCTGTCATCAACCAAAAAACGAAATCAAAACCACTAGTTGTAGCTTCTACTATAACTTTTCATCTTCTTTACAGTAATTGTAACCTAGATCATCAACCAATTAACAGATTTCATACCTAAATACACGCCGAATCAAATTGAACAAATCCTAACCCTAACCACTTCATCTTACTCACCACACAATCGCCATTGAAATCCCTAACCCAACCATAGAACCCATAAGCACAACTTAATATCTCACCTGGAAAGAATAGCTCTTTGACCAAGGTGTCGATCTCTCATCGTTCCCTTTGCGCATGCGAGCTCATATCTCTAACTTTGAAGCACGCTACAGATCCCGACATTTGGGACTATCCTTATTCTTACTTTTCTTTGAATTTTAGTGAATTGTCAACATGATGTTTAGATCTGGTACTGACGGTTGGTGTTTGGTCGGTAGTTTGATCTTGTGATGGGTTTGATTGACTTTTATTTTCTAAATAGTGAAACTTCTTAACTGGCAGAACCTTGATGATAAGGGTCGTTGACTTTTTGGGTTAGTGGGGAATGATGGTAGTAATGGCGTTGGTGGCAGCTATGAAGAGTTTGAACAATTGAAGGATCTAGGAAGAAGATGAGATTAAGAATTGGATTTGACGTTTCATCTATTTGTGTTTTTTTTTTATCTAGGATAATCTTTTTGTTTTAATCAGGTTAATGTTCTTCAAAAATTGATTTTGTCTATTTAATTTATATTCTAGTATTTTTAGTTAATTTACTACTCCTATTAATTTATTTTAATGTCATACAAATTTCTTTTGTATAAAAATTGCCACGTCAAGTGCCATGTCAATGTTCCGTTATTTAACGCCCAAGACGGAATTTCAGATTTATGCAAGTAAATTAAAGTTTGACTGTAAAAAAAAAGTATAGTTAGTAGTTTGTAAGTTGACCTAAAGTACAATGATGAAAAAAACATTTAACTCGCTTGCCGTATGTCATTAGTTTTAAGCCTGCCTAACTCTAATGCCCAAACCCAAATCCCTAAACTTTGAAAAAGACTTCATCTTCAGATGTAGGTCACTGAAGGGAACCAAGAAGAACATTGAGATCCAATAAAGAAAGAGAATTAAGCTTACAAGAGAACACCCCAGATGCATCGAAAGACCACTAGCGACTAACGGAGTAGAAGAGTGGTCAGTGGAGCCAAACAACTCAACAACCTACTCGTAAGGATTTGTTTTGAAAGAAACAAAAAATCTATGAAATGAACTGGGCTGTTAGAAAGTATTTATGTAGGAAGTACAGAGAAAATAACCGCGGAAAAGACAAATAAAGAGAGTGATCATCCACCCACACAATTTTTCTGACTCATCAATAATTGTAATCAGAGTCATATCAATCTACTACTCTTGCCAAGATAAAATTCAAGAAAGAACTGATGGAAAGGGCCAGCCTGATCATGAATTCTTACATTGCAATTAAGCATGAGCATCCCTAGCTACTTGAGATTAATCATTTCAGTCTTGTCTTGTTTCTGGTGAATTACAAGCATGTTCCATTCCAAAAGTAGTATGCTCTGGGTAAAACCAAACTTCTCGCCAATCCTCTATTTTAAGGTAGAAGAAGATGTACGCAACCTCGTCTTTAGGCAATCTTTGTACTGCTTTTTGTCAAGCCCTTTCTGTTCTTTTGTTTGCTTCTTTTCTCCACCATATAGAAAGTTGTCCATTTAGCAGAAACCTCATTTCTAATTATATGCCGTATGTGCTTTAACTAGAGCAAATATACAAGCCATCAGGCTTTACCTGTCTAGCAAATTAAGAAAAGAAATTGAAACTAACTCAAAATTTGTTTGTATTTTCTAATGCACCAACATCATATCGGAAAGTAAATTTCTTTTGCCCCTCCACTTTCTCTGTCTTCTTCCCCAAGTATTTGAAGAATTGTATATTTTATGATGCAAGGTTCAATCACAAGACCGGTGCTGAAGATGTACATTTTACATCTGTATCTTCTCACTGTGATTCCGACAATGATTCTGATGAGAGCAATGGATATGATGAAAATGCCAATGACAGTGATCGTGACTTGCAGTCTCAAAATATGGGGGATAACCCTGCAGTCCTGCAAATGATTATTGTGAAAGATGTCAACGCAGGAGCTGAGGTTAGGACCTTTCCTTGTAGCAAACATTTCTACAAAAGTACAAGTAAATTATGTCTTATTTGGCTAGTTCATGTTGAGTTCTTCTTTCTTGCTTGATGATTCACTTTATTAAATATTAGTTGAGTTGACCACAGTTATACGGCGAATTATTTTATTGGTATAATCTATGTAACACGGACTCTTCACATTACTCTAAAATACCCGTGTCTATCACTCAACACTCGGATAGGGTATGAATATTGGGCACTTCATTTTAGTGTAAAAAATTGACAAAAACAATGAATACCCATGTCAGACTTTTCAAAAGACCATGTCCAACCGGACACATCATCCAAGTCCGTGTAACATAGGGTATATAATTATATGGTGAATTACATTTAGGAACTAATACGTAAATATGTTTGCATCACCTTATACTCTTTTCAGGTTTTCAATACATATGGATCCTTGGGTAATGCTGCATTGCTACACAGATACGGATTTACAGAGCCTGATAATCCATATGACATTGTGAATGTAGATCTTGAACTGGTTCACCGGTGGAGTACGTCCCTGTTTTCAGCTCGCTATAGTAGAAGTAGGGTTTCATTATGGAGAAAATTAGATTACTCTGGATGTGTTGGCCAAAATTCTGAATATTTTGAAATCTCATCTGAAGGGGAACCGGAGATTGAGATGCTAATTCTACTTCATATAATGTTATTACCGGAGGAAGCCTATCATGATCTTGATCTTAGATTATCAACTGCAGTCACATCTGAAACGTCTACAGGCATTATTTTATTGAGGAAAGGGGATATCACATTGGAAAAAGGTACAGAAATTAGCAAGCATTTGTTGCTCACAAGTTCTGTCCGAAGTGCTCTTTTGGCGCTTGCAGATTTGCGGGAAAGTTTATATGGTTCGAGATCACTTGAAGATGACATCGAAGCACTGAAGAGGTGTTGTCCAATAAAAGAGAGGAAGTTGTACCATTCTTTGATGCTACGTATAAGTGAGAGGAGGATTCTAGAGAAGCTCAGAGCTTATGCCTCTGCTGGTACTGGTCCGTTAATAAATTCTGTGAGAGCCACTAAGAGGAAGAAGTTAAAGCCAAAATGATTTAGGGAACTTTAATTTTTTATCCTTTCCACTTTCCAGGCTTTATTTCAGTTTCATTGTGATTTCCACATTTACTTTACAAAGATGACATCGAAGCACTGAAGAGGTGTTGTCCAATAAAAGAGAGGAAGTTGTACCATTCTTTGATGCTACGTATAAGTGAGAAGAGGATTCTAGAGAAGCTCAGAGCTTATGCCTCTGCTGGTACTGGTCCGTTAATAAATTCTGTGAGAGCCACTAAGAGGAAGAAGTTAAAGACAAAATGATTTAGGGAACTTTAATTTTATATCCATTACACTTTCCAGGCTTTATTTCAGTTTCATTGTGATTTCCACATTTACTTTACAAGAGGGCTTTTTGCAGTTCTTTCACCGAAAAGGAAAGAAGTTGAAGAAACAACAGGTGGCAGAGAAAACTTGTTGAAAAAATCTAAAACACACGCAAGAATTTTCAGTTATTTTACACAAATGCTTGGTTGAGATATTCCAAGTTAAAAGATTTTGTCCTCGGATTGATGCCTTGATGTTATCATGGGAAAGTGTGGACTCTATTGTGTTGTTAACCACAGGTAACAAATCTCATTGACTACATATTAATCTTTTGGAATAACTATGCCAAAATATTTTGTTACTGAATTTGTACCTCAGGTGAAATCTACTCTTTAGTCTCTTATGTAGCATGCAATTGTACCATCTGCAAGATTTTGTTAAGTTTCTTACTAGTATAAGAAATATAATTTTTTTTCCCACCAAGGCGAGATTCATTCCAAGTCTATGTTATGGAACTTTTTACCTGCTGTAATATTGGTTGTGATTGTTCATTTTTTTTGTATATTGAGATTTGAGATACACGTCCTATCTCTTTTTGTTGATTTTTTTCCTGTTTGTATTAAACACACTTAAACGTAATTCTCTCGAAATGTTTTTGTTTCAATAGTTTTAAGAGAAAAATATATTATAATGAAAAGTTTTTTGAGAAAAATTAAGTTTTAAGTGTGTCAAAAGCTAACCCAGATATTTAAATTTTAAAAAAATTTAGCAAAAGAAATAAAACCTTTTATTTTTGGACGGAGGTAGTATCATTTTAGTATCTTCCCTACGTGAGGGTTATCCGTAATGTAAATCTTGTCCGTTAAGAGTTATAGACTACGTCTCTGAGACTCTGTTTATATGATATTTAAACATTATTGTATATTTAATTATGATAATTGCAGAGTACATAGGACCCAGTCTGAAGAAAATGAGAAAGGCGGTAAATGAGTGTAATGTTCGAGATTTCTGTGTTGTTATTTGATCTATTGAGTTGAAGTATCCTTACGAGGACATGATGTGAGCTTGGAATTTTTAAGAACTGGTGTTTTGGAGTTAGGGGTCGATTCACGGGTTTGCCCCTTCATTGGGAAATGAGTTATAAAGTTCATACACAATTCGGACAAGCGGTATTAGGATGATGACAAGTCATTAAAAAATAATGGCTTGCGTAAGACCTCAATTTTTATAAATAAAGATGAATTTTTTTTATAAATATCATTTTTGAATATTAAGGTTTTGAATTTGTTATAATATTAAAGTTGTGGATAATATTTATAAATTTTGCAAAGTAAGCAAGTTGTTATATAATATTCGATTGGTCGGAGAATATTCGTTTTAACAGGGAATATTCGTACGACGGCACAATTATTGATGGACCCCACAACGTAATTATTGTCGGAATGAGAAAACGACAGAAATATTTTTTTAATGAAAATAACGACGGAAGTTTTATCATTAACTGTTGAAATAATCGGTGTTAAAATTACCGTAATACGCGTGGTTGCATAGTAGCACACGGTATTGATTATTGATGCTTACGTGAGAAGTCACTCAGTTATACTCAATTATTGCTGCAGTAATTGCTGTATCATATCTCTCATATTATTGATGCAATTATTGTCACAGTATCATCTGCATAATATTTTATATTATTAAATCAATAATTGAGACGATAAAGTTATTAATATTATTATTTGCAATATTGACGATGTCTAGAAGATTTGTCAAGGAGAGGTTTGGTCACTAATTGCACGCCAATAGGGAGAAATCCTTATTGGAAAGCTCCCTTTTTTCTGGGAACGACCTGATCGTTAAATATTACGAATTATAATAATGATGTTAAATGTTGTTAAAAATATTGAGGTGATTTTTATGAAGTTTTGCTTATTTTATGGACCAACATTTACTCATTTTTCAAAATAATCGGTAGGAAGTTATTGATTATATATATATATATATATATATATATATATATATATATATATATATATAGGTGGGGGGCCTTTGTGGGGCCCATGTGTTGTTGATTAATTTTTTTTTTTTTTTTTTTTTGGGGAAGAAATCGGTGAAAGTTTTCACGGGTTGGCAAATTTTGTAACATGTATATATATATATATATATATATATATATATATATATATATATATATATATATATATATTATAATAAGTTTTATTTTTTATGAAAAATAGAATATATTATATTTTATTGAATATAATATTATTAATTTGAAAAAAGAAGGAGAAGAGCGTGCGAATCTGGTGAATCGCAAATTATTAAATGCGAAGTTAAATGCGTCAAGTGATTCAATTTTTCAAATAGTATCCTTTCCATTCTCCTATAAATAGGATGCTTAGTTAGAATTGAAAATCATACTAGAATCGGAGAATTCTTCATCTATAATATTGAGCGTATTTATTTAGAGTTTTAGAAAGCTTTGAACGTAGAAAACAGTGAAAATTTTCTTCAAGAATATTCCCGCTATACCAGTTGGAATACTCTTCTTTTCAAGGTAAGAGATGTTATTTTTGTTCAATATTCTCTTAAAATAATATTTTCTTCTATACTCTGTAGTATGTAAGTAATATTATTTCGTTTCAGATTTTAAATTTTATACTCATTTTGTTAAAGTTTTGGCTTCTATACTCCATGAAATTAGTAGAATATCCTTGATATTTGCGCTTCATCTAAAGTATCTTTTCATGGAAATATTATTACGAGCATTCTTGATAAGTTTTAACTTTTTCATCTTAGGAGTACTATTCATTGAGTACTATATTCAAGTACTTATTCACGAGGGTCTTATTCACTGAAGTACTATTCACCGGTACTTATTCATGATAAAAATTGATTCGTTTTCAGTCCAAATCATTTTTGCTACAATATTATTCTTGAATTTTACTCCACAAAGCAGTATCCGTTGACAATTTGGACGTTATTAATTTATGAATAAATTAAATTATAAATCTTTAAAAATTTATCATTTGCTTTCATTTAATTGAATTCTTATATCATTGTCATCATCCTCATGCTTATATTGTTATGAAAGTAATATTTAGTCGTAGTGCATAGATGGACTTGGTATGATTATGACCAGGGATTATTCGATATAATCATGATCGTAATGTTACAAATGATGTGGTGAAAGTCCTCATTCGCCTGTAGTGCATTGATGGACAGTTGTTGGTATGATCATGACCATTGATGAAAACACGAATATCCTTGGCCCGTAGTGCATGAATATTTTGTGGTCGTTTTACTAATGAATGTCCTTGGCCGTAATGCAGGGATGATTCGATGATGTGGATTATTTATTAAGCTGAGTCTCAGGAATAAAGTTGATGAAAAATCTTTTAAATCATAGAAGATAGTAGATTTTATGCTCTAATTGACTCTTCTAATGGATTGCTTGTTCCGCTGCAGTTAAACTTGATGTTTGTTATATTTTATCAGTTTAACACTGTTGAAGGCTAACGATAATTTATTCTGCATTATCTTAGCCATAATATTTCTTATTGGGCTAGTTGAGCTCACCCTTTGCTTTCATTGTTCTCTTCAGGAAATGAGAATATAGTTGGGACTAGTCGGGGAACGGAGTGATGGTCCAGATGATAGCATTAGTAGTCCTCACTATTTTGTTAAAATGATATTTATAGAAAAATTCATCTTTATTCGCTATAGTTGTGGGTAATATTTATAAATTTTGCAAAGTAAACAACTTGTTATATAATATTCAATTGGTCGGAGAATATTTATTTTAACAGGGAATATTCGTACGATGGCACAATCATTGGTGAACCCCACAACGTAATTATTGTCGGAATGAGAAAACGACAGAAATATCTTTTTATGAAAATAACGGTGGAAGTTTTATCGTTAAGCTATTTAAATAAGCGGTGTTAAAAATACGATGAATACGGCGTAGTTCTTGAACGATCAGGAATTTCAAATTATAATATTAAATATTTATTGTGTAATATAAATATATATTTCATGTGTCTATTGTTGAAATTGATGAAATAGATATTTTATTGATATGATGATTGTTAATAAATATTAATGAATCTAAATTATTAGATAATATTCTAAATTAAATTAATTTATAATTTAGAGAGTGTAATATAACATGAGAGGTTATTTTGTTGTGATGATTTTATAATTTAAATGGTATATTAAATTATTAAATAAAATTATAATGAAATTATAATTTTATGTTATTTGTTTAAATGGTATATTTAATTAGAATATAGCATGTATAATTAATTTATTTAATTAATATTGGATATGGAAATCCAAATAAATAAAATATAATTATTAATTATAAATTAAATTATTTATTAAAATAAATTAAATGAGTTTAATTTAGTTTTGCCAAAACAAGACTTAAATATATTAATTCTTTAAAATTTAAAGAGTTTTGCCAAACAAAGCCTTATGGCTTTTGGAATTTCTAATTTTGAATTTTAATTATTATAAATAAAATAAAATAAAATAAAATAAAATAATAAATATAATATATTTAAATATATACGTTTATGTTGTAACTGATATTACAATTAGTATGCGTATTAAGAATTAGCAGTTTTGTTCATACGCTTGGCCATATCAGTTTTTCTTTACGCATGTTTGGCTAAGTCTGAGAGTTCAAAGAATTGAGAGTTGAGAGAAATTGAGAGAAAGCTTAAGGATTTCAAAGCTAATTCAGTGGTGTTTGCAAGGAGTTATCACGCTAATTGAAGGTATTTTTCCTAATTATATATGAATATGCATATATGGGGTTTTACGGCATAAACCTTCTAAGTCTGTGAATTCAATTTGCGGAATTGTTGATATGTATAACTGTTAATTGTGATTATACATGTTGGCGATGCTGGAGTTTATGTTTAAACGAGAATTGCAGGCTAATTTTGGATAACAGTAGAATTTTTGATAGTATATGTATTTTTCATATGGTTCATGAAAAGTATCAATTTTAGTGGCCAATTAGTATGTGAAATTGTAAATTGAAGCTTGTAAATGTTAGTTCATTAAGAAACGAGCATAACGTAATTTGAATCAAGTGTTTTGGCCAAGTATTGAAACCGCAGTGAT
Source organism: Panax quinquefolius (assembly GCA_020205615.1). Lineage (NCBI taxonomy): Eukaryota > Viridiplantae > Streptophyta > Magnoliopsida > Apiales > Araliaceae > Panax > Panax quinquefolius. The sequence continues at coordinate 129,791,045 of CM035155.1, read as the reverse complement.
GATTTTTGGGATGAATATCAAAAATTGAGTTTTATATGAAAAACATGAAATTTGAGAAATTAAACTACTTTTATTTGATGTTAAATTGTTTTAATTGGTGGGATATGTTCACAAACATGTTTGTGATAGTTCTATACCATTTTTACGTGTTATTATCACTCTTTGGTGGGTGAAATTTGTGTTTGTTGGGCTAAAGTCAGTCATTGTTCATCGGTAGTCTCGTGTACAGAGAAAAAAAAGCAATAGCTTGATTCTTGGCGGTCCCAGATGTATGGCGCAGCATTGCGCCACGTACCTCATCTTGAGACGATGAAAGTCTGCGATCTTGCAGACTTGTAACACCACTATAGCTTGGTTTAAGGTTATGTTAAGGAGTCAAACATGTAACAAGGAGGTTAATTCAGTAATGTGTCATGTCATTGATGATTTCAACTTTGTAAACGTGATTGTAAGTGATGAACGTGTTATGTTATAAGTTAGTTATACAATGAACGTTAGTTAAGTGTTGTGAGGTTAACGCTTGGAAAATTCTGAAACGTATATGGTAATATAAGACTTGTGCTAAATTAACAAGCCTAACTAGAAATGCGTGTTATGATGGGACAAGAATGTTAGTATATCTAATAGATTATGGTTCTAAACCTATGTGTAGGTGAACGTGAGTTTGATATTATAGCTTACGCTCGAGGCAAGTTTTCTAAACTTCTCTTTTTACATTGAGCAAGTTTCTATTTTTACATTAAGCAAGTTTCTTACTTTAACCTTTCATTAAGCGAACTTTTGTATTCCTAATCATTATTTGAGCAAGCTAGCTATGACTTTAACTTTATTCGAACAAGTTTGAATTCCAATATTTATTGATGCATTCTAACTTGTTTATTGTTAGACAAGTTTCTTTATTGTCGTTCATATATTATGAATGCAGTTTTCTTGAATTCTAATTTTTAATGTTGAATTATCTTAGTTCATTTACTTGACACAAGCCATTCTCATAATTAGCAAGCTTTATTTTCAGTATGCTATTACTTAATGTATATTCAACAATTCATAGTCCTAGCTTAATTTTATTCAAGCAAGGTTTATTGTCATTCAATACTTATGCTTTGTAGTTGTTTCTAAGCATGGGTTCAATATATAATTAGTTCGCTTACACTTATTCATTGTTCCATATTATGTTATTATTGATCAACTGTTGTGTTATTAAATGCTATTGATTCAACTAGTCCTCTAGTTGATGTTCGTTAAACTTAAAATTACCCTTGAAAGCTTATCCAAACCAAACTTTCTTTGGTGCGGACTTGTACTCTAAATACTGAGATGAACAACCCTATTATTATTCGGAGATAATTTACGCTTAGCGTTGAAATGTTTGTGCACAATACATTGTACGAAGGGCTGATCCCCCTAATTACGAGGAGTCGTTATAGTCTTATGACTGTTAAAGTTGGAGTTGAAAGATTACTTGCAACTGTGAACATAGTTCATGGTCTTATGACCCTCAGTTATATATATTCCATATTTTGGATTCCAGTTTCTGATTATCATTGATAGAGTACTATTCAGTTTTGATGAGCCTATTCTTTGGCATTTATTATTATTATTCTCCTGTTGATTCATTGTTATATCTAGTGAGCAATTGTTTTGCTCACTCTTACATAAATATTATTATTGTAGCTAAAGTTCAGAAGGTAGATGAGCCTTCAACTAGCAAAGGAAAGGGAAAAATGTACAAGTGATGAAGACTTGTAATTTTGATTATTGTTATGATGTTAGACTTTTAATTTGATGATAAACTTTTACTTAATGATGTGATGTAATAGTTTTATTTCCGCACTTGAATGATGTTTAAGGTTAGATAACCTGGGAAGATTTTTATTTAATGATGTAACCCTATTTAAAGGGAGGATTTATGGTTTAAATATTATTTTATTTGGGTAGATAGTATGAATGAATGGAAAGTGAACACTAAATCTTGTGGGAATGAAGTACCGAGATTTGGAGGTGTCACAGGTTGGTATCAAAGCTTTAGGTTATGAACCTTAGGTGGGGGGGGGGGGGGGAAGCCTTAGGAAGTAACCTTTGACATGATAGTGATGATAAACTCTTATCGAGTTTTAAGGAAGAAGTAATAAAACACTTATGTGTTTATGTGATTATAACTTATGTGCTCGTGAGTATCGAGTAGTAATGATTAGTAATTAAAACTTAAAATTTGGTTGACAAGATGGCTAATATAGGAGGATCCAGTCAGGCTAGAGAGGAGGAGCCTCGAGATATTCAGGTGATTTGGGAACAACTACTGCCACGGAAAGCAGCCTCGCTTTCACGTAGTTGAAGAAAGGAGAGAGAGTACCTGATGAGGAGGATGAGATAGAGACGGATGAGGAGGATCCCGTTGAGCTGCCACAGTCGGGGGACGAGGAGGAAGAGATTCCACTTAATTCGATAGCTGCCCATATGTACGACGAAGTGTATGACCACAATGTGGAACTTCAAGATACCGTCGAGGAGTTACAGGAGATAGTAGCTGAACAACAGACCTCGATGGCACAGAAGGACGACGAGTTCCAGAATCGAGAAGAACGACTGAACAATGTTGAAGAGAAGCTGATCCACACGAAAAGGGAGAACGAGCAGCTAATAGAGAAGATTGCGGAACTGGAGAATAAGCTGAAAGAGGAATATACCAAGACGGCAAGAGCCGAAGACGCGTATGAGGAAGCTTATCAACGAGCCAGGATGGCAGAGAGGGACGCACAAGCAAAGAGGATGAAGATGGAGGAGATGAATAATGTATTCAACACCATGATCAATCGAGCTCAAGATTGGGTCATGTGTTATCCAATTCAGTTTGAGACGCTGCCATCATACATTTTAGATCGCCGAACAATGACTCGAATTATGGAGGAAGAGCGTCGTAAGACTACACAGTACCTTAGTAGGACATTGTAGGGAATGTAATTAATATGTGATTAGAAAATAAATGAAATGTAAATCCCGGGTATGATATAATCAATGGGATGTGATGATGATGAAGTAATCCTGCAACTTTTGGTAGTCCAGGAAAAGTAATGTAAATAGCAGTGATGCTATTGTTTTGATGTTTTTAAAAGATTATAAATAAATAAAACTTATTATTTTATTCAAAGTGTTATGTGTTACGTGATAATCTTATATGGTGTGCAAATTAAGTAGAAAATACTTAAAGAAGTTGAGTAATAGACTAATGTGAAAGTAGTATGCACACAAGCCAATCATGTTTGATGATAAAGCATATACTTTGTAACAATCTTATTCATTTATTAATAAAAAGTATTAATTTATTAAAGGCTTTTAATTATCTACATGATGCTGTTTTATAATATGTGATAAACCCATAGTTTTAAGCAATGCTTTTAGAATAATGATGATGATCATTCTAATGAGATCTAAATTCTTAGAAAGCTTAAAACTAAAATAGTTCCCAATCGTTGGATTACTAAATTGGGATTAGTGAATCCGGATTGATTGGTACATACGTTGCTTGCTCATTGGATGAGGATGATTGATCTCATGATCATTTGTGTGGAGACACTAAAGCAAGTATGTAGGTGCTTATTAGAGAATAAGTTCACTAAACGTGGCTCGCTAAGGAATACCTAATGGAGTTTTACTTGCTGTCAATAGGAATTCTGTAGTGATAGTAAGACAAGTGATCCTTGGACTTGAGATCATCATAGTATCTTGTGTATGATGAGTTATGCTTTGACTTATTCCTTAAGACCCTTAGGGTATATCAAAGGGTATGCTTGAGTATAATAAGTTGTACATGGAGATAATGTATGATCAATAAAGAATCTACCACTTTATTAAAAGAAGAGAAATGTCTATGTGATTCGATAAATGACAACCCAGTGAGTCCTTGGCCAAGGAGAATGAAATTAGAAAGGAGTTTCTAATTTGCATTATTTGAGTTGTGCATTTAAGGATCGAAATACATATAATTAAATAAAATAAGACTTGACCGGTAATTCCATGTCTTATATTTAATTGGGACATTATATGGTGGAAGGATTGAATTGTACGCAAACTATTTACTCAAAGGTTCTTTTATGATTAATGTTGAAATCTATATTATCGGGAAGTCGTTGATCGCTAGGGAGGCTTATCCCTATTGTAGAATAAATATTATTTATTTAAATAAATTAATTATGTAATTTATTTATTTAAATAAGATTAGAATTGTTACGATTGATTTATTCATAACTAGGTTTAATATGGAGAACCTAAAGGGTCACACCATAAAAGGAAGAATAATTATTTAAGAAGTTAATGGCATAATCGTAATAATATGTTATGTATATTTAATTTAATCTATGGTGATAGAATAAATTAAATAGCTTAATATTATTATTTAATATTTTAGAAATATTAAATATAAATTAATAAGAGGAGTCTTATTAATATTATTACAATTATTATTATTTTAATTTCTAAAAGAGTTTAGGAATTAATTTAATATAAGTACTCTTATTTATTCCTAATAAGATTAGGAGGAAAAATTAATTAAAGGAGTTTAATTAATTATCCCTAATAAGATTAGGGAGCCCATTTAATTAAAAGAGTTTAATTAAATAATACCTTATTTTAATAGGGTTACTTGATATCTTTATAAGAGGAGTCTTATATTAGATATCAAAACTACGTGATATTTCCAATGGTTGGAGAGTGCCCCTTTTTCTATACAGATAGGAAAAACTAGGGTTTGAGCCAATACCCCTTCTTCTTGAAAATTCTTTTTCCTTGGTGGATCACCTCTAGAGGCCAAACACTTGGGTGGCTGACGTTGATCAAAGGAAGGAACCAAACCCGGTGGATTCAAGTTGAACGCGAAAAGAATTGGAGGTGAACTTGTACCTGAGGAAACTCGGATCTTCAAGGGTATGATTCTTGTTCTTTAATTTTTCGTTTAATTAATAATTGTGCATAAAGGGTGATCCGGGTATATGGTTTGTAAAAATTTTAAACTCTGATTTTTCCACGTTTCCGCACTTTTATGCAATTTGATTGTGTTCTTGAATATTACAAACCTAACAGTGGCATCAGAGCCAAACCTTTATGTGAATTATTAATTGTTTGATTTGATATGTATATTGATATATGTTTAGAACATTTTAATTGGACATAATTTGTTGTATAAAATTTATTAAAAAAAAAAAAAAATACCGCGGACTGATTTTTTTTTTTTCGCTGTGATTCACGAAAAAAAAAAGGAACGGATTACATATATATATTATTTTCCAACGTGGCCAGGTGACTTAGTTAATTCTAAAGGAACATGCACTTGAATCCATAAAAATTAATGATTAACATGATATAAACATTAATGATTACAATAATCATTAGCTTGTAATGATTATAGTAATCATTAGCATGTAATGATTAAAGTAATCATGAGCATGTTATATATATAAAAAAAATAATACATGCACATGCAGATGACTTATATATATTATCGTAATATATATTATATATATAATATATATATTTTAATAATTTTATTATTAAAATAAAAAGTTATTTTAATTTTAAAATAAAAAGTTTATTTTAATCTTAAAATAAAAAGATTTATTTTAATTTTAAAATTGGATTTCATGCTAACTAATTAGAGTTGGAATTGGATTCCATGATAACTAATTGGAGTTGAAATTGGATTCTATTTTTCCTTAAATAAAGGAGTTTATTTAGATATGAAATAAGATTTCATATTATTCAAAATAAAAGAGTTTATTTGTGAATAGGAAAAAGAATGGAGTCTTTCCTTAAGTAAAGGAGTTTATTTAGATATGAAATTAGATTTCATATTATTCAAAAAAAAGAGTTTATTTGTGAATAGGAAAAGAATATCGTGTTTACTTTAATAAAGGATTTATTTATTTATTTTATTTTTTTAACATGGAATTGGATTCCATAATTAATTAAAATAAAGGAATTTATTTTGATTAAAAATTTTGATTAAAATAAAATAATTTATTTTATTCAAAATTGGATAAATTAAAATAAAATAGTTTTATTTTGATTTAAATTTGGATTAAAATAAAGGAGTTTATTTTGATTCAAAATTAGATTTTATACTAACTAAATTTGCCCATTAAATGATATCAATATATATATTAAATGTTTATTATTCATAAGATGAATGTTATTTATTGATGCATATGATGATGTGTATGATAATAAATGGGATTGATTATGGACTATTGACCGATGTGATTGGATTTTATTTTAGTTGGATGCATGAATGTATGAGTTTTATTAAATGGAATTCTGCGTACCTCGTCTTCTCTAATTTTTCTTAATGTAAATTCTATTCCCTCCTATGTACTTCCCTTGATCTGCGATCAAGGTTTCTATTTATTTTAAATAGTTTTGTAATAGGAATAGTTAGAATTAATTTTGAAGAATTGGAGATCAAGGAGCAAGGAGCAAAGGAGCGCTTGAAGATCCGTTTGTAATGGAGCAGGGTTTAAATGTAATAGTTATATTTAAATATTATTTCTTGCACCCTAAGGTTTGACCTTTTGGTTCACTTGGTGGCTCTAGTGAACCAAACTAGAATAAAAGTCCATAATCAATCCGGGTAGAATATAGTATTCTATATGTGCATGCTTATACTATAAATATTATATATTATGCAAACATGCTTAGCATATGTTAATTAATATAACGCGTATTTTATATATATATATATGCATGCGCTAAACAAGATGAGACAAATTAATAACAAACCCTCAATTTTTTATATTAAGTCCTAAGCATTCAAAGATATTTGGAATATCGAACGTCGTAAGCCTTCTAGCATGATAAAATTAATAGAGTATTAAATATTTAATATGAGTTTGTTGTGTCACCACAAGGCAAGTATTAAGTATTTAAGATGTTAATTTATCACATTTGATGCTTATAAAGAAAATTGAACAATATTGTTTTGTTGTGTCACCACAAGGATGATATTTTCTTTTTGAATATATGGAGTGCTAGGTGGGACTTAACTTGGATAATTTTGATTCGGATGTGCCACCACTTGATCAAAATAATCTAAGAGGCAAAAGAAAAGGAGTTACATAGTTGATGTAATTGACAAAAGTTGTCTACCTATTTATTTATATATAGTTTGTTGTGTCACCACAAGGCTATATACATTTGAAATGGGATCCTTATTCTCACTAGCAGATCTTTAATTAGATTTTTTTGAACTATATATATTGAGGGTAATATAGTTTGAAGAAAATAGTGGGAGATACCAATTTAAAACAAGACCTAAATTATTTTGGTAATTAATAAAAGAATGTATGTTAAAATGTTGTTAATTACAAATTCATTTACAGAATTTTACAATGTCTAAAATTACTATCACTGCGAAGCATATTAGATGCTAAATTAACGGGCCAAGAATTAAGCGGATTGGTTAAGGAATTTGAGAATAGTTCTCATGGTGAAAAGCTATCTTATGTCATGTCGCTTTATCCCTGCAATGGTTGCGAGACAATGCCTCCGAGGAAGACATTGCTACTTTTAGAAAGTGGCAAGATGATGCGCTGATTAGCTCGATGCATCATGCTCGCATCCATGAGTAATGAGCTTGACGTCGACTTGAAACTATGGATGCTCTTCTTATATTCATGCACATCAAGTAGTTGATGGTGAGGAAAGTAGGATTGAAAGATATCGAGATATCTAAGGAGCTCTTAGATCTAGAATGACCAGATGACACTACAAAGATGAGATAAAAGTCCTTAACATTATCAATTTGATTGATCAATTAGGACAACGAGTTTTGTCATGGATGGAGAGTTGAGCCAAGATTTGATCTTGCACTCACTCCGGACTCCTTTCACAATTGTTTTGAATTTTTCATATGAACAAGCTAGATATTAGCTTCCATTGATTTGCTTAACATGTTGAAAAATGTTGAGAGTCACTTTCAACCAAGAAAGATCAAGTCTTCTTGGTAGGGGCCAAAGGATCTTACGAAAAGAAGAGCGATTCAAAGAAGGTAAATAGAAAGGCATAAACAAAGGATAATAAGAACAAAAGCGATCACGGATAGCAAAGGAGCTTGCTTCCACCGCAATAAGCTTGGACCTTTGGAAAGAAAGCGCAAGAAGCATCTTGCGAGAGGCTAACCAAAGAAGCTTAGTGAAGTTTGATTTACAATCTGAGCTTTTAGTTCATGATTGAAATAAATTTTTTCTTTAAGTTAAGGTTCTACTTAGGTATTGGATACCGACTTTGGTTATCATAAATATAGATTTATGAAGGGACCAAAGAAGTAGAAAGCTAAACAAATATAAGTAATCTATGTGGGAAATGTAGCAAATGTTGCCATATTAGCCATAGAAACTTATAGTTTAGCAATGCCTACTGGGCAAATCTATTAAGTCGATAAGTTGTTATTGTATTCCAGTTCTTGTTAAAAATATTATTTCCATTTTATTGTTGGACAATGAAATCTTTGGTATTATAATTAAGAACAATTGTTGTTCTATTTATAATAATAATGTTTTGTATATATTTGGAATATCACTTAATGGATTTTGTATACTTGACTTACATGAAAAATAATTTTGCATATTGAACAAATTAGTATAAGAAAAGGAGATGATCATTCAAAGAGTTGAATGTATGTATTTGTTGAAATACAAGTGTAAATTATTTGAAAGGTTCAAAAAGAATTGAAGTGAAACAAATTGGCAAAATATTAAGATTCTTTGATTAGATCAAGGAATAAATACTTGTGCAATAAGTTTCTAGATCATCTCAAATGGTTTTTCTCATAATGGACACCTCATGATACGTAATAATTGATTGATGTATCTAAAAGAAAAATCATACCTTGTTGGACATAGTGCGGTCCAAAATGATTTTCTGACATTCGAAGTATCCTTCAGGATCATGTCCTAGAAATGGGCGCATATCTACGAAAAGGTAACCTCAAAATCCAGCCCCAAGACTCCATAAAAGTTATGGATGGGGAGGATTCTAATCTTAAGTATGTTAAGATAAGGGGTTGTCAACTTATGTGAAAAGGTTTCAAAGGATAAGCTTGGGACAAGATTTGACAAGTACAATTTGTGGGACATCCTAAAGTAAGTTTAGGGTATATGTTCTATAATCCTACTTAGCAAAAGGTGTTTGTTGCGAAACACGCTGCCTTCTAAGATAAATGTGTTTATTATTGAAGGGGCTAGTGGGAGGATAATAGATCTTGAAGAGTTCAAGAACCACATAACACTATAAGTCAAATAAGAGGAACTTGTAGATAGACCTATTGTACCACCAAACGTAAAATCGAAATAATCTTGAAGATACCTAGGAGGTATGGATTCATCATGGATGATGATGATGATGAGGTACGCATCATAGAAGATGATGATGATCGAGTTACATACGATGAGGTAAGTAAGAGTTTTAGTGTGTACAAAAGGGTCGGTGGGGCGTCTTGAAATTTCTAGTATTATATGTTGATATATACTACGGATGAGGAATTACATACCAATGCTACAATCAAGTAAAGATAAAGTTGTCTAAACAATCCTCCATGAATGATTTGGGAAGAGTATCATTATTGGGGATGCAAATCTATATAGATAGATTTAAAAGGATGCTCAACTTAACCCGAGGAACGTATATTCATTTGATGCTAAAGTTGTTTAGCATGGCAAACTCAAGAGATGTCTCATGTCGATGAGCTATGGAGTGTATCTCTCTTAATAGTCCCCACAGACTCACGAAAGAGAGGTCACATGAGTGACAATCATGTATGCAATGAAATGTACGAGACCTGATGTTGATCAGTCATATTATGGAGAAGTTCACTATGAGTCAGTGAAAAACATCTTAAAGTGCTTAACTGGCACTAAGGATGTGATCATATTCATGGTGGGTCTAAATTAAAACTAGAGGGCTTAACAGACTCAAGTTTTTCAGACAGACCAAGATGATGAGAAAATCCACTTTAAGGTAAAGCGTTATCTTGAATTAGTGCGGTGAATTGGAAAGGTTCCAAACAAGCAAAGAGTTCTTTGGTTTAGTGATAAAGACAAAGTATATAGCTATAAATGAAGGCGCAAGTTGATTGTTTGGATTAAAAGTTCATTCTGAGAACTAGGAATAGTTCCTAAGTCTCATCTTGGATCTAAACATGTGTTGTGGCACTTTCATTTGATTATTAGAATCATTGAAAGATGGGAAATCACTATAGAGATAGTGGACTATCATGAACAACATTACATATCCATTAACTAAAGCTTATCCAACAAAGGAGGATAATCGTCACTTAGAGAAGAAGAGTATGAGATACCATGGCGATTGACTTTAGTGCAAGTGGGAGATTGAAAGTAGTATGCACACAAGCCAATCATGTTTGATGATAAAGCATATACTTTGTAACAATCTTATTCATTTATTAATAAAAAGTATTAATTTATTAAAGGCTTTTAATTATCTACATGATGCTATTTTATAATATGTGATAAACCCATAGTTTTAAGTAATGCTTTTAGAATAATGATGATGATCATTCTAATGAGATCTAAATTCTTAGAAAGCTTAAAACTAAAATAGTTCCCAATCGTTGGATTACTAAATTGGGATTAGTGAATCCGGATAGATTGGTACATACGTTAACTTGCTCATTGGATGAGGATGATTGATCTCATGATCATTTGTGTGGAACACTAAAGCAAGTATGTAGGTGCTTATTAGAGAATAAGTTCATTGAGCGTGGCTCGCTAAGAGGAATACCTAATGGAGTTTTACTTGCTGTCGATAGGAATTCTGTAGTGATAGTAGTACAAGTGATCCTTGGACTTGAGATCATCATAGTATCTTGTGTATGATGAGTTATACTTTGACTTATTCCTTAAGACCCTTAGGGTATATCAAAGGGTATGCTTGGGTATAATAAGTTGTACATGGAGATAATGTATGATCAATAAAGAATCTACCACTTTATTAAAAAAAGAGAAATGTCTATGTGATTCGATAAATGACAACCCGAGTAGTCCTTGGTTAAGGCGAGAATGAAATTAGAAAGGAGTTTCTAATTTGCATTATTTGGAGTTGTGCATTTAAGGATCGAAATACATATAATTAAATAAAATAAGACTTGTGATAATTCCATGTCTTATATTTAATTGGGACATTGTATGGTGGAAGGATTGAATTGTCACGGTAACTATTTACTCAAAGGTTCTTTTATGATTAATGTTGAAATCTATATTATACGGAAAGTCGTTGATCGCTAGGGAGGCTTATCCATATTGTAGAATAAATATTATTTATTTAAATAAATTAATTGTTTAATTTATTTATTTAAATAAGATTAGAATTATTCTAATTGATTTATTCATACTTAGGTTTAATATGGAGAACCTAAAGGGTCACACCATAAAAGGAAGAATAATTATTTAAGAAGTTAATGGCATAATCGTAATAATATGTTATGTATATTTAATTTAATCTATGGTGATAGAATAAATTAAATAGCTTAATATTTATTATTTAATATTTTAGAAATATTAAATATAAATTAATAAGAGAGTCTTATTAATATTATTACAATTATTATTATTTTAATTTCTAAAAGAGTTTAGGAATTAATTTAATATAAGTACTCTCATTTATTCCTAATAAGATTAGGAGGAAAATTAATTAAAGGAGTTTAATTAATTATCCCTAATAAGATTAGGAGCCCATTTAATTAAAAGAGTTTAATTAAATAATACCTTATTTTAATAGGGTTACTTGATATCTTTATAAGAGAGTCTTATATTAGATATCAAAACTACGTGATATTTCGATGGTTGGAGAGTGCCTTTTTCTATATACTGATAGGAAAAACTAGGGTTTGAGCCAATACCCTTCTTCTTGAAAATTCTTTTCCTTGGTGGATCACCTCAGAGGCCAAACACTTGGGTGGGCGGCGTTGATCAAAGGAAGGAACCAAACCGGTGGATTCAAGTTGAGCGAAAAGAATTGGAGGTGAACTTGTACACGAGGAAACTCGGATCTTCAAGGGTATGATTCTTGTTCTTTAATTTTTCGTTTAATTAATAATTGTGCATAAAGGGTGATCCGGGTATATGGTTTGTAAAAATTTTAAACTCTGATTTTTCCACGTTTCCGCACTTTTATGCAATTTGATTGTGTTCTTGAATATTACAAACCTAACATAATGGGTGTATTTTAACAGAAAATACCTCCGAAACGTCAACCACCCCGACAGAGAACCACTGAAGGAACCAACAATAACAAAGGTAACCCAGTTCAGCAGCTAGTGACGTTACTGACGGGTGCTTTGCAGAATCAACCTCAGAATCAAGGTACAACGTTTAAGGACTTCAAGGCGGTTGGACCACTAGAATTCCGTGGGTCCATGAATCCGGTTGAAACACAGACCTGGATCATGGAAATAGAGAAAGTTTTCGATGTTGCTAGAGTAGAGGAGAATTAGAAGACTGCTTTTGCAACATTCATGTTGAAAGCAGAGGCGAGTTATTGGTGACAAGCTAATAAAACCCGAGGAGGTCAAGAGGTAATGACTTGGGAAAGGTTCAAGGAAATATTCTTTGAGACCTATTTCCAGAAAGTTCAAAGAGTCAGCTAGAAGTGCAGTTTTTGGAATTGAAGCAGGGAACGATGTCGGTGTTTGAGTATGCTGCAAGATTCAACGAGTTGGCGAGGTTTGCACCATATCAAGTCAGCACAGACGAATGCAAGGCGAAGAGGTTTGAGCGAGGATGAAGCCACAGGTCATACAATAGGTCTCCCTATTTCAATTTGAAAGACGTTCTGCGTGTAATGGAGAAAGCAATTCTCGCTGAGAGTGGAGGCGAAGCTGTAACGAAACACAACTAAGAGCAGAGGAAGAAGAAGAGAGAAGGTGAAGTTAAGAGTGGTAATGGTAACGGTGGGAATGGCAACAACAATTTGAAGAGGAAGTGGAATGCAAGTGTGGGAGCTGGAAATCAGCAAGGAAGCCAGCAAAAGAAGAAGTTCAAAGCATGTGCTACATGCGAAAAGTTTCACAAGGGTGTGTGCTTGATGGGGAAACGAGTTTGTTTTAACTGTGGCCAGGAGGGTCACATCGCCCCAAATTGTACTCAATCCAAGAAGAACGTTTGCTTCATGTGCGAGTCCAAGGATCACTTTGCTCGTGAATGCCCTAAGAAGAGATCGGGTGAGGCAAATGGAAGCAAGGGAAATGCTAGAGGAGGTATACTGACTATTGCCGGACCAACGTCAACAAATAAGCCCACAGCCAGAACCTTCAATATGACGGTGCAATCAAAAGATGTCGTGTCAGGTATTATCCCAATTAATGATATAAATGCATATGTATTATTTGATTCGGGTGTTACTTGCTCGTTTATATCTGATGAATTTGCTAAAAGGTTAGAAATACCCAGTGAAGAGCTGAATTTCCCTTTGAACATAGAAATTGCGAATAGAGAAGTAATTCCTATTAGGTTCGTATATAAGAACTGTAGGGTGAATATAAAGGGGAATATTATGAAAGTAGATTTAATCCTGATAAAACTCGGAGAGTTCGATGTTATTTTGGGAATGGATTGGTTATTCAATTATGGAGCGATAATTGATTGCCAAAAGAAGTGTGTAAACCTTATGACTTTGTCAAAGGTAGTTTTTCATGGTAGCAAATCGCCTAGAAAAATGAGATGTCTGACGATGATGCAGGCCAAGAAGTTGTTGAGTCAGGGTTGTGTAGGGTACTTAGCCTACATAGTCGATACTCAAAAGGAGAAGGGTGTGAAACTGGAGGAAATACCAGTGGTTAGGGAATTCGTAGATGTGTTTCCGGATGATTTTCTAGGACTTTCGCCTGACCGAGAGATCGAATTCGTGATTGACTTAGCTCCAAGAACCTCTCCAATATGGAAGGCCCCATACAGAATGGCTCCGATAGAGATGAAAGAGCTAATGGTGCAACTACAAGAGCTGTTAGATAAGAAGTATATTCAGCCGAGTGTGTCACCGTGGGGAGCACCGGTGTTATTCGTGAAGAAGAAGGATGGGTCAATACGTCTTTGCATTGATTATAGGGAATTAAACAAAGTCACTATTAAGAATAAGTATCCATTGCCAAGAATAGATGACTTGTTTGATCAATTGAAGGGTGCTAGATATTTCTCGAAAATAGATTTGACAAGTGGGTATCACCAATTGAAAGTGAGGAAGGAGGATGTATCGAAGATGGCATTCCGAACTCGGTATGGACATTACGAATTTTTAGTGATGTCTTTTGGTTTGACAAACGCCCCTGCAGCGTTCATGGATTTGATGAACAGGGTGTTTAAACCATTTTTGGACAAGTTTGTGGTGGTGTTCATCGATGATATTCTGGTGTACTCCAAATCTCAAGAAGAACACATGGAACACTTACGTCTGATGCTGGAGAGGCTAAGAAAAGAAAAGTTATACGTAAAATTCTCTAAATGTGAGTTTTGGCTGGAACGTGTACAATTTCTTAGGCATGTAATTAACAAGGATATAATTTCGGTGGATCCATCAAAAGTCAAAGCTGTGATAAATTGGGAACAACAAAGAACTCCATTAGAAGTGAGAAGTTTCTTGGGATTGGCAGGATATTATATACGGTTTATTCAAGATTTTTCTAAGATTGCTACTCCATTGACAAATTTGACGAGAAAGTCTGTAAAATTTGTTTGGACAGAAAAGTGTGAAGAAAGTTTTCAAGAACTGAAAAAGAAGTTAAGTGTGGCACCTATGTTGTCGTTACCAGATAATACAAGAAATTTTGTGGTGTATAGTGATGCGTCACACAAGGGTTTAGGATGTGTCCTTATGCAGAACGATAAAGTCATTGCGTATGCATTAAGGCAATTAAAAGATATGGAGACATTATCTCTATGGAGAGAAGTGTGAGATCTACACAGACCATAAAAGTCTGAAGTATATTTTCACACAGAAGGACCTGAATATGCGGCAAAGGAGATGGATGGAATTAATAAAAGATTATGATTGTGAGATCTTTTATCATCCATGCAAAGCAAACGTGGTTGCAGATGCCTTGAGTAGGAAAGGCGGAGAAAAGTTGATGTTGTTAACCGATAAGGAGGAGCTCATTTCAGAAATGGCAAGACTAGAGTTGGAAATAAAATTTCCAAAAAATTCCTGTAGACACTCGAAATTTTCTTTTCCTGTTACTAACTATGCAGGAGGGAAAAAGTGTCTTTTTCACTCTAGAGATAACCCTTGAGGACCACAACATCAATTCCAAACCTCAGAAATAACCTTGAGGATATTCAGAGTCAACATCATGACAACCTCGAAGATAACCCTGCGAAAAGACGGCTACAAATCTGTGAAAACTGGAGATAACCCCGGGAGGGGAAAAATGGTCATTTTGCCAACTCAACTTCACTTCAAAACAAAATACACTCATTTTAACCCAAATTGCTTCAATAGAAGTCCCACAAGACCTATATCTTAACTTCAGAGCGCAAACTATGTAAAATAGCTCACCGGATTGCTTGACGGAAACCCGAAAATGCTATTTCGATCATAGATCCATCTTCCTGGAATAAAAAAAAAGAAAAACTCATATCATTGCGTAACTCTCGACACAAACAGTCTAAAGAAGGTCTTATATACCTCGTTCGGATGCTCGGATTGAAGTTCTGCAAGTTCGAACAGACATTACAAAGGCATTTGCAGTGCACGTACTTTGAGATGAGACGGGACCATGGAGCCGGGGCACCTCGAGGCGACCAAGAAGTGCATCTCATGCAGTGCGCAGCAGTGCATCTGGGCATGCCGCAGTGCACTCATGGCTCCCCTCTATAAATAGAGGGCTTGGGGTGGCCATATTTAAAGGGGAGAGAGCGAGGAAACCCTATCCAATTGGCTTTGTACACACCATAAACTGAGTGCTTTCTTATTTCAAACACTTTTAAGCTTATATTCTGTCATATTTTATCGGCGGGAGACGAGTACTCATCCATTTAAAGTTATTGGAGTCTTCTTTGGTAGTTCACTGTAAGCCTTCTTACACACTTTAAAGTCTTTCTCTTCATCTTTGCACACACTATTCTACACATTGAGAGTCGTTTTGTGTGCGTATGCCCGGACTTCGATCCGTGGTTTTCATTTCTGTCTATATATATATACTTATATATTTATATATGGACTAACATTATCGAGTTATGCCTCGATTGAGCCTAGATTTTACATCCGAAGCGTTTACTTGCTTATATATATATATATATATATATATATATATATATATATATATATAACTGTTGTCAAACATATCTCGATTAGCACTGGAATTTACATCCTGAAAGCGTTTACTTGCTTTTATATATATATATATATATATATATATATATATATATATATATATATATATATATATATATATATAATCGTTGTTAGAAATATCGATGAGCTTTGGATTTTATATTCTAGCATTTATTGCTTTTATATACTTATATATATAATTGTTGATTTTATTATATTCGATGAGCTTTGGGTTTTATATCCAGGTGCGTTATTTGCATTTATATATATATATATATATATATATATTTACATTCGGCAAACTGAAGTTTACTTGAGGGCATTTCTCGCTTTATTTACATTTAGTCCTTTGGAGTTTACTTCGTGGTGGTTGATCGTCTTCTTGCTTTATTTACATTTAGTCCCACTTTGGAGTTTACTTGTGGCGGTTGATCGATTTATCGCTTTATTTATTTTTTTTCGATCCCCATGGAGTTGTTTCGTGGTGGTTGATCATGTCCACATATATATATATATATATATTTACCGCTTTTATATATTTACATTTCCGATCCCCCATGGACTTGCTTCGTGGTGGTTGATCATGTCTGTATATATATATTTACAGCTTTTATATATATAACTACTTACTGCTTTCCATATAAACTGCAATATCATGTGAACCTAGGAATCATGTGATCACAGATTCAGTCTACTGAATCTAGATTCGGTTCCCGTGATGGACATTTTCAGCTGTAAGCAGCTTGTACATTATTTACGGTGTCTGAATTTCCTTGGATGACTGTCATGCCCATAAGGAGTTTGGCACTGCTGTATATTATTTTCTCGAAGATGCCTTGCATCTCAAAAATAAAAGCAAACAAGCCGAATATTTACTAATAAAATGGAAGTATGAAAAGGTCTCAATTCTTATTGAGCATAGGGTTTGAAAAACCTCTTTTTATAAAACTTCATTGCTATATCTTGCTCAAAACAGATTTTTTCTATAAATTCAAACCCTTTTTATATAGGTGCGAATGAGGCCTCGCACTACTTTCAAATAATTGCACATTGATCCACACACACACACACATTCATATAACAGTTTCTTGAAAAGTGGCGGTCACCGTGGCAAAACGGATGTCGGGGGGTGCCTAACACCTTCCCTCTGCATAATCTAGCCCCCGAACCCAAATGAATCTCGGTTTCTCAGACCCGTTTAGCAGTGTCATATCACTGGGTCAATGTGCAAACCTTTTCCGGTTGCATTGGTGCAACCAGTTAAAAATACCAACTGGCGACTCTTAAAGTCAAATCGTCGACATTACATATGTCGGACCTTTTTCACTTATTTTTTCAAACAAATCTCACATTAACATGAGAACACCAAAGAACAAGTAACGAAAAGGGACAACTAAAAATCCCGACATCGAGGTGGCGACTCTGCTGGGGACTTCCAGTAAGAGGGCTTAAGCCGCTATTACAAGCTTTTTAAAACTGTTATATGCTTGTGTGTGAATATTGCATTTATATTTATGATGAATGTGTACGGATGCATTTTACTTACTGCACTGCAAAAAATCTATCTGTGATAATAGTGCTTCGCACATGTCATCATTTTCATAAACGGTGAGGCACGTTGTATGTGAATGTATGTTGTGTTGTTCCTCCACTAGGAGGCTATCCCGTCGGTGTTTGATTACTGGACTCGTAGGGAAACTAATTCCAACGAGGCTCAGGAATGGCACCACCCAGATTCGCTCCAGTTGAAAGACCGGATTAATTTCCCGTCAAATAGATTGCGATGATCTGGGGACCTTCATGCCAAAAAGCCGCGAGAGTAACCCAAAGATAGGTCAACCTCTTTTAAACCAAACGCGGAGGAAAGTCTCTTCATGCTTTCCATTTTTCAATTACTTGTAAAAGCATTTACTTGTAATTTTAATCCATGTTCATCTTTATGTAATGGAAAATATGAAGATTATTTGTGCATACATGTTATCAAATAACACCCATTTTTGCAGGACAATATTCCTAAAATGGGCACATTATGATAGCATTTACATTATCCCTAAGACTAAACTACATAAGTTTTTTGTAGGGAAACAATTGGGCCCGTTTCCCATTCAAAGTCCAAAAGGGCATTAAACCCACAGTTAGACATGGATAAAAGTGCCCAGCCTGATCCTACTCCTGTCTCTCGCGAAGAGTTCGAAAGATTAAGCTATCAAATTACGGAGTTGGTTGTTATGTTCAAAGAACTACACTAATCTACTCAGGGTCCATAAATACCCCTCCACACAGAATCCTCTGCACATGGAGGAATCCAGGGCCAAACAATGCCTATTCAATCAGAGTCATCCACACCGAAGCGATCGAGTATTGGCAAAAAGATAGAAACCCGGATACCTAAACCTCATTCCAATAAAGAAATCACAAATCTCGTGGATGATCGGCGGGGATATAAGAAAGAAAGTCCAACAAATGGAAGAGACCATCCAGTCAATCAAAGGGACTGGAAACTATGGGAGTGTCACCTATTTAGATCTCTGCATATTCCCAGGGGCTTGATATCCTGCCAAATTCAAAGTCCCAGAGTTTAAAAAGTACAATGGGGCAGGCGATCCCTATATGCATCTGAAAGTGTACATTGGCGAACTGGGGTCTTATGCTGAAGATGAAAGCCTCAGAATGCAACTTTTTCAAAAGAGTCTCACCGGAGAGGCTAAAGCCTGGAATGCCACGAGAAAATCGTTCAATTATAATATTCAGCAAGCAAGGATATCATTCCCATGAGAAAATAGACTAATATTTATCAACTACTAATTTTTAATGCGATTAATCCTATTTTAAACTACGAAATATTATTTGTGATTTGAAAATTAAACTCAACAAAACTAATAATTAAAATCAGAATTTCACAAGAGTAACTGCTGATTTAACAGGTTAAGATTACAACTTCCCTTAGTATTTCATTTAAACCAATTTACTTCCCATTTAAATCAATTAATTAATATGAATCATTATCCAAGAATGCTTTATAAAATTCACGCACTTTTTCCAAAGACACGTGAACAAATCCTCTTAAATCTGATCTTTAAGACGCAGAATTACAAGGAACACCCTAGTTAATTAATTCACTATATTCCTATGTGAATCAAGTTAATTAGGGTTTTACGCATAAATTCTTTCAATGGATACAAAAGACACATAGGTATATTCCTATCCTACATGCTAATCATATTAACCTAATCAGATTATATGAACAAATGTTATCATATCCGGATCTCAATCTATACTCCATCTTCAAATTTTATATAGATTATCACAAGAATTGTTGGCAAACAATTAATCAATAAACATAAGATATGATAAACAATTCAATAAAAATCAACTTTCATTCAATGGGAAGGTTCAATTTAAACTACATACTAAGTTCCGTTGCAATCTTAATTAAAATTTATTTCATAATAATAATAAAGAAAAACATCATCCAGATTAATAATCTAAACATCCCAGATAATTACAAAAGATAAAACTAGAGAAGAGAAGAAAAAACTCTGAATTTGCTCTAATACTCTCTCTTTGATCTTCAGCCCTTGCAATTCTCCTTCGTGTTTTCCTTCGTTGTCCTCTCTGCAAATCTCTTGAAAAATTAAGTGATGTGTCTTTTCTAAAGTCTTCTCCTATTTGTATTAGTCTCAACCCTCTTTTAGATTCCTTTTTAGCTTCAAAAACCCACTTAGCAGTAGAAAAATCATTCTTTAGCCGCACATGAGCGCTTAGGCGCTAAGCCCAGGTCATTTCCAAGCGCCTAGGCGCTTGACCAGGACCACATAATTACAAAAATGCCACTGAGCTCTAATTTTAATGATTTTTGACCTTTTCTTCTTCCAAATGACCAATTTGTCCATCCAACTCCAACCTACAAAAAATAAACACAAAAACACATAAAAAAAAATACTAAAAACACTTAAAGATAGCAATAATTAAGTTCAAATACCCCCAAACTTAACCAATTGCTTGTCCCCAAGCAACAAAACACAATGCAATAACTAAATATGCAATGCAAATGCAAATGTAGCTATCTACATGCCTACGAGTCCAACAGTCAAACAGAACAAAATCGATTCATCAAGCCTCAGAGAAATCACAATAAACATGCTAGTACATCATACTAAGACAGATCAATAATTTCCCAATCAATAAACATGCTAGTACATCATACTAAGACAGATCAATAATTTCCCAATCAATCATCAAATATTACCATATTATTACTGATATAATGCGTGTGTGCTTAACAACCATGCTAACTAATATAAAATCAAATTTAACACATAATAGGTCTCTTTCATGGCATCATACAATGTAAACTTAAAAAATCCAAAAAAATGGCTAGATCCAGCTAAAATCAATCACCAACCAAATCTAAAGGTTAAAATGGGATACTTATGCTTTATTTTTTTCACTTACGGGGGCTTTTTGCTCTTTTTCCCGTTTTATTCTTTTTTTTACTCATGGCTGTGCAATGTCTTATTCCCTTAGGCTAACAGTGCTACCCCTTAGCGAGCTTTCAACCAACGACTCCCAAACCATTCAAGCTTTAGGGCGCTAGGTGTAGAGACAATCCCCTCAGGCGTACTTACTCAAGTAACAAAGGCCCCGAAATAAGACTAGCCACATGTTATTTTTTTTTACTCTTTTTTTATAGCTTATATATCCCAAATTTTTCCCCAAACTTAGGTTCTTATCTAACTTTAGCCATCACTACCTATTCACGAGTTTCTTTCATTCAAACTAGCATTATCCTTAAGAATTCCATTATGCGTCAATTTAGATTCAATCAGTCAACATAGTTATTTTTACTGTGCTATCCTTATTATTTTTGTTTCAAACAGGTAAAGATTCAAATCAAGACAAGAAATCATATCAAAGTCTTAACAGTCAATACTATACTTGTCTATTCAATTCCAATCTCATTATTGTCTAAAATAGACTTAAACTATCTAACAGTTGGAAACATGCAAATATGAACTAAATTCAATCAAACAGTAAATTTTACTAATATTTTTGAATTTTGAATTATTTTTTCTTTAGAAATTAGAATGAAAAATATATGAAAAACTACAAAATGAATAAGTTACATTAAACGAATGCAAATACTAAATGAATGCAACTAAATGTCTGCAATGCAACTAGAAGAATGCACCCCCAAACTTAACATATGCAATGTCCTCATTGTATATAAAAAAAACATAAGAAATTAGGTACTGAGGACTTCCCTGAAAGATTGAAGCTTTACTCTTCATCAGCATCATCTACTTCTTTTGTATTAGCATCATCCTTAGGAGCTAAGTCAGTCGGGATGGTACACGGACAAGGGTGGAGGTGGTGGGAACTGCTATGGAGCGCCAATCACTTGCAGACTTAGACCCCTATGTGAACCTCCCCCAAACTTGGTTTAGAGCAAATCTTGAAGCTTGAACTTTGCTTTGAATTATTGCAGTTGGAATCCAAGTAGGAGATAAAGAAGTTTACTTTAGCTTACTTTTTTCTTGATTGTGGTTTGGAGAAGATGAATTAGATTTTGATTGGGAGAGTGCAAGAGTTGGTGTTATTGTGGTGCAAGGGCTTGGAAGGAGTTGCTTTTGAATTAGGAGTAAAAGGAATTGGGTTTAAATTAGAATTGCCTTACTTAGGGCTTTATTTTTTTTCAAGTGCATAGGTAGAGCGCCTAGGCGCTTGAAATTGTGAAGGTTGGAGCGCCTAGGCGCTTGGGAACAGAATCTGATGGTGTTGGTGACCGCCTAGGCGCTTGAAAAGAGCTTAAAGTGAGCGCCTAGGCGCTTGGGCATGTCTGGGCATTCCGCAGTTGAGTGCCTAGGCGCTTGGAATAGGCTTGTTTTGGGCGCCTAGGCGCTTGGGCCAGCCTTAGCCAAAATTTTTGCTCTTTTATGCTTCTAACCTGCAAGCCATGAACCCAATTCTCAGTTATCATTTGCAAGGAGATTACAACTGAACATACAACCCTAAAATAAGATAAAATATATAGCTGAATGAAATAAAATACTAAAATAAAATTAATGAACTAAAATTTAAAGAGATAAAATGTAAGTCTAGGTTGCCTCCCAGTGAGCGCTTAGTTTATCGTCCTCAGCCCGACTGCTTCAACTTTCTCTATGCAATTCCCCTTCAAAAATTGAGGAACCCTCCATCCATTAGAAATAACATAACTTCCAAGAGTTTCCCATCAGTAAGGGTTATTGATTCAAATTCACCTAGCTTGTTCTTTATAGGTAGATTCCCTTTTACAACCTTCAAATAACTAGGCATTTTCTGAGTTGTATCTGTGAATGAATTTTTACGTTGAAGCTTTTCCAGAACAACTGGTTCTTCATCTCTCTTCCCATTCTCTTCACACCATGACACCAATTTTAAGCTAGCTTCCATGTCATATATAGCTTTATCGAAAAAATGACTACCAATTGGACACATGATTGCAAATCTAACCGGATCCTTAAACTTTAGTGGAGAAGATATATGGTGCACTATCAAAATCAGTTCATCTATGTCAGAAATCAAGGCTAGATCTTTGGCGACCTTCTTTTCCTATTCCCCACTTGTCTCCTCCCTTTCCACATCCTTTTCTTTTGGCACATCCGGTTCCAGATTTAGCGTGGGCAATCCATCAGTCCCGGGAACCATGTTGCTTGACACTTCACCTTGAGGGCGATTGATGATGGCGTTGAAAAGTTATCCCACCTGGTTCTAAAGATTTTGAATCGACATCTCCTGACTATTCGTCTGCTCCTCAATCAAAACCATGAACTTGAAAATAAGTCCTTCCAAGTTTAAAATCCCTTTTTCGTCATGATTCGGAGCTTGAACTTGTAATTCAGGAGTGTATGATTGGCATGGAGCAAAGGGTTGGGCTAGATTGTCATCGCTCCATGAAAGATTTAGTGGATTCCCCCACTCATGATGATAATTACTGGAATATTCATAATTATTGGGGTAATCGCTGAAGTTGCCACTATATTGTAACGACTCGAAACTGATGGCGCATTGATGACTCGGATGGTTTCCACCATAATACTCATATATCACTGCTACACTTTAAATAAGTTGTGCTGATAAAGCATCAATCTTCCTTGAAAGTGTCCCAAATTGTGCTGATAATTCATCGAGTCCATAATTCTCTGCCTCCCTTGAGGGTTAATAGTTCAGCATTTAGGCCGTAACATTTAGCAACAAAAAAAGATTTCACCCAAGAAGTGCTCTCCGAACCAAGCTAGATAGTCTCCTATCACTAGGCTCACCAACCAACATTCTCGAATATGGCTAATGATAGTCATAGTTGTCCATGGTACCTAAAATGGAATTAGACTAGAGACAAAAATAAAATAAAATAAAAAATGTTTAAATTAAGATTAACTCTACCAAAATTAATATTTACAAAATATTAAACTAATTCCCCCAGCAACGACGCCAAAAACTTGTTGCCTAATTTCTTAATAGCATTTTAACACGCAAGCATACGCGTTCAATTGTAATATTCAGCAAGCAAGGATATTGTTCCCATGAGGAAATAGACTAATATTTATCAACTACAAATTTCTAATGCAATTAATCCTATTTTAAACTACGAAATATTATTTGTGATTTGAAAATTAAACTCAACAAAACTAATAATTAAAATCAAAATTTCACAAGAGTAACTGCTGATTTAACAGGTTAAGGTTACAACTTCCCTTAGTATTTCATTTAAACCAATTTACTTCCCATTTAAATCAATTAATTAATATGAATCATTATCCAAGAATGCTTTATAAAATTCACGCACTTCTTCCAAAGACACGTGAACAAATCCTCTTAAATCCGATCTTTAAGACGCAGAATTACAAGGAACGCCCTAGTTAATTAATTCACTATATTCCTATGTGAATCAAGTTAATTAGGGTTTTACGCACAAATTCTTTCAATGGATACAAAAGACACATAGGTATATTCCTATCCTACATGCTAATCATATTAACCCTAATCAGATTATATGAACAAATGTTATCATATCCAGATCTCAATCTATACTCCATCTTCAAATTTTATATAGATTATCACAGTAATTGTTGGCCAAACAATTAATCAATAAACATAAGATATGATAAACAATTCAATAAAAATCAACTTTCATTCAATGGGAAGGTTCAATTTAAACTACATACCAAGTTTCGTTGCAATCTTAATTAAAATTTAGTTCATAATAATAATAAAGAAAAACATCATCCAGATTAATAATCTAAACATCCCATATAATTAACAAAGATAAAACTAGAGAAGAGAAGAAAAAACTCTGAATTTGCTCCAATACTCTCTCTTTGATCTTCAGCCCTTGCAATTCTCCTTCGTGTTTTCCTTCGTTGTCCTCTCTGCAAATCTCTTGAAAAATTAAGTGATGCGTCTTTTCTAAAGTCTTTTCCTATTTGTATTAGTCTCAACCCTCTTTTAGATTCCTTCTTAGCTTCAAAAACCCACTTAGCAGTAGAAAAATCCTTCTTTAGCCGCACATGAGCGCCTAGGCACTAAACCCAGGTCATTTCCAAGCGCCTAGGCACTTGACCAGGACCACGTAATTACAAAAATGCCACTCAGCTCTAATTTTAATAATTTTTGACCTTTTCTTCTTCCAAATGACCAATTTGTCCCTCCAGCTCCAACCTACAAGAAATAAACACAAAAACACATAAAAAGATACTAAAAACACTTAAAGATAGCAATAATTAAGTTTAATAATATCGGATTTATAGGTATAAAACCTACTCATCACTCATTTTGTTAAAGTTTTGGCTTCTATACTCCATGAAATTTGTAGAATATCCTTGATATTTGCGCTTCATCCAGTATCTTTTCATGGAAATATTATTCTGAGCATTCTTGATAAGTTTTAACTTTTTCATGCCGGAGTACTATTCACGAGATTACTATTCATGAAGTACTATTCACAAAGTACTATTCACTCGAGTACTATTCACCTGAGTTACTATTCATGATAAAAATTGATACGTTTTCGGTCCAAATTATTTTTGGTACAATATTATTCCTGAATTTTACTCCACAAAGCTGTATCATGTTGACAATTTGGACGTTATTGATTTCTGGATAAATTAAATTATAAATCTTTAAAAATTTATCCTTTGCTTTCATTTAATCGAATTCTTATATCATTGTCATCATCCTCATGCTTATATTGTTATGAAAGTCATCTTTAGCCGTAGTGCATAGATGGACTTGGTATGATTATGACCAGGGATTATTCGGTATAATCATGACCGTAATATTACAAATGATGTGGTGAAAGTCCTTATTGGCCTGTAGTGCATTGATGGACAGTTGTTGGCATGATCATGACCATTGATGAAAATACGAATATATTTGGCCCGTAGTGCATGGATATTTCGTGGTCGTTATACTAATGAATGTCCTTGACCGTAGTGCAGGGATGATTCGATGATGTGGATTATTTATTAAGCTCAGTCTCAGCGATAAAGTTGATGAAAAATCTTTTAAATCATAGAAGATAGTAGATTTTATGCTCTACTTGACTCTTCTAATGGATTGCTTGTTCCGCTGCAGTTAAACTTGATGTTTGTTGTATTTTATCAGTTTAACACTGTTGAAGGCTAACGATAATTTATTCTGCATTATCTTAGCCATAATATTTCTTACTGGGCTAGTTGAGCTCACCCTTTGCTTTCATTGTTTCTCTGTGAAATGAGAATATATCCGGGACTAGTCGGGAAGCGGAGTGGCGGTCAAGATGATAAGATTAGTAGTCCTCACTATTACATTAAATAGTGTGATAATAAATGTAATGAGGACTCCATTGAGTGTGGATATTATCAGATGACAATATTCGTTTTAAAACTCTCAGTTTATGTTTTGTCGTATATTACACGACAATTGTATTATTAAGTTGTATTTGAATTTTGTATCATGTATTTGGCGACTCAAGATGGGTGATGTATACCTATTTTGGGGGCGTCACAACTTGTGTATACATTGATAGAGGTTAGTGATACATGCACATCCTAAATTGATTGTTGCACACTTTTATTTATTAAAGAGAATAAATTATCCTTAATTAATGAGAAGTCAATTAACATATTTATTATTTGTTTATTTTAATTGATTTTTTTAAAACAAGTCTAAATAAATTTCTATTTTCTTTATATTTTAAATTTTTGTAAGTTTATTTCAAGTCAATAAAACTTTTGAATTAGATGGACGTACATATTTTAACTATATTATGGGTACTTAAAAAATAACAAGTTAAATTATATATCATGTCTCAAGAACACGAAGGTTTGCCCTTATAAACCGTTCTTATTTTTTCTAACCTTTTATGTGTTCTAATCTTTAATTCAAAATTTTAATAAATTATAATATAAATTTCTCAAATAAAAAAGAATGCTATTCAGTAAAATTGTAAAAAGATAATTTAATATATTAGTTCAATTCTATATATAGTTAAAAATTATGTTTTGACTAACTAAGTGTATACACCTTCTATCCTATAAATATGATGTATAATAAAATTAAGACAAAATAGATAAAGAGTAAATTAATATTTGGGTGTGTAACTATTACTTTATGGCATGCATATATCAACATCCAATTTAATTCTTCAGAAAGAGTTAAAATTATATTTTACTTTTTATGGATGAAAAATGATACTCCATCCATTTGGAAATAATTTTTATGTTCTAAAATATAAGATTATTATTAAATTTTTAAATTTAGTTTAAGATATTTTTAAACTCAAAATTAATATGAAATTTTAAATTTTATTCAACACAGTGGTGAATTTCAGTAAACTATTTATTTTATTATTTACTAATTTTAATGAACTATCTCAATTTTAAAGTTGAAAATATCTAAAATTAACTTTCAAAAGTAAATAATAATCTTATAATTTAAAATGGATAGAGTATTAGCGATCATGTTTTGACCTTCTGTTGGGTCTCCACCTATTAGAGAATTATTATTGATGATAACAAATAGATAATTATTAGGTATCTAAGAAAATGAGACAAAACAAATTAGGATCCTCTCCATAGAACTGATATATAAATTATTATATTTTAATTAATTTTGTCCAAGTTTTCCAAAAGTACATAACCTTGATCAATTAATGTTTAGAGATATAAATTCTAAAGTTGACATTTCCTAATGCAAGAAAAAATTTTATTCTCAAATGATTTTTAAACACTCTAAAAAAATTTCATATATATATATATATATATATATATATATATTATAAAGTATTTGTCAAAATATAAATAGGTGAAATTGTAAGGCACTCATGTGAAGCCCTCAAAATAGGTCCACACAACCCATTCAAATACATGGTACAATATTCAAATACGAACTTAATTTATATAACTATTAATTATCGTGTAAATACGACAAAATATAAGCTATGAGTTTCAATACAAATATTGTCTTGAAGACAATATCCAAACTCAAATAAAGTTCTCACTACAATTATTGTCACACTATTTTACAAAATAGTGAGGATTACTATAATAACCATCTTGGACCATTACTCCATTCCTCGACTAGTCCCAACTACATTCTCGCCTCTTGAGAAGAACAATGGAACCAAAAGGAAAAGGGCGAGCTCAACTAGCCCAGTAAATAATATTATGACTAGGATAATGTAGAACAAATTATTCTTAGTCCTCAACATGAAAAAATTTGATAGAATACAATAGACAACAAGTTTTAGATCAACAATTGCAGCGGAAACAATAATCCATTAGAAGAGCTAAGTAGAGCATGATGTCCACTATCTTCTATGATTTAAAAGTCCATCATTAATATTTTATCCCTGTATATAACACCAATCAATAATTATTTCCAATCAACGAATTATCTATGCACTATGGGCCAAAGATAATCGTTTGCATCACCAGTGGTCATGATCATGCCAAACACCTGTTCATCTATGCACTACAGGCCAAAGAGAACTTTCACCACAAACCTTTATCCGAAACATTAAGGGTCATGATTATACCAATACACAATTCCTGATCATAATCATACCAA
Organism: Panax quinquefolius; assembly: GCA_020205615.1. NCBI lineage: Eukaryota > Viridiplantae > Streptophyta > Magnoliopsida > Apiales > Araliaceae > Panax > Panax quinquefolius. The sequence goes on along the minus strand of CM035155.1, from coordinate 129,762,632 downwards.
TCAACAGTCCATCTTTTCACTACGGGCCAAATATGACTTTCAACACAATATAAGTATGAGGATGATGAAGATGATAATGATATAAAGAATCAATCAAGTGAGATCAATGATAAATATTAGAGATTTATAATTCAATTTATTTAGAGTTCAAGAATGTCCAAATTGTCAACATGATAACTAATTGTGGAGTAAAATTCAAAAATAATATTTAAGAAGATAATTTGGACAAAGAAAAGAAATTAAATTTTGTTGTGAATAGTACTTATGAATAGTACCGTATGAATAGTATCCATGAATAGTACTATATGAATAGTACTTTGGATGAATAGTACCCCGACATGAAAAGATTAAAATTTAATAAGAAAGTTCAAACCAATATACCAATGAAATGATATTAGATGAAGCGCAAACTATTAAGGATATTCTACTAATTTCAGGGATTTTCACCATTTAATAATAAGGTTATGGAAACAAACAATAAATTTGTACCATAAATGGAGAGAAATATGAAAGAAAACGATATCCCTTGACGAGTACAAAATGAATGATATCACATACAAGTATGAAAGAATATACGAAACTGCAAATGAATTTTCATCCGTCATGCTATAATCCGCGTAGACAGATCATTTTCACAATTTAATAAAAAATGAATACGAAAGGTTATTCACTAGACATGCGGTAATCCGCGTATACAGGTTATTCTCACAAATCAATAAGGAATGGAATGACAACCCTTATGAGTATGAAAAAAATAACATCCTCTACCTTAGTAGGAAAGTAGTTCTGACTGGAATAACGGAGATTATGTTGAGGAGATCTTGTACTGTTATCAACACTCAAAATATCCTTATACTCACAAGAAATATGCTCAATATTATAGAGAAAGAATTTTCTGATTCTGGTGTGAGTTTCATTGTTTAACTAAGCAACCTATTTATAGGAAAATGTTAGCCCACCAAGATTGACCAAATTTACATACACACATTAATTTTGAAAAAATGCAGCACACCTATTTAAAAAAGAGAGTTCAAAATCAAAATGAGAACTCCCACTTTTATTCACATGGTTAAAAGTTTTTATAATTATTAAAAAGAAATTCAAATTCAATTTGCTCTCTTCCACCTTATTTTATTCTTATGTCATAAATTTATTATAATAATATTACTATTATAAAATTATAATATTATATTATCACATTATACTATTACAATGTAATATTAATAATAATATATTTAAATAAATATTTTATCGTTGAAGATAATTATGGTTTCATAGAAAAATATAACAAACTTTCGACAAATGTCTCATTCTAAAATTCCTTCATTAATATCAAAATTGAAGAAATATTTACCTACTATATTCATCAATTATTTACAATTCTTCAATAATTATTTCTATTTAATATTATAAATTCACAATACTGACACCCAGATTGTTTTTAAGAAAGAGGGGGCTTTCCGATAAAGATTTCTCCTTACTGACGCATAATTATATACCTAACCCCTTTTTTCGACAGAACTTTCTAGACATTATCACTAATGCTATCTAATAATATCATTTCAATAATATGAGTTACTGTACCGTGACAATGATTGAATCAATAATGTTAAATACTATTCAATTATATATCACTGTAGCAATTATTGCATCAATAATATGAAAGATTGTGCAATTTTTACTGTATCTATTATTGAGTGATTTCTTACGTAAGAATCAATAATCGAGATATCATGCAATACTGCAGTATCATCGTGTGTAATAACACGACATTGTACTTTTATTATCGGGTATTTCAACAGTTAACAGTAAAAGTTTTGCCGTTATTTTTTTTATAAAAAAAGTTATTTCTCTTGCTTTCTATGTCCGACAGTTATTCCGTTATGTGTTCCACCAATGATTGCGTCGTCATATGAATATTTTCCGACAAAAAGAATATTCCTTGACAAAAAGAATATTCCTCGACCAAACAAATATTTTATGACAACTTGCTTACTTTTCAAAATTTGCACATATCATCCATAACTATAACATTATATCAAATCAACACCTTATTATTCAAAATAATATTTAGAGAAAATTAAATCTTTATTCATAAAAAGTTGGGGTCTTACAACTCATTTCAAATTTTCATGTTATATTATCATGTCCGCATAGAAGAGCTCCTCAAAATTTCAGCCATTACTCGGATGAATTTAAAAAGAAAAATTGTCAAATTCTTATCCTATCTCATCAAGTATTTGGGTAAGCCACATGGAAATCAAATTTAAAATCTAACACGTGGGAAAATGAAGAAAGGCATATATGTAGCCTACTAAATTCATGCTTCACGTATGATATCAACCTAGCCTTTGTCCAAAGAGAAGAAAATATGAATGAATTAATAAGGGACAAAAAATCATCATCTTTTTATAATATTCCAACCAAGCCAACATGTGAGAATTTCAAAAATGAGATCTTAGCCCTTAAATTAAAAATGACTTTAATCTCATTCATTGAACTTTTGCTGGACAAACCTACCCTCACTCTTGGTTTTACTATAAATAGATTATTTCTTCTTTCTCCACTTGCCAATTTACAAACTAATTTATAAATTTTCTCAAGAGCTTTCTCCTCCTTGCTTACATTTTTAAGCTTATTGTTTACACCCAAATTCCAAGTTTTGAGTTTTGGGTTAAGCAATTGTCGAATAAGTGCTTGCATCAGATAACTAGACATGACTGGAGTACTATAGTAAACTGATGGTGTTGAAACAACGATGGTCTAGCTAGACCAAAAATTAATGAAACAGTTGAAGACGTACGTACCTTAAAGGCAACACATGGAGTAATAGTGACACACACACGTTCCTTCAGGTGAGCATAGTGGGTAGACCCACATTCGTGGTTTTAGGCATCAACAAGATGTGGTTTAGTGGGCCGGATTTCAAGGATAACATGGCCAAGTGGTTAGTCAGGTCAGTGCAACAGTTGAATGACAACTTTATAAATAGCAATAAGCCATTTTATGCGAAAAAGATCACAAACAACACAATCTAAAACATTCAATTTTCCAGTTTTTCTAGTAAATTTAGCTTAGGCTACAACAGTTAGCATATTAAGCCAACTGTTGGCTTAGTTATTTGTTGTGATAGGTAGTTGCATTGGATTTACAATTTGTTACGTCCATTCAGACTTAGTTGTGTATTCAATCTTGGATCTGTAGCTTGTTACGTCCTTTTGGACTTAGTTACATGTTCAACCCTAGTTGTTTACTTTCATCTAGACTGTTATACGGTGTTATTGAATTGCTTTGCACTTTATCAAAAATGTATTGATCCGGGTTGTAAAATTTACAACATATCCAACAGTTATTTCCAGATTTTACTTCACCGACTGTTTCTAGTAATTAAAATTCTTGCATGTATGTGTATAAGTGTGAGATTGATATTTGCTAGACAAGCAGATAGATCAGTTTAACAGCTTGCTTTATAATTGCAATTATCATATACTCGGTTATCTTGGTTGATTTGCATGCTTAACTGGACTTGATCATAAAATCGATGAATTAAGATAACTAAACTGATAATAGTTTAACTTGCTATTTATTGTGTAGTTTAACTCTAGCTATAAATCAACAAGTAGGAAACTAGAATCAGTTAACCATAAAATCAAGTCTCTAACATTAAAGTCCTTAGTAAAAGGCAAAAAGACACATAGAGAAGCAATTTCTTCTTCTCTTTAATTGTATGACCAATTTCAGCTGAGTAGTTAACCGATTTTGAAGGACAGTATTAAATGAATATAACATTACCAGTTAGACAAAATACTTTCTCACATCGACAGAGGCGGAATTAGGGGGGGGGGGGGGCGGGGCATCTGACCCCGGTAGATCGGCGGTTCAGGCGGAAATAGGGGTAGGGGGTAGGGGGGGGGGGCAGCCAACCAGGCGCCAACGACCAGCCACAGAGCTTCTGCAGTCTGTTTGCCGCTCCGGTCTTCTTCTTCTTCTTCTTCTTCTTCTTCTTCACTCCTGGTCAGGTAATTTCAGATATCTGTATACTCATCTTTTGGAAGAAAATTTTCATTTCTTTTGGTGTGGTGATTGCATCTATGTGGATTTAGCAAATACCCAGTTGTTTTGTTGTCCAATTTTAATTGACCCGGTTAAGAAACTTTACAGTTTTTGGTTGGTGATGAATTTTAAATTTGCAAACTTTACTGTTTGTGTGCAAATATCCAGATTTACTGTTTGTGTGCAAATACCCAAAATTTGAAATTTAGAAAACTACATTCAAAATATTTGAACTTGGGAGTGCAGATTGCTAAATATTACATTTACACCCAACTAATTATTGATGAATAACAGAAGAAAACATAGAGCCATGCAGTGCACATTTTCTGTTCTCTAAGAGGGGAAAATGCATGTGCTGTGATGACTACCAACTGTTTGATAATTTTCCTCTGTAAAGTAGATATCTTTATTTTCTGGTTTTCTCCTTTTAGTGTACTTTACTATACTTTGTTAAACAAGTTATGCTTAGTTTTTGCTCGTGGGGGAAAACTGTCAAGATTGAACATACATGTGGTCCATTTGGTTGGTGTTAGTAGATTAGGCAGAAATAACAAAAATATACCAATTTTTTCTTGTTTCTTGGAGCTGTTCTAACTAGTGATAAATATGCTGTTTTTGTGTGTATATAATTTGGGTTTTGGTTAATTCTCATGGATCTATTGAATTTATGAGTTTTTCGTTTTCTGGATCTGTGTGTTGCATGAACGTCGCTGCTCCGGACCTCTGGTAACCGACCTCAAATTTTGACCCCCCTCAAATTTTGTTCTGATTCCGCCACTGCACATCGAGTTTAGTGAACTCTGGCACGATCACACATAAAATTATTCAGGCACAACACTTGTAAAGCTTTCTCTTCGTAAGCTTAAATTTCTATCACTTACTAGTAAAGAGAAATTGGTCAACTTTGGTTGAGATAATTTTTTATTTGATATTATCTGTGATTGTCTTTTAACTACTATAACTTGAGATATTGTTATACACACTTGTATATTCTCATATTTTATCTCTTAATATTTATACAGACAATACATTTGGCATACCGACTGCAGCAGAGTTGTACTCTCTTAATTGAGGTAAAAAGTCGAACGAGTAAAAAGTCAAGTTCCTCATAAATATAGTTTGTGAAAAGTTTTTAACTGATACACTTTCACCGTGAGACTAAAACCCAAATCCTCAACAAATTATAAAGTGATGAATTTTACGGTGTCGTTAGCATATTGATAAAGTATATTGAAATATATGTTTCGAGTTAAATAATATATTTGTGTTATATCAAGTATTATATAAATTGCTAGAACTGCTATACTTGATATTGCGACTTCAAGTACTTGATTCCTAATTAACTTATCTGAATTACTTGCAATCTAATATAAAAGTAATTTAAACTTTTATATCAGAACTTACTTGATATATTTACTTTCAAAGAAGCGTAATACATACATAAAAGTTACTACAACTTTTTATATATATCTGAACTAAACTAATATATCTACTTACACAGAAGAATATCATTCAATAATATAAAAGTTATTTAAACTTTTATATCTGAACATACTTCGTTAGTACTTGCATTTTTATTAAATATATTTGATTGGATGATTACTCAATTCTAACTTATATCTGTAAACAAGTAGCTTTTGTAAAGTCTTTATGGAAAGAATCTTATGTACAAGGATTTAGTTTAGGGATCAAACTTGTTAGGTTGATCCAAATCGTAAAGTTAAGCTCTTATATTAGCTAGGTTGTCCTTGATCATAAGTCGCTCGTAAAGCTAAAGGCAAAGTTACTCTAAGATCACAGAGTGAACTGAAGACAAACATAGATTGTAGAGTACCAATTCATAGAGCCAGTCGTAGAGTCACTCAATTTTGTAGAGCACATATAGCAGAGTAGGCCACTCTACTATCATAAAAGTCATTCCACAAATTCACCTTACGATAGTCAAAATTGTAGAGTATAGACTTCTGACAAGTTAGTGGCAGATTATGACAAGAATCATGAACCTTAAACACCCAACCCTTTGAGGTTATCGATAGGGACAAGTCGACAAAGGTTCTATCTAACAACTACATTAGCATGGTCAAAAGTAGGGGTGAGCAATTCGGTTATAACCAAAAACTGAAATATACACACTTTTGATATCGGAACTAGTAACCGAATTTTGAGATAACCGAATAACCAAATAGTAAATTCGGTTATTCGGTTAATAATCGAAATGAAAGCTTCCGTAATTAACATTCAAGTATTTTGCCTTACTGTCTTTGTCGCCTGTTTCGAGAGCTAGACATGTTCAATTTCCCACTGATAAGAAATTGAATTCCTTTGGTACTAATGATCTTGTGACTAACTTGCCTAGCCAGCCTCTAGGTACATTACTGTGAATGAAATTAATGGACGGACACTCTTCTACTGGTTCTACGAAGCATTGACAGTTCCTGATGATAAGCCATTGGTGTTGTGGCTTAATGGAGGTAAGAGAATGATATTAACTTATCTTTAGTTTTCACTCTAAATATGTTCCAAGTGATACTGATTATGCATTTATGTTCAGTGAAATACTTGATGATTTTAACTTGAGAAGAGCTAAACTGTTGTTCTATTTTTGTAGTTGCACTTAGGGGTGCTCAAATTTTTTGGTTTTTTTGGTTTTTTACCGGTACTGGTGGTACCGGTTTTTTCGATATCGGTTTTTTTCGGTATTGGTATTTCGGTATTTTAACACTTTTCGATACCGGTAGCGGTAATGACTTTTTTGAATTCGGTAAAAACCGAAATACTGAAAATACCAAAATTTAATAATTTAATAATTAATAGTTAATGTTTTGTAATTTTATATATTAAATAATTTTTTTTATATATTAATAATTTCTATATAATAGTAGTTTTATTAATTTTTTTATATATATTAATAATGTTTTGTAGTTTTATTTTATATATTAATTATTATTAATAGTTAATGATTTCTTAGTTTTTAAAAAATTATTAATATATTAAAAAATTATTTAATTATTATTAATAATTATATATATTACTATGCGATATAATTAGAAACCAAAAAAACCTAAGATCGATTTTAAAATTTAACCTAGGTTTCGATTCTTGTTTTTTCAAGTAATTTCAGATCTGTCATCTTGGTTAAAGTATTTTTTGATTTATCGATTCGGTTTTTTACCGATGAACATCCCTAGTTGCACCTATATACCCTATTCAATGATCATTACTCCATAGTCTCCATTATGCATGCTAACCTTTATATACCTTGTTCATTACTCCATAGTCTTCATTATTGTTTTAATTTTTGACTTAATTTTTTTAATTTCTTATTTGGTTATTCGGTTAACTGAATAACACAAAAATCAAAAGCCAAACCCGAACTCGAAAATCGAATATAAAATTAGATATAACCGAATTACAAAAATACCCGAATAACCGAAAAAATTTGATTAAATAATTTCGGTTCGGTTTGGTTATTTGATTTTATCCATTTTTTGCTCAGTCCTAGTCAAAAGAGACATGACTACTACTGCATTGTTCATAGTACTGAAGAAAGTGACCTGAGATGGTATAAGCAGATAACAATCTGAAGTCAAACAATTAAAGAATGACAAATGTCTATCTCAGAATGGAACGACGATAAATTTTCAACGGGAAGATCCCCAGAAAAATTCTATGTTAAGACATCAATTTCAAGTAGTAAAAGAGAATGAATCGATCAAGTCCAAGTGCTGAAACTCCAAATTCATACGGTAATGATCACGATGATCGAATAATCTTTATAAATAAGATTTGCAAGAAATTATCTAAGAAAATGTGATTTTATGGGTAATTTGTATTTTATGTGACTTATGGCCGTAATATGACCACAATATATGATATGTGTGCAGTTTTGAGTGCTTAAAAGATCATACGTGGAAAATAAAATATTATCGAGAAAAGACGTAAAAACACTATTCATGCTAAAAACACAACTTTTTTTTTTCTAACTTATCGAATTACGACATAACGTTTATTCGGGAAATGGGGATTGGTGGCAAAATCGGATGTTTAAAATCGAAAGTTGATTTTTTCGGCTAATCTAGGGAATTACAAGAATGTAACCAAAAAAGTTAGGAAACCTAACTGGAAAATAAAATGTCTAACTAGAATTAGTTGGACTAACTAAGCCTAGGATTTTCATGTCTTCATTAGGATCTGCAAGACTTAGTTAGGTTTGAGCCTTGGGTTTAGCTTAGGTTTTGAATGACTTGACTAAGGGTTGAGCCAAGGGTTGAACTAATGTTTTGGAATGACTTGGCTAGGGTTGAGCCATGTCTTAAGTCTTAGGGTTAAACCCTGTTGACTTAGTCATATTCCATCCTTGAGTTTTGATGATGAATGGTTCATATACTAAATTGTTTCATGACATTTCAGGTATATTGATGATAAAGAACATTGGTTGGATTTTCAAGTGGTTGAAGAAAATTTTCTTTTCTAGGAAAACCAAGTGTAAGGTCAATTTCATAATAATTGATTTTTCATTTAAAGGCTCTAGGACATATCATTGGCATTTAATTTTATTAAAATGAAAAATGTTTTAAAAAATCTAACGAAAAAGGCTTTTTCTAATAAATTAATATATTACAAGAGTGTTACTTGATACATGTTCTGCATGCATGCTTGTATTGGATATTTTTGATTTATATCCTGAATTCAGTTGTCTATATATATGCATGCCTAGAAAGCCTAAAGGTCAGTAGTTGTACATCCGGGTGAAATGATGCATGAATGGTTTCCAAGGAGTAGTAATTATATATATCTTGGGATTCTAACACTTTGAGGTTTGAAAAGATAAAGGAAGTTTGAAAGACTGTTGTTACACGCCAAAGATAAGAGAGAGAAAGTCAAAGATTGTTTTGAGTGGGTTAATTTTTTAAAGAATCTTTGATTTTTATCCAAAGAGTATAACTAAAAAGATTGTTCATATTTACCGTTGTGAGCTTGTTCAGTTATCTATAATGTATTATCTAGTCGGTTTCTTTGGGATTAATTAGAACAGGTACTTATCTTTTTATGGAACTACAACGGGAATTTATTTAACGGTAATAAATTGGCTTGTATAAATTGTGTTTCTTGTATATTGCAGAACATATAGAAATATTATTTTGCACTAATCACTGATATTACCAAGCAATATATTGTTAATTGGTGCAACTTTTGATCAGCTGAGCATTTATACTTCTGATATTTTTATAGCTGGTAATTGGTAAGATTTAAGTGTTTATCTTTCTGTGCTAAATGATCATTGCATATAGTTGAGCCTTTAATTGTTAAATTAATTATTCTTGCATTGATCATAAACCTCTATATTTGTATTATATTTTTGTTTAGACTAAGTGTAGTCTAAAGGTGTTAATCCTAATGGATTAGAGAAAAAATTTACAAACAGGTTCAAGGAAGCAAAGGTGCTTGAAGAGTGCATAGGTGCACAAGGAGCAAGAGTGTTCAAGAGAAATTAATTGTTATTTATTTTTGTAAGAATCTATTTTGTAATCAGTGTTTATTTATAAAGAAATAAATAAAGTGAGTCTCCAATACTAGTTGGTATTGAACGTGGACTAGACTATTATTATAGAGGGTAATAGCTGAACCACGTAAAAAATCTTGGTATTGATTTCATTATTTGCTTTACTTTAATTACTCACATAAGCTATTTAATTATCTTAATAATTAAAATTTGAATATTTACATTATATTAAGATAATTCTTTAATACCAAGTATTTTATCTAAGTTATAAATTTAGCAGGATACTTTCTTAAAAATAATCAGTCAATTCAGTAGGCCATATTAATTGAGTAAAGTGAATTCATCAATATATTAGCCTGAATTTAATAGTGTAATTTAAAGTTTAAAAATTGGTCATAGATTGCTCCCACACTTATTCAACCCACCTTCTAAGTGTGCCTAGTTAAATTTTATTTGGTATCAGAGTTTAGCTCTACTTATCTTGGTCTTAAAGGTGACTTATAGGGAAAGATTCTGACATGGCACAGTTCGGGAACAACAATCAAGGAGAACAATCAACCAATAGACCTCCTTTGCTATTTGGAACAGAAAATTACAACTTCTGGAAATTTTGAATGAGGATCTATCTTAAAAGAGATCCTTGGGAATGGTGGGTTATGGAGAACGGACCAGTTATTCCACGAAGAGATGATGGGACACCAAAGACTCTGCTAGAAATGGATTCAACCGAAACCTACATGGTTTCATATGATTCAAGGGCAATGAATACACTTCTCAGCGGTATGGTATAATCCGAGATTGAAAAAGTTTCCTCATGCAACATAGCTAAGGAAATTTGGGATACTCTAGTGGTAAGTCATGAAGGAACATCCAAAGTACGAGAAGTCAAGCTAAGCTATGAAATGTTCAAGCTCGAAAAAGATGAAACCATTAAGCTAGCTCAAGTAAGATTTCTAGTCCTTATAAACTCCTTGAAATTGCTGGACAAGACTATTCCTCATAGTGAGATCAACCGTAAGTTACTCCGGGCTATGCCCAAAAGGTTTGCTTCTAAAATCACTACTCTTCAAGATTCTGCTACTATTTCTTCCATGGATACTTTAACTTTATTTGGTGAATTAGAAGAATATGAACATCAGTTAAAGAGATATGATGATGAGGAGGAAACTCCTCGAAGAAAGGTTTTAGCTCTTACTGTAGATAATGAGGAGGAGCTTGATGATGACTCAGATGAAGAAATAGCCATGATGTCAAGAAGACTCAAGGGACTACTACAAAGGAAGAATAAGAGAAGAAACACTTTCAATTCGAATAAACTCAAAGGAAAACAAACTGAAGAGACGTGCTTCGAATGTGGACGTCCTGGTCACTTCAAGAAAGATTGTTTTCAATTAAAGAATAAGGGGAAGACAAACTACAAAGACAACAAGAAGAACAAAGCCCTTGTTACTTGGAGTAATGAGGAATTCGAAGTGGAAATCGATGCTAAAGATAAGATTGTTCAAGTATGCTTCGTAGGTATTGAAGGTGAATCTAATCAGGTACCTCTTCATGAACTAAATTCACTAGAACAAGAAAATAAGAAATTAAAAGAAAAGAATGCATGCTTGAAGGGTTTAGTTAATACATTAATGAGTGAAGTAGATTCACTAATAGATAAAAAGAAGGAAATTGAAAAAGAGTCATCATGTAAAGATGAAAAGATTTTGATTGCTAAAATTGATTACCTAGATAATTATAAATAAATACTTTCCAACAAGGTAAATTATTTAAATAGTGAGGTTCAAAAATTAACAAATGAACTAAAAATGAGGGATGTGTGTATTGATGCATTTAGTGATAAATCTCCTATTAAAACCTTTCCTAATAATGAACTTCAAAAAGAAATAGACTCACTAAAATTATCTCTTGCTAAATTTGTCCAAGGTGAAGAAAATTTAAATGTCATATTAGGTAAACAAAGACCTAGTTTTGAATGACAAGGAATTGGTTATGATTCTATACATAAAAAGAGTAATATTAAAATGTTAAAATCAAAGTCACGTTTTAGTTTAAATTATTACTCTCCTTTCACAACTTGTAAACATTGTGGTATTAAAGGTCATTTAGATATAAATTGTTTTAAGAAACTAAACAAGGTTAAAAAAGTATGGATTAAAAAGAATGATTTACTTGCTACTAATGTGACGAATAATTTGTTTGAGTTGTGATTCTGGGGACAGAATTCTTGTAAGGAGGGAAGGATGTAACAATCTAGAATTTTAATTATAATTTTTAAATATTTATTGAATTATATAAATATTTAATGGATGTGTTTATTGTTGAATTAATATTTGTTTAATTTGACTTGATTTGATTTGGTTAATTATTTGTTTAATAAATAATTAATGGGCTAAGAAAATTAATTATTATGAGATAATATTCTAATTTAATTTAATAATTAATTTAGAGAGTGTATAATGATTAAATAATTTATTCAATAAATTATTATTAGAATTAATTAAATTAAGTATGAAAACTTAATTAAATAAAGTGTGACAAATAACTATATTATAAAGGAGTTATTAAAATAATTTAAAGGAGTTTAATTTAGTTTTGCCAAACAAGGCTTAAATATATTAAGTCTTTAATTTTAAAAGGATTTTGCCAAACGGAGCCTTATGACTTTTGGATTTTTGATTTTTGAATTATTAATAATATAAATAAAAAAAATTAAAATAATAAATAAAATATATTTATAACCTATACGTTATATTTGGTAACTGATATTACTTATTAGGTTTATTATGACTATATACATTTCTTTTTAAGCCTTGTTATCAATTTAGTTTTGTTACGTCAAATGTATTTGGCCTGTACTGATAACTAAGAAAAAAACAGAGAAAATTGTCAGAGAAAATTGAGAGAAAGACAAGTCTGTGATTCCAAAGCAAGTTCTGAGTTTTAGCAAGTAGTGGTCAAGCAAGTGAAGGTATGTTATATAACCCTTAATATATATGTTACGACATAATTTTCTTGAGTATAAAGTCTATATACAATTTTCTGAAATCTATATTTTTATAAATTGGTTATGAGATTATGCGTATAATATGATGGTGATAATATAACAAGCATATATATATATATATATGTGTGTGTGTGTGTGTGTGTGTGTGTGTGTGTGTGTGTGTGTGATTGTATGCTAAATTACGTATGCAAGAAAGAAATTGGTTTTTACAGTGAATATATATATATATATATGTTTTAATGACGTGGGTTTCAATTTTTATGTTTTAATTTTATTTTTCGAATTTTTGCTATACAACTGAATTATAGCAATTGTAAGTACTTTTAATTCTAGAGTTTATGTTTAGACAAAGAATTGTATGTTAATTTCATTTAAAAGAAAGAGAAACTATTTTTCAGTGTATGTTCTTATACATGGCGTATGACAGTAACAAATTCGATGGTTAAAGTGTATACGAAATGTAAAAATTGAACTGTGATTATGTTAATTGGGTATAAAATAAAGATAATGAAGTTCAAAGGAATCAAGTTGGTGTATAATTGTGGTTACTATTCACTGTGTCAAGAAATATCAAAAATGGAGTTTTGTTGGTTTAAAAATTGGCTTTCAAGGATTTAAATTTTCTGATATTGTTGTTTAATTGTGTTAAATTAGTATATGTATGATGGGTAACATGTATGTGTAATTTGCATAAGTTATACATGTTAATTTGTGTTAGAAATTAAGATCTGATAGCTTTGTTCTCGTTTCTTCGTTTTTGTCTTCTCAAGTTTTCGAGACCTCAAATACCAAAATTCACGCTCTAAATTTAAATTTTACTGCAATAAATAGCCAATAACTTTGGGCTTTCTTGTAAGAAGATATCATCATCCTAGAACATGTGAATATCACAGTACAGTCTGTTAATAAGTATATCACGGCCAATAATGAAGAGAGCCAAGAATGAGTTTTCTTTTACACGAATTCTATATAATGTAATATTATATCTGTTAAAAATGTAATTATGTTAGTATGGTATTATAATGCTATGAATGAGCATATTATTAATACTTAACTAGTGTTATTATTATTTTATTCGTGTAAATTGATTATGTGGTTCAAAATCAAAACATACATGAAATAGGTACTTATTTGTATAGAAGTATCTGTAATGACTAATTGTATCCTAATGATATGTGATTAGGATATTGTGAATCAAATTGTTACGGTTTAGCTCATACGCAAGGCAAGTTTTTCCTAACTCTAAACTTTCTTTGAGCAAGTTTTCTAACTCTACATTTTTGTTGAGCAAGTTTCTTGTATCTAGTTTATTTATGATGATGCAAGTTTTCTAAACTTTTTTCTGATACTGAGCAAGTTATTCTTGTCTTTAAATTGTTATTTAGCATGTAAGTTTATATATCCTGATATACTAATGTTGAACTAGTTTTATCGTTCAATTTACTATTTGTTATGCATGCTTAGAACCCAATTCTAAATAACCTTGGCTTAATATTGTTCAAGCAAGGTATGTTATAATTATTCAATGTTTATGCTCTTAAGATTATTCCTAAAGAATAACCTTAGTATACAATGTTGATTCAGTTATGATTTATTCCATAGCACAACATTATGAACTTTTATTCAACTACTCCGTAGTTGATGTTCGTTGAATACCAAATTACCTTAAAACTTATCCAAACCAAACTTACTTTGGTGCGGACTTCAGATTCTAATCTTTGAGATGAACAACCCTATTATTAGGGGATAATTTACGCATAACGTTGAAATGTTTGTGCACAATACATTGTACGAAAGGCTGATCCCCCTAAGTACGTGGAGTCCCTATAGTCTTATGACTGTTAAAGTTTAAGTTGAAAGATTACTTATAACTATGGACATAGTTCGTGGTCTTATGACCCTCAGATGAATGATTCCGAATTTTGATTATTATTGATAAAACCTATTGTTCGATTCTATTGAACTATTATCATTGGCAAATGTTGTAAAGTTTTATTCATTTGTTATTTCAAGTGAGCCTTGTTTGCTCACTCTTGCTTATATAATTATTACAGCTAAAGTTGAGAAGGTCGATGTACCCAGCACCAATAAAGGAAAGGGAAAGATGAATAAGTATTGAAGACTTGTAATCATGTTGATATTTTGTTGTCAGACTTTATTTTGATTAATGTAATGAAGTTATTTAATTTTCTACATATGAATGTTTGTATTCAAAGGTTAGATAACCTGGGAGATTTTATTAATGTAATCCTTTGATGGGAAGGTTTACTATTCAATTTTATTATGATTGGGTAGTTAGACATGAATGTGTTATTAAGTGAACACCAAATCTGGTGGGAATGAAGTACCCGGATTTGGGGGTGTCACAAGTTGGTATCAAAGCCTTAGGTTATAAACCTTAGGTGGGGAAAAGCCTTAGAAGTAACCTTTGAAAAGATAGTGATGATAAACTCTTATTCGAGTTTTAAGGAAGAAGTAATAAAACACTTATGTGCTTATGTGATTACAACTTATGTGCTCGTGAGTGTCGAGTAGTAATGATTAGTAATTAAAACTTAAAAAATTTTATTGTCAAGATGGCTAATGTTGAAGAATCCAGTCAGGCTAGGGAGGAAGAATCCCAGATGCCTAGAGAGGAGGAGCCTCAAGATATTCAGGTGGTTTGGGAACAACTACTGCCACGGGAAACAACTCCGTTGACCACAGTGGTTGAGCAGGAGAGGTTGCCTGATGAGGATGATGAGATAGAGACGGACGAGGAAGACCCTGAGGAGCTGCCACAGTCGAATGAGGATGAGGATGACAAGGAAGAAGAGCTTCCACTTAACTCGATCGCCGCCCGTATGTACGACGAAGTATACGACCGCAATGTAGAACTTCAGGATAACGTCGAGGAGTTGCAAAAGATAGTAGCTGAACATCAGTTGGCAATGGCACAGAAGGACAACGAGATCCCGGAACGAGATGAACACTTGAATAATTTCGAAGAGAAGCTGATCCACACCGAAGGAGAAAACGAGCAACTAACAGAGGAAATTGCAGAACTGAAGAACAAGCTGAAGGAAGAATCTACTAAGAGTGCAAGAGCCACAGACGCGTACGAAGAAGCTTATCAACGAGCCGTGATAGCAGAGAGAGAGGCACAAGCAAAGAGGATCAAGATGAAGAGATGAATAACGTATTCAACATCGTGATTAATCGAGCTCAAGATCGGGTCATGGGTTATCCGATTCAGTTCGAGACGCTGCCATCGTACATATTAGATCGCCGAACAATGTTCTGAATTATGGAGGAAGAGCATCGTAAGGCTATGCAGTATCTTAGTAGGACATCGTAGGGAATGTACTTGATATGTGATTTATGATATGATAAAAAAAATGTAAATCCCAAGTGTTATGTAACCTATGAGATATGATGATGATGTTATCCTGGAACTTTAGTAGTTCAGAAAAGTAATGTAAATAGCAGTGATGCTATTGTTCTTATGTTTTTTTAAAAAAAAAAAATTATGAATTAATGAAAGTTATTATTTTATTCAAAGTGTTAAGTGTTACGTGATAATCTTTTATGGTGTGAAAATTAAGTAGAAATACTTAAAGAAATTGAGTAATAGTCTAATGGGTGTGTTTTAACAGAAAATACCTCCAAGACGTTAACCCCGACAAAGAACCCCTGAGGGATCTACCAATAACAACAATGCTGAGGCTAATCTAGTTCATCAGCTAGTGACGTTACTGATGGGTGCATTACAGAATCAACCGCAGAATCAAGCTGTGACATTTAAGGACTTCAAGGCGGTTGGACCACCAGAATTCCGTGGGTTCATGAATCCAGTTGAGGCACAGACCTGGATCATGGAAATAGAGAAAGTATTTGATGTAGCTAGAGTAGGTGAGAATCAGAAGACTGCTTTTGCAACATTCATGTTAAAAGCAGAGGCTAGTTATTGGTGGCAAGCCAATAAAACTCGAGGAGGATAAGGGGTGATGACATGGGATATGTTTAAAGAGATTTTCTTCGAAACCTATTTTCCAGAGAGTTCAAAGAATCAGATGGAGGTGCAGTTTCGAATCAAGCAGGAACAATGACGATTATTAGTATATCCGCAAAATTTAACGAATCAGCGAGGTTTTGCGCCAGTATCAAGACAACACGGATGAGCGCAAGGCTAGGAGATTTGAACAGGGACTGAAACCCTGGTTGTACAGTAGGGTCTCCCTGTTCCAGCTGAAGACATTCGCAGTGGTGCTTGAGAAGGCAATTCTCGTTGAGAGTGGAGGCGAGGCTGTAACAAAGCACAACCAAGAGCAGAGAAAGAAGAAGAATGAGGGCGAAGTTAAGAATGGTGGTGGTAACAGTGGAAATAGTAGCAATAACCTGAAGAGGAAATGGAATGGAAATGTGGGTTCAGGAAACCAGCAGGGTCATCAGCAGAAGAAGAAGTTCGAAGCATGTGCTACGTGCGGGAAGTTTCACGTGGGCGTGTGCTTAAGGGGGAAGCGTGTATGCTTTAACTGTGGCCAAGAGGGTCACATTGCCCCAAATTGCAGTCAACCCAAGAAGAATGTTTGCTACACGTGTGGGTCAAAGGATCATTTTGCTTGTGAGTGTCCTAAGAAAAAAGCTGAAGAGACGACGAGAAACAATGGAGGTAGTAGTGGAGGTACATTGACCATTGCGGGACCTATGTCATCCAACAGACCCACAACCAGAACCTTCAACATGACTGTGCAGGATGCTGTTCAATCGAAAGATACGGTGTCAGGTATAATCCCAATCAATGATATTGATGCTTATGTATTATTTGATTCGGGTGCGACTTGCTCATTTATATCTAATGAATTTGCTAAGAGGTTAGGATTACCTAGTGAAGAATTGAATTTCCCTTTAAACATAGAAATTGCGAATAGGGAAATGATTCCTGTTAGGTTCGTATACAAGAATTGTAGGGTGAACATTAAGGGAAATGTTATGATGGTAGATTTAATTCCGATAAAACTTGGAGAGTTTGATGTTATTTTGGGAATGGATTGGCTGTTCAATTATGGAGCAATAATTGATTGCCAAAAGAAATGTGTAAACCTTATGACTCCGTCAAAGGTAGTTTTCTTTGATAGCAAATCACCTAGACATGCGTGATGTCTGACAATTATGCAGGCTAAGAAGTTGTTGAATCAAGGCTGTGTGGGTTATTTTGCTTACATAGTCGATACTCAGAGGAAGGGGGTGAAACTGGAAGAAATACTAGTGGTTAGGGAATTCATGGATGTGTTTTCGGAAGATTTGCCAGGACTTCCGCCTGACCGAGAGACTGAATTCGTGATCGACTTAGCGTCAGGAACCACTCCGATATCGAATGCCCCATACAGGATGGCTTCGGTAGAAATGAATGAACTGATGGTACAATTGCAAGAGCTATTAGACAAGAAGTACATTCAGCCGAGTGTGTCACCGTGGGGAGCAACGATGTTGTTCGTGAAGAAGAAGGATGGGTCAATGCGTCATTGCATTGATTATAGGGAATTAAACAAAGTCATTATTAAGAATAAATATCCATTGCCAAGAATAGATGACTTGTTTGATCAATTGAAGGGTGCTAGATATTTCTTGAAAATAGATTTGAGAAGTGGGTATCATCAACTGAAAGTAAGGAAGGAGGATGTACCGAAGACGACATTTCGAACTCGGTATGGACATTACAAATTTTTGGTGATGTCTTTTGGTTTGACAAATGCCCCTGCAACGTTCATGGATTTGATGAACAGGGTGTTTAAACCATTCATAGATAAGTTTGTGGTGGTATTCATTGATGATATTTTTGTGTATTCAAAATCTCAAGAAGAACACGTGGAACATTTGTGTTTGACGTTGGAAATGCTAAGAAAGGAAAAACTGTACGCGAAATTCTCTAAGTGTGAGTTTTGGCTAGAACGTGTACAATTTCTTGGGCATGTGATTGACAAAGATGGGATTTCAGTGGATCCATCAAAAGTTGAAGCTGTAATCAATTGGGAACAACCAAGAAAACCTTCAGAGGTTAGGAGTTTCTTGGGACTGGCTGGTTATTATAGACGGTTTATCCAGAATTTTTCCAAGATTGCCACTCCGTTAACAAATTTGACAAGGAAAGCTGTGAAATTTGTTTGGACGGAGAAATGTGGAGAGAGTTTTCAAGACTTGAAAAAGAAGTTAAGTGTGGCACTTGTGTTGTCATTACCAGATAATACAGGAAATTTTGTGGTGTATAGTGATGCCTCACACAAAGGATTGGATTGTGTTCTTATGCATAACGACAAAGTTATTGTGTATGCATCAAGACAACTGAAGGATTATAAAAAAGGATATCCGACTCATGATTTAGAGTTGGCTGCGGTGGAATTTGCTCTAAAGATATGGAGACACTATCTCTATGGAGAAAAATGTGAGATATACACAGATCATAAGAGTTTGAAATATATTTTCACTTAGAAGGACCTGAACATGCGTCAAAGGAGATGGATGGAATTGGTAAAGGATTACGATTATGAGATCTTTTATCATCCAGGCAAAACGAATGTGGTTGCAGATGCTTTAAGCAGGAAAGGTCGGGAAAAGTTGATGTTGATAACCACTCAGGAGGAGCTTATTTTAGCAATGACAAAACTGGAGTTGGAAATAAAATATTCAAAAGAAGTCGACGAACGACTATTCCAAATAGAAGTTGGTCCAACTTTGGTGGACAAGGTAAAGAATGCTCAACTAGAAGATGAAGAATGTAGAAAAATCAAGGAGAAAGTGGTTGAGTGTAGTGAAGTGAAATACAAGATCTATACCGAAGGATTGCTAAGATTCGAGGGAAGAATATGGGTTCCAGCAGTACCAGATATTAAAGAAGAAATCATGACCGAAGTTCATAACTCAAGATATTCGATTCATCCGGGAAGTACGAAGATGTATCAAGATTTACGACGACACTTCTGGTGACCAAACATGAAAAGAGAGGTCGTAGAATGTGTTACGAAATGTTTGACATGTCAAAGAGTTAAGGCCGAGCATCAACGACCAAGCGGATTACTTCAACCGTTGGAAATACCGGAATGGAAGTGGGAACACATCACAATAGATTTTGTGGTGGGTCTTCCAACTACTCAGAGAGGATACGATGCGATTTGGGTGATAGTGGGCAGATTGATGAAATCAGCACACTTTTTGCCAATAAAGATTAGATTCAATCTTGATCAGTTAGCAAAGTTGTACGTTAAAGAAATTGTTTCGAGACATGGAGTTCCAGTGTCAATTGTGTCAGATAGAGATCCAAGGTTCATATCAAACTCCTGGAAGAAATTACAAGAATGCATGGGAACAAAGTTGAGAATGAGTACGACATATCATCCGCAAACAGATGGCCAAAGCAAATGAACAATCCAAACGTTGGAAGATATGCTGAGAGCATGCATCATGGATTTCAAAGGGATCTGGGATGAACAATTACCATTGGTGGAATTTGCCTACAATAACAGTTACCATGTAAGCATCGGCATGCCACCTTACGAAGTATTGTACGGCAGAAAGTGCAGAACTCCACTGTGCTGGGATGAAGTCAGTGAATGGTAATTGTTAGGACCAGAGCTAGTGTAGCAAACTGCTGAGACTGTTAAACTCATCAGGACAAGATTGATAACTGTTCAAGACAGACATAAGAAGTATGCTGATCAACACCGACAAGATCTTGAATTCAACGTAGGAAATTTCGTGTTCTTAAAAGTTTCTCCTTGGAAGGGGAAAATTCATTTTGGTAAAAAGGGAAAGCTAAGCCCGAGGTTTATTGGACCCTTCGAAGTGCTGCGAAGAGTAGGAGAAGTGGCTTATGAGGTAGCTCTACCTCCAGAGTTGGAACACGTTCACAATGTGTTTCATGTATCGGTATTACAACCGTATAAACCATATTACAAACATGTAATCGAATACAAACCATTACAGTTCGATAAAGACTTGTCTTATGAAGAGGTTCCTATCCAGATAGTTGACAGGAAAGAACAAGTGCTCAAGAATAAAGTGATACCTTCTGTGAAGGTAATATGGAGGAACCACAATATCGAAGAGGCTACGTGGGAACTCGAAGATAAAATGATGAAAGATTACCCTGAGTTATTTGTTTAATCCGTATCTTCGATTCTGGGGACAGAATCTTTGTAAGTAGGGAAGAATGTGACGAATGATTTGTTTGAGTTGTGATTTTGGGGACAGAATCCTTGTAAGGAGGGAAGGATGTAACAATTCAGAATTTTAATTATAATTTTTAAATATTTATTGAATTTTATAAATATTTAATGGATGTGTTTATTGTTGAATTAATATTTGTTTAATTTGATTTGATTTGATTTGGTTAATTATTATTTGTTTAATAAATAATTAATGAGCTAAGGAAATTAATTATTATGAGATAATATTCTAATTTAATTTAATAATTAAGTTAGAGAGTGTATAATGATTAAATGATTTATTCAATAAATTGTTATTAGAATTAATTAAATTAAGTATGAAAACTTAATTAAATAAAGTATGACAAATAACTATATTATAAATGAGTTATTAAAATAAATTAAAGGAGTTTAATTTAGTTTTTTCCCAAACAAGGCTTAAATATATTAAGTCTTTAATTTTAAAGGGTTTTTTGCCAAACGAGAGCCTTATGACTTTTGGATTTTTGAATTTTGAATTATTAATAATATAAATAAAATAAATTAAAATAATAAATAAAATATATTTATAGCCTATACGTCATATTTGGTAACTGATATTACTTATTAGGTTTATTATGACTATATACATTTCTTTTTACGCCTTGTTATCAGTTTAGTTTTGTTACGTCAAATGTATTTGGCCTGTACTGATAACTAAGAAAAAAAGAGAGAAAATTGTCAGAGAAAATTGAGAGATCAGAGAGAATTGAGAGAAAGACTAGTTTGTGATTCCAAAGCAAGTTCTGAGTTTTAGCAAGTAGTGGTCAAGCAATTGAAGGTATGTTATATAACCCTTAATATATATGTTATGTCATAATTTTCTTGAGTATAAACTCTATATACAATTTTCTGAAATCTATATTTTTATAAATTGGTTATGAGATTATGCGTATAGTATGATGGTGATAGTATAACTATATATATATATATATATATATATATATATATATATATATATATATATATATTGTATGCTAAATTACGTATGCAAGAAAGAAATTGGTTTTACAGTGAATATATATATATATATATATATGTTTTAACGACGTGAGTTTCAATTTCTATGTTTTAATTTTATTTTTTGAATTTTTGCTATACAACTGAATTATTGCAATTGTAAGTAGTTGTAATGCTAGAGTTTATATTTAGACAAAGAATTGTATGTTAATTTCGTTTAAAAGAAAGAGAAACTGTTTTTTAGTGTATGTTCTTATACATGGCGTATGACAGTAACAAATTCGATGGTTAAAATGTATACGAATTATAAAAATTGAACTGTGATTATGTTAATTGGGTATGGAATAAAGATAACGAAGTTCAAAGGAATCAAGTATAATTGTGGTTACTGTTCACTGTGTCAAGAAATATCAAAAATGGAGTTTTGTTGGTTTAAAAATTGGCTTTCAAGGATTTAAGTTTTCTGATATTGTTGTTTAATTGTGTTAAATTAGTATATATATGATGGATAACATGTATGTGTAATTTGCATTAAGTTATACATGTTAATTGGTGTTAGAAATTAAGATACAGTAGCTTTGTTCTGTTCTTCGTTTTGTCTTTTGTAAGCTCGGAGTCTCAGTGCCAAAATCCGCGCTTCACTCTAAATTTTTCTTGTCACGCATTACAATAAATGGTAAAACTCAATGCCATAAGTAATCTTGCAGCTAGGAGTAGCCAAGAAGAATGAGTTTTCTTTTACACGAATTCTATATAATGTTATATTATATCTGTTAAAAATGTAATTGTGTTAGTATGATATTATAATGCTATGAATGAGCATATTATTAATACTTAACGAGTGTTATTATTATTTTATTCATGTAAATTGATTATGTGGTTCAAAATCAAGACATACATGAAATAGGAACTTATTTGTATACAAGTATCTGTAATGACTAATTGTATCCTAATGATATGTGATTAGGATATTGTGAATCAAATTGTTACGGTTTAGCTCATACGCAAGGCAAGTTTTTCCAAACTCTAAACTTTCTTTGAACAAGTTTTCTAACTCTACATTTTCGTTAAGCAAGTTTCTTGTATCTAGTTTATTTATGATGATGCAAGTTTTCTAAACTTTATTCTGATATTGAGCAAGTTATTCTTGTCTTTAACTTATTATTTAGCATGTAAGTTTATATATCCTGATATACTAATGTTGAACTAGTTTTATCGTTCAATTTACTATTTGTTATGCATGGTTAGAACTCAATTCTAAATAACCTTGGCTTAATATTGTTCAAGCAAGGTATGTTATAATTATTCAATGTTTATACTCTTAGATTATTCCTAAAGCATGACCTTAGTATACAATGTTGATTCAGTTATGATTTATTCCATAGCACAACATTATGAACTTTTATTCAACTACTCCGTAGTTGATGTTCGTTGAATACCAAATTACCTTGAAACTTATCTAAACCAAACTTACTTTGGTACGGACTTGTATTCTAAATGCTGAGATGAACAACCCTATTATTAGGGGATAATTTACGCATAACGTTGAAATATTTATGCACAATACATTGTATGAAGGGTTGATCCCCCTAAGTACGAGGAGTCCCTATAGTCTTATGACTGTTAAAGTTTAAGTTGAAAGATTACTTATAACTATGGACATAGTTCGTGGTCTTATGACCCTCAGATGAATGATTCAGAATTTTGATTATCATTGATAGAACATATTGTTCAGTTCTATTCAGCCTATTACTTGGCAAATGTTGTAAAGTTTTATTCATTTGTTATTTCAAGTGAGTCTTGTTTGCTCACTTTTGTTTATATAATTATTACAGCTAAAGTTGAGAAGGTCGATGTAACCAGCACCAGTAAAGGAAAAGAAAAGATGAATAAGTATTGAAGACTTGTAATCATGTTGATATTTTGTTGTCAGACTTTATTTTGATTAATGTAATGAAGTTATTTAATTTTCTTCATATGAATGTTTGTATTTAAAGGTTAGATAACCTGGGAGATTTTATTAATGTAATCCTTTGATGGGAAGGTTTACTATTCAATTTTATTATGATTGGGTAGTTAGACATGAATGTTTTATTAAGTGAACACCAAATCTGGTGGAAATGAAGTACCCGGATTTGGGGGTGTCACAACTAACACAAGTGGACCCAAAAAGATATGAGTACTAAAAGGATAAATTATTCTTTCTTGACAGGTATGTTTAAAGGCAATAGTTCCATCTCAAAAATAGATTCTTGATAGCGGATGTTCTCGGCACATGACAGGTGATAAATCAAAATTCGTAGAACTAAATATCAAGAAGAAGAATGGAACGGTCACGTTTGGAGACAATAAAACCCGCGAGATAATTGGAAAAAGGTAAAATTAGTAATGACAAGGTAAGTATAAATAATGTTCACCTCGTTAATGGTCTTGAATTCAATTTAATTAGTATTAGTCAATTAATGGATAATGGCCATCAAGTTAATTTTGATAAAGATAAATTCACAATATTTCATGGTACTAACAATACTACTCTAGTTGCACAAAGAGGAGGAAATATATATACTCTTGATTTTGAGCAACAGGATGAAGAACTATGTCTTACTTCAGTACAAGATGAAGCTTATCTATGGCATAAAACGATGGGACACGTTCACATGGACTTAATCAAGAAATTATCCTCAAAGAATCTCGTCAAAGGGTTGCCAAGAATCAGGTTTGAAAAGAAAGGAATATGTATTCCTTGTCAACTGGGAAAACAAGTAAGAACTTCTTTTACAACAAATAATATGGTATCAACCTCCTCCTCCTTGCAACTACTTCATCTTGATTTATTTGGATCGGAAAGACATTCAAGTATTAATGGTAAATTTTATGCATTTGTAATAGCTGATGACTTTTCAAGATACACATGGGTATTATTTTTAAGAATTAAAGATGAAGCATTTAAAGAGTTTGAAAAATTAATAAGGAATCTTGAAACTAAGTATAGCTACAAACTCATTAGAATTAGAAGTGATCATGGTACTGAATTTCAAAAAGATTTCATAACTTTTTGTGATCAAAGAGGTATTAGCCATGAATTTTCAGCCCCAAGGACTCCTCAACAAAACGGGGTGGTGGAAAGAAAGAATAAGACTCTTCAAGAGACATCAAGAACTCTACTGCAAGAAAGTAAGCTTCCAAAGAGATTTTGGGCCGAAGTAGTAAGTACATCATGTTATGTTTTAAATAGAGTACTCATTCGTCCTATTATTTTGAAAACACCTTATGAGCTTTTAAATAATAAAATTCCAAACATAAGCTATTTTAAAATATTTGGTTCTAAATGTTTCATATTAAATACAAGTGATAATTTGGGAAAGTTTAATGCTAAATCATATGAAGGAATATTCCTCGGTTATTCTCAAAATAGTAAGGCTTATTGTATTTTCAATATTAGAAAATTATGTGTAGAAGAGTCTGTTCATGTTACTTTCAATGAGACTAACAATGATCTTCCGAAAGAAAGTGAAGATGATGCAGGAAATCTGGAGATAGTCAGGAATTCAGCAAACCGAAATGAACAAAGCAGAAGACCGAATGAATAGTTTCAGAAAACTGAAATTGATGACCAGAATGAGCGTTAACCTGAAAATTTGCAAGATGCTAAAGATGAATTTCATGATCAAGAGGAAGGTATACATGATATCCAAATGCCAAGAACAACTAGATATATCAAGAATCATCCTCCGGAGAATATAATTGGAGATATCAATAAAGTTGTAACCACACGAAGAGGTTTACAAAATCTTGTGCATTTTCTGCTTTTTTGTCGCAGGTTGAGCCAAAGAATGCAAAAGATGCAGTCCTTGATGAAAACTGGTTATTGGCAATGCAAGAAGAACTTCAACAATTTAAGAGATGCCAAGTATGGGAACTTATGCCTCCTCCGAAAGATGCTTCCATCATTGGTACTAAATGGATATTCAAGAACAAGCTTGATGAGCACGAGACAATCATTCATAACAAAGCAAGGCTAGTATCTCAAGGTTATAACCAACAAGAGGGGATCGACTATGAAGAAACCTATGCACCAGTTGCTAGGCCGGAATCAATCTGAATTTTGTTGGCTTTTGCATGCTACAAAAAGTTTAATCTTTATCAAATGGATGTAAAGAGTGCTTTCCTCAACGGATACATCAATTAAGAGGTATATGTAAAAAAACCTCTTGGATTCGAGCACGAAAAGTATCCTAATCATGTTTATAAATTAAAGAAAGCACTTTATGGCTTGAAACAAGCTCCAAGGGCTTGGTACGAAAGGTTAAGTAAGTATCTCTTGTCAAATTAATTTATTAGAGGCAAAATAGATTCTACATTATTTATTAAGCATAAAAATATAGATATCCTTATTGTTCAAATATATGTAGATGATATAATATTTGGTGCTACTAATAATCATTTTTGTGAGTGGTTTTCCAAGTGCATGCATAAAGAATTTGATATGAGCCTAATGGGAGAGCTTAACTACTTTTTGGGACTTCAAATCAAGCAAACGAAGGAAGGAATTTATATCCATTAAACCAAATACACAAAAGAATTACTCAAGAGATTTGGCTTTGAAGGATCTAACTCAAAAGGTACACCCATGAGCACATCAATAAAGCTCACCACTGATGACAAAGGTATTGATGTTGATATAACAAAATATTGAGGTATGATTGGATGCTTACTATACTTAATCGCTTCTAATTCGATATAATGTATAGCGTTTATTCAGATGCAAGATTTCAAAGCTAAACCCAAAGAATCACACTTAAATGCTGTTAAAAGAATTTTGAAATATTTAAGTGGAACTATTAATTTAGGGTTATTTTATCCAATTTCCAATCACTTTGAACTAATAGGTTATTCAGATGCTGACAATGTAGGGTATCAAATCAATAGAAAAAGTACGAGTGGTGCTTGTACTTACTTGGGATAAAGTCTCGTATCATGACATAGTAAAAAGCAAACCTTAGTGGCTCTTTCAACTACTGAGGGTGAATACCTAGCTGCAGGAAGTTGTTGTTATCAGATTTTATGGATGAGGCAAACTCTATGTGATTTTGATATATTATGTGAATGTGTGCCTATATATTGTGATAATTCGAGTGCTATAGATATCTCTAAAAATCCTATGTTACACCCACGTACAAACACATAGAAGTAAGACATCATTTTTTAAGAGATAGTGTATCAAAAGGTTTAATTAAATTAATTTTTATTCCTACTGAAAATCAAATTGCAGATATTTTTACTAAACTGTTAAGTGAAGATAGATTTTGTATGCTGCGAAGAGAACTTGGAATGTGTACCGCATAATTTTTTTTAATCTGTGTTATCTAATCCTATTATGCATATTTATCTTATTAACTAATAAAATTAGGATAATTGTTAGTATGATTTTTTGGCTGCCCATTTAACTCCTTAACTCATGGAAGCAATATTCAAAGAGTCTATCATAATGGTTTTTGAAAATCGAAAAGACAGGATGGTAAGGGGTTTCTCGGGAACTCAT
This sequence comes from Panax quinquefolius, assembly GCA_020205615.1. Taxonomy (NCBI): domain Eukaryota; kingdom Viridiplantae; phylum Streptophyta; class Magnoliopsida; order Apiales; family Araliaceae; genus Panax; species Panax quinquefolius. The sequence goes on along the minus strand of CM035155.1, from coordinate 129,735,348 downwards.
AAGAACTCAGACTCACAAGCGATTGATGATCGATTCTGATGATGATCAGACGCCGGTTCCTCCCCAATCGTCTGCTGGACCATCACGAAAATAAAGAAAACTGAAGAAGGTTGTGTCTGTGGAAACGAAGTTTTTGGATTCTTCGTCTTCTGACGAATCAACCTTCAGTCCATCTTTATAGAAATCATCAGGACCCTCTCATAGACGGAAGTCAACTAAGCCTGAGTTCTCCACTATCTGATTCGGTAAATCCTATCCTTTCTTCTGATCTCCATAAAAATTTCTTTCGTAGTAATGCCTATGAGGTATGGTTTAAGACTATCGTGTTTCCAAAATAATTTGTTTATGAAAAGTCTGTCGATCAAATCTGCTATTAAAAATCTCCTCTGAAAAATTTGTTTGAATCTTATGGTATTTCTTCCATGATTTTTCCTCCATCAGTTGCATATCCTAGACTAGTCCAACAGTTTTATACTAATCTGGAGTGTCATGGGGTTTTTTATACCACTTTTGTTAAGTGAAAATCTTTATATTTTACTGTCATAGATTTTGGTAGCATTCTGAACATTCCATCCTCTGGTGTTTGTCCATTTACTAGAAAAGGGGCTGTCCATTTCCCTTTTACTCCTTTGGAACAATTAGAGATTATCATGAATAATCCTTTGTTGAATGATGTCTTTACTCCCAAAACATTAGATGTTTCTCCTATTGCTTGTGTGCTTCATCATCTGGTTATGTACAATCTTTTGCCTCGTTTAGGTGGAGGTGCATATTTTACCTATCAAGATCTGATAATAGTTGCCATGATCTTGAAAGGTGTGTCTTTTAATCTATCTCAAATGTTGCTTCATCAAATGACAAGTTGTTTACGAAAAACCAAAACATGTCTGCCTTACAGTGCCAGTCTCACCACTCTTTTCAATCATTTTAAAATTTCTTTTGAAAATGAAATCTCTGTTGCAATTACTGATTCCATCAGTGTTGGTACTTTAAAAATGTTGCGTATTACCTTAATTGATGGTAACTTTGTTCTTAGCACTTCTAATTATCCTATCCCTCCTGTTTCAAATCCATCTTCACCTGTTCTGCCCCCAACTCAATCTCCTCCTGAAATTATTGACATGTTGAAAGTCATTCTTAGTAATCAAGAGAAAATGTAAATTGAAATGTCTGGTCTCCACAATCGTATGTCTATGTTGAAAAAAGGTAAGTTTCCTTTAGGTGCGCCTGAAATCAATAAACTTTATCAAAACATTGAGAATGAGTTTATTGACTTACAAGCAGGTTTTGAATTGCAAACCACTGCTTTGGAAGAGGTCATGCAACGGAGACTTAACCGAAATGCTTGTCAATTGAGTCAGGAAATCAAATTTGTTAGCAATCAGGTTGGCGACTTAGCTGAGTTCATGGCTATGCGTTTCAATGATGTAGGCTCTAAGTTATATATGCAACGTAAGCATTCAACTATTACGGAATGGGTTCATTGTAACTGGTTAGCCGAGTATCTTGGTGACTTCCTTGACGTACCGTTACCACCTGCATCTGTTATTCCCTGTCCTCCTCAATTTTTTGCTGATCTTAGCATTGCTGAAAAGGTTCGCTGTGCCAATCATCGTCCTTACTTCACACAGCGGGCTACTCAACGTGCAACAGTGGTAGATCTTGATTGATTACGTTCTTTCCCTTTTTGTTTGATGACAAATGGGGAGAAAAGTTTATGTTAGGTTTGTAATATTCATGAACGCAATCAAATTGCATAAAATAAGCGAAAACGTGGAAAATTAGAGTTTTAAAATTTTACAAACCATATACTCGGATCATCTTTTATGCACAATTATTAATTAAACGAAAAGACAAAGACTAAAATTATAGCCTTGAAGATTCGAGCTTCCTCAGGTACAAGTTCCCCTCCAAATCCTTTCACGTTCAACTTGAATCCACCGGGTCTGGTTCCTTCCTTTGATCAATGTTAGCCACCCAAGTGTTTGGCCTCTAGAGGTGATCCACCAAGGAAGAAGAAGGATTCAAGAAGATGGGTATTTGGCAAAACCCTAGTTTTTCTATCTATCATAGAAAAGGGTGTACTCTCCCAACTATTGGAATTACGTATTCTATGAAAACGTCAACAACCACCTCACCCATAATAAGACACCTCTTATTTATAGATGTAGGCAACCCTCCTTAACAATTAAGGAATTGAATTTTATTTTAATTAATTAAACTCCTTTAATTAATTAGGCTCCTAATTTTATTAGGAATAATTAATTAAAATCTTTTAATTAATTTACCTCCTAATCTTATTAGGAATATATGAGAGTACTTTTATTAATTAATTCCCAAACTCCTTTAGGAATTAAATAATAATAATAGTAATAATAATAATAAATCTCCTCTTATTAATTTATATATTTAATATTTCTAAAATATTAAATAAAAAGTATTAAGCTATTTAATTTATTCTATCACCATAGATTAAATTAAATATACTTAACTTATTATTACGATTATGCCATTATCTTCTTAAATAATTATTCTTCCTTTAATGGTGTGACCCTTTAGGTTCTCTATATTAAATCGGGTTGTGAATAAATCAATTAGAACAATTCTAATCTTATTTAAATAAATAAATTAAAATATTAATTTATTTAAATAAATAATATTTATTCTACAATAGGATAAGTTTCCCCAAGCGATTAACGACTTTTAGGATAATATAGATTTCAACATTAATCATAAAAGAACCTTTGAGTAAATAGTTACCGTGATAATTCAATACTTCCACCATACAATGTCCCAATTAAATATAAGACATGGAATCTTCGCAAGTCTTATTTTATTTAATTATATGTATTTCGACTCTTAAATGCATAACTCAAATAATACAAATTAGAAATTCCTTTCTAATTTCATTACGCTTCGCCAAGGACTCTTTGGGTTGTCATTTATCGAATCACATAGACATTTTCTTCTTTTACTACTGAGTTTGCCATGCTAAACAACTTTAAGATCAAATGAATATACGTTTCTTGGGTTAAGTCGAAAGCATCCTCTCAATCTATCTATATAGATTTTATCCCCAATTAAGATACTCTTCCCAAATCATTCATGGAGGAATGTTTAAACAATTTTATCTTTACAGATCAGAAAGCATTAGTATGTCATTCCTTATCCGTTGTATATCAACATATAATACCAGGAATGTCACAAATTGTTCTAATCGACCCTTTTTGTACACACTAGGCTCATTCTTGTTTTTGATAAAATCAAACTCTTGTGATTGTCTCATCAAAACGAATGTTCCATATTTGAGAAGCTTGCTTCAATCCATTTCTCCGAGTGTTCACAACTCTTACCTCATCGTATGTAACTAGATCATCATCTTCTATGATGCGTACCTCATTATCATCATTTATGATGAATCCATACCTCCCAGGTATCTTCGGTACTATTCCAGATTTACGATTCGATTGTGGTACAATAGGTCTATCTACAGGTTCCTCTTATCTGACTTATAGTGATTTGTGGTTCTTGAACTCTTCAAGATCTATTATCCTCTCACTAGCTCCTTTATTGATAAACACCTTTATCTTAGAAGGTAGTGTGTTTCGCAACAAACACCTTTTGCTAAGTAGGATTATAGAACATATATACTCTAAACTTACTTTAGGATATCCCACAAATCTGTACTTGTTAAATCTTGTTCCAAGCTTATCCTTTGAAACCTTTTCACATAAGTTGGACAACCCTTATCTTAACATACTTAAGATTAGAATCCTCCCCATCCATAACTTTTATGGAGTCTTCAAATAATTTTGAGGTTACCTTTTCGTAGATATGCAGCCATTTCTAAGACATGACCCTAGAGGGATACTAAAATGTCGATAAAATTATTATGGACCACACCATGTCCAACAAGGTACGTGTGACGCCCCCAAAATAGGTCCACACGACCCATTCTGAGTCGCCAGATATCACACTATAAAAATCAAATACAAACTTCATTTATACAACTGTTGAACTGTCGTGCAGAGTACGACAACAGATAAGATGTGAGTTTTAATACAATATTGTCTCGTAGACAGTATCCAACTCAAATTGTTACAATGCTATATAAAATACAACATCAAATATTTTAAGACCCCAAAGAAGAACGAGAAGATTACTATCATATTCATTCTAATGAGGTGCACTTTTGACGCTTTCAAAGTCGGGTTCTCATCACCCTAATGTTGTTCACCAAAATCAATTATTAAGTGACGTATAAAATATGACACACACATCTTAGGTCCTCAATACAATTATCTGTTGCATGTCATGCCGCTTTTATAATGTATCGAGAAACTCGACGCCTCGGACCATCACACTATTTCCCTCGTTATCCCCGCTTCGACCCAGCCTACACTCTTATTACCTGAAAGGAATTGTGAAGCAAAAGGGTGAGCACAACTAGCCCAGTAAAGAATATCATGACTAAAGATAATTTAAATATCAATAGCTTTTGTTAATAATAAACCAGAGATTTAGAACATATGGTAGATGATAAAACTTTTCAACCATAGTTGCAGTGGAACGAGCAATCCATTAAAAGAGTCAAATAGACCATCAGGTCTATTATCTTCTCCATGTTAAAAGTCCACCAATAATGTTTTATCCTTGTAACATCAATCAATAATTCTTGTCCACAATTATATGAATAACTCATAATCATAATTGTGATTTTGAATTTCCTTTTCGCACCCAGTACGAAGATAATTTTCATCACCTATCTTCACCTGAAACATCAAAAATCATGGTTATACCAAATCACAATTCCTACTCATAATCATATTTCACAAATTCATTCAGACTACTGGCCAAAGATATACAAATCAGATAACTAATAACAAATAGTTCATCTTTGCACTACAGCCAAAGATATACAAATCGTAAAACTAATAACCAATAGTCCATCTTTTGCACTATGTGCCAAAGATATACAATCAGAAACCAATAATGCCGAGACTCAAATTTTAATAAATAAACCACATCATCGAATCATCCCCGCACTACTACCAATGATATTCATTAAATCACATCCATGAATTAATATTTCATTTTCGAGACTCATTTCAATAATTAATCCACATCATCGAATTATCCCTGCACTACAGGCCAAGGATATTCGTTAATATCACGACCACAAATTATCTATGCACTACGGGCCAAAGATAATCGTGTTTTCATCAACGGTCCTGATCATGCCATAAAATAATTCATCTTTGCACTCTTCGTCAAGAGAATCCATAGCCATAATCATACCAAAAATCGCCCATCAATGCACTACGGGCAACGAGGACTTTTTCCACATCATTTGTAACATTACGGGCCATGATTATACCGAATAATCTCGGTCATAATCATACCAAGTCCATCTATGCACTACAGGCCACAGATGACTTTCAACATAATATAAACATGAGAATGATGACATTGATATAAGCATTAATCAAACAAAAACAAGGATAAATATTAAAGACTTTAAATTTATCCAAATATTATCAATCACTTAATAAACTCATAATATAATATTATAACAATATTTTAATCACTTCTTAAACTTATAAACAATTTATTTCAATTGTTTACATTTTACCAAATAATGCATTTAATCATTCAAAATGCCATACTCATAAGATTTCATCACCAATGATTAAATTCTCATCAAAATATGATATACCTTATATAGGATTTCCAAGCCATAAAATCCTATTTTCCAACTTTGTTACTTCACATAACATATTTAACTCATATATGTCAGAATTAAATCATTTTTATGAAAAATACCAAATCAGTCTCAAAAATATTTCTTTTCCGGGATTTAGCGTAATATAGTCCCATAATGAACATATATTTTTTCGAATTTTTAAAATTCATTTACTATTTTTCAAAAATCAATTTCTAATTAATTCCTTAAGAAATTAGCTACCTCAAGTTTAACTCCAGAAATTCTTAAATCTTGGAAGGATCTTACACATGTTAACATGAGCTTCCAGTTTAAATTTCATGGTCATCAGAGTTAAAGAACTCCGATTATAGCGTTTTTCGTCGGAAAAACCTAAATATTGAAATGGTCATAACTTGCTCATTTTAAGTCGGAATGAGCTCATTTTTGGACAGGAGGTACCTTATACTATATACTTTCATTTCCCAAAAGGCCAGAATTTTTCTCACAAATTAAGTGGCCAAAACAGCCCTTCTAAAAATTTGGACAGTAGCATTTTTGGTAATTTCCAGCTTTTGACTCCTTTGCTAAAATCAGTCCACACAAAAATCTACAACACCTTTTCCAGTGATTCTACTTGGAGATGCTACAAAACTCATAGATCTAACTATAGAACTTGACCACACTCAAAAATTCAAAATATAATAGGAGATATGGTCAATTGAATTTCATGTTCCATTTTCACCAAAATCTGATTTTCAACCCTTTGTGATTTCTAAGAAACTTTCATGTTTTCACATAATAACCAACATAACTCATCATAACACTTACTAATACTTCATATACCCATGATTTTCATCATTCCAATGCTTTTATTATGACTCTCATCATAATCAACGTAACTGATCATTTCTACAATTTAATAAGGAATGAATATAAAGGATCATTCACCATGCATGTGGTAATCCACATATACATGGTATTCCAAATGTAATAATAAAGAATGGAATAATGTATGATTCACCATGCATGCGATAGAGACCGCATGCATGTAATAAAAGTTATTCCCAACATAATAATAAATAATGGAACCAGGTCCGGCACAGAATGCACAAACAGGATATTCCGATAGAATAATAAATGCGAAATAATAAATAATGGAACCAGTGTCGGCGTGAAAACGCATGTATGTGAGGATATTCCAAATGTAATAGTAAAGAATGAAATAATAGAAGAATTTCACCATGTATGCGGTACTTCACATAAACAGGTTATTCCAACATAATAATAAGGAATGAAATAACAGAAGAATTTCACCAAGTATAGGGTACCATACATATACAAAGTTATTCCAAAATAATAATAAGAATAATAATGAAGTTCTCTTCATGAATACAAAAAGAAATAATACCTCTTACGAGTACAACAAATAATATCCCTTACCTTTGAAAGAAGAGTATTCCAATCGGTAGGCGAGGATACACTCGAAGAAAAATTTGTACTACGCTCAAAGCTTTCTTAAACTCTAAAGAAATACGCCAAGATTATAGAAGAAGAACCCTCTCTATAGTTTTTCTCTTTAGAGTTTTAGTGAATTCGTAAGAAATAATGAAGGAATGAGCTTCTATTTATGTAAGAATGGATCGCGATAGTAACTAATTCATGAACGGTCCAGATTGATTTACTTTTAATCGACGGTCAGATTTAAAGCAAAATCTTTTAAATAAAATATAATATATTCTATTTATAATCTAATAAAACTAATAACTTTATAAAAGTATTCTACTTTTATATAAAAAGATTTTACTATGCAAAACACTATGCACTAACAACACTATGCATAATAAAATATAATATATTCTATTTATGTAATAACTTTATAAAAGTATTACATTTTATATAAAAAGATTTTACTATGCAAAACACTACGCATAATAGAATATAATATATTCTATTTATAGAATAACTTTATAAAAGTATTCTGTTTTATATAAAAAGCTTTTCTGTTTTATTACATTAATAATATTAATAAAACAAAACTGAGTGACTTATCATGTAAGTATTAATAATCAATAGCGTGTGCTACTATACAACCACGCGTATTACTGTACTTTTACTACCGAGTAGTTTAACAGTTTTAACGGTAAAACTTCCGCCGTTATTTTTATAAAAATATTTTTGTCGTTTTCTCAATTCGACAATAATTACGTTGTGGGGTTCACTAATGATTGTGCCGTCTTATGGATATTCCCCGACAAAAAATAATTTTATATCAAATTGCTTACTTTGAAAAAATTTTCACATATTACCCTTAACTTTAAACTTTTATCAATTTAACTATTTACCATAATAAAAAAAATTGAATACTTTTATTTCATAAAATTCGGGGTCTCACAGTACGTTTTTTCCTTTCAGATACATCGATCAATTATTGCATATTAGGAGGCGTCCATTGTGAGAAAACCATTTGAGATGATATAGAAACTTATTGCACAAGTATTTATTCCTTGATCTAATCAAAGAATCTTAATACTTTGCCAATTTGTTTCACTTTTGAATTCTTTGAACCTTTCAAATAATTCACACTTGTATTTCAGCAAATACTCACATTCAACTCTTTGAATGATCATCTCCTTTTCTTATACTAGTTTGTTCAATTTGCAAAATTATTTTCACGTAAGTCAAGTATACAAAATCCATTAAGTAATATTCCAGTTCTATACAAAACATTATTATTATAAATAGAACAACAATTGTTCTTAAATATAATACCAAAGATTTTATTGTCCTACAATAAAATAGAAATTATGTTTCTAACAAGTACTGGAATACAATAACAACTTATTGACTTAATAGATTTGCTCGTAAGCATTGCTAAACTATAAGTTCCTATGGCTAATGCAGCAACCTTTGCTTCATTTACCAGACATAGGATTACTTATCTTTGTTTAGCTTTCTACTTTTGCTTGGTCCCTTCATAAATCTTTATTTATGATAACCAAAGTCGGTATCCAATACCCAAGTAGAACCTTGACTTAAAGAAAAATTTATATTAAATCATTAACAAAATTGTAATTGTAACCGAAACTTCACTAAGCTTCTTTTGGTTAGCCTCTACAAGATGCTTCTTGCAGTTTCTTTTCAGTGTCCAGGCTTATTGCAGTGGAAGCAAACTCCTTTTTATCTCAGACGATTTTGTTCTTATTATCCTTTGTTTTTGCCCTTTTTATTTACCTTCTTAGAATCATTCTTCTTTTTAGAAGATCCTTTGACCCTTACCAGTAAGACTTGGTCTTTCTTGGTTGGAAAGTGACTCTTAATATTTTTCAACATGTTAAGCAAATCAGCTAGGCTGATCTTTAGCTTGTTCATATGAAAAATTCACAACAATTGTGAGAAGGAGTCCAGAGTGACTACAAGATCAAATCTTGGCTCAACTCTCCATCCATGACAAAACCTATTATCCTAATTGTTCAATCAAATTGATCATGTTTAGGACATGTGTCTGTACTGTGGTGTCGTTGGTCATTCTAGATCGGAAGAGTTCCTTAGATATCTGATATCTAATAGTTCTACTTTCCTCACCATCAACTACTTGACGTACATGAGTATAGTAGGAGCATCCATAGTTTCATCGCGACATTACATCAAGCTCGTTACTCGTGGATGCGAGCATAATCGCGATTGAGCCAAGTGTGCATCATCTTGTCACTTTCTAAAAGTAGCAATCTTTCCTGAGGCATTATGCGCAACCATTACAGGGATAGGCGTATTAAGGACATAAGATAGCTTTTCAGCCATGAGAACTTTTCTCAATTCCTTAACCAATCCGTTTAATACGGTCCGGTTAAATAACATCTAATATGCTTCACAGTGATAGTGATTTAGACATTGTAAAATTCTGTAAATGAATTTGTAATTAACAACATTTTAACATACATTCTTTTATTAATTACCAAAATAATTTAGGTCTTGTTTTAAACTGGTATCTCCCACTATTTTCTTCAAACTATATTACCCTCAATATATATAGTTCGACAATATCTAATTAAAGATATGCTAGTGAGAATAAGGATCCCATTTCCAATGTATATAGCCTTGTGTGTGCACAATAAACAATATATAAATAAATAGGTAGACAACTCTTGTCAATTACATCAACTATGTAACTCCTTGTATTTTGCCTCTTAGATCATAATGGTCAAGTGTGTGCACATCCGAACTAAAATGATCTAAGTTAAGTCATACCTAGCACTTCCATATATTCGAAAGAAAAACACCGTCCTTGTGTTTGCTCAACAAAACATGATTGTTCAGTCTATTTATAAGCATTGAATGTGATAAAACAACATCTTAAATATTTAATACTTGCCTTGTGTGTGCACAACAAACTCATATTAAATATTTAATACTCTATTATTTTACCATGCTAGAAGGCGACGTTCGATATTCCAAATATCTTTGAACGTTACAACTTAATATAAAATATTTGAGGGGTTTGTTATTAATTTGTCTCATCTTGTTTAATAGCAGCATGCACATATATATATAAAATACGCGTCATATTAATTAACATACAAGCATGTTTGCATAATATATATATAGATGGTTAGGATCTTAAGCTCACCCTTATTGACTCACTGAGCTCACCCTCCTTTTAGCGGCGGACTTTATGACGGTTTGGTCATAATAATCGTCGTATATACTTTTAGCGATGGACAACATATAGTGTCGCTAAAAGTATAGACGACGGTTGTATGACTGAACCGTCGCTGGGTCCGTCGCTAAAGGGGGGTGAGCTTGGGTGAGTTGGATAAGGGGCGAGCTTAAGATCCGGACTCTATATATATATATATTGTATAAACATGCACATATAGAATACTATATTCTACCTAGATTGATTATGGACTTTTATTCTAGTTTGGTTCACTAGAGCCACCAAGTGAACCAAAAGGTCAAACCCTAGGGGTGCAAGAATTAATATTTAAATATAACTATTACATTTAAACCCGGGCTCCATTATAAACGGGTCTTCAAGCACTCCTTGTTTCTTAATCTCCAATTCTTCAAAATTAATCTAACTATTCCTATTACAAATCTATTTAAAATAAATAGAAACCTTGATCAGCAGTCAAGGGGAAGTACATAGGAGGGAGATAGAATTTACATTAAGAAAAATTAGAGAAGACGAGGTAAGTTAGAATTCATTTAATAAAATCCATACATTCATGCATCCAACTAAAATAAAATCCAATCACATTCGTCAATAGTCTATAATCAATCCCATTTATTATCATACACATCACCATATGCATCAATAAATAACATTCATCTCATGAATAATAAACATTCAATATATATATTGATATCATTTAATGGGCAAAATTTAGTTAGCATAAAATCTAATTTGAATCAAAATAAACTCCTTTATTTTAATCCAAATTTAAATCAAAATAAACCTCTTTTATTTTAATTTATCCAATTTTGAGTAAAATAAACTATTTTATTTTAATCAAAATCTTTAATCAAAATAAACTCATTTATTTTAATTAACTATGGAATTCAATTCCAAGTTAAAAAAACTCCTTTATAAAAGGAAACATGATTCTCTTTCCTATTCATAAATAAACTCCTTTATTTTGAATAATATGAAATCTTATTTCATATCTAAATAAACTCCTTTATTTAAGGAAATATCGATTCTCTTTCCTATTCACAAATAAACTCTTTTATTTTGAATAATATGAAATGATTTCATATCTAAATAAACTCCTTTATTTAAGGAAACATGAAATCCAATTTCAACTCCAATTAGTTATCATGAAATCCAATTCCAACTCTAATTAGTTAAGATGAAATCTCAATTTTAAAATTAAAATAAACTTTTTATTTTAATTATAAAATTATTAAAATTATTATATATATATATATATATATATATATATATATATATATATATATATATAGGGAGCCCTTTCCATAAAGAATAGGTTGATATATGGTCTTGTCTGTAACACCCCTTTTGGACCGTTAATAAACTTATTGGAAGGCCGAGATTGAAACATAATATATATACCAGATAACATGTATTTAGCTTTTTATTTTAATACGAGATTTCTACATAGTTAATATGTTGGATTTTGTTTAAATAAAGTGAATTTTTAATATTAAATGTCGATTTGTTTAAATAAAATGAATTTTAATATTAAATAATGCAAGCTCTTTAGGACAAGCTCTTAATGCAATTTTGTAAAAAAAAAAAAAATATAATAGGAACAAGCTTATTTGTTATTTTATAAAATGGTATTTTTTTTATTTATTTTTTTCTTCTTTTCTCCATTATATGTTATGACTCAAAGAAATTAAAATAAAATAAAATAATAAAAAAGACTCAAATTGCAGATAATCGTCACTACCGAGGAAAAAAATTCGATATACCAACTAAGAGTCATTACGAATGATTCGAACTCGCGACCTCACGCACCAATACTCATTATATGACCACCCGAGCACCACTTGCCTAGTCGCTAAGTTCAACCAAGGATATATCCTTATAGAAAAACTTCACCATCCCCAAAATCTATATTCTCAGATTATTATTATATTACGATTTATTATTATTAATAAATTTATATTATTAATTGGATTTTTCTAAATAGAAATAAGTTAATATCTATATTTATTATTATCCCTTTAATATGTTTTCTTATCTTTGTAATAATATCAATAAAAAGATTATTAATATATTAAAAATAAATATCATTCTTTAATAAAATATAAATAATGATTTTATATTTCATGTATTATTATTATTATTATTATATTCATGTATTACTATTATTAAAAATAATATTAATAATGATTTTTAATATTAATATAAATAATGTGATTATTAATATTAGTCCTAATAAAATATCCATACAGCTTCAACAAAATAGATAATTTTTTTCAGATTAATAATATGAAGTGGTTTTATGTGATTCAATAATATTCATATTACTAAGTTATGAATTTGAAAATCCCATAAAGTTCAACCAAATAGACATTCTTATTAATTAATATGTACATTAGATAACGTTGGATAAGTTCTATATTTCGAGAGGTCGGAGTAATCTTCATGGATTTTTGTAGAGTTCTACGCGACGCAGAATCTAAAGATCGTGACATCTTCCAAGGACCACTTTCTTCGTAAATATTACCATTGGCCCTAACTAAACAAATCAACATACTTGCATACATACAAAATGCCATAACTGAAAGTGGTTGTGTTGTTTTATTTAATCTTTAAGGTCCAAGACAAGAGGATTACCGTTGGGCCACTCATCAAGATCGGATTACCATTTTTCAAAACAAATGGTATCAAATGTACCGCACGTATAAAGTAGTTGGTTAATAATTTTTAATATTAAAGGACATTATAAAATTAAAATATTTTAAAACTAAACATACCGCAACTTTAACTAATTTCGAGTACATTTCATGTAACTTAATATACTTAGTGTCATCAGAAAAGTGGTCAATTATGGTAACCATCCAATCTTCAATCGCGAATAGAACAAGACAAAATGGCGCTGATTGGTACTACACACACCCAGCATGAATATGTATTTGCATTCGTAAAGGTGGACCAACATCTCGTTAACATACGGATCGCAAAAACTCCATGCAAGATTCACGTTAAGCAGCAGGCACATAGCCCCGCCCAAGATGCATGAAGAATGAATTCATGAAACCAAATTGGGACCACTTTCAGATTCCCCGCGACCGTAGTATTCTCTCTCGCCTCTCAGAAAGCAACAACATATAAGCGCCGATGACATGCTCGAATATCCAACTCCCTGTGCCCTAAGGATCGCACCGCATCAGGTTCTAATTCATATAATCGGGCGCGGATGTGATAAAGGATATAAATCCCTTCTCGGTGCCACCACGCTTCCAAACATATGTTTATTTACAAATGTCTCCTTCCAATCTTTAAGTCTTTTGGATAAGGACCCTTTTGGTCCATAAGAGATGTGGTCTCCCCGATCTTGACCGATTGAGACCCAAATGTACATTATTATTATATAGCAATAATAATTAAAACCATCACTATTAACATAACTATATATACCTTTTGTGAACTAGATCCTGGCGCCGAAAGTCCCGCAAATGAAGAGTTGGTTGGAATGTAACACCTCATAGGTTTGGAAGGTTGGAATGTAACACCTCGTAGCTTGGGTGGTGGGAATGGAGCTCTCCTCGATTACTTGTGGGGTGGGTATGTAGCTCTCTTGCACAACATAATCGCTTTGTTTCCCAAGCCCTTCATCGAAGTCAGTGTGTATTGGGACTGTGGTCCAAAATTTGTGGGACCCCCCGTCGAGGTATTTGTTTACCTCTTGCTTCAAGTCGATAGTATGTATTGAAATCCCAATTATTTTTTTTGCGTAACCAACTCTGGAGGAAAAGTGAGTAAATCAAAATTTATCAAGTAACGACTTTGCACTCTCAACTCGCTCACGTAAGATAAACACAAACAAATATTATTAACAATAAATATGAATAAATGTAATATTAAGTATTTACTCCAATACATGATTTATTAAAGAAGAATATAATTTTATACCATTCAATAAGGTGTTGTTGGTCAGAAATGGCCCGAGGCTCATAACAATCGTCGTGGTCGTCATTTCGTCGAGGTTTGGGTGAATTTTCCAACGTAATTTTCCTATACCGCACTACATGTAATCATCTATTGGGACATAATCGTAAATTTCAGTTTGTTGTCCTTCGAGATGATCCATGATGCCTCCCACATCAAATATATTCCCTCTCAAGGCCATGTAATCCTCGACATCAATAAATTTAAATTTTTTCTCCCGCCTAAGGTCACCGTGGTTTTTGGTCATTGATGGTATGCTTTGCATGAACCCGAACTGCCTCATCACACTGGCCCCAAGATCCTCAAATTCCACAATATCAAAGTGGATCAAGGGACCCCACCAGATCCTAACAAACCGCCTTCAAAATTAAATCCAATCGATATCATCATCCCATTATTATGTAAGGCCGCCAAACCACATCCCACATGTACTTAATATCTAACTCCCCCCAGAAATGACAAATGGTGATGGGGATTCTCACGCCTACTGTGGTAATCTGGGCTCCAAAATAGACCATGCTAAAGCCCTAGGTAACCATAAGGATGATTGTGGCCAAGGGTTTGGCTTTCCAATACTTACACGCCATAAGCCCAAATTTGTAACAATGTAACACAACCATTAATGTATTTAACTCCTTTCCTAGTAGCAAAGATATAAAGATCTCGTATAAATATGCTAACACCGCATACCCCAAGAGTAAGTTACACAATCTTCGTTAGCAATAAAAGACATATATCGTGGTGCACACTATTTCTATTCCTATTAGGGAATAATATCGCCCCACACACAACCACAACATGTATGCCTTTGTGTGTCGCCTCACAACATCTTTACTTGCATTCGGGACATTTATTAAAATGTTCGTGGCAACCACACTAATGAAATTGAATCGCTTTTTTTTGAACTAAAATATTCACCAAACTAATTTATCTCCAAAACAATCCCTAAAATAATTCAAATTGGTGACAAAGAAGGGGACCCGTTAAGGGCTTTCCTACCACCCAGAACTCCAAAAATAAAGTGAACATCCTCTAACGTGATTGTTATTTCTCCACGCTTTAAATGAAAAGTATTAGTCTCCCAGCGCCATCTCTCGACTAAGGCGTATATCGCATCAAGATCGCTTTGTGTACAACACCTTGATAACTAAATACTCCAAATCCACATTTATTTAAAAGGATTTTTTGTTCTTTTGTCAAAGCCCACCGATTATATTTTCGATCAAGATATCGACCGGAGCTTAGTTTTCCCTATCTCTCCCATGATATATGTCATCATCCGATACATGATCTTGTTGATCATGCGTAACACTGGATCAAATCGCCCATATTCCCAACTATCCATCTTTTACCTAAAAAATACATCAATTCCATATTAGTATTAAGATGCATGACAAAATGAAGTTGAAAGTAACATGTTGCAAAATGACAAGAATAATAATAATACACACTAACATGCATTAAAAATCGAACAACATGCATGTAATAATAATAATACGACGATATAATGTAATAATATTAACATGCATTAAAAACTAGTAAAAAATGTAAACTATTAAAAAAAACAAAAACAATAAGAAGAAAAATAAATTAAAACAATAAGTGAACAATCGAGTACACTAGAATAAAATAAAAACAATAAATAAAAAATAATAATAAAATAAATACTTATCAACGCATGCTATGTCCGCAAAAGTTTTTTTTTTTTTTTTTTTTATTTAAGACAAATTTTAAACCTACCATTTTTTTTTAATTTTTTTTTATCTTCTTTTCTCCATCAGATAATGATGACTCAAAGAAATTAAAATAAAAAATAAATAAAAAGTCATGACCTAAGATACCAGAATACACTACAATTAAGATTCAAATTTCTCCCTACCGACAAATTGAATTAAAAAAAAAAATTCAGATCCCAAACTATTCACGCTAAAATGATTCAAATCGCGACCTCAAGCACCAATCCTCATATATATGACCACCCGAGCACCACTACTGCCTAGCCGCTAATTTCTACCAAGGATATATCTTTATAGTAAAACTTCACCATCCCCCAAAATCTATTAATTGGATTTGTTAAAATAGAAATAAGTTAATATCTATATTTATTATTATCCCTTTAATATTTTTTTCTTATTTTGTAAAAATATGTCCAATTAGTCTAATTAATATATTAAAAATAAATATCATTCTTTAATAAAATATAAAGTGATCATTATAAATTCAGATTATTTTGTTGTTATTATACTAAAATAATAACAACAATGTAAACTATTAAAAATGAACAAATGGAATATCTTACAATAAATAACAATAACAAATTTATAACAATATCTTACATTAAAATCTTCTCAGATCTTCGTAATATAATAAATGGAATCCAAATTTGCTCAACTTGTTGAAGTTTTCATGCATTAAAATCTTCCAAATACTCCCTATATACTCTCTCGTTATTTTTAGTTTGATCTAGCTTGGCAAGTGAACTTTAGTTTGAACAACACGTGTTCTCAATAGACGCTTAAATAAGCTCATGCAAGTCCCAGATATGAATTATTTTAGGACCAAATTCAAACATTAATATCATTATGGGTCAGCTTTTTTAGTTTACCGAGCTTGCAGTGTGTTCTTTCCCCGAGGCGATGTGGCGTAAAAAGTAGTCAACATGGCGTAAAAGTATTTATCAATGCACGCTATGTCATAAAAGTTTTTTTTTTTTTTTTTACCGCAGATAAATTTTAAACCATTTGTAGTTGTTCTTTCCGAGGCGATGTGTGGCAAAAAAAAAAAGTAGTCAACATGGCGTAAAAGTATTTATCAATGCATGCTATGTCGCAAAAGTTTTTTTTTTTTTTTTTTTCCCACGCAGACAATTTTAAACCGGCTTTTAGGTTTTTAATTTTTTTTTTTTTCTTCTTTTCTCCATCAGATAATGATGACTCAAAGAAATTAAAATAAAAAAATATATAAGACTTACTTTAAGACAAAAATGGGGTCTTACCGACAAATTGAATAAAAAAAAAATTGATATCCCAACTAGTAGTCATTTAAATGATTCGAACTCATGACCTCACGCACCAATCCTCATTATACGACCACCCGAAAGCACCACTTGCCTAGTTGCTTTTAATTTACCTTGGATTTGTATATATCTTAAAATAGTCCATTTCCCCAAATTAAATTTCTTAATATTTTATTATAATTATTCGATTATTATTATTATTATTATTATTATTTTAATTGAGTATAAAGTCGCTCCATATTAATTTGGCTTTTATGATTTTTTTTTATTAGTTTATTACCATTATTATTATTATTATAAAGTCAGATTTACCGGTCTTTTTATCTTTAAATATTGTTTAGAAGTCGCTATTTTCTCAAGTTATCTTCTTCTCCATGAACCCGAATTTGTTCTCTCGATATTATTTTCTTTTCACCTCTACTCATAATTTGTTTCATCCGTTGCCCACTTTCACTTCGTAAAATCAAGTCAAGTTCGATCGAGCAAAATTCATCACTATTATTCACAAGTAAGTTTTTCAAAATGTCATATAATACATCCGAATTTGTCGTTGAAGTTGAAAGTAATAACTGATATTGTTCCGCACGCTGGTCAATTATTTTGTACGTTGAAAGAGGTCAATATTTTATAGATCATATGCTCGCAAAAATGGATTTGAGATTAGAATTGCAACTAGTCATAAACATGCTAATACTGAATGATATCGATCTAGGCAGATGATGATGTAAGAAAGCCAGACACCAATTGTTGGCAAGAGTTTACCCGATGATGAAGATAGTAGTAATAAAATAACTAGACAGAGAGACTCGATAGATCTAACAATGTGCAAAGCTAGAATATATGTTGTTCACAATAAGAAAGAGGACAATCATGATATTCATCGTTGAATTAGAGCACAATCATCACTTAGTGACCCCCACCAAAGTAGATTTGATCGAGACTCACGTAAATATTACTCTGTTGCAAGAAATTTAATCGACACTTTAAATAAGTCCCAGATTGGTCCTAGTAAGATGATGAATGTTTTGAGCACAATGGGAGGTGGGTTGCAAAATGTTCCTTTTCTACCGCTAATGTTGAGAATGTGGTGCGTAGATTTAAGGCGTTGATTCTCGCAGATGAAAATGATGCACAAGTCATTGTCAATCATTTGAACAAACTTGCATCCGGAAGTGCCAAGAAATTTTTTTTCCGAGTGAAAACCGGGTGAAAACAACCGTGATAGCTTCAGATTTTGTGGGTCGACGCCCGATCAAGGTTTATATATCAACGGCTCGGAGACGTTGTGACATTTGATAGTACATACCGGACAAATAAGTATGGCATGCCGCTTTGTTCCATTTGCCGGGTCAACCACCATTATCGCCTATATTGTTTGATTTGCAACCGTTATTTAGATGAGACAGAGGACACTTTCGTTTGGGTATTACATGTATACGGCTTGAAGCCATGGACTACAAGGCACCTACAACCATCATCACCGATCAAGACAGAGCCATGAGTAATGCTATTGCTACTAAGATTTCCAACTAGTTATCATTTATCAGGTTCTCGCATATTAGCAATAAATTTCGAAAAATTGATCATGTTTATTATGAGCACCCATCGCTCAAAAATGATTTTAACAATCGTGTGTATAACTCATTGTCCATCGAGGAATTTGAAGAGCGCTGCATATTCTCGATAAGTTCCTATGAATTGTATACTAATGAATGGCTTGGAAGTTTGTATGATGTAACGACGTAAATGGATTCCAAAGATATACAAAGAGATATTTTTGTCATGGAATGACTACCATCGAAGAAGCGAGAGCATGAATGCCTTTTTTGATGAGTATGTTAATGCATCAACAGTATGCTATGTTTTCAGATCGCAGAGTCAAAAGGTCAGAAAGACAATTTATCGTGGAGAGGAGGGTCGACTACATAACAAAACATCGTAAAAGGATTATGGTACTTTGTTCATCTTTAGAAGTTCATGCCGCACAAGTGTACACAAAAGAGATGTTTAGACGTTTCCAACGCCAATTCGCCGATTCCATGAAATACAATGTTCAGAACTTAGTGAGTCAGGTGTCACCGATACTAAGGTTTATGCAAAGGTATAATGCGATGCAATCGAAAGTGGTGGAAGATATAAAGAAGTTGTCAACAATCGACAATCCGGATCTGCAGAATATGTAATCGCCAAATGTTTTTCACCGTGAATTATGCAGTACATCTTGAGATATTTCATAGAAAGAGTATTTCACAAATACCCGAACCGATATGATCCTTCATCTATGTGGACAAGAGACGCGAACAAAAGCAATGGTGAAGACTTACTCTTTAACTCCACATCCTGCCGACTTCGAACAAAATCAAGCAATGCGCTTATAATCATTTGATGGGTGATTACCAGAGTTAGTGAGCAAAAAGCTTTTGCTCAAATTCGAGGTTACAAAACCGTTTTTAAACCGAATGCACGAGGAAAAGAGTTGGTTGACCAAAGATGATCCGGATGAGAATATTATCGAATCGGCAGATGATTTACATTGATTGCAGAGTTGGAGATCCAAATCATGATATGGGATACGATAATGACGATGAAGATGCAGAGGTGGAAGAAGAAGAAGAGTTTTTGCCACCTAATATTTTTCAAACAAAGGGCCGCAAAAACAATCTAGATTCAAGAGTGCACTCGAGAAAATCATTCCTTCTAAGACTCATCGAAAATGTGCAATTTGTGGCTTTGAAACCGACCACGATAAGTTTAAATCACTATCGAAAGTGCTAGGGATTCCCGAGCCAAAAAAATAGGCGCTTATTGTATTAATCATTCTATGTTTTTTTTTTATTTTATGAAAATGAACATGTAATATGTACTATTCCTCTTAATGTTATGCAAGACTAGTAGATTGGTATAATCAGACTTCTAATATTGATAATCACATTATTATTATTATAATAATACTTCACTACTTTTATAAATTGATAAGTAAATTAATTTCGAAATGACTTGAAAAATTATCATCATTACTTATTAGACTAATCGAACTAGTTTTATTAATAATAAAATCATTTCTTAATAATAAAATCATTGCTTAATATATAAAATCATTACTAATAATCATCGCTTAATAATAAAATTATTAATACTAATAATACAAGAAATATAAAATCATTATTTATATTTTATTAAAGAATGATATTTATTTTTAATATATTAATAATCTTTTTATTGATATTATTACAAAGATAAGAAAACATATTAAAGGGATAATAATAAATATAGATATTAACTTATTTCTATTTAGAAAATCTAATTAATAATATAAATTTATTAATAATAATAAATCGTAATATAATAGTAATGCAAGAATATAGATTTTGGGGGATGGTGAAGTTTTTCTATAAGGATATATCCTTGGTTGAACTTAGCAGCCTAGGCCTGTGGTGCTTCTGGGTGGTCATATATGACGAGGTATTCAGTGCATGAGGTCGCGAGTTCGAATATGTTCAAACAGCCTACTAGTTGGTATATCGAATTTTTTTTTTCCTCGGTAGTGATAAAAGTTATACTATTTTGGGGGTTTTTTTATTATTTTATTTTATTTTAATTTGTCGAAATATAACATATAATGGAGAAGAAGAAGAAAAAAAAAATAAATAAATATTATAGGACAAACTCTTACTGACTTGTAAAAAAAAAATAAAAAAATAAATACCAAAATGGGACAAGCTCTTAAGGCTTGTAAAAAAAAAAAAAATAACCGAACAAGCTCTTACGGCTTGTATAAAAAAAAAAAAAAAAATTCTAATAAAGCACAACCTCGCATATATAAAAATCTAATAGTGGCACAAGTTCTTTATTTGCTATTTTTATAACAATATTTGTTATTTTATAAAAATAAATATTTTATAATAACAAATAAAGAATATAAAATATTTTATAAAACAAATATTTTATAATAACAAATATTTTTATAATTCTTTATTTGTTATTTTATAAAATATTTTTTATTTTATAATAGGATATAAAATAGGATATAAAAATATTTTTATAATTCTTTATATAACAAATATATTAATTTTTAACAAATAACAAATATATTAATTGTTATATAAAGAATTATAAAAATATTTTATATCCTATTTTATATCCTATTATAAAATAACAAATATTTTTATAAAAATATAAATAAAGAATTATAAAATATTTGTTTTTATAAAATATTTGTTTTTATAAAATAACATATATTGTTGTTAAAAAATAGCAAATAAAGAACTTGTTATAATTATTAGATTTTTTTTATATGTTTAAGAGGAAGCTACTATTAGATTAGATTAAATTTATTAGCTTGTTTCGTTAATTTTTGTTTTAAGAGTTTGTAATGTTTTTTTTTTTTTTTTGTTAAAAGAGTAAGAGTTTGTTCTTTGTATTTTTTTTTTTTTTTTTAGAAGTCGTTTTTTTGGTTTTTTTTTTAATTTTTTTTACAAGTAGTAAGAGTCATTGTCGGTGGTATTTTTTTATTTTATTTTTTTTAACAGCCGTAAGAGCTTGTCCCGGTCGGACATTATTTAATATTAAAAATTCGTTTAATTTAAACAAACCGATAACATGTTGACTATGTGGGGTCCTCATATTAAAATAAAAGTTTGCATAAGTCATGCTACATTGGTATATTTATGTTTCAATCTCAGCCTTCCAATAAGTTTATCAACGGTCCAAAAAGGGGGTGTTGCACAGTACCCATAGCAACCGATTGCTATGGAAGGGCTCCCATTTATAATATATATATAATCATATAACCGTAATATATATATTATAAAAAAAGTGTGGGATGAACCCTGTAATTCCTTGCTATCATGAAGCATGTCCCTTAATATATATATATATATATATATATATATATATATATATAATATAACCATGATATGTATATATATACCAAATCTGGTTAGTATTAACAAAGCATGGTCGGTAATCATACTGAGTATACTTGCAGGATACACGTAAATCAAGTAATACACGTATATATATATAAAATGAAAAAAAAATTATCCTGCACGTTAACATGTTAACTATATATCGTAAGATTAACCGAAGATGCACGTTAACCGAAGGAACATATTGATTCGCGATTTTTTTTATTAAATTTCATACAACAAAATTATGTCCAATTAAATTGTTCTAAACACATATCAATATACATATCAAATTAAAACAATTAATAATTCGCATAAAAATTTGGCTTTGATACCACTGTTAGGTTTGTAATATTCATAAACACAATCAAATTACATAAAATAAGCAGAAACGTGGAAAATCAGAGTTTTAAAATTTTACAAACCATATACCCGGATTATCTTTTATGTACAATTATTAATTAAACGAAAAGACAAAGAATAAAATCATACCCTTGTAGATTCGAGCTTCCTCAGGTACAAGTTCACCTCCAAATCCTTTCGCGTTCAACTTGAATCCACCGGGTCTGGTTCCTTTCTTTGATCAATGTTAGCCACCCAAGTGTTTGACCTCTAGAGGTGATCCACCAAGGAAGAAGAAGGATTCAAAAAGATAGATATTTGGCAAAACCCTAATTTTTCTATCTCTCATAGAAAAGTGTGTACTCTCCCAACTATTGGAATTACGTATTCTATGAAAACGTCAACAACCCTCCTTAACAATTAAAGAATTGGGTTTTATTTTAATAAATTAAACTCCTTAAATTAATTAGGCTCCTAATCTTATTAGAAATAATTAATTAAAATCTTTTAATTAATTTACCTCCTAATGTTATTAGGAATATATGAGAGTACTTTTATTAATTAATTCCCAAACTCCTTTATGAATTAAATAATAATAATAAGACTCCTCTTATTAATTTATATATTTAATATTTCTAAAATATTAAATAATAAATATTAAGCTATTTAATTTATTCTATCACCATAGATTAAATTAAATATACTTAACTTATTATTACGATTATGCCATTAACTTCTTAAATAATTATTCTTCCTTTTATGGTGTGACCCTTTAGGTTCTTCATATTAAACCGATTGTGAATAAATCAATTAGAACAATTCTAATCTTATTTAAATAAATAAATTAAAATATTAATTTATTTAAATAAATATTATTTATTCTCTGATAGGGATAAGCATTCCTAGCGATTAACGACTTTTCAGATAATATAGATTTCAACATTAATCATAAAAGAACCTTTGAGTAAATAGTTACCGTACAATTCAATCCTTTCACCATACAATGTCCCAATTAAATATAAGACATGGAATTCTCGTCAAGTCTTATTTTATTTAATTATATGTATTTCGACTCTTAAATGCACAACTCAAATAATGCAAATTAGAAACTCCTTTCTAATTTCATTACTATAACAAAGGACTCTTTGGGTTGTCATTTATCGAATCACATAGACATTTCTCTTCTTTATTAGAAGTGGTAGATTCTTTATTGATCATACATTATCTTCATGTACAACTTATTATACCCAAGCATACCCTTTGATACACCCTAAGGGTCTTAAGGAATAAGTCAAAGTATAACTCATCATACATAAGATACTATGATGATCTTAAGTCCAATGATCACTTGTACTACTATCACTACATGAATTTCTATTGACAGACAAGTAAAACTCCATTAGGTATTCTTTAGTGAGCCACGTTTAGTGAACTTATTCTCTAATAAGCACCTACATACTTGCTTTAGTGTCTCCACACAAATGATCATGGGATCAATCATCCTCATCCAATGAGCAAGCACCGTATGTACCAATCTATCCGGATTCACTAATCCCCAATTTAGTAATCCAACGATTAAAAACTATTTTAGTTTTAAGTTTTCTAAGAATTTAGATCTCATTAGAATGATCATCATCATTATTCTAAAAGTATTGCTTAAAACTATGGGTTTATCACATATAATAAAACAACATCATGTAGATAATTAAAAGCCTTTAATTAATTAATAATTTTTATTAATAAATGAATAAGATTGTTACAAAGTATATGCTTTATCATCAAACATGATTGGCTTGTGTGCATACTACTTTTAGTTTAAGTTTTTTTTTAATTATGTTTGATTTTGGTAGACTGAAAAGACTTATGTTGGTGTTTTTTTTTGATGCTTCACAAGACTTATTTATTATTTTGGGATGGTTTTAAAAGTTTAAAACTGCTATATCAGATATGTTAGTAGTTGATATTTGATATTTGATAAACTAACATGAATACAGGTAGCAGGTTGTTGAAAATCGAATTTAGATTAATATTATGTTGAGATTCCTGAAATGATAATGAATTTCATGGATTGAGGGGGAGCTAATTATATTGTATGTATGATTTTAGGGGGAGCTAATGGGAATTCAATATTTTTGGTTGTCATCATCAAAAAGGGGGAGAATGTTGACTTAGTCATATTCCATTCTTGAGTTTTGATGATGAATGGTTCATATACTAAATTGTTTCATGGCATTTTAGGTATATTGATGATAAAGAACATTGGTTGGATTTTCAAGTGGTTGAAGAAAATTTTCTTTTCTAGGAAAACCAAGTGTAAGGTTAATTGTATAGTAATTGATTTTTCATTTAAAGGCTCTAGGACATATCATTGGCATTTAATTTTATTAAAATGAAAAATGTTTTAAAAAATCTAACAAAAAAGGCTTTTTCTAATAGATTAATATATTATAAGAATGTTACTTGATACATGTTCTACATGCATGCTTGTATTGGATATTTTTGGTTTATATCCTGAATTCAGTTGTCTATATATATGCATGCTTAGAAAGCCTAAAGGTCAGTAGCTGTGTGACGCCCCCAAAATAGGTATACATCACCCATCTTGGGTCGCCAAATACATGGTACAAAATTCAAATACAACTTAATTATACAACTGTCGTGTAACATACGACAAAACATAAGCTGAGAGTTTTAAAATGAATATTGTCTTCTAGACAATATCCACACTTAATGGAGTCCTCATTACAATTATTATCACACTATTTTATAGAATAGTGGGGACTACTAAAACACCATCTCGGGCCATCACTCCGTTCTCCGACTAGTTCCGGCTACGTTCTCATTTCCTGAAGAGAACAATGGAAGTAAAAGGGTGAGCTCAACTAGCCCAGTAAGAAATATTATGACTAAGATAATGCAGAATAAGTTATCATTAGCCTTCAATAATGTTAAACTAATAGAATATAATAGACAACAAGTTTAACTGCAGTAGAACAAGCAATCCATTAGAAGAGTCAAGTAGAGCATGGTATCTACTATATTCTATGATTTAAAAAGTTTATCATTAACTTTATTGCTGAGACTCAGCTTAATAAATAGATCACATCATCGAATCATCCCTGCACTATAGGCCAAAAATATTCATTAGTATCACGTCCACGAATTATTCTTGCACTACGGGCCAAGAATTATTCGTGTAATCATCAATGGTCATGACTATACCGAATTATCGCTGGTCATAATCATACCAATCAACAGTCCATCTATGCATGTAAGCCAAAGATGACTTTCATCACAATATAAGCATGAGGATGATGACAATGATATAAGAATTCAATTAAAAGAGAGTAAAGGATAAATTTTTAAAGATTTATAATTTAATTTATCCAGAATTCAATAATGTCCAAATTTTCAACATGATACTGCTTTGTAGAGTAAAATTCAAGAATAATATCCATGTATCAAAAATAATTTGGACAGAAAAGAAATAAATTTTTTGGTGAATAGTACCCCGTAAATAGTACCCTGTGAATAGTACTTCGAGAATAGTACCCCGTGAATAGTAACCCGACATGAAAAGTGCCCCAAATACCCGAGTGAACAATATTTGAGTGAATAGTAATCGGGTGAATTGTAACCCATGAATAGTAACTCGTGAATAGTACCCCGACATGAAAAGTGCCCCGAATACCCGAGTGAATAATATTATAGTGAATAGTAATCGGGTGAATAGTAACTCATGAATAGTAACTCGTGAATAGTACTTCGGTGAAAATATTGATATTTAATAAGAAAGTTCATATCAATATTCCAATAAAATGAATCTTGGATGAAGAAGCGCAAAACTCATGGATATTCCACTAATTTCAAGGATTATAGAAGCAATACTTACCATAGTAAGTATAGATTTAAGAATATGAAAAGAATTAACATACTGAAAGCTCGAAAATAGATTTTCACCGTCATACGATGCACGTAATCCGGCGTGAGCAGGTTATTAGACATACTAAAAGATGAATACTGAAAAATAGTATTCCTTATGAATCTGAAAAGAAATAATACCCCTTACCTTAGTAGAAAAGTTGGATATCTTTGCCAAAAGTGAAGTAGCAGAATACTCTTCTTCTTGCTCTCTATAGTTTCTCTCTCTATAGTGTCTCTTATGAATCTCAGTGAATTGGTGAGAATGATAGAAGAATTAAGCTTCTATTTATAGGAGAATGGACTAAATAGTAACTAATTCACGAACGGTCTAGATTGATTCACTATTAGAACGGACGGTCCATATTAATTATTATTAAAACCACAACCGACGATCCAGATTGATTTACTTTTAAAACCACCACCGATGGTGCAGATTGATTTACTATTAAAACCACCATCAGTGGTCCATATTGATTTACTATTAAAACCACCATCAATGGTCCATATTGAGTTACTATTAAAACCTCCATCAATGGTCCAGATTGATTTAACTTATTACACTTTAGTAACCCTAAAATTTTCTAACTTTGCATTATTCCCGCTTAACTTTTGTAAATCACTTATCTTCAATAAACACATTCTTAATACTTCAACAATTATTCATCATTAATATTATAACTCATAATATTTAACAACCGTGTCGTTCCTGTGAAAAGGGGCTTTCGATAAGGATTTCTCTTTATTGGCGGCGTAATTAGGTGACCAAACCTCTCGATGTGAACTTCAGACATTGTCAATATTGCAAATAATAATATGAATAACTTTGTTGTCTCAATTATAAAATATAAAATATTATGCAGATGATAACAATAATTGAATCAAATAACGTGAGATACTATGCAACAATTACTGTAGCAATAATTGAGTATAACTGAGTGACTTCTCACGTAAGCATCAATAATCAATACCGTGTGCTACTATGCAACCACGTGTATTACTGTACTTTTACCACCGGGTAGTTCAATAGTTTAACAGTAAAACTTTCACCGTTATTTTTATAAAAAGATATTTCTATCGTTTTCTAACTACGACAATACTTTCGTTGTGGGGTCCACCAATGATTGTGCCATCTTACGAATATTCCCTGTTAAAATGAATATTCTCTGACCAATCGAATATTCACTGACACAACGAATATTTTATATCAACTTGGTTACTTTGCAAAATTTTATAAATATTACCCACAACTATAACATTATATCATATCCACACCATAATATTCAAAAATATAATTCGAGAAAAATTATTCTTTATTCAAAAAAGTTGGGGTCTTACAACTTCCTCTTCTTATGAAATTTCATCCTCGAAATTAGGGTACGTACCTGATATGTCGAAGAGGTGAGGATACCTTGATTTCATTTCAGATTCTAACTCCCAGGTCATTTCCTCCATATCATGGTTTCTCCACAAAACTTTGACTTGAGGTATAACCTTGGAGCATAAAATATGATCCTTCTTATCCAAGATTTTAACAGCTACCTCTTCATACGTTAAATCTTCCGCTATCTCGTCCGGTTCTAATTCAATAACTTGGTTCGGGTCTTTCACATATTTACGTAACATAGATATGTACAAAATGTTATGAACACGAGACATACTTGGTGGTAAGGCGAGTCTATAGGCCACAGTTCCTACTCGATCAAGGATTACAAATGGGCCAATAAATCAAGGATTGAGCTTTCCTCTCTTTCCAAATCTCATAACTCCTTTCCATGGAGCAACACGTAACAACACATGATCTCCAATATTGAATTCCATGTCCTTTCGATGAAGATCAACATAACTCTTTTGTCGATCTTGTGAGGTTTTTATACGTTGTCATATCGTTTAAATCTTTTTCGTAGTCATACGTACCAACTCCGGCCCCAACAACATTCCTTCACCCACCTCATCCCAGCATACTGGAGAACGACACTTTCTTCCATATAACGCCTCAAATGGAGCCATACCAATACTTACTTGATAAATGTTGTTGTAGGAAAACTCCACCAATGGTAAGAACACAAAGTCAGAATCGTTAGGAACACAAAGTCTGGAGTTGACTCGAAGTATTCCTTCTTCATCGATTCTTGCTTTCGGAATAGCACCTTCTTGCACTTTCTTCTTCATACGCATTAGCTCCAGGTCTGTAGCTTGAGCAGCTTTAACTTCATCGATTAAAGTCGGTTCTACTAGTATATTTGCCATCATCACATGGGTCCCTAGAGTCTTTAACTCTATCTCCATCCTTTATAAGTCATACAAAATGGGCCTTTGTGTTGACAATATCGCACTCGTACCCACATATGATCTTCTACTCAATGCATCAGTTACTACATTCGCTTTTCCAGGATGGTATTGAATGGTATGATCATAATCTTTCAACAGCTCAAGCCATCGTCTTTGCCACATGTTGAGTTCCTTTTGAGTGAAGAAATATTTGAGGCTTTTATGATCCGTATAAATCTCAACCTTCTCTCCATACAGGTAATGCCTCCAAATCTTAGCTTAAAAGCGATAGTGCTTGACTCTAGATCATGAGTAGGATAATTTCTCTCATATTCTTTGAGTTGTCGTGAGGCATAGGCTATGACTTTCCCATGTTGCATGAGAACACATCCTAAACCTTTGCCTGAAGCATCACTGTAGATGATAAATCCTTCCGAACCAGATGGTATTGTCAGAACAGGTTCTGAAATGAGTCTCCTCTTGAGTTCTTGAAAACTCTTCTCACATTCTTCGCTCCAATCGAATTTTGTATCTTTTCGAGTCAGCTGAGTTAATGGAGTAGCGATTCGATAAAACCCTTCTATGAATCTCCGATAATAACCAGCTAAGCCGAGAAAGCTACGTACTTCGGTCACTAATTTAGGTTGCTCCCAACTTTGAATAGCTTCAATCTTTGCTGGGTTAACAGATATTCCATGACTTGATACCACGTGCCCAAGGAATGCTACTTCCTCAAGCCAGAACTTGCATTTCTTCAACTTGGCATAAAGCTTATATTCACGAAGCTTTTGAAGTATCAGCCTCAAGTGTTGCTCATGATCTTCATGGCTTTTGGAATAAATAAGGATGTCATCAATAAAGACGACCACAAAGTGATCCAAATATTCCTTGAATACTCGGTTCATCATATCCATGAAGGCAGCAGGAGCATTAGTAAATCCAAAAGACATGACTATGAATTCATAATGCTCGTACCGAGTTCTAAAAGCAGTCTTTGGGATGTCATCGGTTTTAATCTTTAACTGATGATATCCGGAACGAAGATCGATCTTTGAAAAGAATTTGGCGCCTTGCAACTGGTCAAACAAGTCATCAATGCGTGGGAACGGGTACCTATTTTTGATGGTGACATGATTCAACTCCCGATAATCAATACAAAGTCACATACTTTCATCTTTCTTCTTTACGAAGAGAACAAGAGCACCCCAAGGAGATGTACTAGGACAAAAAAAACCGATGTCTAACAATTCCTGTATTTGAGTCTTTAACTCCTGAAGTTCAACAGGAGCCATTCGATATGGGGCTTTGGAAATGGGTTTTGTACCGGGTTCAAGGTCGATACAAAATTCAATTTCACGCTCTGGGGATAGGCCAGGAAGTTCTTCAGGGAATACGTCAGGAAATTTATTAACAATGGAAATATCATTCAAATCTGACGTATTTTTGTTTAAATCTGTGACATGGGCTAAGAAAGCTTGACATCCGTTTTTCAATAAACGAATAGCCTTTTGACTTGAGATGACAGTAATTGAATTTAATGGTTTGGTTGCTTGAATTCGGATAATAGGTTGGTTAGGAATATGAAAGCTAACAACCTTACGAAAATAATCAATTTTAGCATGATGAGTAGTCAACCAATCAATTCCTAAAATCACATCAAATGCAAGTATTTTTAAAGAAATAAGATCGACAGGTAACATGCGGTTACCGATTTGAATCAAACAAGACTTATAGACAGTGGATGTTATGAAGGTTTCTCCCAACTGAGTTTCAAAAGATAAATCAAAGTCTAATTTCTCTGGAGTCAAATTTAAACGTTGAGCGCAAGTAGGAAAAATAAAGGAATGGGTAGAACCGGTATCAAATAAGGTATAAGTTTTGCAAGAGTTTATGATTAGCTTACCCGTGATCACCTCGTTCGGATTCCTCGCTTTTTGGGAGGTTACGACAAACGCTCTACCTTGAACTACCGATTTTGTCTTGTCTGGGACGGCCTTCGATGCCTCTATCCCAGCTGGACTTAACTTTGGTGCATGACAAAATCGGGCTAGGTGACCTTCTCTTCCACAATTGTAGCATGCTTTGGACTGGTGCGTACAGTTTGGACTGATGTGTCCCTCTCCTCCGCATTTGTAACATACGACCGGTGGTCGTTCTCCTTCCTTAACAAAAGGAGCCGGTGCTGACGTCTTTCCATCATTATTGAATCTCCGGTCATTCTCCTTCCTTAACAACAAAAAGTCTTTGGTCTTGACGTCTTTCCATCATTATTGAATCTCCTCTTCTTGAAATTTCCACTTCTATTATCTTGGCCATGATTACCACCGAGTGGTTACCATTTCTTGTATGTTGATTCCTCCATGTTTGTTATCACCGCTTCGATGACTGCTACCACTCTGGTATTATCGACTTTGTCGGTTCTCTCTCTTGGTTGGGTTGACTCATTATCGCGCTCAATAATCGAGCCCTATTTATAACATCGAATACAAACACAATTTATGAGAAATGAGGTATTGACGATTTGGTCTCAAACCTCGTAGAAACATTCGCGTCATTCTCTCCTAATTATCAGCCAAATGGGATGCAAACCAGGACAACTCGGCAAACTTAGCCTCGTACTACGACACGGTCATATTATTTTGCTCCAACTTGATAAACTCAACCTCCTTCATGTGGCAAATACTTTCGGGAAAGTACTTTTCATTGAACAGCTCTTGGAACTTCTCCAAAGAAATCTTGAGAGCGGCAGGCTGGGTATGCTTTACTGATTCCCTCCAGTAATCTGCTTCTCCTCTCAACATGAAGGTGGCAAAGGGAACCTTTTGCTCCTCAGAGCATCCCAAGACATCAAATATCTTGGTGATCTGCTTTATCCACGTCTCCACCTTAAGTGGTTTTGGCTCTCCCCAAAACTCTGATGGTCCCAGCTCCTTGAATTGTTTAGCGGTGACCATCTGTGAGTTGCCAGTGTGTCCTCCTGCATTTTGAACAGGAGCCACTCTCGTCTGATGTTGCATGAATTGCATGAAGCCTCTAAACATCCCATCGTTCACCACTCTTGTCTTCCTGTTGCACATTATCCTAGCTATTGATCTTTGGTGACTCAACGATCTCATGTGCTTCATTGCTTATCTCAACATTTTCAGATGCCATTTTTCAAATACTGCCACAAAACAAGGGTTAATTGACATGCACCATATTATCCCTATACTCTGACCGACCAATTAAATACCAAATAAACTTAGGTAGGTCATACTAGCGAAGGAATTCCCCGTCTCTCCCTTCCTAGCTCTTGTCTCATATCTCAGCCAGGGATCATATCCCTAAGCTTTGATACCAACTGTGACGCCCCCAAAATAGGTATACATCACCCATCTTGGGTCACCAAATACATCGTAAAAAATTCAAATACAACTGTCGTGTAACATACGACAAAACATAAGCTGAGAGTTTTAAAACGAATATTGTCTTCTACACAATATCCACACTCAATGGAGTCCTCATTACAATTATTATCACACTATTTTATAGAATAGTGAGGACTACTAAAACACTATCTCGGGCCATCACTCCATTCCCCGACTAGTTCCGGCTATGTTCTCATTTCCTGAAGAGAACAATGGAAGTAAAAGGGTGAGCTCAACTAGCCCAGTAAGAAATATTATGACTAAGATAATGCAGAATAAGTTATTATTAGCCTTCAAAAATGTTAAACTGATAGAATATAATAGACAACAAGTTCAACTACAGCGGAACAAGCAATCCATTAAAAGAGTCAAGTAGAGCATGATATCTACTATCTTCTATGATTTAAAAAGTTTATCATTAACTTTATTGTTGGGACTCAGCTTAATAAATAGATCACATCATCGAATCATCCCTGCACTACGGGACAAGGATATTCATTAGTATCACGTCCACAAATTATTCTTGCACTACGAGCTAAGAATTATTTGTGTAATCATCAATGGTCATGACTATACCGAATTATCCCTGGTCATAATCATACCAATCAACAGTCCATCTATGCACGTAAGCCAAAGATGACTTTCATCACAATATAAGCACGAGGATGATGACAATGATATAAGAATTCAATTAAAAGAAAGTAAAGGATAAAGTTTTAAAGATTTATAATTTAATTTATCCATAATTCAATAATGTCCAAATTTTCAACATGATACTGCTTTGTAGAGTAAAATTCAAGAATAATATCCATGTATCAAAAATAATTTGGACAGAAAAGAAATAAATTTTTCGGTGAATAGTACCCCATGAATAGTACTTCGGGAATAGTACCCCGTGAATAGTAACTCGACATGAAAAGTGCCCCAAATACCCGAGTGAACAATATTTGAGTGAATAGTAATCGGGTGAATAGTAACTCGTGAATAGTACCCCGACATGAAAAGTACCTCGAATACCCGAGTGAAAAATATTATAGTGAATAGTAATCGAGTGAATAGTACTTCGGTGAAAATATTGATATTTAATAAGAAAGTTCATATCAATATTCCAATAAAATGATACTGGATGAAGCGCAAAACTCATAGATATTCCACTAATTTCAAGGATTATAGAAGCAATACTTACCATAGTAAGTTTAGATTTAAGAATATGAAAAGAATTAACATATGAAAACTGCAAATGGATTTTCACCTATCATATGGTACGTAATCCGCGTAGATAGGTTATTCCGACATACTAAAGGATGAATACGAAAAATAGTATTCTTTATGAATACGAAAAAAATAATACCCCTTACCTTAGTAGTAGAAATTTGGATCTTTGCAAAAGTGAGGTAGCGAGAATACTCTTCTTCTTGCTCTCTATAGTTTTCTCTCTCTATAGTGTCTCTTGTGAATCTCTCAGTGAATTGGTGAGAATGAAAGAAGAATTAAGCTTCTATTTATAGAAAAATGGACTAAATAGTAACTAATTCATGAACGGTCCAAATTGATTCACTATTAGAACGGACGGTCCATATTGATTACTATTATAACTACAACCGACGGTCCAAATTGATTTACTTTTAAAACCACCACCGACGGTCCAGATTGATTTACTTTTAAAACCACCACCGACGGTCCAGATTGATTTACTATTAAAACCACCATCAATGGTCCAGATTAATTTACTATTAAAACCACCATCAATGGTCCAGATTGATTTAACTTATTACACTTTAGTACACCTAAAGTTTTCCAAGTTTGCATTATCCCCCCTTAACTTTTGTAAATCACTTATCTTCAATAAACATATTCTTAATACTTCAACAATTATTCATCATTAATATTATAACTCACAATATTTAACAACCAGGTCATTCCCAGGAAAGAGGGGGCTTTCCGATAAGGATTTCTCCTTATTGGCGCGCAATTAGGTGACCAAACCTCTCATTGACAGAACTTCTAGACATTGTCAATATTGCAAATAATAATATGAATAACTTTGTTGTCTCAATTATAAAATATAAAATATTATGCAGATGATAACAATAATTGAATCAAATAACGTGAGATCTTAACAACAATTCTTTGTAGCAATAATTGAGTATAATCGGAGTGACTTCTCATGTAAGCATCAATAATCAATACAGTGTACTACTACGCAACGACAGCGTATTCGTATTTTTTTACCACCAGGTAGTTCAATAGTTTAACAGTAAAACTTTCACCGTTATTTTTATTAAAAGATATTTCTATCATTTTCTACCTACGACAATACGTCCGTTGTGGGTTCCACCAATGATTGTGCCGTCGTATGAATATTCCCTGTTAAAACGAATATTTCCTGACCAATCGAATATTCACTGACACAACGAATATTTTATATCAAGTTGGTTACTTTGCAAAATTTTCTAAATATTACCCACACTATAATATTATATCATATCTATACTATAATATTCAAAAATATAATTCGAGAAAAATTATTTTTTATTCAAAAAAAGTTGGGGTCTTACAAGCTGTACATGTGACGCCCCCGAATCCAGGTTCTCTAACCTCAGATTAGGTGCTCACGATCCATCATCATCATAAGCATTCTATAAACTATTGTGGAATAATAAACATACATTGTTCATTATAATAAAGTTTCATAACATAGTCCCAAGGTCTTCTTAACCTTAACTTAAACATACCATTCATATTACAAAAGGTTTACATAAGTAAATTCCATCAGATAATAATAACTAACATTTATTCTAAACTATTCTTGGATCTTGCCCTTGTCTTTGTCTTTCGTATTAGATCCTTCAGGTTTAACTGAAATAAATGTCATGATATAGCAAGGGTAAGCAACTAATTTGCTTAGCAAGTTTATATACAAGGGAGATATATCATGACTAGAAAGAAGTTTTACTTTCAATGTTCAACAATAATATAAGATTGTGAAGGAACATGAATTAATAATCAACAATTGAATAACATGAACTGAGTGGTTTTGAAATAACTATGTACATTTGCCAAGGTTCTCAGTCATTTAAACTGGACCTCTTAATAAGTTTTGGTATTCAAGGGGGTCAACCTTTCATACCCCATGATTTATGCATAAACACTTAATAATCCACCATCGATATCATGCCTTAATCAAATTCGTCCTTTTCTCAGTCAAGAGTTTTTATCATATCAATTTAATAAGAACTGCTTTTTAAAACACATTTGATTTAACAAATTTAAACATGCTTGATCTAGCTGATACAATTAGCATAGACCTATCTCATAAATAGTTCATGAATGAAGAACTTTAATTTAATTCGCAGTTCAATAATAATAGAACATGAATTCAATTGCACCAAGTGTGAATCACAATAATCAATATAGATGTGAATAATCATCAATAATTATTCACTAACATGGTTTGAAAATAATAACTCGAGTTTGAGTTAGGAAACTTGCATATTAATAACAACTTGCACAATATGCGAATATCAATAAATATCATAGATGTGGAATAATCAACAATAATTATCCACTAACATGCTTGAAAAATAATAACTCGAGATTGAGTTAGAAAACTTGCCTCGTTGTAGACTACGGCTACGCAATTAAATTATATCCGCTAGGCAGTTTAATTATCTTCCTTTGAGAGACCTATAGTTAATCTTTCAATTAGCCATATCATAACATTAGATTATACAATCACATAGATATTATATATTACATTTAGTTCTTAGAAATATTATCCTGTCTCGATAATGTTACTATTAAATAACAAATACCTTTAATTCACTTAATATTATTAATCTTGATAATATTTAATTCACCTCTTAGTATTATTAGTTCAATATTAACACTTTTATCCGCTTACTAATATTATTAACATCTTAATAATATTTTAATACTTTACTAATATTATTAATCCTCTTAATAATATTTTAATCATGTATTAATATTATTACTTTAATAATATCTTACTTATGCTTTAGTATCATTAATCAATTAATAATACTTTATTCATTTACTAATAGTATTAACCTTTTAATAATATTTTATTCATTTACTAATATTATTAATTATTTAATAATATTTTATTTCTTTACTAATGTTATTACATTTTTAATAACATTTTTTAATCTCAAATATTATTATTTACTTAATAATATTTTAATCATCTAATAATAATTTAATATAATATTATTAATCTTTTAATAATATTTTAATCTAAATTAATATGTTAATCTAGTATTATTAATCATTTAATAATACTTTAATCATTTATTAATGCTTAAATCAAATATTATTAACTATTTAATAATATTTTAATAAAGTTTTAATCTTAATATTTTATTTACTTAAAAATATCATATTCAAATATTATTAATATCATAATAACATTTTAATAATTTATTAGATCAATAAACAATTTATTCTAATTGTTCACCCTTTATTAAACCACTTATTTAATATCCATAAAAGGTCATAAATAATATTTCTTATTATAAATTACCAAAATACCCTAAAATCGTCAAAATATTATATATTAGGAGTATTCAAACATTAAAATCACATTTTTCTTATTTATGACATCATTTAACTATTTGTTTTCTTTTATTCATAACTTCATCATTTTTAGAAAAAAATACCAAAATGATTCCAAAAATTCTTATTCTCTGAATTTAGACAGTATATGACCCAACAATGATCCCCAAATTTTTTTGGAATTTTAGAAAGTGATTTACTAATTTTAAAGCGCCTAAAACACTCAGATCTTGCTTTATTTTTCATAAATCGAGTTTTGCTCAGAAATTTCTGAAACTTTCAGGGTATACTCTTATAACATATATGAACATCTTTGTAAACTTTTGGAAGTTTCCGGTGTATACACTTTGAGAAATCCGGTGTTAATATTTAGGAGTCCTTCTGAAAAAGCCATTCGCACAACCTACATATCGAAGCGTGTAGTACTACTTTTCCTGCACGTAGATAACTTCTCAAGGTACCTCTGTGATTTTTTCCAAATTTTAAAAGACTTGAAAGCGTAAAAAGCTGACCTTAAGAAAATGGGGACAATAGCTTTTTAGGGTTTAAAGCTTTAATTCTCTATGTGGACTGTTTTGGGAAAAACAGCCCCCATGGCTTCAATACTTGCTAGATTTGTGTTCTACCACTTGGGTTTACTAGATAACTCATGTATTTAGCACCCTCCTTCAACGGATCACAAATCCAAGTTGTAAAACTTGAGTTACACAAGATTTAGTGGAAGAAAAACAAGGGTTTCACCCCTTGGAGAACATATGCTCATTTCCTTCCTCTAAATCTATATTCTAATACACAAGATACTTAGTCCTACACATGAGACATGTAGAACTAGGGTACTTTGAGTATTAGACCATAACCCCCATATAATTTGAGGTAAAAACCAAACTAGAAGAAGAATAAGAAAAAGAATGGAAGAGAACATCACCTAGTTTTCTTTGTTATCCTTCTTGTTCTACAAAGTAGGTTATGAATTTAGGATGTATGAACAATAAACTCCTCTCCCTCTATAGAATCTGAACTTTTCCTCTCTCTCTTGCTAAGCTTTGTGTTTTGATGGGTTGGGAGAAAATAGAAGAAGAAAAAGAATGGCGGAGGAGTAAAATGAAATGAGATAGATATTATGTTGGTGAATTGGAGTGTAATGCTAATATCCTCCATGTTTATTTTGCCCCTTGGACAAAAGGGTTAGCCTTATCCCTTCCTAATCATGCCTAATCATGCCATTAAGGTAGCTAATTAAGCTTTCCACCAATGGGAGCATGACACACTTGTCCTTGTGTGTAAGACTTCTACTTAT
This sequence comes from Panax quinquefolius, assembly GCA_020205615.1. Classification (NCBI taxonomy): domain Eukaryota; kingdom Viridiplantae; phylum Streptophyta; class Magnoliopsida; order Apiales; family Araliaceae; genus Panax; species Panax quinquefolius. Next base: position 129,697,267 of record CM035155.1, on the reverse strand, counting down.
GGAACTTGATTGGCTTAATATTCTTGCCTTAAAAAGGCTAATGTGGCCATCTATATATATGCCCACTAATTCTTTCATTTAGCTTTTATTTTAATGCATAAATTAGATAAATCAAAGGTCTAAAATACCCTTAATCAAGTGGGCTAAGTTTGGGCATGCATTTAATTTCTTTTGGGCTTCTCCTTTAATTGTTTTGGGCCATGTAATAAACATAGTCTAACAATTTTAATATATGTTACCCTAATTGTTTATTTAGGATTTCCATTCCCAATCTTATGAAATTTAATTACTTATACATGTGACTTTAGCTCATAACCTAATTAGGTTTACTAGAAATAGGTTTAAAATTATTAGTCACTTGAAATAACAAAATTATCCACTTAAGTTAGTATACATATTAAATACTAACATTTCCTTATTACCATAACCCTAAGGTTATTTAATTATCTCTCCTAATGTATAATTAGGTTATGAAGCTTTTATTTTTTAATGAAATCTATAAATGTATATATCCATAACTATAGTATATATGTTTATTGATCCATGCACCACTTCACATATTAAATAACTATATAGCACAAAGTTTTAAATATCAATAATGTACATACATATATAGTGACTTAAAATTCAAGGTTATTACATCCTCCCCCCCTTATAAGAATTTCGTCCCTAGAATTACACATAGGGTTACTCAAAAAGATGTGGATAATTTTCCCTCATCTTTTCTTCGAGTTCCCACGTAGCTTCTTCAGCATTGTGGTTCCTCCAAAGAACTTTTATAGAATGTATAACCTTATTTTACAATTTCTGCTCTTTTCTATCTAAAATTTCTACCGGAATTTCCTTGTACAATAAATCCTTTTCAACCTGAATTGGATCGTACGATATCACGTGCTTGTAATCAGGCTTATATGGTCATAGCACAGACACATGACACACATTATCAATATGATCCAGTTCTGGAGGTAGAGCTACCACATACGCCACTTCGCCTATCTTCCTCAAGATCTCGAAGGGTCCAACAAATCTCAGACTCAGTTTACCTTTCTTTCCAAACCTTATCTTCCCTTTCCAGGGAGATACTTTTAAAAATGCATAGCTTCCCACTTCAAAATCTCTCTTCTGGCGATGTAAGTCTGTATACTTCTTCTGGCGATCTTGAGCTGCTACCAGTCGGGCTCTTATCACCTTGATGATCTCTATGGTCTACTGCACCAGTTCTGGTCCCAACAATTGACGTTCACCCACTTCATCCCAGCATAAAAGCGTCCTGCATTTCCTCCCATACAGTACTTCGTACGATGACATTCCAATGCTGACGTGATAACTATTGTTGTATGCGAACTCTCCTAATGGAAGATGAATCTCCGATAGTATCCTGCTAATCCTAAGAAACTCCTAATTTCTGTCAGTGTCTTTGGTTGTTCCCAGTTGATAACCGCTTCTACTTTTATTAGATCCACCGAAACACCATCCTTGTCGATAACGTGACCCAAAAATTGCACTCTCTGCAACCAAAACTCATACTTGGAGAACTTTGCATACAACTTCTCCCTCCTTAACGTCTCCAACACTATCCTTAGATGTTCAGCATGCTCTTCCTCTGTCTCTGAATATACCAGAATGTCATCGATGAACACGACAACAAACTTATCCAAATACTATTTTAACACTCTGTTCATCAAGTCCATGAATGCTGCTGGCGCATTCGTCAATCTAAATGACATTACCAAAAACTAAAAGTGTCCATACCGAGTTCTAAATGCCGTCTTTGGAACATCCTCCTGCCTCACCTTCTGTTGGTGATAACCGGTTCTCAAGTCAATTTTTGAAAAGTATTTCGCCCCCTTCAACTGATCAAACAAATCATCGATCCTGGGCAACGAGTACTTGTTCTTAATGGTGACCTTGTTCAACTCTCGGTAGTTGATACAAAGCCTTAATGATCCATCCTTCTTCTTTACGAATAAGAATGGTGCTCCCCACGGTGATACGCTCGGTCGAATGTATCCCTTATCTAACAACTATTATAATTGAACCATCAGTTCCTTCATTTCTACCGGAGCCATATGATACGACGCTTTGGATACCGGTGTTGTCCCTGGTGCCAAATCGATAACAAACTCTACCTCTCTATCTGGTGGCAATCCCAGAATCTCATCTGGGAAGACATCAACGAATTCCCTTACAATAGGTATCTGACCTAGTTCACCCTCGACTCTGCGGGTATCCACAGCGTGAGCCAAATAACCTATACAACCCTTCCTAAGCAACTTCTTTGCTTGCATCATCGTCAGATAACAAGATTGTCTCAACAATTTACTGCCATAAAATACCACCTTTGACTTATTCGGAGTCTTTAGGTGTACGCACTTTTTCTTACAGTCAATGACCGCTCCATGACTCAATAACCAATCCATCTCGAGGATTACATCAAACTCTCCAAGACGAATCGGTATCAAATCCACGCTAAGCTTAAACCCTCTTACATTAGCACAACAATTCCTATGGATGTAGTCTAAAGGGATAATTTCTTTGTTTGCTACTTCTACATTCATTGGGTGTTCTAATAGTTCGCGAGGTAAACTTAATCTTTGAGCAAATTCATCAGATATGAAAGAACATGAAGCTCCCGAATCGAATAACACATAGGCATTTATATCGTTGATCGGAATTATACTTGACACCACCTCCCTGGATGCCACGACATCTTGCCTTTGTCATATGAATGTCCTCATTTGTTGGCTTTTTTTTGGGTCAATTTGGTCCTCCACTGGTTGTCCTAGTGTTATTGCCCCTGTTGCAATCCTTGATCCGATGTCCCGCTTCAGCACAGTTAAAACAACCTCCCTTCTTCACCTTAGGACAATTGGGTGAGGTATTCCCTTCTTGTCCACAGGTATAACATACCATTTTTTCATTCACGCACTCTCCCAAGTGACCCTTTTCACAGTTTCCACACATCGACTTCTTTTGTTTCACACTTCCTTTCCGACTCTCCAAATTACTACCCCCACTACTCCACTTTCGCTTCTTGTTGTTGCTACCACCATTGCTAACATTCTGATTCCCACCTTCTACTTTCTTCTTGTTCTTCTCCCAATTATACTTTGAGACCGCTTCGCTTCCACCTTTCGCTATGAGAGCTTTCTCCAACAGAGTTGAGAATGACGTGATTTGTAAAACCGCTACCTTAATGTAAATCCATGGCTTTAGTCCATTTTCGAACCTTCTTGCTTTCCTCAACTTCGTGTCCACCTGATGTGGAGCGAACCTGGCCAATTCATTGAACTTCGCAATGTACTCTGACACTGACATATTCTCCTGTTTCAATTCCAAAAACTTGATATCCATTCTCGCTTGTGTACTCTCAGGGAAGTAGTTCCTAAAGAATAACGTCTTGAACGCTTCCCAAGTCACGATTCCAGTCCCGACTTTGTTCTGGTTGGCCCCCACCAATAGTTAGCCTCACCCTTCATTTAGTAGGTAGCAAAAATTGTTTTCTGCTCTTCTGCTACTCTAGAAATAATGAAGGCCTTCTCAATCTCCTGTATCCACGTCTGGGCCTCTATTGGGTCTGTTGTTCCTCTAAACTCCGGCGGTCCTACTGCCTTGAAGTCCTTAAAGTTGCCTAGTTGGTTTCCCGCCTAATTTTCTGCAGGTTGAGCTTGATTCCTCATAGCTTCAGCTGTGACACCCCCAAATCCAGGCACCTCAATCCCACAGATTTGGTGTTCACTGTCCAATTAAATCATAACTAACTACCTATAAACAAAGGATATAATTAAACTCAAAAGTTTAAACAATCAATCTCCCATTAAAGGGTTACATAATCTAAAATAAATCCCAGGTCATCTAACCTTTATTACAAACATCAGCGGAAAATTAAAACATGATCATAACTAAATCTATTACATAAGCTTCATAAATAAAAGATAAATTAAACGTTGTCGTCTAATCAAGGATTTTATCCTTTCCCTTACTTGTAGAAAGCTCTTCAAACTTCTTAACTTCATCTGCATTATTTTGTGCAAGAGTGAGCAAACAATTGCCCACAAAAAGGATAATATACAATAATGTTTTATGAATGACAATTAACTGAGCTTTCAATGGTAAAGTATTCTTATCGGAACAATAATCTTTAATTCAACAGCTATGAGTTCAAAGGAATAATGAACGTTTAAGTTAACAATAGATATCAACATCAAAAATTACACTGAGGGTCACAAGACCACGAACTATACTCTAGGTTTTAGAGTATTTCTACTTTAACCTTTAACAGTCTAAAAGACTATAATCATCATCTATGTCCTAGGTTAACAGGTGTTTCTACTATAACCTTTAACAGTCTAAACGACTATATGGACAATCATCCCGTACTCCAGGTGATCAGCCCTTTGTACTATGTATTGCGCAAACATTTTAATGCTAATGCGTAGCTCTAAAATAATCCCCTAATATAGGGTTGTTCATCTCAGCTTAGATTATCAGGTTCCGAACCAAAGGAAGTTTGGTTGGGAATTAAATTCAAAGGAATTCTAGATTTTTAGAACGCTCATCAACCAAGTACTGGTTGAATCAGATAGAAACCAATAACTATTCAAGAGTTTGATTATAATATTTTCATGAACAAGGTATATCGATGAATCAATAAGAGCTAGAGTCTTGACAATTTCTAAATTAAACAAATGTTATCATCGACAACATGCTTTCAAAATTGTGTGAGTACACAAGCAAACTAAAGGAAGTTTGGTTTGGGTTGACTTCAAGGGTAATTTAGAGTTTAGAACATTCATCAACTAAGGATTAGTTGAATTGGTAAAGAATCGCTAGACAACTTAGACTTTGGTACAATAATGTAATATAGTACAATGACATTGGAGAACGGAGATCAAACAACAGTTATTAGTAGCTGAATAAACACATTTCTTACAATAAACTTACAAATTTTGAATAACCAAAGTAATCTCGTTTGGAAATAAGAAGCAAGGATTAATTAACTTGCTCAACAATAAATGACGGTTAAAGAACTTGCATAACAATAAATTGCTTAACAAGAGATTAGAGATAGAGAACTTGCATAATTATAACATGACAGTGAAAAGTAACCTTGCTGAATAATAAAGTAGCAAAGGTTAGGGAACTTGCCTCTTGCGTAAGCTATACAATTACAACTCACGTACTCCAATATCCTACACATACCATTAGGATTATCACATCGATTAGCTACATACATTAACCTCATAGATTTATTTCTCATCTTAGTTAAGTTATAACCTTTAGTTTAAGGTCTAACCATATTAATAGACCACATAACACGAATCTGAAAACTCACTAACACATACATAAGACTTTTAGCATCCAAATCACATTTTCAACTCTTATTAATCAATACTACATTTCTCCTTAATCGAACTTGGAGTTTAATCAAGTGTTTAAGTCTTCCTAGAACTTGTTGGTTTTATATTAATCACCTTCCATATCTTATAATGTTCATCTCAAAATCACAAGTGTTAGCTTCATAACACCCATTCATTATTCATTGTGTACTTTAAATCATAACATAACGCGCTCATAACTTACTAATCATTTTTACAAAGTTGAAATTATCAATGACATGACACGATTATGTTTTAACCTCCTTGTTACATGTTTAACACATTAACATAACCTTAGACCAAGTTATAGTGGCATCCTAGGTCTGCAGCAGTAGTAGAAGCCACTACTCAGATCGATGTATGGCAATTGCGCCATACATAAGTTTTGACCCGTAGTGGCAATTGCCTTGTTTTAGCCTTGTAACGCACAAGTAATTGCTTTGTACGTACATGTAACTGTAAACGCCATCGCCAGATGGCCGATTTTAGCCCAACTAACACGAATTTCACCCACAAAATAGTGAATTTAACACATACAATTGGTATAGAACTATTACAAACCTCTTTCATCACATATTCCTCAATATAGAACAATTTAACAACAACTTTAACTAGTTTAATTCCTCAAATTTCATGTTTTTATACAAAAACACAATTTTTGACATCTTTTACAAAAATCATCACTGTGAGTACAATTCTACACCGAATCACTTCGTTCAAACTACGTTCTCTTCGTTTCTTAACGAACTAGCATAAGCAAAACTCAATTTATAGTTTAACATACAAATTAACCACTAAAATTTGTACTTACACAAGCCATGTGTAAAATATACATACTGTGATTACTTTCGTTCTTTTAAACGTAATTAACATAAAAATTCTTATCTAAACACTAGTTCTAATCATCACAAAATATATAATAACAAGTAATCAGTTGTATATCAACAATTCAAAAAGATGAATTCACAGAACTTGCAGTTATATGCCGTAAAATTCATATATATACATATATATAAATATATAACATTAAGGTTATGGGTAATACCTTCTTATGCTTGAAAATCCTTTTTATCCACTGTTAATTCCTCAGAAACACAGGAATCTCTCAAGTCTCTCTCAAACTCTCTCAACTTCTCACTGTAAACCTCCTTCTTCCTTCCTCAGTATAAGCCAAAACTAAACCTTTTACGTAACATAAAGGAGACGCACCCAACGTATGTAACTGCCATATACTTATTATAATACTAATTACATATCAGTTTTAAAAAACAATATATTTTATATTTTTTATTTTGATTTATTTCTTTTATTTTATTTATTTATAATTATAATTAAAATTCAAAATTTAATAATCCAAAAGCCATATATGGCTTTGTTTGTAAAAAAAGTCTTTAAAATAAAGACTTAATATTTTAAACCTTGTTTGACAAAAACTAAATTTAAAACTTCTTTAATTTATTTTAATAAACAATTTAGTTTATTATTTATAATCACATATTATTTATTTGGATTTTCATATCTAACATTAACCAAATAAATTAATTACACATACTATATTTTAAATAAATTTTTCACTTAAACAAATATCATCGTTAATTATAATCTCATTATAACTTTTACTTAATAATTTAACATACCACTTTAAATTATTAAATTAAAACAACAATATAACATCTCATGTTATATTACAACTCTAAATTATAAATTAATTTAATTTAGTATATTATCTAATAAATTTAATTTATAAATATTTAATAACCACAATCACATCAATAAAATATTTATTAGAGTGTTATCTAATATATTTAATTCACACATATCTACTAATAACAAAAGACCCCAACTTATTATAAATGAAATTAAATTTCTCTATTTATTATTTTGAAATAGTAAGGGTTGATTTGATTAATAATGGTTAGTTATGGGTAAAATGCAAATATTTCAAATAAGCAAGTGGTTATAAAATATTCATTTCATTTATCGGAGAATATTAGTATTGGTCGTGGAATATTCTTACCGGGAATATTCGCATTTGACGACGGCCAAATCCGTGTTCACCTCGTTATTTGTGTGGGCCCCATAAATGAAAAAAGCTATTTATTATTTTGAAATATGTTGATGAAGAAAAGAAAACAAGTATAAGTTAAGTTTATAAATAAACATCGTAGTTGTATTTGCATACTCAAGTAATACCTTTGTTGGAATACCTATGGTTAAAAATACAGTATTGCAGATGCAATTATATGCACCAATTATTTACGTAAGAAGGCACTACTCAATAATTGTTACAAGAATTATCGCTTAATATTTTATTTTATTGATTCAATAATTGCTACGTTGATATTTTATATTATTGTTGTTTCAATAATTGTCATTACACAAGATTTTCCTTTATCGATTAATAATTCATATTATTTGAATAATATTATTAGATAACATTATTGGCAATGTCTAGAAAGTTCATCTAAGGAGAGGTTTGGTCACCTAATCATGCGCGCCAAGAAGGAGAAATCCTTATCGAAAGCCCCTCTTTCTGGGAACGCACCTCGATCACAAGATTGTGATTCGTAATATTATTTGTGAATAATTAATTATTGATTTATATGATAAGGAAAATATTCATTTTATGTGGATATAGATGGAGAAAATTTTTAAAGTGACAATTGTTGAAAATTGATATTTTATCTTTTCTCGATAAATAATTTATTTAAATATATTATTATATTTTAATAATATAATAATGGTGATATTTTTACAATGAATGTGGGATATATGAGTATATGAGGAGGAAGAGTATTTTTGTTACTAAAAATGTTTAAAACATGTTAAACATGTTCGTGGACCCCATTTCTCGATCGAAATTTGATTATAAATGTAAAATCGCCTGCTTGTGGATTTTTGGCCAATTTTGTTTGGAATTTGAAAAACTTTCTTCCGCAAAGTTGTAGAGAATGGAATTTCCTATGGAAAGGACATAAGGTTCAAATTTTTTCCGATAAAAGGGCTATTTATTATGAATTATTGAAGTTCAAGTTTTCTAATAATTAATTTTTGAAGTTTTAATTATTTTTTTTAGAAAAATTTTTTTTTCATTATTGGTGGGCCCCACATGTGTGGTAAATGAGTTGAAATCAGATTTCTAAGATGGGCATGAAAATTTTTTTATAATTATATTAATATTTTATTAAATTTTCGCTTTGGTGTTCTAAAGATTTTTCTATAAATAGAGTGCTTAGGTTAGAATTGAAAATCACACCGTAAACTCAAGTTTTTTCTCTCTATATTATCGAGCGTATTCTTGTGAGTATTTTGATACTTTGAGTGTTATATACTATGCAAGTTCCTTCAAAGATTATATCGATATTCCAAATGTAAGTACTATTCTTTTCGAGGTAAAGGATGTTATATTTTTTTAAAAAATGATATTATTTCTTCTAATATCATTACGCCGGATTATTGGTAAGATTTTTCTTGTGAAATTTTGTCTTTTTAGTGTTTGGGTTACTATTCACGATACGACACTATTCACGATAATACGACATTATTCATAATACTACACTATTCACGTAAAAATTAAATTTTTTTTTTTTTCCAAAATATCGATTATGGATACTAGCTTTGATTGTATCCATGTTTTGATCATTCTTGAATTTTACTTCACTATGGTTATTTATGAAGTATTTTTGAACTGGACTGCTTAAAGTACTAATCCTTAATATTTGCTCTTTTGTTTCACCGGATTCGCTTTTCTTTTAAAATATTTTTCATCATCCTCACCCTAAATGATGATATTATCGAATATCTTTGGCCCGTAGTGCAAAAGATGGTTGATTTTCTTATGAATATCTTTTGGCCCAGTGCAAAGATGTACAGTGTTGAGATGAACATGACTAATCGATGAATATCTTTGGCCTCGTAGTGCAAAGATGAATATTTGATTCAAGAAGTATATTGATTGATGTTTACAGGATAAAATATTGATGATGGACTTTTAAATTCATAGATATTAGTAGATTTCATTCTCTACGTAACTCTTCTATGAATTATTATTTTCATCATAATATTGATCCAAAACTTGTTGTCTATTATATTTTATCGATATTTTTCCTCGTTGAAGACTAACGATAATTTGTTCTATATTATCTTAGTCATAATATTCTTTATCGGGCTAGTTGAGCTCACCCTTTTCCTTTTTGTTCCATTTTTTCTTCTCGAGAGGCTAGAATGTAGCGAGTACTAGCTTGTAAAAATGGAATGAAGGTCTTAGAAAGTTGTTTTAGTAGTCCTCACCATTTTGTAAAATAATATATCAATAATTGTAATGAGGACTTATTTGAGTGTTGATATTGTTCTAGAAGACAATATTTGTATTTAAACTCACAGTATTTTTTATGTCAGATTAATAAAGTTGTAGTTGTTTTCAGCACTCATGTTATCGACGACTCAAAATGGGTGTTGTAAACCTATTTTGGGGGCGCCACAGCTTGGTATCGTAGCTTAGGATATGATCTCCGGCGGAGATCGGGAATAGAACTAGAGGGGAGAGACGAGTAAAACCTTCGCTAAAGTGTCCTACCTAAGCTTATTTATTGGTTGGTCAAGATATAGGATATTATGTGATATGTTGATTTCTTTAATTAACCCCTTTTTTTATGGAAGATTTGAGAATGTCGATCGAGAATGTTAAAAAGTGGAGTAAATGAGACCGTGAGAGACACTTTTACTCACCAACGAGGAGAACGTGCAAACAGTCGGGCAATGTTCCTCCCGTAAACAACACCACCGATCGAGATGATGAACGATTTAATGTTTAGAAGCTTTTTGTAGTTCATGCAAAATCGACGAGGAGACTCGTGCACAAAAAATATATGTGGAAATGATAATAACGCACGGTTTGTCACAACAAGCAGCTTCAAAGAGTTGGGACCACCGTAATTTGGGAAAGCCGGATCCGATTAAAGCGTAAACGTGGGTCAAACAAATTACCAAGATATTCGATGTCTTGGGATGCACGGAGGAATGTAAGGTTCCATTCGCCACCTTTTATGTTCAGAATGAGGCAGACATCGGTGGGAATCGTGAAGTGCACTCCATCCAAACCAAGACTCAAAGATGTCTTGGGAGACGTTTCAGAACTATTCAATGACAAGTACTTTCCTAAAAGTATTCGGCTATATATGAAGGAAGTGGAGTTTATTAGATTGGACAAAAAATAACATACGACGGTGTCCCAAAGACGAGGCGAAGTTTGCAGAGTTATCCGTGTTTGCACCTCATTTGGTGGAGAATGAGGAACGATGACGCGGATGTTTCGAGAGGTTTGAAACCCCAGAGATACGCCAATATCTCATTTCTCATAAATTTTCTCTATCAGAGATGTTGTCAACAGGCTCAATTATTAGAGCGAGATAACGAGTACGCTCAACCGAGGGACCACAACCAGATCATACTGGTGACAAAGAATCATCGTAACAACGATAACCGGCGGAGAAAGAAAAATACGGACATAAAGGCAGAACCACTCTGGTGGTAATCATGGCCATGAAAATAGAAGAAGCGAAGTCTGGGGGGGAGATTTTAAAAGAGGAGATTCAACAATGATAATGTGAAGACGTCAAAGACCAAAGAAGAATCGGTTCTATGGAGGAGAACGACCACCCGGTCAGATGCTATAAATGTGGAAAAGAGGGACATATCACCCAAACCGCCCACAACAGTTCAAGGTATGTTATAATTGTGGAAAAGAAGGACATATCGCCGAGATCAGACGAGAGCGAAACCAAGTCCAATGGGGATGGTGACTCAAAAGGTCATCCCGTAAAAGTCAAAGTCAATCTGTTCCTCGAAGAGCGTTTGTCGCGATCGGTCAAAATGCGAGGAACCCAAACGAGGTGATCACGGGTAAGCTAATCATAAATTTTGCGAAGTTTATACCTTACTAGATACCGGTGCTACCCATTCATTTATCTCTCCCGCTTGTGCTCAACGCTTAAACTTAACTCCGAGAAATTAGACTTTGATTTATCTCGTGGAGACTCTGTTAGAGAAACTTTCATCACATCCACTATTTATAAATCTTGTTTGATCCAAGTTGGCACCATCACATTACCTATTGATCTTATCTCTTTAAAGATACTTGCTTTTGATGTGATTTTAGGGATTGATGGTTAACTACTCATCATGCCAAAATTGATTATTTTCGTAAGGTTGTTAGTTTTCATATTCCTAACCAACCTGTGTATTTAATTCAAGCAACTAAACCATTAAAATCAATCATCATCATATCAAGTCATAAAGCTATTCGCTTATTGAAAAACGGATGTCAAGCTTTCTTAGCCCATGTTATGGATTTGAATAAAGACACGTCGATTTGAATAATATTCGTTGTTAGTAAATTTCCGACGATTTCTCAAGAACTTCCTGGCCTCACCCCCGTAACGTGAAGTTGAATTCTTTATTGATCTTGAACCCGTACAAAGCCCATTTCTAAAACCCCATATCGAATGGCTCTATTGAACTTTCAGAGTTAAAGGTCCAACTACAAGAGTTGTTGGACATCGGTTTCATTGGCCCTAGTACATCTCCTCGGGGTGCTCCTATTTTATTTGTAAAGAAGAAAGACGGAGTATGCGACTTTTGTATCGACTATCGAGAATTGAACCATGTCACTATCAAGAATAGGTATCCGCTACCTCGTATTGATGACTGTTTGACCATTGTAAGGAGCACAATTCTTTTCAAAGATCGATCTTCGCTTCGATATCATCACCAAGATTAGAATCGAGGATATTCAAAAAGACCCGCTTCGTAACTCCCCAGACGGGCATTATGAATTCTTAGTCATGTCTTTTGATCGACTAATGCTCCCTGGCTTTCATGGATATGATGAACCGGATATTCAAGGAATATTTGGATCGCTTTGTTGTTGTTTTTATTGATGACATCCTCATATATTCCAAAAGTCGTGAAGATCATGAGCACCATTTGAAGTCGGTACTCCAAAGGCTTCGTGAAAACAAGCTATATGCTAAGTTGAAGAAATGCGAGTTTCGCTTGAGGAAGTAGCATTCCTTGGGCACGTGGTGTCAAAACATGGAGTATCTGTTGACCCAACGAAGATCAAGCAATACAAAGTTGGGAGCAAACCAAGTCGGTGATCAAGTCAAGTACGTAGCTTTTCGGCTTAGTGGTTATTATCGAAGATTCGTGGAAGGATTTTCTCGAATCGCTACTCCGTTAACTCAATTAACTCGGAAAGATACAAAATTCGTATGGAGCGAGGAATGCGAAAAGAGTTTCCAAGAGCTTAAGAGGAGACTCATTTCTAAGACTGCTCGACAATACCATCTGGTTCGGATGGATTTGTTATCTACAGTGATGCTTCGTGCAAAGGGTTAGGATGTGTTCTCATGCAACATGGGAAAGTCATAGCCTATGCCTCGCGACAACTTAAAGAATATGAGAGGAATTATCCTACTCATGATCTAGAGTTGGCAGCAGTCTTTTTCGCGCTAAAGATCTGGAGGCACTATCTATATGGGGAGAAAGTGGAGATATATTCAGACCATAAAAGCCTCAAATATTTCTTCACCCAAAAGGAACTCAACACGCAAAGACAACGACGCGTTGGCTCGAAATGTTAAAAGATTATGACCACACCATTCAATACCATCCCGAAAAGCAAACGGTGGCCGACGCGTTGAGTAGAAGATCATATGCAGAACGAAAAGCGATGATGTCAAGTATATACGATAGAACCAACTTTAATCGATAAAGTTAAAGTTGCTCAAGCCACGTAATCTTGAGCTAATGCGTATAGAAGAAAGAAAGTACAAGAAGGTGCTATTCCGTAAGCAAGAATCGATGAAGAAGGAATACTTGAGTCCACTCTGCACTTTCAGGTTCCTAACGACTCTCGATTTGAAGTACAAGATCATGACGATGGAGGCACATAATACACCATTTGCAATCCATCTCGAAGTACCAAAATGTATCGTGATCTTCGACATACATTTTGGTGGAACAATATGAAGAGAGAGATTGCAAAGTTTATCTCGAGGTGTTTAACTTGTCAACGTGTAAAGGCGGAGCATCAAGTGCCTAAGGGTCCATCAGAACCACTTGAGATTCCAAATGGAAGTGGGAACACATTACCATGGATTTTCACACGGGTCTTCCCACGGTTTCTCAAGGTATAAATGTTATTTGGGTTATTGTTGATAGATTAACTAAGTCCGCTTCATTTCTTGCCGATACGGAGACTTATTCCTTGAACGCCTTGCTCTCATATGTATGTAAATGAGATTGTGAGATTGCATGGCATGCCAAGATCCATAGTTTTGGATCGTGACCCAAGATTCACTCACGATTTTGGGTTAGTTTGCAAAAAGCTATGGGCACGGATTTATTCGATTCAAGCATACCATCCTCAAACGGATGGACAATCGAGAGGACTATTCAAACTCTTGAAGATCTATTAAGACTCGTGGTCCTAGATTTCAAAGGAGTTGGGATAAGTATTTACCATTGGTGGAATTCTCTCCTACAACAACAGCTTATCAAGCAAAGTATAGGTGTGGCTCCATTCAAGCATTATATGGAAGAAAGTGTCGCTCTCCAATATGTTGGGATGAGGTGGGTGAAGCAACATTGTTGGGACCAGAGTTGGTACGTGATTACTACGTAAAAGATCCAAATGATTCGACAACGATACAAACCAAGACAAGATCGACAAAAGAGTTATGCGGATCTTCATCGAAAGGACGTGGAATTTAGTATCGGGGATCATGTATTGTCAGGTGTGTTGCCCCATGGAAGGAGTTACAAGATTTGGGAAGAGAGGAAAGCTCAATCCATGATTTATTGGTCCATTTCAGATTCTTGACCGAGTAGGAAATGTAGCCTATAGACTCGCGTTACCTCCAAGTATGTCTCTCGTGTTCATAATGTTTTTCATATATTTGTGCTTCATAAATATGTGAAAGACCCCAAACCACATTATCGAAGTTAGAACCGGATGAGATAGTCAAGACTTAACGACGAGGAGGTACTGTCAAGATCTTGGATAGAAGGAGCATGTCTTACGACAAAGGTCATACCACAAGTCAAAGTTTTGTGGAGGAACCATGCTATCGAGGAAATGACCGGGAGTTGGAAACGGAAATGAAAGCGAGGTATCCTCACTTTTTTCAAACACTGTGTACACGTACGTCAATTTTGAGGATGAAATTTCATAAGGAGGGAGGTCAGAAGACCCCAACTTATTATAAATGAAATTAAATTTCCTCTATTTATTATTTTGAAATAGTAAGGGTTGATTTGATTAATGTGGTTAGTTATGGGTAAAATGCGCAAATATTTCAAATAAGCAAGTGGTTATAAAATATTCATTTTTATCTGAGAATATTCGTTTGGTCGTGGAATATTCTTACCGCTTTGGGAATATTCGTACGACGTAAATTGCAACCTTTTGTGGGCCCCATAACGAAAAAGCGATGGATGAAGAAAACGACAAGTATAAGTTATTTATAAATAACATGTAGTTGTTATCTGCTAATACTATTGGAATACTCTATGGTTAAAACACAAGAAGATTATACCAGATATTGCACCAATTATTGATTCTTACGTAAGAAGGCACTACTCAATAATTAATTGTTAAAGAATTATCGCTTAATATTTTATTTTATTGATTCAATAATTGCTACATTGATATTTTATATTATTGTTGTTTCAATAATTGTCATTACACAAGATTTTCCTTTATCGATTAATAATTCATATTATTTGAATAATATTATTAGATAACATTATTGGCAATGTCTAGAAAGTTCATCTAAGGAGAGGTTTGGTCACCTAATTGCGCCGCCAAGAAGGAGAAATCCTTATCGAAAGCCCCCTCTTTCCGAGAACTACCGCGTCACAATGATTGTGATTCTCGTAATATTATTTGTGAATAATTAATTATTGATTTATATGATAAGGAAAATATTCATTTTATGTGGATATAGATGGAGAAAATTTTTAATGTGACAATTGTTGAAAAAATTGATATTTTATCTTTTCGATAAATAATTTATTTAAATATATTATTATATTTTAATAATATAATAATGGTGATATTTTTACAATGAATGTGGGATATATGAATATATGAGGAGGAGGAGTATTTTTGTTACTAAAAATGTTTAAAACATGTTAAACATGTTCGTGGACCCCATTTCTCGACCGAAATTTGATTATAAATGTAAAATCGCCTGCATTTGTGGATTTTTGGTCAATTTTTATTTGGAATTTGGAAAACTTTCTTACAAAGTTGTAGAGAATGGAATTTTTATATGGAAAGGACATAAGGTTCAATTTTTTCGATAAAAGGGCTATTTATTATGAATTATTGAAGTTCAAGTTAGAATAATTAATTTTTGAAGTTTTAATTATTTTTTTTAAGAAAAACATTTTTTTCATTATTGGTGGGCCCCACATGTGTGGTAAATGAGCTGAAATCAGATTTCTAAGATGGGCATGAAATTTTTTATAATTATATTAATATTTTATTAAATTTTTCGCTTTGGTGTTCTAAGCATTTTCCTATAAATAGAGTGCTTAGGTTAGAATTGAAAATCACACCGTAAATCAAGTTTTCTCTCTATATTATCGAGCGTATTCTTGTGAGTATTTTGATACTTTGAGTG
Organism: Panax quinquefolius; assembly: GCA_020205615.1. Lineage (NCBI taxonomy): Eukaryota > Viridiplantae > Streptophyta > Magnoliopsida > Apiales > Araliaceae > Panax > Panax quinquefolius. The sequence continues at coordinate 129,681,198 of CM035155.1, read as the reverse complement.
TTGCTATATATTGCAAGTTCCTTCAAAGTTATATCCGATATTCCAACCATGTAAGTACTATTCTTTTCGAGGTAAGGATGTTATATTTTTTTAAAAAATGATATTATTTCTTCTAATATCATTACGCTACGGATTATTGGTAAGATTTTTCTTGTGAAAATTTTGTCTTTTTAGTGTCGGGGTTACTATTCACGATACTAAGACTATTCACGATACAATGACTACTCATTCACTAATTAGACTATTCACATAAAAATTAAATTTTTGTTTTTTTTCCAAAATATCGATTATGGATACTAGCTTTGATTGTATCCATGTTTTGATCATTCTTGAATTTTACTTCACTATGGTTATTTATGAAGTATTTTTGAACTTGATCATTTAAAGTACTAATCCTTAATATTTGTTCTTTTGTTTCACTGGATTCGCTTTTCTTTTAAAATATTTTTCATCATCCTCACCCTAAATGATGATATTACTGAATATCTTCGTTCAGTAGAAAAGATGGTTGATTTTCTTATGAATATCTTTGGCCCGTAGTGCAAAGATGTACAAGTGTTGAGATAACATGACTAATCGATGAATATCTTTGGCCTCAGTAGTGCAAAGATGAATATTTGATTCAAGAAGTATATTGATTGATGTTACAGGATAAAATATTGATGATGGACTTTTAAATTCATAGATATTAGTAGTAGATTTCAACTCTTCTACGAATTAACTCTTCTATGAATTATTATTTTCGCCGCTAATATTGATAACGAAATTTGTTATCTTATCATATTTTATGGGCTAGTTGATTTTTCCTCCATTTTTTCTCTGAAGACTAACGATAATTTGTTCTATATTATCTTAGTCATAATATTAAAATAATTTAATAGGCTATTTGAGCTCATATTTTTCCTTTTTGTTCCATTTTTCAGTTTTTCTCAGAGATAAAGTTGTAGAATGTGAAGCAAAATGAGTGAGTACTAGTTTGGGGTACATTGGAATGAAGGTCTTAGAAAGTTGTTTTAGTAAACCCTCACCAGTTTTTTTGTAAAATAATGTATCAATAATTGTAATGAGGACTTATTTGAGTGTTGATATTGTCACGATCTAAGACAATATTTGAATAATAAACACACATTTAAACTCAAAGTTTCATAACATAGTATGTTCTTAACCTTAACTTATTCAAAGCTTAAGCGAAATAAATGTCATGATATAGCAAGGGTAAGCAACTAATTTTCTTAGCAAGTTTATATACAAGGGAGATATATCATAACTAGAAAGAAGTTTTTCTTTAATGTTCAAAATTAATATAAGATTGTGAAGGAACATGAATTAATAATAAACAATTGAATATTGAATAATTGAATAATATGAGGCCGAGTGGTTTTGAAATAACCATGAATATTTGCCAAGGTTCTCGGTCATTTAAACCTGGACCTCTTAATAAGTTTTGATATTCAAGGATCGACCTTTCATACCCCATGATTTATGCATAAACACTTAATAATCCAAAGATCGATATCATGCCTTAATCAAATTCGCCTTTTCTCAACCAAGAGTTTTTATCATATCAATTTAATAAGAACAACTTTTTAAAACACATTTGATTTAAAAAATTTAAACATGCGCTTGATCTAGCGATACAATTAGCATAGATCTATCTCATAAACAGTTCATGAATGAAGAATTTTAATTCAATAATAATAAAACAGCAATTGCATTCAAGTGTGAATCTCAATAATATATAGATGTGAATAATCATCAATAAATATTCACTAACATGCGATCTCAATAGGAAATTTGCATATTAATAACAAGCATAATATGTGAATATCAATAAATATCATAGATGTAGAATAATCAATCATAATTATCCGCTAACATGCTTGAAAAATAATAACTCTAGTTTGAGTTAGGAAACTTGACTCGTTTGTAGGCTACGACTACACAATTAAATTATATCCGTTAGGCAATTTAATTATCTTCCTTTGAGAGACCTATAGTTAATCTTTCAATTAGCCATAACATAACATTAGATTATGCAATCACATAGATATTATATATTACATTTAGTTCTTAGAAATATTATCCTGCCTCGATAATGTTACTATTAAATAACAAATACCTTTAATTCACTTAATATTATTAATCTTGATAATATTTAATTCACCTCTTAGTATTATTAGTTCACTAATAACACTTTTATTCGCTTACTAATATTATTAACATCTTAATAATATTTTAATACTTTACTAATATTTTTAATCCTCTTAATAATATTTTAATCATGAATTAATATTATTACTTTAATAATATCTTACTTATGCTTTAGTATCATTAATCAATTAATAATAATTTATTCATTTACTAATAGTATTAACATTTTAATAATATTTTATTCATTTACTAATATTATTAATTATTTAATAATATTTTATTCCTTTACTAATGTTATTACTTTTTAATAACATTTTATTTAATCTCAAATATTATTATTTACTTACTAATATTTTAATCATCCAATAATACTTTAATCTAATATTATTAATCTTTTAATAATATTTTAATCTAAGATTAATATTTTAATCTAATATTATTAATTATTTAATAATACTTTAATAATTTATTAATGCTTAAATCAAATATTATTAACCATTTAATAATATTTTAATAAAGTTTAAATCTTAATATTTTTATTTACTTAATAATATCAGATTCTAATATTATTAATATCATAATAACATTTTAATAATTTATTAGATCAATAAATAATTTATTTTAATTGTTCACCCTTTATTAAACCACTTATTTAATATCCATAAAAGGTCATAAATAATATTTCTTATTATAAATTACCAAAATACCCTAAAATAGTCAAAATATTATATATTAGGTGTATTCAAACATTAAAATCACACTTTTCTTATTTATGACATCATTTAACTATTTATTTTCTTTTATTCATAACTTCATTATTTTTAGGAAAAATACCAAACTGATTCCATAAATTCTTTTTTTCTGGATTTGGACAGTATGTGACCCAACAATGATCCCCAAATTTTTTTGGAATTTTAGAAAGTGATTTACTAATTTTAAAGTGCCTAAAACACTCGGATCTTGCTTCATTTTTCATAAATTGAGTTTTGCTCCAAAAATTCTAAAACTTTCAGGGTATACTCTTATAACATATATGAACATACAATTGGTATAGAACTATTATAAACCTGTTTCCTCACATATTCCTCAATGTAGAACAATTTAACAACAACTTCAACTAGTTTAATTCCTCATATTTCATGTTTTCATACAAAATCTCAATTTTTGACATCCTTTACAAAAATCATCACTGTGATTACAATTCTACACCGAATCACTTCGTTCAAACTATGTTCTCTTCGTTTCTTAATGAACTAGCATAATCAAAACTCAATTAACAATTTAACATACAAATTGACCACTAAAATTTGTACTTACACAAGCCACATGTAAAATATACATACTGTGATTACTTTCTTTCTTTTAAACGTAATTAACATAAAAATTCTTATCTAAACACTAGTTCTAATCATCACAAACATATACAATAACAAGTAATCAGTTGTATATCAATAATTCAAAAAGATGAATTCACAGAACTTGAAGTTATATGCCGTAAAATTCATTTATATACATATATATAAATATATAACATTAAGGTTATGGGTAATACCTTCTTATGCTTGAAAATTCTTTTTATCCACTGTTAATTCCTCAGAAACACAGGAATCTCTAAAGTCTCTCTCAAACTCTCTCAACTTCTCACTGTAAACCTCCTTCTTCCTTCCTTAGTATAAGCCAAAACTAAACCTTTTACGTAACATAAAGGAGACGCACCCAACGTATGTAACTGCCGTATACTTATTATAATACTAATTACATATCAGTTAAAAAAAATATATATATTTTATATTTTATATTTTGATTTATTTCTTTTGTTTTATTTATTTTATAATTATAATTAAAACTCAAAATTTAATAATCCAAAATCCATAAGGCTTTGTATGGAAAAAAAAGTCTTTAAAATAATGACTTAATATTTTAAACCTTGTTTGACAAAAACTAAATTTAAAACTTCTTTAATTTATTTTAATAAACAATTTAGTTTATTATTTATAATCACATATTATTTATTTGAATTTCCATATCCAACATTAACCAAATAAATTAATTACACATACTATATTTTAAATAAAATTTTCACTTAAACAAATATCATAGAATTATAATCTCATTATAACTTTACTTAATAATTTAACATACCACTTTAAATTATTAAATTAAAATAACAATATAACATCTCATGTTATATTACAACTCTTTAAATTATAAATTAATTTAATTTAGAATATTATCTAATAAATTTAATTTATAAATATTTAATAACCACAATCACATCAATAAAATATTTATTAAAGTGTTATCTAATAAATTTAATTCACACATATCTACTAATAACAACCACCTAAACAGAATACTTATTTAATTTAAGAAATATTTTAAATTACAAAACAATAACTTTATGAATAAAATATTTATTTAATTTAATAAATATTTTAAATTACAAATAAAATATTAGATTGTTACATCCTTCCCTCCTTACAAGGATTCTGTCCCCAGAATCACAACTCAAATAATTCGTTCGTCACATCAGCCATCATGTTGATAAAGTCTTGCATTGGGTTTGGTTGAGCTCCCGCTGCATTATTAACTGACTCTTCATTCTCTTGGTTCCTTAGTACACGTTTGGGTGACATTATCTAATTAAACGAAATTCTAACACATTAGTCGGGTTTTATTAACTTAGCATGTAATACGCTACTGTATTCAAACAATTAGATGATCATTATGAGGTCTCTCTCTTATCATCTCATGCTCCATGGACTCCTCACTAGAGTCTCTCGACTCTTGGTTCACTGAATAGCTATCTTGACTCTCGTCAGCCATCCTATGACCATAATAAACAATCAAAACAACATCAGTACCACAATAAAATATATTCATTGATAAAATAAAATGATATTTTATTCAGTACAACTAGAACTTGACAGATCTCCTCAATCCATCACTTGACTAACATACTCTATAAGAGTTTTCTACTAAGGTTATAACCTAGGTTTCGCATTCCTAATGTTTATAACCTATGGCTTTGATACCAGCTTGTGACGCCCCCAAATCCAGGTTCTTTAACCTCAGATTTGGTGCTCACGATCTATCATCATCATAAGCATTCTATAAACTATTGCGGAATAATAAACATACATTGTTCATTATAATAAAGTTTCATAATATAGTCCCAAGGTCTTCTTAACCTTAACTTAAACACACCATTCATATTACAAAAGGTTTACATAAGTAATTCCATCAGATAATAATAACAAACATTTATTCTAAACTATTCTTGGATCTTGCCCTTGTCTTTGTCTTTCGTATTAGATCCTTCAGGCTTAACTGAAATAAATGTCATGATATAGCAAGGGTAACAACTAATTTGCTTGGAAAGTTTATATACAAGGGAGATATATCATAACTAGAAAGAAGTTTTGCTTTTAATGTTCAACAATAATATAAGATTGTGAAGGAACATGAATTAATAATCAACAATTGAATATTCGAATAATTGAATAACATGAACTGAGTGGTTTTGAAATAACCATGAACATTTGCCAAGGTTCTCAGTCATTTAAACTGGACCTCTTAATAAGTTTTGATATTCAAGAGGATCAGCCTTTCATACCCCATGATTTATGCATAAACACTTAATAATCCACCATCGATATCATGCCTTAATCAAATTCATCATTTTCTCAGTCTAGAGTTTTTATCATATCAATTTAATAAGAACAGCTTTTTAAAACACATTTGATTTAACAAATTTAAACATGCTTGATCTAGCTGATACAATTAGCATAGACCTATCTCATAAACAGTTCGTGAATGAAGAACTTTAATTTAATTCGCAGTTCAATAATAATAGAACAAGAATTCAATTGCACCAAGTGTGAATCTCAATAATCAATATAGATGTGAATAATCATCAATAATTATTCACTAACATGCTTTGAAAATAATAACTCGAGTTTGAGTTAGGAAACTTGCATATTAATAACAACTTGCACAATATGCGAATATCAATAAATATCATAGATGTAGAATAATCAACAATAATTATTCGCTAACATGCTTGAAAAATAATAACTCGAGTTTGAGTTAGGAAACTTGCCTCGTTTGTAGGCTACGGCTACGCAATTAAATTATATCCACTAGGCAGTTTAATTATCTTCCTTTGAGAGACCTATAGTTAATCTTTCAATTAGCCATAGCATAACTTTAGATTATGCAATCACATAGATATTATATATTACAATTAGTTCTTAGAAATATTATCTTGCCACGATAATGTTACTATTAAATAACAAATACCTTTAATTCACTTAATATTATTAATCTTGATAATATTTAATTCACCTATTAGTATTATTAGTTCACTAATAACACTTTTATCCGCTTACTAATATTATTAACATTTTAATAATATTTTAATACTTTACTAATATTATTAATCCTCTTAATAATATTTTAATCATGCATTAATATTATTACTTTAATAATATCTTACTTATGCTTTAGTATCATTAATCAATTAATAATACTTTATTCATTTACAAATAGTATTAACCTTTTAATAATATTTTATTCATTTACTAATATTATTAATCATTTAATAATATTTTATTCCTTTACTAATTTTATTACATTTTTAATAACATTTTATTTAATCTCAAATATTATTATTTACTTAATAATATTTTAATCATCTAATAATACTTTAATCTAATATTATTAATCTTTTAATAATATTTTAATCTAAGATTAATGTTTTAATCTAATATTATTAATCATTTAATAATACTTTAATCATTTATTAATGTTTAAATTAAATATTATTAACCATTTAATAATATTTTAATAAAGTTTTAATATTAATATTTTTATTTACTTAACAATATCAGTTTCTAATATTATTAATATCATCATAATATTTTAATAATTTATTAGATCAATAAACAATTTATTCTAATTGTTCACCCTTTATTAAACCACTTATTTAATATCCATAAAAGGTCATAAATAATATTTCTTATTATAAATTACCAAAATACCCTAAAATCGTCAGAATATTACATATTAGGTGTATTCAAACATTAAAATAACATTTTTCTTATTTATGACATCATTTAACTATTTATTTTCTTTTATTCATAACTTCATTATTTTTAGGAAAAATAACAAACTGATTCCAAAAATTCTTCTTTTCTGGATTTGGACAGCATATGACCCAACAATGATCACCAAATTTTTCTGAAATTTTAGAAAGTGATTTACTAATTTTAAAGTGCCTAAAATACTCGGATCTTGCTTCATTTTTCATAAATCGAGTATTGCTCCAAAAATTCTGAAACTTTCAGAGTATACTCTCATAACATATATGAACATACTGTAAACTTTTCGGAATTTTCCAATGTATACACTGTGAGAAATCTGGGTGTTAATATTTAGGAGTCCTTTACGGAAAAAGCCATTACGCACAACCTACACATCGAAACGTGTCCGTTCTTTTTCCTGCACGTAGATAACTTCTCAGGGTACCTCTGTGATTTTTTCTAGATTTTTAAAAGACTTGAAACTATCCGAAACAGCCTTAAGAAAAACGGGGACAGTAGGTTTTTTAGGGTTTAAAGCTTTAATTCTCTATGTGGACTGTTTTGGGGAAAACAACCTCCATGGCTTCAATACTTGCTAGATTTGTGTTCTACAACTTGGGTTTACTAGATAACTCATGTATCTAGCACCATCCTTTAACGGATCACAAATCGAAGTTGTAAAACTTGAGTTACACAAGATTTAGTGGAAGAAAAACAAGGGTTTCACCCCTTGGAGAACATATGCTCATTTCCTTCCTCTAAATCTATATTCTAATACACAAGATACTTAGTCCTACACATGAGACATGTAGAACTAGGGTAATTTGAGTATTAGACCATAACCCCCATATATTTTGAGGTAAAAATCAAAATAGAAGAAGAATAAGAAAAAGAATGGAAGAGAACCTCACCTAGTTTTATTTGCTATCCTTCTTGTTCTTCCAAAGTAGGTTATGAATTTAGGATGCATGAACAATAAACTCCTCTCCCTCTGTAGAATCTGAACTTTTCCTCTCTCTCTTGCTAAGCTTTGTGTTTTGATGGGTTGGGAGAAAAAAGAAGAAGAATGGTGGAGGAGTAAAATGAAATGAGATAGATATTATGTTGGTGAATTGGAGTGGAATGCTAATATCCTCCATGTTTCTTTTTCCCCTTGGACAAAAGGGTTAGCCTTATCCCTTCCTAATCATGCCTAATCATTCCATTAAGGTCGCTACTTAAGCTTTTCACCAATGGGAGCATGACACACTTGTCCTTGTGTGTAAGACTTCTACTTTTGGAACTTGATTAACTTAATATTCTTTCCTTAAAAAGGCTAATGTGGCCAGCTATATATATGCCCACTAATTCCTTCATTTAGTTTTTATTTTAATGCATAAATTAGATAAATCAAAGGACTAAAATACCCTTAATCAAGTGGGCTAAGTTTGGGCTTGCATTTAATTTCTTTTGGACTTCTCCTTTAATTTTTTTGGGTCATGTAATAAACATAGTCCAACAATTTTAATATATTTTACCCTAATTGTTTATTTAGGGTTTCCATTCCCAATCCTATGAAATTTAATTACTTATACATGTGACTTTAGCTCATAACCTAATTAGGTTTACTAGAAATAGGTTTAAAATTATTAGTCACTTGAAATAACAAAATTATTCACTTAAGTTAGTATAAATATTAAATACTATCCTTTCCTTATTACCATAACCCTTAGGTTATTTAATTGTCTCTCCTAATGTATAATTAGGTTATGAAGCTTTTATTTTTTAATAAAATCTATAAATGTATATATCCATAACTATAGTATATATGTTTATTGATCCATGCACCACTTCACATATTAAATCACTATATAGCATAAAATTTTAAATATCAATAATGTACATACATTTATAGTGACTTGAAATTCACGGTTATTAAAGTACATCCGGGTGAAATGATGCATGAACGGTTTTCAAGGAGTAGTAATTATATATATCTTGGGACTCTACCACTTTGAGATTTGAAAAGATAGGAAGTTTGAAAGAATGTTGTTACACGCCAAAGATAAGAGAGATAAAGTCAAAGATTGTTTTGAGTGGGTTAATTTTTTAAAGAATCTTTGATTTTTATCCAAAGAGTATAACTAAAAAGATTGTTCATATTTACTGTTCTGAGCTTGTTCAGTTATTTGTAATGTATTATCTAGCCGGTTTCTTTGGGATTAATTAGAACAGGTACTTATCTTTTTATGGAACTACAACGGGAATTTATTTAATGGTAATAAATTGGCTTGTATAAATTGTATTTCTTGTATATTACAGAACATATAAAAATATTATTTTGCACTAATCACTGATATTACGAAGCAATATATTGTTAATTGGTGCAACTTTTGATCAGCTTAGCATTTATACTTCTGATATTTTTATAGCTGGTAATTGGTAAGATTTAAGTGTTTATCTTTCTGTGCTAATTGATCATTGCATATAGTTGAGCCTTTAATTGTTAAATTAATTATTCTTGCATTGATCATAGACCTCAACATTTGTATTCTATTTTCTGTTTAGACTAAGTGTAGTCTAAAGGTGTTAATCCTAGTGGATTAGAGAAAAGATTTACAAACAGGTTTAAGGAAGCAAAGGTGCTTGAAGAGTGCATAGGTTCACAAGGAGCAAGAGTGCTCAAGAGAAATTAATTGTTATTTATTTTTGTAAGAATCTATTTTATAATCAGTGTTTATTTATAAAGAAATAAATAAAGAGTGAGTCTTCAATACTAGTTGGTATTGGACGTGGACTAGTTGATATTATTATAGAGGGTAATAGCTGAACCACGTAAACTTTTTTTGTGTTGATTTCATTATTTGCTTTACTTTAATTATTCACATAAGCTATTTAATTATCTTAATAATTAAAATTTGAATATTTACATTATATTAAGATAATTCTTTAACATAAAGTATTTTATCTAAGTTATAAATTTAGCAGGATACTTTCTTAAAAATAATCAGTCAATTCAGTAGGCCATATTAATTCAGTAAACTGAATTCATCAATATATTAGCCTGAATTTAATAGTGTAATTTAAAGTTTAAAAATTGGTCATAGATTGCTTCCACACTTATTCAACCCCCCTTCTAAGTGTGCCTAGTTAAATTTCAAACCCTAAAGACTTGGAGCCAAAGCAAAGGTGTTTTGATGTTTATCCAATTTGGGATAAAGGAAGCAAGATAAGGGGTATTTTGAGCCATATAGGTGTTGACTGTAAATCTAATTATGCTCACACGCAAGTGCACGTGGTCAACAAGTAATACAGTGATAAGTCGAGTATCGTTCCCATAGAGATTTAGTATGAAATTAATCCTCACAACTACCAGCTTTATATTAATCCAAATTTTATTAAACTAACCAATTCAATAATTAAAAATATTAAAAACTAAAAATTTAAAAGGATTAAAAATACCAAGTAATCAACAAACTTAAAAACTATAATTTCAAGCAAAATATTGAAGAATTATGCTTAAAACGTCACTTTAAGTCTCACTCCGATTATTACACCTTATTTCAGTTCAATTCATTATCCCAGTTTATTAATCAAGAACACTCAAGTAGAACTATCCATCTCTCGATGCACTAATACCATATTAACTTAAATCCACAAATTATATAGAATTAAGCAAAACACCTTAATTAACTAATTCACTATATCTTTATGTGAATTATAATCAAATAAGGTTTAAGTTCAAGTTCTCCATCCGATTACATGCGATGCTAGGCATATCTCTACCCTAACATTCATCAAGATTCCATTCAATCACTGAATTCAAGAACACATGCTATAGTGACTAAGTCTAGATTCATATTTCCTCTCTCGAATCCATACAAATCCACATAGAATTGGTGATCAAGTAATTCATAAATTAAAGCACAAATTAGATAAACTGAATGATAGATTATTAAACTGAAATTCAAAGCTACATAATCATCGTTCAAACATCAAGTTCCGTCATAAGCCTAACAAGTAAATTAGTTCATCACAAATGAATTAAAAAATGAATCATCAAAGTAATCATCATCCCAATTACAAAAATTGAATTAAAGAAGTAGAATGAATACAAAACCACCATTCTCCTTAACTCCAATATGCAATCTTCGTGACTCTGACCTTCAATCCTTCCTCCAATGCTTTCTTTCAAAATTAGGACTTTAAATTGCTAATTGATTGTTAGATGTAATCTCCCTTATTGTTTATTGTTAATATCCATCCTAGGACATGTATTCTGAGCATAACTCGACGCCAAATATAGTTCCAAACCATGCCAACTTCCTTCCTTCACGCCTCTGCAGCATTTTAACTGAAACAGGAGTCTTGGCCTTTTCCCATATCCCCACCCCGGCGGAGGTTTTCCTTCTTTAAGTGCCCTCCCCGGCGGCAGGTGCTTCTGTTTTTGATTAAGTACCCTCGTCTCGGCGGGGGTTTTGCCTTTATAATGTCGCCCCGGCGGGGGTCCATTCTGCTACAGTCCAATTATTGCTCATTTACTTGCCAAATTTCGCCACGGAACTACCTTTTAAGCCTAAATGCTATGCCACCATACCTAAACATAAAATAACACTAAACAAGTAAAACGAATCACAAAAATAACGAATTAACACAGTTTAAGCTCGAATTAGAGGTCGATTCGTAGGTATAAAACCCACTCATCAAACTCCCCCAAACTTAAACCCATGCTAGTCCTCGAGCACAAAATAAAACAAAAATTCTATGCAATGCAATGCCATGGAATGTAATGCAACCAATCTATATGCCTACGAATCCAGCAGTAGTGATAGAAACAAGTCTGTTCAACCGGGCTCAGAGAAATCAAGAAAACATGACAATACTTCATATCAAAACCAATCAACAATTTCTCAGTCAATCATCAAATCTTAAACTATTATCACTGCTATAGTGCGTGTGTGCTCAACACCAATGCTAACTGATGCAAATTCAAATTTAATACATAAAAAGTCTCTTAGAATGCATCATACAGTGTAAACTCAAGAATTTCAAAAACAGTCGAGATCCAACTAAAATCAAAAAATTACCAATATCAAGGGTCCAAATAGAGTACTTATGCTTTATTTTTCAATTACAGGAGCTTTTTGCTCTTATTTCCCGTTTTATTCATATATATATTTTTTATACACATGGCTATGCAATGTCTTATTCCCTTAGGCTTTTCAGTGCTACCTTAACGAGCTTTCGACCAACGACTCCCAGACCATTAAGACCTTAGGGCGCTAGGTGTAAAGACAATCCCCTCGGGCTTACTTACTCAAGTAACAAAGGCTACAAAACTAGACAAGCATACCACGGTGTTTATTATTTTATTTTTTTTATGAAGCTTATTTACCTCAAATTTTCCCCCAAACTTAGGTTCTTGCCTAATTTTCGCCTTCACTGCCTATCCTTGTCCTTCTTTCATTCAAACTAGCATTATCCTTTAGAGGTCCATTATGTATCAATTTGAACTAAATCAATCTACATTGTTGTTATTACTGTGCTAACCTAGTTATATCAGTTTTAAACAGGAAAAGATTCAATTCATAACAGAAAATCATGTCAAATTTCTAATAATCGGTACTATAATTGTTTACTCATTCCCATTCTCATCATTAGCCAAAATAGACTGAACTATCTAACAGCTGGATTCATGTAAAACAACACAGTACTTAACTAATTTTTTTATTATATGGAAAAAACATAACAGAATTAAAACTAATAAAGACTATTTATAATACTACTCTACTATGCAACTATTACACTACATAAATGCAAACATATAATGAACCTAAAACTAAACATGAAACTAACATATGCAAAACTAAGTAACTAAATTAAACATGCAAACATAAAAAAAATTAAACTAAATAACTCCCACAAACTTAATAATTACAATGTCCTCATTGTAAAGATAAAGCACTAAGTGTACGAGGACTTCCCTGTAATCGTCTTAGCTTGATGTGGTGGTGGCTGTTGCTCTTCATTGTCTGAATCGAAAGGTGGGAATCGTGGTATTGGGGCAGGTTGTTGATATGGAAACTGAGTATTTGGGTTGAAACTTTGGAGAGTCACATTCAAGAAGGCGAATGACATATTTATGGCCTCAAACATATGGTCCTGCCTGGCTGCGAGTCTCCTCATTTGTCTGTTGGCTTCTTTGTTGTGACCATCAACTTGTCTTTGGAGGCTACAAAATTGAGAGCTAAACATATATCTACCAGTCCGCTGCATGTAGACACTCGAAATTTTTTGCATTCCTGTTACTAACATTGCAGGAGGGCAAAATCATCTTCAGAGATAACCCTGGAAGATAATGCAGGTCAAATTCTGGATATAACCCCAGAATTATTAGTTTTGCCATCTCGGAGATAACCCCGAGATACCCAGTTCCAATCCCGGAGACAACCCCGGGAGTTTCAGTTTCAACCTCGAAGTTAATCCCGAGGAATGCAGTTCCAGTTCTAGAGACAACCCCGGGATCCTCAGTTTTCCATCTCGGAGACAACCCCAAGATACTCAGTCCCGTCCCGGAGACAACAGCAGGAGTTTCAATTCACCAACCTCGGAGACAACCCCGAGGGATGCAGTTACAGTTCCGAAGATAACCCCAAAAATTCATGTTTCAACCTCCAGCAGTCAGCTTTAACCTCGGAGATAACCCCGAGGCACTCAGTTCCAATCCCAAAAATAACCCCAAGAAGTCAGGAACACCTCAGAGATAACCCTGAGGACATTCAGCACTAACAGTAGCCCAATCTTAGAGATAACCCTGAGCAACGACTGCTACATCAGCCCAAACTAAAGATAACCCCGGTGAGGGGAAAAATCATCATTTTGCCACCGCGATTCCACATTATGCCATCTCAACAACATTTCAACATACATACTACACAGGAGTGTCCTACAAGAACCATAGCTCAAATCCCGAGTGACTACTACACAAGACAGCACACCAGATGGAATTTGAAGACCTGAAGATCTAGGCATGACCCTATCTTTCCGACTTCGTATAACCTCTTATCCTATGTCTTTGTATAGCTCTCGATAACAACATTTCGGAAAGGTATTATCACCTTAATCGGATGCTCGGATTGAAAGTTATGAAGGTTCGAGCGGACAACGCGTTGCATGCGTGCACATACTTCGAGATAGTGGGGCCCACGGAGCCCCGGGCACCCCGGGTAGCCGCAGGTACACCTGCGACTCCCTCCTCTATAAATAGAGGGCTTGGGGTGGACATTTTGAAGAGAGAAAAGGCGAGGAAGCCCTGTCCATTTTGCTCTGTACACACTATAAACTGAGTGCTTTCTTATTTTAAACACTTGTGAGCTTATATTTTGCTATATTTTATCGGTGAAAATTGAGTGTTCATTCAATTAAAGCCATTTGAAGTCTTTTTGGCATCCCACTATAAGATTTCTTTCATTTCTTAAAGCCTTTCTCCACTTTTTGTACACACAGTTATTCACGTTGAGGGTCGTGTTTGTCGTGTATAACCGAACTTCTATCCAGTGGTTTTTTTTATTTCTATTTTATATATATATATATATATATATATATATATATATATATATATATATAAACATTATCGAACTTTCTTCGGTGAGACTGGATTTATATTTGGAGCGTTTATTGCTTTTATATGTTTATAAATACTTATATATATATATATATATATACACACACACACACACACATTTTCATGGGGCACAGAGTTTACTTACATTGGCCTTTTCGCTTTTATTTACATTCGGCCCCACTTTGGAGTTTACTTCGTGGCGGTTGATCATCTTTATATATATATTTACAACTTATATATATATATATATTTAACTGCTTACAGCTTTCATACAAATTGCAATATCATGTGAGCCTAAGAATTATGTGATCACAGATTTAGTCTTCTGAATCTAGATTTGGTTCCCATGATGGACATTTTTGATTGTAACCAACTTGTAAATTATTCATGGTGTTTGAATTTCCTTAGATGGCTCTCATGCCCACGAGGAGTTCGGCACTGCTATGTATCTTATTTCCTCGAAGATGCCTCGCATCTTGAAAATAAAAGCAATCAAGCCGAACACATAATAAAATGGAAGTATCAAAGGCCTCAATTACTATTGAGCACAGGGGTTTGAAAAACCTCTTTTACAAAATATCATTGCTATATCTCGTTAAAATTGAACTTTTATACAAAATTCAAACCCTTTGTATATAGGTGCAAACGAGGCATATCACTACTGTAAGAACTGAGAATTTCAGGAATAAATAATTATTTCAATATAATAAAAAAATGAGTATTTATTTGAATATAAATATTGATGTGTAGTAAGACGAGTAGTTCAATTAATTCAAGTTGAATTTATAAGTGGAAAGTTGTGATGAGAATGGAGAAATGCCTTGTGTAGCGTGAGAAGGGAAATTTAAGCGATTAAACCAAGGGGCAGATTAATTGTGTATGATTATGTGATTCCATATAAGGAATAAATACACTCTTAAACTAGTAATATCATCACTATAGAAGTTAATTCATATCATATAAAACTTGTGTGGTGATAGAAATTGGAACTGGCTTGAAGCTAAACCATTTTGTCTTTGCCAGGACCCAAAGAGGCTAGCGCCCTCCCAATGAAGATACAATATGGCGAAATTGCGCCGATGGCCAATATGGGGGAAAATTAGTTTCTACTGTAGAAATGAAATGGAGCATTAATGTAAGGTGTGACATGAATAAAATCATATGATAAGAATACATTCTAATGATATAAAGAATCAAGTAGTACAATAAAATCATAAGTGATTTTAATACAAAAATAATTAAATATCTGTGTATTCCAGAAATTGGGAAAGGAATTACGTGTGTAAACTGGACAGTTAATATTAAATAATGTTATAATGTGGTTATGCAATTAGTAAAAATAATTATGGAGATACCCAGACAATAATATCTAACTGCATTATTTTATTACGTGTACTTAATGTACATGAATTATATGATGAGTACATACATAATCCCTAAAATTTCCTAATATGGTAACAATTATACATTAAAATTACATTTGGGAGTTAAAGTAACTAACTGAGAAAAATTGAAGCACGTTGCTTTAATATAAAAATTCATCAGTTGAGCAAAGAACATAAACAGTAATCTAAGGCTAATTTACGTAACTTCCAAGTTTATATCAGTGGCTAAGTATAGGTGATGATTGCTAAGCCAATGGCTTTGGAGATGGCTAATGGTGGGTTGTTAAACCACTCCTTATTAACCAACGTGACGCCCCCAAATTCGGGTATCTTCTAACCCGACATATGGTGCTACACGGTGCTACAGTTCACACAAACATTCAATTGAAATGCCTCAAAAGAACAAATATGTCTTATATATATATATATTCCAAAACAATATTACCATTCCCCAGGTTCTTTATAACCGTTACATTTGTTCTTGTCATATTATCAAATATTAACTTCATTCACCTATACTATTATATAGGTAATCTACAGGTTCGCCTTAGCCTTCCTTTTATCTTTGTCGGATCCTTCGGTACGTTCGGTCTTAGCTACATTCATATGGTTCAAGCAAAAGTGAGCATAACTAGCTCATTAAATATGACAATTTCATTTAAACAACATGCTTGAATCATACAAATCATATATCTTCAATAGCTGAACAATAGTTATGAAGTACTATGGATAATTCCAAATAACACTCCTCTTTTCTTAAAATGTTTTATCAATTCTAGACCAAGACCTTGAGAATTTCATACTTTTTTTGAAAAGACAACCCGACACTAAGTCCGTAAGTCCGACATTACTTACGAGCACATCTAGGTGATCAGCCTATAGTACTCTATGTTGTACAACACTACTTTCTTTAAATATATGTACGTTTAAGTTGTGGCAACTTCACGTGCCTGTGTTTTGACGACAAAACATTTGTTTAGCATACTCAGTCTTCATTTGAAAACCATACCAACATAGTTTGGAAAAACATTAACAATACTTTGATAGATTATAAGAAATCCAACATATCATAAGTCTAGCCAAAAGAATTGGCTTCGACTTCATCATACATCAATTCATGCGTAAGAATACATGAATCACAAAACTTGTCTAGATTGAACATAGACAAGGGTTAGAACACTTGCCTTTAGTGTCTACTACTGTTATTACACTTTCACTTTAAGTCTTTAAGGTCTCTACAATATATGATCACATAATGTAACACATTAGATCATATATAATCAAGTATGGTTACTACTATATCTTACCCTTCTTCACAATCTAATCATGTCTTAGATTGTTATTTTCGTTTCCAGCTTATCATATTATATTGTTCTTTCATTCAATTAATCTTTCCTCGACCTTCAGTTGTAATACTTAAGGTCTTTTACATCAATTAAGGATGTTACTTTAGGTTTAATAATGTTTTATTTCATCATTAACCAACTACCTTTCCTTTTATCTTCATAAGCTTTCATTATTGTGCAAACCCTAGTGTGGTATTTGTGGCACCAAACTTCTTCCTTCCTTAAGCCTTGATTAGTAGTGGCTAGAGTCGAAACTCCTACTTATTGCAAGACTTTCACACTTAGTTCATTTAACCGCGCCACGGCATGACTCTGCATTAGCATCTGGGCATGGCTCAAAGATCGCAAAGACCGCTTTTTAAGTCATGGGCTTGACCACATGCACCAGATAACTTGGACAGTTTTTGAACTTTGCGAACTTCCCAGACTCCAAATTTGATCATTTTAAGTTCGATTTGGCTTGTTCAAAAGCCATTAGCTCACAAATCACATACGCTACGTGTTCATGTAAGAATTTTACATTTTTGACTTCGTTAACTCAAAATTCACCTTTGAGTTCACTTTTAACGAAAATGATAAACGTTCGTAAATGTTCAACGCTCGTTTCTTTGTTCTAAGTAGGAATTTGGTCATTTTTGAGTCCGCAACTCTATAATGCCAAATAAAACTTATCCCCATTGAAAACCAACGTTTTCGAGCTCAATGTCAAAATTCAATTTCCATTCCGAGAATTTCAAGATTTCGACGTTATCGTCCAAATTCTTGAATTCCGCCATAACTTCGTTACTTAAGATTTGTTCATCGTTTCAAATGGATTCTTTCCATCATGCTAACATCTTAACATACATATTTCATTAACTTATATACATGATAAGTTCTTACTTGTTCTTCATGAGTTTATAACTTTTATACTTATGATTTTACTTCACATGATTTATCATGGTTTTATTCTTCTAACAACCATCCTTGCTTCTTCTTATCATACAAACTTCATTAATGTAAATATATAACAAGTTCTTATAAGTTCTTTCTTAGTTCATAACTTATATATGAACGAATTTCTTATTCATGGCTTATTAAGACTTAAGTCCATTGATTAGCCATACTTAACACTTCTTAGCATACATGCTCCACTAATCAACACTTCTCTATCAAACTATAGTTGAAGATATGGAAGAGTAATGGTCTAGGAGTCTTACCCTTGATGATCAAGTTTGGTTCTTCTTCTTGCTTTTTGAAATATGAAAGACTAACTTTTCTAACTTTTTTCTCTCTAACCAATAAGCACTTAATATGTTGGATGAAATTAACAAGTGAGAAATGATCCAACACTCCTTCTATTTATAGAATTTCTAAGTTTAGTCAATAAACCATCACACCTCCTTAATCAAACCTCCTTACTATTCATTACTTAATCACCAAGTTTACTTGGCCATCACAACCTTTGCTTTCTCATCACATCCTTTGCTTGGCCACCAAGATCACCCATGTGATATTGGATTCTTAATTTGGGCTTTAAATTCAATTAGCTTAACTTATGATTTGGGCTTGCATTAATCTACATTAGAATTTACATTAACAAACACTTGGGCTTTAACATTAGTTTGCATTGGGCTTAATCATAATCCCAATTAGACTTTACACTTCCTACACAATCCTACAAGTCCAATTACATATGGCTTAAAGCCTTAGAACGTATTGTCTATGTATTAATCTCGTATTCTAACTCGTATACTTATTCAACATATACGATATACCATCATTCATACATACTCGTATAATACTTCGTATCATACTCGTATTCATTACCTCGTATAATACTTACGTATTATACAATCATTGCTTTAACTAGTTAACGCTTTATTTTCCCTAACATTCTCGAATTAAGTCCGCATGCAAAAAACTAAGTTTTCCATACTTGAATTATTATTACATAATCCATCTTACCTCGATATTCTATCATTACGTATTTCTCAAAAGTTCAAAAATAATTCCTGAGCAGAAATCAGTTAATAGTGTTTTTCAGAAAATTTCTCGGGAAACTTTTATTTTTGTCTTGGAAATTCAAACACTTTAATTCCTTCACGTAGTCAAAATACTACGACATTCTAACGTCTCTAGGTTATAGAAGACACTCATCTTACTAATACATAATAATAACAAATAATATAATTTTATTCATTATTTAATTAAAAAAAATTATTTTATAATAGATCCAAATTTCTCGGTCGTTACAACCAATGTTTCCTTCTAATACACCATGAATTCAACCTTAGTGCAATGTAATTGCTCAGTCCAAGTTTTCTTTAAAAATAGTAGTCCATTTTTAGTTTTACGTTGTTTGTTCTTGGCTATTAAAACACTGATAACTTGAGAGTGAGTGAGTTGTGGTTAAAAGAAGAGGCTAGCATATTCAGAATGAGGAAACTAAGTTTATTAAGCTCCAAGAGGTATAAAATCTCAACTTTTGTACTTAATTGGGTTTTTGCCAAGTTCTCAAAATTTCTTGGAATTCTCTGTTAATCAATGTGAATTAGCATGCCATAATGTGTTTAGGAAGTATGCTTACATATATGAACACTTAAATGATGGATTAGAACATTTTTAAACCAAAAAGAATCAGAGTTGAGTAAGGCTCTGCAAAATAGAGCAAGTCATCGCTTATATTCGGGCGTAGCGCAATTTGCACCCTATTTATACTAGGTGTGCGAGAGTTATCTTAGTAAGCCCGAAATCGATTTACGGTTTTTGTTATGCTATGTGTTGCTAACTTGATGTTATGACTTAGATATATACCTAAAAAGGGGAAATGACATGAGATATAAAACTTTCTTATGTAGTATGAAGTAATCAACATGGGTTAGTAAGAGATTTGTAATAAAAATTTAAAGTTTAAAAACAAACCTTGTGGAAACTTATGTTTTACAAGTTCTGAACTTAGTGGTTTATATACATGATTGATTTCAGATAGGAATAAGCATGATATGGTGTTTATAGTGTCCTTGTCATGATCGAACTTGTTAGCTTTGTGTTAGATAATGTTATAAAGGAAAATCTTGATATGTTAAAGTAAATATGTATGAATACTACATGATATACATTCTGATCTTGGAAAGAGGTTATCATGACTTAGTTACTTATGATAAGAGTTTTAAAGTTGTCTTATATGTGCTATATTACATCATTCATGATAAAGTGATTTCAAAGGCAACCTTGAACATATTTTCAAAATTTAGTTGCATCACATGAGTATCTAGACTCTAAAGAGCTAAAATGACATGTTATGTTTATTATGTCTCTAAACATGATTCGTATGTGATGGACATAAAGATAATTTGATCAAACATGTGTTTAAAGCATGATTCGAAGTGTTAAACAATGCTAGTTATGAATAAACAATATAAATACTATAAGCATATGTATTAACAGATTGTGTGATCTCTCTACGTGGATATATAACCAAGTTATAAAACTTGGTAACTATATGATCTTGTTATGCCTTAATACCATGTAAGTTGTAAGTTAAAACTTGTAAAAATAAACTAAAGAATTATCATATGCTTATGTGAGAACCTCTAACATGTATGTGACGCCCCCAAAATAGGTATACATCACCCATTCTGAGTTGTCAATACATGGTACAGAAACAACTACAACTTTATTATTACAACAGTAAAACTGTGAGTTTGAATACAAATATTATCTTCTAGACAATATCTATACTCAAATAAATCCTCATCACATTTATTGATACATTATTTTACAAAAATGGTGAGGACTACTAAATAATTCTTTCTAAAACCTTCATTCCATACCCTGACTCGTACTCGCTATATTCTCGCCTTTAGAGAAGAAAAATGGAACAAAAAGGAAAAGGGTGAGCTCAACTAGCCCAGTAAAGAATATTATGACTAAGATAATATACAACAAATTACCGTTAGTCTTCAACAGGGAAAAATCTAATAGAATATAATAGACAACAAATTTTAAATCAATATTAGCATGATTAAAATAATAATTCATTAGAAGAGTTAAGTAGAGAATGCAAACTACTATCTTCTATGTATGAATTTAAAAGTTCATCGTCTATCTTTTATCCTGTAACATCAATCAATATACATCGGAATCAAATATTCATCTTTTACTCTCTGGCCGAAGATATTCATCGATTGGTCATGTTCATCTAAACACTGTTCATCTTTGCACTTTCTACCCAAAGATATTCTTGAGAAATCATTCATCTTTGCACTCTGGGCCAAAGATATTCAATAATATCATCATTTAAGGCGAGGATGATGAAAAATATTTTAAAAAAGCGAATCCGGTGAAACAAAATGACAAGGATTAAGGATTAAGGATTAGTACTTTGTTTTATCCATGTTCAAAAATACCTCAAAAATAATCATAGTGGTGTAAAATTCAAGAATGATCAAAACATGGATACAATCAAAGCAAGTATCGAGAATAGATATTTTTGAAAAGAAAAATTTTCATTTTTAAATTGAATAGTGCCGTATTCGTGAATAGTGTCGTGATATTATCGTGAATAGATCCAGAGTATCGTGAATAGTAACTCAGACACCAAAAGATAGAAATTCCAAAAAAACATCTTCACGCTTCATGAATAGTGCTTTCGTGAATAGTAACTCGTGAATAGTAACTCATGAATAGTAACTCATGAATAGTAACTCGTGAATAGTAACTCATGAATAGTAACCTTGAGACATGAAAAAGATCCAAATTTGATAAAAAGTTCCAACCAATATTTGACATAATGATATTGAAGAAATAATATCATTTGAGAAGAAAATAACATCCTTACCTCGAAAGATTAGTACTTACTAATTTGGAATCGAAGGGTATAGTCTTTGAAGGAACTTGCATAATCTAACAATACTCAAAGTATACTCACAAGAATCGCTCAATATATCGAGAGAGAAATAGAGAGAAACTTCAGGTTTACGGTGTGTTTTTCAATTCTAACCTAAGCACCCTATTTATAGGAAAATGCTTAGAACACAACAAGCGAGAAAATTGAATATAATATTAATATATTTTCACATTTTCTTTAGCCCTATAGACAACTGATCTCAGCCCATTTGAATCACATGTGAGGCCAACTTAGTTGCAAAAAACGTTTTCTCAAAATAATTAACTAAAACTCCCAAAAATTAATTATTTGAACTTGAACTTCAATAATTCATAATAAATAGCCCTTTCATCGGAAAAATTCAAATCTCGCGAATTTTATAGGAAATTCAATTCTCTACAACTTTGCGGAAGAAAGTTTTTCCAAATTCCAAATAGAAATTGGTAGAAATCCACAAACGAAGCGATTTTCTGGTATAATCAAATTTCGATCAATAAATGGGGTCCACCAACATGTTTAACATGTTTTAAACATTATTGCAACAAAAATACTCTTCCTCCTCGTATACTCATATATCCCACATTCGTTGTAAAAATATCACCATTATTATATTATTAAAATATAATAATATATTTAAATGAATTATTTTATCGAGAAAAGATAAAATTTCAATTTTCAACAATTGTCACATTAAAATTTTCTCCATCTATATCTACATAAAATCAATATTTTCCTTATCATATTAATCAATAATTAATTATTCACAAATAATATTACGTAATCACAATATTAATGACTAAAGCGGTTCAGGAAAGAGGAACTTTCCAATAAGAATTTCTTCTTCTTGCGCCGCAATTAGGTGACCAAATCTCTCCTTAGATAGAACTTTCTAGACATTGCCAATAATGTTATCTAATAATATTATTGAGATAATATGAATTATTGCTTCGATAATGAAAAATCTTGTGTAATGACAATTATTGAAACAACAACAATATAAAATATCAACAATGCAACAATTATTAACTCAATAAAATCTTTGAATAGTAATTACTGTAACCATTATTGAGTAGTGCCTTCTTACTTAAGAATCAATAATTGGTGCAATCTGGTGTCTTCTTGTGTTTTAACCAGGGTATTTTAATGATATTACTTTGTAACAACCACGCAGATTATTTTTAAACCACTTATATTTGTCGTTTTCTTCATCAATCGCTTTCAAGTTATGGGGCCCACACATGGTCATTTGTGAGTCATACGAATATTCCAAGCGATGCGAATATTCCACGACCAAACGAATATTCCCAAACAACAATGAATATTTTATAACCACTTGCTTATTTTGAAGTATTTGCGTATTTTACCCCTTAACTATCCACATTAATCAAATCAACCCTTACTATTTCAAAATAATCAATAGAGAAAATTAAATTTCATTAATAATAAGTTGGGGTCTTACAACCTCCCCTCCTTATGAAATTTCGTCCTCGAAATTGGCGTACGATACACAGTGTTTGAAAAGGTGAGGATACCTTGCTTTCATTTCCGTTTCCAATTCCCAAGTCATTTCCTCTATAGCATGATTCCTCCACAAAACTTTAACTTGTGGTATGACCTTTACGCGTAGGACATGCTCCTTCCTATCCAAAATCTTGACAGGTACCTCCTCATACGTTAAGTCTTGGCTATCTCGTCCAGGTTCTAACTCTATAACGTGGTTGGGTCTTTCACATATTTACTGAAATCTGGATATATGAAACACATTATGAACACGAGACATACTCGGAGGCTAGCGAGTCTATAGGCTACATTTTCTACTCGGTCAAGAATTTGAAATGGACCGATAAATCATGGATTGAGCTTTCCTCTCTTCCCAAATCTTGTAACTCCCTTCCATGGAGCAACTTCATGATAATACATGATCCCCTACACTAAATTCCACGTCCTTTCGATGAAGATCCGCATAACTCTTTTGTCGATCTTGTGCCGTTTGTATCGTTGTCGAATCATTTGGATCTTTTTCGTGAGTCATACGTACCAACTCGGGTCCCAACAAAGTGTTGTTTCACCCACCTCGCCCCGTCGTCAACATGGAGAGCGACACTTTCGTCCATATAATGCTTCAAATGGAGCTACACCTATACTTGCACGATAACTATTGTTGTAGGAGAATTCCACCAATGGTAAATACTTATCCCAACCGCCCTTGAAGTACAGGACATGAGTCTTAATAAATCTTCAAGAGTTTGAATAGTCCTTTCGATTGTCCGTCCGTTTGAGGATGGTATCTTGCCGAATAAATAAGAACGTCCGTGCCCATAGCTTTTTTGCAAGCTAACCCAAAATCTTGAAGTGAATCTTGGGTCACGATCCGAAACTATGGATCTGAGGCATGCCATGCAACCTCACAATCTCATTCACGTACATACTAGCAAGGCGTTCAGTGAATAAGTCTCCGTGTCGGCAAGAAAAAAGCGAGACTTGGTTAATCTATCAACAATAACCCAAATAGCATTGATGCCACGAGAAACCGTAGGAAGACCTATAACGAAATCCATGGTAATGTGTTCCCACTTCCATTTCGGAATCTCAAGTGGTTGCAACGGACCCTTAGGTACTAGATGCTCGCTTTTACGTTGACAAGTTAAACACATTGAGATAAACTTTGCAATCTCTCTCTTCATATTGTTCCACCAAAATGTATGTCGAAGATCACGATACATTTTAGTACTTCGAGGATGGATTGCAAATGGTGTATTGTGTGCCTCCATCATAATCTTATACTTCAAATCGAGTCGTTAGGAACACAAAGTCTAGAGTGGACTCAAGTATTCCTTCTTCATCAATTCTCGCTTAGGAATAGCTCCTTCTTGTACTTTCTTCTTCATACGCATTAGCTAAAGATTCGGTGGCTTGAGCAACCTTAACTTTTTCTATTAAAGTTGGCTCTATGCGTATACTTGACATCATCGCACTTTTCGTTTACGCATATAATCTTCTACTCAACGCGTCACTACCACGTTCACTTTTCGGGATGGTATTGAATAGTGTGGTCGTAGTCTTTCAATAGCTCGAGCCAAGCGTCATTGCCGCATGTTGAGTTCTTTTTGAGTGAAGAAATATTTAAGGCTTTTATGGTGCGAATATATCTCCACTTTCTCCCCATATAGATAGTGCCTCCATATCTTTAGCGCGAAGCGCATCACATGACTCTAGATCATGAGTAGGATAATTCCTCTCATACTCTTTAAGTTGTAGCGAGGAATAGGCTATGACTTTCCCCGTTGCATGAGAACACATCCTAACCCTTTGCACGAAGCATCATTTGTAGATAACAAATCCATCCGAACCGGATGGTATTGTTAGAAGCAGTCTTAGAAATAAGTCTCTCTTAAGCTCTTGGAAACTCTTCTCGCATTCTTCGCTCCAAAGCGAATTTTGTATCCTTCCGAGTTAATTTGAGTTAATGGAGTAGCGATTTGAGAAAACCCTTCCACGAATCTCCGATAATAACCGGCTAAGCCCAAAAAGCTATGTACTTGATCATGAGACTTGGTTGGTCCGAACTTTGTATTGCTTCAATCTTGTGGGATCAACAAATACTCCGTGTTTCGACACCACGTGCCCAAGGAATGCTACTTCCTCAAGCCGAACTCGCATTTCTTTAATTTGGCATATAGTTTGTTTTCACGAAGCCTTTGGAGTACCGACTTCAAATGGTGCTCATGATCTTCATGACTTTTGGAATATATGAGGATGTCATCAATAAAAACAACAACGGCCGATCCAAATATTCCTTGAATACTCGGTTCATCATATCCATGAAAGCCGCAAGAGCATTAGTCAATCCGAAAGACATGACTAAGAATTCATAATGCCGTCATCGGAGTTCTAAAGGCGGTCTTTGGAATATCCTCAATTCTAATCTTGGTGATGATATCCGTAAGCGAAGATAGATTTTGAAAAGAATTGTGCCCCTTGCAATTTGGTCAAACAAGTCATCAATACGAGGTAGAGGATACCTATTCTTGATGGTGACATGGTTCAATTTCCGATAGTCAACACACAAAGTCGCATACTCCCGTCTTTCTTCTTTACAAATAAAAGCAGGAGCACCCTAAGGAGATGTACTTGGGACGAATGAAACCGATGTCCAACAATTCACGTAGTTGGACCTTTAACTCCTAAAGTTCAATAGGAGCCATTCGATATGGGGTTTTAGAAATGGGCTTTGTATGCGGGTTCAAGATCAATAAAGAATTCAACTTCACGTTACGAGGGGTAGGCCGGGAAGTTCTTGAAATACGTCGGGAAAGTCAATAACAACAGGAATATTATTCAAATTTGGCGTGTCTTTATTCAAATCCATAACATGGGCTAAGAAAGCTTGACATCCGTTTTTCAATAAGCGAATAGCTTTATGATTAGATATGACGGTGATTGATTTTAATGGTTTAGTTGCTTGAATTAAATACAACGGGTTGGTTAGGAATATGAAAACTAACAACCTTACGAAAACAATCAATTTTGGCATGATGAGTAGTTAACCAATCAATCCCTAAAATCACATCAAAAGCAAGTATCTTTAAAGAGATAAGGTCGATAGGTAAAGTAATGATGCCAACTTGAATCAAACAAGATTTATAAGCGATGGATGTGATGAAAGTTTTCCTAACGGAGTTTCCACAGATAGGTCAAAGTCTAATTTCTCCGAGTCAAGTTTAAGCGTTGAGCACAAGCGGGAGAGATAAATGAGTGGGTAGCACCGGTATCAAGTAAGGTATAAACTTCGCAAGAATTTATAAATAGCTTACCGTGATCACCTCATTTGGGTTCCTCGCATTTTGACCCGATCACAACAAACGCTCTTCCCGGAATCGTTAACTTTGACTTTTCCGGGACGATCTTTTGAGTCACCGTCCCCATTGAACTAGGTTTCGCTACTGCGTACAATCTCGGCGATATATCCTTCCTTTCCACAATTATAGCATACCTTGAACATTGTTGGGACGGTTTGGGTGATATGTCCCTCTTTCCCGCATTTATAGATATATAATGGGTGGTCGTTCTCCTCCTTAGAACCGATTCTTCTTCTTAAGCCTTTGTCATCTTCACATGGTCATTGTTAAATCTCCTCTTTTAAAATCTCCTCGACTCGCTTCTTCTATTTTCATGGCCATGATTACCACCGGAGTGGTTACCATTTTTGTCCGTCTGTTTCTTTCTCCATTTGGTTATCATTATTACATTGATCGCTATCTACGGTGCGATCCACGGTTATGGTCCCTCGGTTGGCCGTACTCGTTATCTCGCTCTAATAATTGAGCCACATTTACAACATCTGAATAGAGAGAAAGTTTATGAGAAATGAGATCTTGACGTATCGCTGGGTTTCAAACCTCTAAGAAACATCGCGTCCATACGTTCCTCATTCTCCACTAAATGAGGTGCAAACACGGATAACTCGCAAACTTTGCCTCGTCTTTGAGACACCGTCATGTTGTTTTTTTCAAATCGATGAACTCCACTTCCTTCATATAGCATTGAACACTTTCAGGAAAGTATTTGTCATTAAATAGTTTCAAACGTTTCCCAGAGACATGTCGAGTCTTAATTTGGATGGGTACGCTTCATGAGACTCCCACCGATGAGTCCGCCTCGCCACGGAACATAAAGGTGGCGAATGGAACCTTCTGTTCCTCCGTGCATCCCAAGACATCGAATATCTTGGTAATTTGCTTGACCCATGTTTCCACCATGATCGGATCGGCTTTCCCTTAAATTCGGTGGTCCCAACTCTTTGAAGCCTTGCTTGGTTTGTGACAACCCGTGAATTGCTATCATTTCCTCCTCGTATTTTGAACACGAGTCTCCACAAATCGATTTTGCATGAAGCGCAAAAAGCTTCTAAACATCCCTCATTTCATCATACGCTTTCGGTGGTGTTGTTCACGGGAGGAACATTGCCGACTGTTGCACGTTATCCTCGTTGGTGAGTACTGAGGCGTCTCCACGGTCTCATTTCCATTGTTAATATTCACGATCGACATTCTCAAATCTTTGTCATAAAACAAGGGTTAATTAAGGAAATCAATATATCACATAATATCCTTATATCTTGACCAACTAAAAAAAATAAGCTTAGGTAGGACACACTAGCGAAGGATTTACTCGTCTCTCCCTCCTAGTTCTATTCCCGATCTCGCCGGAGATCATATCCCTAAGCTCGATACCAATTGTGGCGCCCCCAAAATAGGTATACATCACCCATTACGAGTTGTCAATACATGGTGCGAAACAACTACAACTTTATTATTACAACAGTAAAACTGTGAGTTTGAATACAAATATTATCTTCTAGACAATATCTATACTCAAATAAATCCTCATCACATTTATTGATACATTATTTTACAAAAATGGTGAGGACTACTAAATAATTCTTTCTAAAACCTTCATTCCATACCCCGACTCGTACTCGCTATATTCTCGCCTCGGAGAGAAGAAAAATGGAACAAAAAGGAAAATGGTGAGCTCAACTAGCCCGGTAAAGAATATTATGACTAAGATAATATACAACAAATTACCGTTAGTCTTCAACAGGAAAAATCTAATAGAATACAATAGACAACAAATTTTAAATCAATATTCGCAATGAAAATAATAATTCATTAGAAGAGTTAAGTAGAGAATGCAAACTACTATCTTCTATGTATGAATTTAAAAGTTCATCGTCTATCTTTTATCCTGTAACATCAATCAATATACATACGGAATCAAATATTCATCTTTGCACTACAGCCAAAGATATTCATCGATTAGTCATATTTCATCTAAACACTGTTCATCTTTGCACTACTGCCTAAAGATATTCTTGAGAAATCATTCATCTTTGCACTACTGAGGCCAAAGATATTCAATAATATCATCATTTAAAGGCGAGGATGATGAAAAATATTTTTAAAGAAGCGAATCCGGTGAAACAAAATGACAAGGATTAAGGATTAAGGATTCGTACTTTGTTTTATCCATGTTCAAAAATACCTCAAAAATAATCATAGTGGTGTAAAATTCAAGAATGATCAAAACATGGATACAATCAAAGCTAGTATCCAGAAAAGATATTTTTGAAAAGAAAAATTTTCATTTTTCGGTGAATAGTGTCGTATTCGTGAATAGTGTCGTATACGTGAATAGTGTCGTATACGTGAATAGTAACTCCGACACCAAAAGATAGAAATTCCACAAAAAAAACATCTTCACGCTTCATGAATAGTGCTCGTGAATAGTAACTCGTGAATAGTAACTCATGAATAGTAACTCGTGAATAGTAACTCATGAATAGTAACCCCGGCATGAAAAAGATCCAAATTTGATAAAAAGTTCCAACCAATATTTCAAAGATAATGATATTGAAGAAATAATATCATTGAGAAGAAAATAACATCCCTTACCTCGAAAGATTAGTACTTCTAATTTGGAATCTTGGGTATAGTCTTTGAAGGAACTTGCACCGTCTAACAATACTCAAAGTATACTCACAAGAATACGCTCAATATATCGAGAGAAATAGAGAGAAACTTGGGTTTACGGTGTGTTTTTCAATTCTAACCTAAACACCCTATTTATAGGAAAATGCTTAGAACACCAAAGCAGAAAATTGAATATAATATTAATATATTTTTCACATTTTCTTTAGCCCACCTTAGACAACTGATCTCAGCCCATTTGAATCACATGTGAGGCCAACTTAGTTGCAAAAAACGTTTTTCTCAAAATAATTAACTAAAACTCCCAAAAATTAATTATTTCGGAACTTCGGAACTTCAATAATTCATAATAAATAGCCCTTTCGTCAAAAAATTCGAATCTTGCGAATTTTTATAGGAAATTCAATTCTCTTCAACTTTGCAGAAGAAAGTTTTTCCAAATTCCAAATAGAAATTGCCAAGAAATCCACAAACAGAAGCGATTTTACTGTGCTATAATCAAATTTCGGTCAATAAATGGGGTCCACCAACATGTTTAACATGTTTTAAACATTATTACAACAAAAATACTCTTCCTCCTCGTATACTCATATATCCCACATTCGTTGTAAAAATATCACCATTATTATATTATTAAAATATAATAATATATTTAAATGAATTATTTTATCGAGAAAAGATAAAATTTCAATTTTCAACAATTGTCACATTAAAATTTTTCTCCATCTATATCCACATAAAATCAATATTTTCCTCATCATATGAATCAATAATTAATTATTCATAAATAATATTCTGAGAATCACAATATTGACAACGAGGCGGTTTCAGGAAAGAGGGGCTTTCAATAAGAATTTCTTCTTACTTGGCGCCGCAATTAGGTGACCAAACCTCTCCTTGAAGCGAACTTTCTAGACATTGCCAATAATGTTATCTAATAATATTATTAGGATAATATGAATTATTGCTTCGATAATGAAAAATCTTGTGTAATGACAATTATTGAAACAACAAAGAATATAAAATATCAACGCAAACAATTATTAACTCAATAAAATACTGAACAGTAATTACTGTAACCATTATTGAGTAGTGCCTTCTTACTTAAGAATCAATAATTGGTGCAATACTGGTGTCTATTGTGTTTTAACCATAGGGTATTTTAACAGTATTAATCGTAATAACCACGCCGTAGTTATTTTTAAACCACTTATATTTGTCGTTTTCTTCATCCAATCTTTTCAGTTATGGGGCCCACACATTGGTCTTATTTGTCGCATTTAATATTCCCGACAATCTGAATAATCCACGACCAAACGAATATTCCCCGACAACAATGAATATTTTATAACCACTTGCTTATTTTGAAGTATTTGCGTATTTTACCCCTTAACTATCCACATTAATCAAATCAACCCTTACTATTTCAAAATAATCAATAGAGAAAATTAAATTTCATTAATAATAAGTTGGGGTCTTACAATGTATGTATGTTAAAGTATAAGTGCATAAATGTGTTAGAGAGTTGAACATAAATAGGAAGTGCAAAGCTTAACCCTGGTCTGGCCAGGGGACAGCGCAGCTACGCCGTCCCTAAGCCTAGACAGGGCACAACTGCGCCATCCTACAACCATGTATAGTTTCTATTTTTGATCTGAAGTTCGATGCATACTTATATGATTACTTTAGCTTGTATTATATGACAAATATGTTATGAAATGTGTTAAGAAACATGCTAGGTGATTGAGTTGAAAGTCTAATGAGTAATTATAACTTTCAAAGGTTAAGTCCAAAAGAATGTTTACAAGCTATAAAGCAATGATTTGAAAAATACGTTATTTGACTTTGTGGTGTTATACAATCTGATTTGTGCTATGAAGATGTAGGATATGTGATGTGGTAGGTATGAAGTTACAACTAGGTTGAATGTTTAAGTGTACGTTCGAACTTACATATATAAGTTTATGTAACTAATGAATATCCTATACGTGTAATATATTATGTTAGGACTCGAAAGAGGGTATTAAGCTTTACTTTGGTAAACTATGCTTGAGGCAAGTACTTGAACCTTACTCTTTATTGAGCATTATTGAACTTGTGCAATTATTGATCGTACAAGTAGAGCTTTGAAGAAATAATATTTCGTAATGAAATTTTAAACTTTGATTTGAACGATAATTGTTTATATATATATATATATATATATATTGGAAAAATATTTATCTAAGCCATTGATTCGGCTAGACTATTGATAATTGATCGAAAGCTATCCCAACCAAATTAACTTTGTGCGGACTCTTATAACTGAGAAGAACAACCCTCTTAGTAGGGGAATTATATATTGTCGGGGAACCGACGTGCGCACATGAGAAAGACTAAATGTTATGCATGACATAGGGTACTTTAGGCTGATCAGCTGTTGTACTCGTTTTGTAGAATTATCAGTCTATTACTATTAATTCTAGGAGAAGTTCATAGTCCTTAGTGACTGCACAATATCTATTGCTTTGAAAACTTGAATTGATTTAATCATTGAGTATTATTGTCTATAACGATCATTGTTGTTAATCATTGATACTTCTTGTTATCTTGAACTATCTTATACCCTTGAGAAATTTAAAATATGTTGATTACCCTCTTTGATATATTACTTGTTGGGCAAAATTGTTGCTCATCCTTGCTTTCCCTAAAACTTTCAGTGAAGGCAGAACGTGGTGAACCCTCTGGAAAGGACAAGGGTAAAGAGAAAGCTTTGGAGTAGTTACTTTTATGTTGTTAGGATGGTGTTATTATGTGATGGTAGAAGAACTTATTAAGCTATGTTTAATTTAAGATGTATTGTATTATGTATTAGTTATTTATGAACAGTGTTTAATTATGATTAAGTTATATAAGAGATGTTTAAGTTACGAACCCTTGGGACAAGAATAATTATGTTATATCAATGTAATTTATTCTATTATTCTGCTATGTGAGATGTTGAATTATTATTAGAGTTAGTACGTGACAACCAAATTTGGGACAAATGAGGTCTGAATTTGGGGGTGTCACAGGTTGGTATCTGTAAGAACCCGAATTTTCAAAAAATATTAAAATAAGAATTTAGTAAATAAAATTCTTAAAGCATGAGATGAGTTCAAACAAGAATATATATGTGATATGAGGTATGTAGTATTGTGTTATATAGGTTAATATGAGCTATGTGATAAGTGATGCTGTGTTTAATAAATATATATCATTATTATATATTTGTTATAAATTGTAGCTAGATGAATTAGTAAAGAAGATGGGTAGAAATTTATCTATTGATATTAAATAATTTATGTGAAATTATTTTATCATATTAAGTTGGTGACATTAAATATCTTTGATAATCACCAATTTCTTGAGTATATGTACGAGTAAGTATCAAGTCTAAAGCAGTGCAACCGTACCCTTTAATGGTGGATGTATAGGATCTGAGCTAAACGATTCCTTCAAAAAGCGGAGGTATATACGAATTAGTAACCGATCTAACTCACTGTGAAAACAGTGTAGACGAGACGGAAACTAACTTGTTAGTTGTTTGTGGAAAACCACTCAGTGTACTATATTGAATATTATTAAAAACTCGTTGTGTGCTAGGTTTAGACTTGTATATATGTACGTTGTTGACGAGAGAAGAAAATTGATATACCTTTAAATTGGTTAGAGAATGATTAAGTAAATTGATACATGGAGAGAAGTGAAGATTAAACAAATCTATATATGTGTTATATTTTGAATTTTGTTTTATTGGTGGAAAGAAATACTATAAGTGAGATTTTATAGTTGAAAAAAGTAGAGATTTAAAACTCAAAGTTTGATATTTAAATTATTAAAGAAAATAGTAATCCATGATGTGGAATAAAAGAAGAGGTCGATTTTAGATGAGTTATCATTTATGAGGTATATGTGAAGTATTTAGGAGCGTAGATTCTATTTCTGCTAAAACAGAAAATTTTTATGTCTGAACTTGGTATGGTATGCATTACGCCATTTCAAGCCTATGACTAACTAGC
Organism: Panax quinquefolius; assembly: GCA_020205615.1. Taxonomy (NCBI): domain Eukaryota; kingdom Viridiplantae; phylum Streptophyta; class Magnoliopsida; order Apiales; family Araliaceae; genus Panax; species Panax quinquefolius. Next base: position 129,647,229 of record CM035155.1, on the reverse strand, counting down.
ACAAACAATACTTATTCGTAGGAAGTTCTGAGTGAGTTTTTGGAAATTAAAATTTAAGAAATGGATACTAAGGACTCATAGGGATTAAATTAGCACTTAAGATGTTGCTGAATATAAAAATGGAAGAAGTTGTCTTGGGAGAATCAAATAATTATACGTATAGTGCATAATTTAAATAATTAATAGAATATATATTAATTATTTTAAGTGTAAGGTGAGCTAAATAATTTAGCATTAAGGTAAAGTGTGTTACAAAAAATTTATATTAAATAAATAATAAAATAAGGTAGAATTGAGGAAAAGCCAAATGTGGCCTAGACCCTTAATATTGTATTGTAGAGATAATGAGCCTTGTGTGGCCTGAGTATTAAAGTTAAACTAGACTGAAGGTTTAACTGGAATTGTTAAAAGAGAATTAATGGAAAGATAATAAATGATTGATAATAATTATAGTGATATTAAAGTGTGATAGGAAGTAATGGGTTGAAAGTACTCAACTAAATTATATTTAGCCCAATTAAAATATTATTTGGACTAGCCCAAATGTACATAGATTATATGATATGGGTATATATAATCCCTAATTTTCCACATTGTAGTAACAATTGTACATGAAAATTTTATTTTGAGAATTAAAGAAACTAAACTAAGCAATTTAATTACGTTGCTGAGAATTGAGAAGCTCAGTTACTTAAACAGTAACCTACACCTTCCTTGCGTAACCACCAAGTTGTGAACAGTAAGAAACCATGGAGGGTATTATTGCTATGCAAATGGCTGATGGTGGGTGGTTGAGCAACCCTCTGTTAACCGTTGTTGTAAGACCCCAGATTTTATGAAATAAAAGTATTCAATTTTTTTTATAATTATTATTCAGTAAATGGTTAAATTGATAAAAGTTTAAAGTTAAGGGTGATATATGTAAAATTTTCAAAATACGCAAGTGGTTATAAAATACTCATTTCTGTCGGGGAATATTCGTTTGGTCGTAGAATATTCTTGTTGTCGGGGAATATTCGTACGATGGTGCAGTCATTTGTGGGCCCCATAACAGAATAACTGTCGGATGAAGAAAATGACAAGTTTGTGTTTTTATAAATAACGGCGTAGTAGTTACCGTTAACATTGTTGGAATACCCGGTGGTTAAAATACAGTAATATGCGTGGTTGCACAGTATCACACGATATTGCATAGTATTTTTGAATTATTGATTCTTACGTATGAAGGCACTACTCAATAATTGTTACAGTAATTCTTTATTCAATATTTTATTTTAATGATTCAATAATTCTTTGCGTTGATATTTTATATTATTGTTGTTTCAATAATTGTCACTAAGACAAAGATTTCCCATTATCGGATCAATAATTCATATTATTTGAATAATATTATTAGATAGCATTATTGGCAATGTCTAGAAAGTTACATCGAGAGAGGTTTGGTCACCTAATTGCGCACCAGTAAGAAGAAATCCTTATTGGAAAGCCCCCTCTTTTCTGGGAACTGCCTGGTTGTCATTGTTGCGATTCTGTAATATTATTTATGAATAATTAATTATTAATTTATATGATAATGAAATATTTATTTGATGCGGATATAAATGATGGATTTATTTATGTGGTTATAAATGAAGGAATTAATGTTGAGGTGATTTATAAGTATTTTGTCGGATTGGAGGTATTAGAAGATCAAATCGGTGTTCTTAAAGCTCTATTGCGTGAGTTATAATTTTTAATTCGACCGTTGGATCGTTGTGATTTTTGGATATGTTATACATATATAAGTTGAGTATATGTCCACAAATTTTGAACCATTAAAAATGAACGTATGAATTGTTATGAATTTTAAGAGGTGACTGATTCGGAAATTAGGTTTATAAATGATTTTTGGTGGAAAATTCTAGAATGAGTGGGCCCCACCCGTGGTTGGTGAAGAAATGTGCTGAATTTTATTTCAAATGTGGTGGGTGGAAATAGTAGCAGATAAAGCCATCAGGTAGCAGGTCAAGTCTACTACGGCGTGCTAAAATTTTCCTATAAATAGAGGGCTAAGTTAGAATTGAAAATCACACCAAAATCATAAGCTTTCTATCTTTCTCTCTCTATATTATCGAGCGTATTCTTGTGAGTATTTTGATACTTTGAGTGTTGCTATACGGTGCAAGTTCCTTAAGTACTATATCCGGTATTCCAGTCAGAAGTACTGCTCTTTTGAGGTAAGGGATATTGTCGTTATTATGTAAGGGATTTTAAAGGTTATTATGTTTCTTCAGTTTCGTAATTTTTTTGACCTTCAAAAATTTTGAAAAAATTTGAAATGATAATTTGATGAGTTTTCTTGATTGTGTCCAAAAATGGCGATTTTTGAATGTATAGATTATGAGTTATGGATTTTATGAGAAAAGACTATTTTAAAAGTAAACCCTTATAACTCCTTGTGGTTAACTCCAAACTTGGTAGTATATTCTGTAAATTTCAGAATTTTTGGACAAAAGTACAATTTATGATAAATGTCTAAATATTCGGCAGTTTTGGCCATATGAAAAATAGTAAATGAATTTTAAAAATTCGAGAAAAATATATGTTCAATATGGGACTATATTCATTAAATTCGAGAAAAGAATATTTTTGAACCGATTTGGTATTTTTCATGAAAATGGACTAGTTATGAGTAAATGAATTAAATATGTTATGTGAAGTAACAAAATTGAAAAATAGGATTTTATGGCTTGGGAATCCTATATATGGTATATCTGATTTTTATGAGGTTGTTGGTTATTGGTGATGAAATCTAATGAGTTTGGCATTTTAGGATGATTAAATGCATTAATTAGTAAAGTGTAAACAATTAAAATAAATTGTTTATAAGTTTAAGAAATGATTAAGATATTGTGGTAATATTAATGATATTAGATTATGAGATTATTAAGTGATTTATAACATTTGGATTAAGGTGTTATGAAATCATTGATTTATGAATCTTACTTTTGAAATTAAATACAGTTGTTGATCATATTGTTTTTATTATCATATATAACATTTTTATAATCTCGGTGATGAAATTTCTCTTTGACTTAAGTGTAAAGATGGGTAGATTATTGGTATGATCGTGACTATGGGTTCTCTTTGGCCAGTAGTGCAAAGATGAATTGTTGACTGGTATGATCATGACCATTGAATTTATAATTGAATATTTTTAGCTTAAGTGCAAAGGTGAATTGATTAACATGATTATAATTATGGTTTATATAAATTCTGAAATGATTGTATGTTTCTTTGATATATGAATATCTTTGGCCTGTAGTGCAAAGATGACCTGTTGTTGAATATCTTTGGCCCGTAGTGCAAAGATGACCCGTTGTTGAATATCTTTTGCCAGTAGTGCAAAGATGACCTGTTGTTAAATATCTTTGGCCCAAAGTGCAAAGATGACCTGTTTTTGAATATCATTGGCCCATAGTACAAACATGACTTGTTGATGAATATCTTTGGCCCGTAGTGCAAAGATAAATTTATTAGTATGATTATGAACAAGAACTGTGATTTGGTATAACCATGATCTTTGATATTTCATTAAAAGGCGGTGATGTAAATTATCTTCGTCCTAGATGAGAAGAGGAATTTAGAACCACAATTGTGATTATGATTTATTCATATTGTTGTGGAAAGGAGCTGTTGATTGATATTACATGGATAAAATATTGTTGGTGGACTTTTAATGTGGAAAAGATAATAGACTTTATAGTCTATTTGACTCTTCTAATGGATTGCTCATTCCGCTGCAACTATGGTTGAAAAGTTTTATCATCTACCATATGTTCTAAATCTCTGATTTGTTACTGATAAAGGCTATTGATAATTTAATTATCTTTAGTTATGATATTCTTTACTGGGCTGGTTGTGCTCACCCCTTTTGCTTTACAATTCCTTTCAGGTAATAAGAGTGTAGGTGGGTCGAGTGGGGATAACAGGGGAATAGAACGGTGGTCTATAGCTGTTGAGGTTCTCCCTAAATAGTATGGAAATAATTTTATTAAGAACTTTAGATAAGTGTGGTCTAAATGATAATTTGATGAGTTTTCTTGATTGTGTCCAAAAATGGCGATTTTTGAATGTATAGATTATGAGTTATGGATTTTATGAGAAAAGACTATTTTAAAAGTAAACCCTTATAACTCCTTGTGGTTAACTCCAAACTTGGTAGTATATTCTGTAAATTTCAGAATTTTTGGACAAAAGTACAATTTATGATAAATGTCTAAATATTCGGCAGTTTTGGCCATATGAAAAATAGTAAATGAATTTTAAAAATTCCGAGAAAAATATATGTTCAATATGGGACTATATTCATTAAATTCGAGGAAAAGAATATTTTTGGAACCGATTTGGTATTTTTCATGAAAATGGACTAGTTATGAGTAAATGAATTAAATATGTTATGTGAAGTAACAAAATTGAAAAATAGGATTTTATGGCTTGGGAATCCTATATATGGTATATGCAGATTTTTTATGAGGTTGTTGGTTATTGGTGATGAAATCTAATGAGTTTGGCATTTTAGGATGATTAAATGCATTAATTAGTAAAGTGTAAACAATTAAAATAAATTGTTTATAAGTTTAAGAAATGATTAAGATATTGTGGTAATATTAATGATATTAGATTATGAGATTATTAAGTGATTTATAACATTTGGATTAAGGTGTTATGAAATCATTGATTTATGAATCTTACTTTTGAAATTAAATACAGTTGTTGATCATATTGTTTTTATTATCATATATAACATTTTTATAATCTCGGTGATGAAATTTCTCTTTGACTTAAGTGTAAAGATGGGTAGATTATTGGTATGATCGTGACTATGGGTTCTCTTTGGCCGATGAGTGCAAAAAGATGAATTGTTGATCGGTATGATCATGACCATTGAATTTATAATTGAATATTTTTAGCTTAAGTGCAAAGGTGAATTGATTAACATGATTATAATTATGGTTTATATAAATTCTGAAATGATTGTATGTTTCTTTGATATATGAATATCTTTGGCCTGTAGTGCAAAGATGACCTGTTGTTGAATATCTTTGGCCCGTAGTGCAAAGATGACCCGTTGTTGAATATCTTTTGCCAGTAGTGCAAAGATGACCTGTTGTTAAATATCTTTGGCCCAAAGTGCAAAGATGACCTGTTTTTGAATATCATTGGCCCATAGTACAAACATGACTTGTTGATGAATATCTTTGGCCCGTAGTGCAAAGATAAATTTATTAGTATGATTATGAACAAGAACTGTGATTTGGTATAACCATGATCTTTGATATTTCAGTTAAAGATAGGTGATGTAAATTATCTTCGTCCTAGATGAGAAGAGGAATTTAGAACCACAATTGTGATTATGATTTATTCATATTGTTGTGGAAAGGAGCTGTTGATTGATATTACATGGATAAAATATTGTTGGTGGACTTTTAATGTGGAAAAGATAATAGACTTTATAGTCTATTTGACTCTTCTAATGGATTGCTCATTCCGCTGCAACTATGGTTGAAAAGTTTTATCATCTACCATATGTTCTAAATCTCTGATTTGTTACTGATAAAGGCTATTGATAATTTAATTATCTTTAGTTATGATATTCTTTTCTTTGAAATTTGGTTGTGCTCACCCTTTTGCTTTTACAATTCCTTTCGGTGTAATAAGAGTGTAATTTGGTTCGAGTGGGGATAATGAGGGGAATAGAACGAGTGGTCTATAAATGTTGAGGTTCTCCCTAAATAGTATGGAAATAATTTTATTAAGAACTTTAGATAAGTGTGGTCTAAATGATAATTTGATGAGTTTTCTTGATTGTGTCCAAAAATGGCGATTTTTTTTTGAATGTATAGATTATGAAAGTTATGGATTTTATGAGAAAAGACTATTTTAAAAGTAAACCCTTATAACTCCTTGTGGTTAACTCCAAACTTGGTAGTATATTCTCAGAATTTTTGAAATTTTGGACAAAAGTACAATTTATGATAAATGTCTAAATATTCGGCAGTTTTGGCCATATGAAAAATAGTAAATGAATTTTAAAAATTCCGAGAAAAATATATGTTCAATATGGGACTATATTCTGTTAAATTCCAGAAAAGAATATTTTTGGAACTGATTTGGTATTTTTCATGAAAATGGACTAGTTATGAGTAAATGAATTAAATATGTTATGTGAAGTAACAAAATTGAAAAATAGGATTTTATGGCTTGGGAATCCTATATATGGTATATGCAGATTTTTGATGAGGTTGTTGGTTATTGGTGATGAAATCTAATGAGTTTGGCATTTTAGGATGATTAAATGCATTAATTAGTAAAGTGTAAACAATTAAAATAAATTGTTTATAAGTTTAAGAAATGATTAAGATATTGTGGTAATATTAATGATATTAGATTATGAGATTATTAAGTGATTTATAACATTTGGATTAAGGTGTTATGAAATCATTGATTTATGAATCTTACTTTTGAAATTAAATACGATTGTTGATCATATTGTTTTTATTATCATATATAACATTTTATAATCCGGTGATGAAATTTCTCTTTGACTTAAGTGTAAAGATGGGTAGATTATTGGTATGATCGTGACTATGGGTTCTCTTTGGCCAAGAAGTGCAAAGATGAATTGTTGATTTGGTATGATCATGACCATTGAATTTATAATTGAATATTTTTAGCTTAAGTGCAAAGGTGAATTGATCAACATGATTATAATTATGGTTTATATAAATTCTGAAATGATTGTATGTTTCTTTGATATATGAATATCTTTGGCCGTAGTGCAAAGATAAATTGTTGTTGAATATCTTTGGGCCGTAGTGCAAAGATGACGGTTGTTGAATATCTTTGGCCAAGAGAGTAAAAAGAAGATGACATTGTTAAATATCTTTGGCCCAAAGTGCAAGATGACCTATTTTTGAATATCTTTGGCCCATAGTAAAAATGATGACTTGTTGATGAATATCTTCGGCCCGTAGTGCAAAGATAAATTTATTAGTATGATTATGAACAAGAACCGTGATTTGGTATAACCATGATCTTTGATATTTCAGGTTAAAGATAGGTGATGTAAATTATCTTCTTCGTCCTAGATGAGAAGAGGAATTTAGAACCACAATTATGATTATGATTTATTCATATTGTTGTGGAAAGGAGAGCTGATTGATTGATATTCTGAGGATAAAATACATGTTGGTGGACTTTTAATGTGGAAAAGATAATAGACTTTATAGTCTATTTGACTCTTCTAATGGATTGCTCATTCATTTGCAACTATGGTTGAAAAGTTTTATCATCTACCATATGTTCTAAATCTACGATTTATTCTTGATAAAGGCTATTGATAATTTAATTATCTTTAGTTATGATATTCTTTATCGGGCTGGTTCAGGCTCACCCTTTTGCTTTACAATTCCTTTTCGTGTAATAAGAGTGTAGTGGGTCGAGTGGGGATAATGAGGGGAATAGAGCGGTGGTCTATAGTCATTGAGGTTCTCCCTAAATAGTATGGAAATAATTTTATTAAGAACTTTAGATAAGTGTGTCATATTGTATACGTCATTTGATATTTAATTTTGGTGAACCGAATAGGGTGAGGTGAACCCAACTTTGGAAGGGTGTTTTGCCACTATCATACAAGATGTCTAATGACATATATCCTCGTGTTATCTTAAGACAAGGTTGTGCACATCCACTTGTTGAGTATATCTACGAGCACTACCTATATGATCTTGGAATTTGGTTGAAACATAATGTTCAATCGTAAACGGTGGAGATAGTTATATGTCAAGAGAAGACTCACCATTGGAAGGAACATGATAGTAATCTTCTCATTTTTCTTTGGGGTCTATTGGATCAACCAAGGATAATTCTCTGGACATATGATATCTATCATAACTTAGATTCATGGCCTCCTATGTACGAAGGTTTACTTGAGCACTTCCTAAAGATTTTAATTTCTAAAACAATTCTAGATTGTACCTTTATGTAAGGTATCACTGTGAGGTGTTGTCATAGTTAGGACATGAGTCACAGTTGGTATTAAAACTCACAGTATATGTTTTGTTGTATTTTGCACGATAATTGTAGTAATAAAGTTGTAGTTGTTTTCTGTACCATATTTTTGGCGACTCAGAATAGGTTGGATGGATTGGACCTATTTTGGGGGTGTCACAGTTGGTATCAGAGCTTAGAGATATGGTCTCTGGCGGAGATATGGGATTAGAACTAGGAAGGTAGAGACGAGTAATATCCTTCGCTAGTGTGTGTCCTACATAAGGTGAATTTTCTTACTTAAGTTGACAAATTGTGATATGTCAATTAACCTTTGTTTTGAAGCTGTATTCTAGAATGATATCTGAAATAAAGAGATGAGCAATGGAGAAATCATGAGGACAAGGAAGATGGAATCTGAGATGAAAGCAAGGTCTTCTCAACTCTTTAAAATACTGTGTAATATCGTAAATTTTGGGGACTTAAATTTCATAAGGAGGGAGATTGTAAGACCCCGAATTTTATGAAATAAAAGTATTTAATTTTCTTATAATTATTATTCAAGTAAATGGTTAAATTGATAAAAGTTTAAAGTTAAGGGTGATATATGTAAAATTTTCAAAATACGCAAGTGGTTATAAAATACTCATTTTATTTGGGAATATTCGTTTGGTCGTGGAATATTCTTGTTGGGGAATATTTAAATGACGCACGCAATCATTTTGTGGGCCCCTATATAGATATAACTATCGGATGAAGAAAATGACAAGTTTGAGTTTTTATAAATAACGGCATAATAGTTATTCTGATTAAACTTTGTTGGAATACCCGGTGGTAAAAATACGAGTAATACGCGTGGTGCATAAAGAAGACATTTACAGGTATTACACGATATTTTGAATTATTGATTCTTACGTGTAGAAGGCACTACTCAATAATTGTTTTACAGTAATTATTATTCAATATTTTATTTTATTGATTCAATAATTTCTTTGCGTTGATATTTTATATTATTGTTGTTTCAATAATTGTCACGGTATAGTATTTTCCATTATCAGATCAATAATTCATATTATTTGAATAATATTATTAGATAGCATTATTGGAAATGTCTAGAAAGTTACATCGAGGAGAGGTTTGGTCACCTAATTATTGCGATAGTAAGGAGAAATCCTTATTGAAAACCCCCTCTTCCTCGGAACCTATACAGGTTGTCATAATTGTGATTACATAATATTATTTGTGAATAATTAATTATTGATTTATATGATAAAAGAAATATTTATTTGATGCGGATATAAATGATGGATTTATTTATGTGGTTATAAATGAAGGAATTAATGTTGAGGTGTTTTATCAGTATTTTGTCGGATTGGAGGTATTAGAAGATCAAATCGGTATTCTTAAAGCTCTATTGCATGAGTTATAATTTTTAATCCGACCGTTGGATCGTTGTGATTTTTGGATATGTTATACATATATAAGTTGAGTATATGTCCATAAATTTTGAACCATTAAAAAATGAGCGTATGAATTGTTATGATGAATTTTTTAAGAGGTAATCGATTCGGAAATTAGGTTTATAAATGATTTTTGGTGGAAAATTCTAGAATGAGTGGGCCCCATTTGTGTGGTTGGTGAAGAAATGTGCTGAATTTTATTTCAAATGTGGTGGGTGGCAATAGTAGAGGTAAAACCATCGGTAGCAGTCAAGTCTTATTTACTGGCGTGCTAACATTTTCCTATAAATAGAGGGCTAAGTTAGAATTGAAAATCACACCAGAAACATAAGCTTTCTCTCTTTCTCTCTCTATATTATCGAGCATATTCTTTTGAGTATTTTGATACTTTGAGTGTTGCTATACGGTGCAAGTTCCTTAAGCACTATATCCGGTATTCCAGTTAGAAGTACTGCTCTTTTGAGGTAAGGGATATTGTCGTTATTATGTAAAGGATTTTAAGGGTTATTATGTTTATTCAGTTTCGTAATTTTTTTGACCTTCAAAAATTCTGAAAAAATTTGAAATGATAATTTGATGAGTTTTTTTGATTGTGTCCAAAAATGGCGATTTTTGGATGTATAGATTATGAGTTATGGATTTTATGAGAAAAGACTATTTTAAAAGTAAACCCTTATAACTCCTTGTGGTTAACTCCAAAATTGGTGAAATTTTTATTGGGAGTACATCTATATAATAGCAGTATATTCTGTAAATTTTAGAATTTTTGGACAAAAGTACAATTTATGATAAATGTCTAAATATTCGGCAGTTTTGACCATATGAAAAATAGTAAATGAATTTTAATAATTCCGAGAAAAATATATGTTCAATATGGGACTATATTCTGCTAAATTCCAGAAAAGAAATATTTTTGGAACTGATTTGGTATTTTTCATGAAAATGGACTAGTTATGAGTAAATGAATTAAATATGTTATGTGAAGTAACAAAATTGGAAAATAGGATTTTATGGCTTGGGAATCTATATATATGGTATATGCAGATTTTTGATGAGGGTTGTTGGTTATTGGTGATGAAATCTTATGAGTTTGGCATTTTAGGATGATTAAATGCATTAATTAGTAAAGTGTAAACAATTAAAATAAATTGTTTATAAGTTTAAGAAATGATTAAGATATTATGGTAATATTAATGATATTAGATTATGAGATTATTAAGTGATTTATAACATTTGGATTAAGGTGTTATGAAATCATTAATCTATGAATCTTACTTTTGAAATTAAATACAGTTGTTAATCATATTGTTTTTATTATCATATATAACATTTTTATAATCTCGGTGATGAAATTTCTCTTTGACTTAAGTGTAAAGATGGGTAGATTATTGGTATGATCGTGACTATGGGTTCTCTTTGGCGATGAGTGCAAAGATGAATTGTTGATTTGGTATGATCATGACCATTGAATTTATAATTGAATATTTTTAGGTTAAGTGCAAAGGTGAATTAATCAACATGATTATAATTATGGTTTATATAAATTCTAAAATGATTGTATGTTTCTTTGAGATATGAATATCTTTGGCTCAGTAGTGCAGAAGATGATTATTGTTGAATATCTTTGGGCAGTAGTGCAAAGATGATTTTGTTGTTGAATATCTTTTGCCCAGTAGTGCAAAGATGAGATGAATTGTTGTTGAATATCTTTGGCCCGTAAAGTAAAAGATGACCTATTTTAGAATATCTTTGGCATGTAGTGCAAAGATGACTTGTTGATGAATATCTTTGGCCCTTAGCAAAAGAAAAAAAGATGAATTTATTAGTATGATTATGATCAGGCGTGATTTGGTATAACCATGATCTTTGATGTTTCAGGTAAAGACATGTGATGAAAATTATCTTCGTCCTGGATGAGAAGAGGAATTTAGAACCACAATTATGATTATGAGTTATTCATATGATTGTGGAAAGGAACTGTTGATTGATGTTACAGGGATAAAACATTGTTGGTGGACTTTTAACATGGAGAAGATAATAGACTTTATGGTCTATTTGACTCTTCTAATGGATTGCTTTCGTTTACATTTGCAACTATGGTTGAAAAGTTTTATCATCTACCATATGTTCTAAATCTCGATTTATTCTTGATGAAGGCTATTGATAATTTAATTATCTTTAGTTATGATATTCTTTCTTGGGCTAGTTGTGCTCACCCTTTTGCTTCACAATTCCTTTTCGGGTAATAAGAGTGTAGGCCGGGTCGAGCGGGGATAACAGGGAATAGAGCGGTGGTCTATAGCTATTGAGAGGTTCTCCTAAATAGTATGGAAATAATTTTATCGAGAACTTTAGATAAGTGTGTCATATTGTATACGTCATTTGATATTTAATTTGGTGTGGCAAGAATAGGGTGAGGTGAACCCAACTTTGGAAGGGTGTTTTGCCACTATCATACAAGATGTCTAATGACATATATCCTCGTGTTATCATAAGACAAGGTTGTGCACATCCACTTCTTTGAGTATATCTACGAGCACTACTATATGATCTTGGAGTTTGGTTGAAACATAATGTTCAATCATTGAGACGGTGGAGATAGTTATATGTCAAGAGAAGACTCACCATTGGAAGGAACATGATTGTAATCTTTTCGTTTTTCTTTGGGGTCTATTGGATCAACCAAGGATAATTCTCTGGACATATGATATCTATCATAACTTAGATTCATGGCCTCCTACGTACGAAGGTTTCCTTGAGCACTTCCCAAAGATTTTAATTTCTCTAACAGTTCTAGATTGTACCTTTATGTATGGTATCACTGTGAAGTGTTGTCCATAGTTGGGACATGAGTCATAGTTGGTATTAAAACTCACAGTATATGTGTTGTTGTATTTTGCACGATAATTGTAGTAATAAAGTTGTAGTTGTTTTCTGTACCATGTTTTTGTTGACTCAGAATAGGTTGGATGGATTGGACCTATTTTGGGGGTGTCACAGTTGGTATCAGAGCTTAGGGATATGGTCTCTGGCAGAGATCTGGGATTAGAACTAGGAAGGGAGAGACGAGTAATATCCTTCGCTAGTGTGTGTCCTACATAAGCTAATTTTTCTTACTTAAGTTGACAAATTGTGACAACCTTTGTTTTGAAGCTGTATTCAAGAATGATATATGAAATAAAGGAGATGAGTAATGGAGAAATCATGAGGACAGGGAAGATGTAATCTGAGATGAAAGCAAGGTCTTCTCAACTCTTTGAAATACCAGGTACGTAAATTTCGGGGACGAAATTTCATAAGGAGGGGAGATTGTAAGAGCCCAGAATTTATGAAATAAGTGTATTCAATTTTTCTTATAATTATTATTCAATAAATGGTTAAATTGATAAAAGTTTAAAGTTAAGGGTGATATATGTAAAATTTTTAAAATACGCAAGTGGTTATAAAATACTCATTTCTGTCGGGGAATATTTGTTTGGTCGTGGAATATTCTTGTTGTTTGGGAATATTAAATACGATGGTGCGATCATTTGTGGGCCCCATAATAGAATAAACCGTCGGATGAAGAAAATGACAAGTTTGAGTTTTTTATAAATAATGGCGTAATTGTTACCAATTAACACTGTTGGAATAATTCGGTGGTTAAAATATAAGAATATCTGGCGTGGTTACGAAGAGAGAACATTACGGTTTTGCATGATATTTTTGAATTATTATTGATTCTTACGTATGAAGGCACTACTCAATAATTATTTACGATAATTACTTATTCAATATTTTATTTTATTGATTCAATAATTTTTTGCGTTGATATTTTATATTATTGTTGTTTCAATAATTGTCACGACACAATATTTTCCATTATCGGATCAATAATTCATATTATTTGAATAATATTATTAGATAGCATTATTGGCAATGTCTAGAAAGTTACATCAAGGAGAGGTTTGGTCACCTAATTGCACACCAAGAAGGAGAAATCCTTATTGGAAAGCCCCCTCTTTCACGGGAACCGCTGGTTGTCATAATTGTGATTCTCGTAATATTATTTGTGAATAATTAATTATTGATTTATATGATAATAAATATTTATTTGATGCGGATATAAATGATGGATTTATTTATGTGGTTATAAATGAAGGAATTAATGTTGAGGTGTTTTATCGATATTTTTTGTCGAATTGGAGGTATTAAAAGATCAAATCGGTGTTCTTTAAAGCTCTATTAAGCGTGAGTTATAATTTTTAATCCAATAGTTGGATCGTTGTGATTTTGGATATGTTATACATATATAAGTTGAGTATATGTCCACAAATTTTGAACCATAAAAAAATGAACGTATGAATTGTTATGAATGAATTTTAAGAGGTGGTGATTCGGAAATTAGGTTTATAAATGATTTTGGTGGAAAATTCTAGAATGAGTGGGCCCCTTTAGTGGTTGGTGAAGAAATGTGCTGAAATTTATTTCAAATGTGGTGGGTGGCAATAGTAGGAGAGTAAAGCCATCGGTAGTAGGTCAAGTACGCTTTTACGCGTTAACATTTTCCTATAAATAGAGAAATTTAAGTTAGAATTGAAAATCACACCGTAAACATAAGCTTTCTCTCTTTCTCTCTCTATATTATCGAGCGTATTTTGTGAGTATTTTGATACTTTGAGAGTTATTATCTGGTGCAAGTTCCTTAAGCACTATATTAGTATCCAAATTAAAAGTATTCGCTCTTTTGAGATAAGGGATATTATAATTATTATTATGGGATTTTAAGGGTTATTATGTTTTTCAGTTTCGTAATTTTTTGACCTTCAAAAATTCTGAAAAAATTTGAAATGATAATTTGATGAGTTTTCTTGATTGTGTCCAAAAATGGCGATTTTTGGATGTATAGATTATGAGTTATGGATTTTATGAGAAAATACTATTTTAAAAGTAAACCCTTATAACTCCTTGTGGTTAACTCCAAAATTGGTGAAATTTTTATTGGGAGTACATCTATATAATATCAGTATATTCTGTAAATTTTAGAATTTTTGGACAAAAGTACAATTTATGATAAATGTCTAAATATTCGGCAGTTTTGGCCATATGAAAAATAGTAAATGAATTTTAAAAATTTCGAGAAAATATATGTTCAATATGGGACTATATTCTTGCTAAATCCCAGAAAAGAAATATTTTTGGAACTGATTTGGTATTTTTCATGAAAATGGACTAGTTATGAGTAAATGAATTAAATATGTTATGTGAAGTAACAAAATTGGAAAATAGGATTTTATGGTTTGGGAATCTATATATGGTATATATGAGATTTTTGATGAGGTTGTTGGTTATTGGTGATGAAATCTTATGAGTTTGGCATTTTAGGATGATTAAATGCATTAATTAGTAAAGTGTAAACAATTAAAATAAATTGTTTTTATAAGTTTAAGAAATGATTAAGATATTGTGGTAATATTAATGATATTAGATTATGAGATTATTAAGTGATTTATAACATTTGGATTAAGGTGTTATGAAATCATTATTTATGAATCTTACTTTTGAAATTAAATCGATTGTTGATCATATTGTTTTTATTATCATATATAACATTTTTATAATCTCGGTGATGAAATTTCTCTTTGACTTAAGTGTAAAGATGGGTAGATTATTGGTATGATCGTGACTATGGGTTCTCTTTGGCCAGTAGTGCAAAGATGAATTGTTATTCGTATGATCATGACCATTGAATTTTTAATTGAATATTTTTAGCTTTAAGTGCAAAGGTGAATTGATCAACATGATTATAATTATGGTTTATATAAATTCTAAAATGATTGTATGTTTCTTTGAGATATGAATATCTTTGGCCTGTAGTGCAAAGATGACTGTTGATGAATATCTTTGGCCCGTAGTGCAAAGATGACGTGTTGTTGAATATCTTTTGCCCGTAGTGCAAAGATGACTGTGTTGTTGAATATCTTTGGCCCAGAAGTACAAAGATGATGACTATTTTATGAATATAGGCCCGTGTGCAAAGATGACTTGTTGATGAATGAATTTTTGGCCGTATTAGTAAAAGATGAATTTATTAGTATGATTATGATCAAGAAGCGTGATTTGGTATAACCATGATCTTTGATGTTTCGGGTAAAGACGTGTGATGTAAATTATCTTCGTCTGGATGAGAAGAGAATTTAGAATCCACAATTATGATTATGAGTTATTCATATGATTGTGGAAAGGAACCATTGATTGATGTTACGAGGATAAAACATTGTTGGTGGACTTTTAATGTGGAAAGATAATAGACTTTATAGTCTATTTGACTCTTCTAATGGATTGCTCGTTCATTGCAACTATGGTTGAAAAGTTTTATCATCTACCATATGTTCTAAATCTACGATTTATTCTTGATGAAGGCTATTGATAATTTAATTATCTTTAGTTATGATATTCTTTATTTGAGCTAGTTGTGCTCACCCTTTTGCTTCACAATTCCTTTTCGGTAATAATAAGAGTGTAATTTGGGTCGAGATGGGATAACAGGGGAATAAGCGGTGGTCTATAGTCATTGAGGTTCTCCTAAATAGTATGGAAATAATTTTATCGAGAACTTTAGATAAGTGTGTCATATTGTATACGTCATTTGATATTTAATTTTGGTGAACTGAATAGGGTGAGGTGAACCCAACTTTCGAAGGGTATTTTGCCACTATCATACAAGATGTCTAATGACATATATCCTCGTGTTATCATATGACAAGGTTGTGCACATCCACTTGCTGAGTATATCTACGAGCACTACCTATATGATCTTGGAGTTTGGTTGAAACATAATGTTCAATCGTAGACGGTGGAGATAGTTATATGTCAAGAGAAGACTCACCATTGGAAGGAACATGATAGTAATCTTCTCATTTTTCTTTGGGGTCTATTGGATTAACCAAGGATAATTCTCTGGACATATGATATCTATCATAACTTAGATTCATGGCCTCCCATGTATGGAAGGTTTCCTTGAGCACTTCCCAAAGATTTTAATTTCTAAAAGCATTCTAGATTGTACCTTTATGTATGGTATCCTTTGTGAGGTTTTGTCCATAGTTGGGACATGAGTCACAGTTGGTATTAAAACTCACAAATATATGTGTTGTTGTTGTATTTTGCACGATAATTGTAGTAATAAAGTTGTAGTTGTTTTTTTTGTACCATGTTTTGGCTAAATTAATGGTTAAGGATTGTTATAATCCATGAATTGTTGCTAGATACTGTTAATACAGTTAAATGCGAAAATAGAAGTTAAACGGACCAATTTGGTTTAGAAATGAATTCGTAGTGAATGATTTCGCTAACCTTTTCAAAACATGAAAAATGAGTATGAATATGAGTTTTGGGTTAATATTTGGGTTAGTTAATATTTATGTTAATTGTTGGGTATTTGGTATGTTGTAGTTTTATGAGTTACAAACCCATAAAATCAAAAACAGTCTAATTTGGATGAGTATAACTCATGTTATGAAAATCGGAAGGGGTATGGGTCTGTAAAATTGTGAAGAATAGAGTTTGAGAAGTCACTGTGCCTCACAAGGAGCAGCTGCGCTTCCCCTAAGGCCATTTAGGGCGCAGCTGCGCCGGGCATCAATGACTAGTGGACTGCTTTGACCTGCTGTAGTAAATTAGGCATAACGTTTTCATACAAACTTCGATTTAGGTGATTCAAGATGATCCGGAACGAGGAAGAATAGACCTACAACTTTTGTTCTTTAAGTGTTCCAATTTGAGGTCGTTAGAAGGGGTCAAAACAGTCATCTTTGTGACTGTTACGTATTTGGAGATAATCGGAGGGCGTCGAACGAACACATACGCAAGTATAGTGCTCCCGACGATGGAATATGATATTCTAAGTGATAAAACATAAATATTCATGATAATAGACATGACATAAAGGTTGAAGTTGTTTTATATGCGCTAAATTGCTTTGATTTGGTTTAAAACGATTTCAAAGGCAAACTCGGATACTTTTGTAAACTATGTTTTATAAACATGGAGAGGTTATATTTTGACCTTATAAGCGTGTGTAGAAACATGTAAAAAGAAGTATGACATGTGAGTTAAAGTTGTCTTGCACGATTAGTTTAGTATAACATTGATTTTGAGAATAAAATTTAGAAGTTTTGAAACTAAGATGGATGAACATTAAGTACTTGTGTTCTGATCTTGTGTGCAAGCATGATAGGACTTTTATGCCTCTAGGAATGATGGGTATGTGCATTCTACTAGAAAGACGTAATATGAACTATGCATATCCTAACGTAATATTTTAAGTGATAAACCATACTAGACATATGATTACATAAAAGCATGTGTATTGAAAGTTGTTTAACCTCGTTGGCGGTCATATAGTTAGACCCTTGTTGTATGAACTTACTTAGCCGTAAAATAAATGGCAAAAAAGCTATAAAGTGTAAAACAACTTAACATAAATACAAGAGGCACCAGACTTGGGATTAGACCTCATAACATGTAGGTAAGATATGTGTTAAAAGTCATGCATGCTAAGAACCTAGATGAAAGCAAAAAATAATTACTCCACATTGGTGCGGCTGGGGATGAGCGTGAGAGTCTGCGCCCCTCGAGCCAAATTATATAAGCATTGCTTACCACAGGTAATAATGCTTGATTATTTTAACTTTGATCTGAACCTTAAAGCATATGAGTAATGAATGTCTAAAGCTATAATACTTAACATAGATGATGTTTTAAGCATATGAGCATGTAATGGTTATATAAAACACAGAGTTATTAAATTTTATTAAGGTTTGCAAAATACAAGAACTATGTGAATCATGCATCTATGAGTTTTAAATGTGTTGAACACATAGCGAGTCAAGTGTGTGATAGATTTATATGAATGTTGATGTCACGTACGAGTGGTTAAGGTATACCTATACATACCAAGCTATTCTAAGAGTATAATGAGAAAGTGAAATGTAAGTTTTACAAACCTAGTTAGGAAATAATGTAACGTTATTATTATATTAAGAATGTATGAAATATGTGAATAATGGATGTGAATCCATGATTATATAATTGTGTAGGAATACATGAAGTGCAGATAACTATAAGCAGTTAAGTCGTAGTTGATAAACTACGAATCATGCAAGTCTTTAAGTTCCTATTTGTTATATGAATTCGATAACTGTTAGTTGAGCTATATTATGCCATAAGAATGTTGATGTATATATATATGAAATGCATATGAGATGTGTATGAAATGTGAAAGTTGATCTTTGATGATATGCTTGTGAAATAAATATCTATGCCTGTTATATGAGAAGTATCATGCGCAGTAAATATTAATTGATTATGAATGCATGAACTTAATATGCTATTATATGCTATGTGCTGCATGAAAACTGTTAGAATTGCTGGGCTGTCGAGCTCACCCTTGCAAATAATCACTTTTGCAGGTTAAGGATTCACGGTAAAGGTTACGTGCTACTTGATTGATAAAGTTCAATATAGTATCGAAGGAGATTGATTTATTTTTTAGCTAGATGCTCTTGAACCATGTTTAGGTTCTACTAGATGTACATGATAGTAGTTTATAATGTGTAATACATGTTAAGTTGTACTATGTGATACATAGAGAAATTCGAATCGAGATGTAAAGATTTATACAGTAATTCAGATAGACTGAATCATAACATAATTTGATTCAAGGATATGTAATTGACTCAAGTTAAGACATCAATAAAAGATTTATTTTTAAAGGAGATTGGAAAAAGTTTAAATTATTCCGCATATTTATTTAACATCTAATTTGATGTAAAACAAGAATGATAAATGACGAAGATTAGAAACTTATAAAAGTTTGGGGTCATTGTACAGATCCTGGAAATGGAAAGAATTTATTTTCTAAATTGTAATAAACAAATTTACATTCATTAAGTTATGAATAAAAGATATAAATAGTTTGACGATAGTAGTATCGTGGTAGACCGGATCCGAGGTTCGAAGGGACCTGGATTTGGGGGCGTCACAATATCAAAGTTGTAGTTATAAACCTTAGGAGCGAGAGTCCTTAGATTATAACTTAAGAGAACTTAGAAGATAGAGGAGACTCATGTAAAGTTTTCCTAGAGAGAGACTTAATGTGTTATGAAATATAATTTCATTATATACAATGAACTTATGTTTATTTAACATTCTAATGGAGTTGTTGTTTTTGTTGTCTTATGTTAGTGATTGTAGGATGACTGATATGGGAGGACCTAGCCGAGTGGTAGAGGAGGAGCCACGTGACATCCACGTGGTATTTGAGGTGCCATTGATAATGTAGCCTATATTAGTAGTGGCCCCTATCGATGATGATGATGAATAGGAGGAGATGGAGCCATTACACGAGGAGTCTGATCTGGAGAGGAGCCTATGGAGGACTCTGATGAAACTACTTTTGAGGATCGGATGTTGGGGGAGTATGAGGAGCAGATTTTGGAGTTAGGATGTAGAGTGGAGGAGTTAGAGGCTAAAGCTAGGGAAAGGGAGTCTGAGTTCCAAAAATTGAGGGACGAGGACCATCAGAGGAAATTAGCAATGCAGGAGATGGAGGTTGAGATTGCTCACCGTAAGAAGGCAGGGATCCAGATGGGGACTTTGTTTCACCGATCGGTGGCTAGGAATGTAGAGTTGGCAGGGAAGCTGGAGGAAATGGAGCAGAGAGTTTTAAGCGAGATGACGGAGAAGAAGGCTCTCCATACTTAGTTAGAGATGGAGGTGATGGATAGGATTCACTTTGAGGAGAAGTGGGAGGAAGCCAATGATAAGGCGAATGATCTAGAGGACGAGGTACGGTGCAAGAGAAGGAAGATGAATAAGATGGGCTATGCTCTACGCAAGGCCATGGAAAGGTTGATCGATGGGGTAAATCACTACCCGGCTAAGCAAGAACATACCCGGTATACCATAAGTCGAGATATGGTGGTGCACATTACTCAGAAGGAATACCAGAGCGCTGTGGAGCGAGGGATGATAGATTGAGTCGAGAGGAAGAAGCCTAGTAGTTGTAGTGTTTTATTTATGTGTTATTTAATTTGTTATTGTTAAATCTCAGTCTTTGTGTAAGATGTGAGATAGTTGTAAACCCCCAAACTTTTGAAAAATGTTAGAGGGGTAATATGTGAGTGTTATCCCCGTCTTTTGTGTTAAGAGGGGATATGATGTTGTCATTTATAGAAGTATGCTAGAAAAGACCATGTAATTGTAACCATTTGGCGTATAAATATAAATGATCTTGTTTCAGAAACGTGTTACAAACTTTTAGTTTTTTTCAATTGAGAAATGTTTAAGTAATATAATTAGATAATAAAATGAAAATTTTATAATGCAGAAAAATGCCGCCCAAACGTAGAATAACTGCACTGAAATAGTGGGTTAATGATGAGAGGGGACTAGTTGATCCAATACAGAGTCTTATAGATTTGTTAGGAGATGCTCTTAGGGGAAGAAATGAACCAGTACAGCCCGTTCCCAAGTAGTTCAAGTTACAAACTTTAATGATTTTAGGAGTGTAGGACAACCGAAATTTGTAGAAACGACCGATTCAATCGTGGCTCAGACATGGATCAAAGAGATGGAGAAGGCTTTCACCATCGCTCGTGTGGGTGAATACCAGAATACGACATTTGCAACCTACATAATGAAAGGCAAATCATACTACTGGTGGGAGGCGAATCAACAGAGAGTAGGAGAAGGGATAATCACTTGGGAGAGGTTTAAAACTCTGTTCTTCAAAAATTATTTCCCGAAGAGCATGAAAAATAAGATGGAGGTAAAGTTCTTAGAACTTAAGCAAGGAGATATGACAGTGGCACAATACGCGGCTAAGTTCAATGAACTAGCTTGGTTTGCTGAACACCAGGTGGTAGACGAAGAGAGGAAAGCTAGGCATTTCGAACAAGGACTGAAGCCTTGGTTGTTTAACAAGGTATCGGTTCTTCAGATTGATTCTTTTATAACATTACTGGAGAAGGCTACTATTACAGAAGGGGGAAATGAAGCTTTAAGTTTGTATAACAAAGAGAAGAAGGGAAAGAGCACCGGTGGAGAGAACCGAGGAGGAAGTAGCAGCGGAGGTAGCAACTTAGGAAAGAGGAAGTGGGAGAACAACAACAACAACAACAAGAATCTCAACAATCAAGTGGGAAAGTTTTGAGGAGAATTTAAGAAGAAGGTAGAAGGATGCCCAAAGTGTGGAAGGTATCACTAAGGCGAATGTTGAAAAGGGCGTAATGTATGTTATAACTGTGGCCAAGAGGGACATTATGCTCCAAACTGCCCAAAGCCGAAGAAGATCAAAGGTTGTTTTGTTTGTGCTTCGTTGGACCATCTGATCAAGGACTGCCCAAAGAAAGGAAGTAACGGAGGAAGCATCCAACAAGGAGGGAGTGACAAACTGATGATTGGCGGACCGATGCCATCCAACCGTCCAACTACCAGAATGTTTAATATGACCATTCAGGATGTGGTAGCTGCAAAGGATGTTGTGTCAGGTATCATCCCGATCAATGATATAAATGCCTATGTATTATTCTATTCGGGTGCCACCTGTTCTTTTGTATTCGAGGAATTTGCTAATCGACTTAAATTACCCCAAGAACGATTAGGAAATCCCTTGAACATAGAAGTTGCGAATAAGGAAGTAATCCATGAAGAGTATATTTACTGAAATTATCGCGTAAATATTAGAAATCATGAACTAAGTATAGACTTAATCTCGATAAGATTGGGAGAATTTGATGTAATATTAGGAATGGATTGGTTATATAACCATGCTGCAATAATTGACTGCCAAAATAAAAGTGTGAACCTTCAGACTTCGAATAAGTCTAAGGTAGTGTTTTATGGTAGCTCATCGCTTAAGCAATCATGTTATCTTACGATGATGCAGGCCAAGAGATTGATAAGAAAAGGATGTGTAGGGTACTTAGCGTATATTGTTGACACTCGAAAAAAGGGAGTAAAAATTAAGGATATGTCCGTAGTAAGAGAATTTCAGGATGTATTTTCGGACGATCTGCCTGGTCTTCCGCTAGACATAGAAATCAAATTCGTAATAGACTTAGCACCTGGAACTGCACCGATTTCAAAAACTCCATACCATATGGCACCAGTAGAAATGAAGGAATTAATGATACAATTACAAGAGTTGCTGGATAAGGGTTGTATATGACCAAGTGTGTCTACTTGGGGAGCACCTATGTTGTTTGTAAAGAAGAAAGATGGATCGATGAGGCTCTATATCGATTATCGAGAATTAAACAGAGTGACGATTAAGAATAGATATCTGTTACCAAGGATAGACAATCTTTTTGACCAACTAAAGGGAGCCAAGTGTTTCTCGAAGATAGATTTATGAACGGGTTATCACTAGTTGAAG
Source organism: Panax quinquefolius (assembly GCA_020205615.1). Lineage (NCBI taxonomy): Eukaryota > Viridiplantae > Streptophyta > Magnoliopsida > Apiales > Araliaceae > Panax > Panax quinquefolius. The sequence continues at coordinate 129,624,318 of CM035155.1, read as the reverse complement.
GTACGGGAAGAAGATATATTAAAGAAGGCATTTCGAACTCGTTATGGACATTTTGAATTTTTGGTAATATCATTCGAATTGACGAATGCTCTGACAACATTTATGGACTTGATGAACAAAGTCTTCAAGCTATTCTTAGATAAATTCATAGTAGTTTTCATCGACGATATACTGATCTACTCAAAGACGGAGGAAGAACATGTCGAACATCTGAAGATGGTTTTGGAAGCACTAAGAAAAGAAAAGTTGTATGCGAAATTTTTTAAGTGTGAATTTTGGATGGAAAAGGTTCAATTTTTAGGACACGTGGTGGATAAGGATGGAATATCAGTAGACCCTACAAAAGTAGAAGCAATGAGTAATTAGGAACAACCGAAGATGCCAACTGAAGTAAGAAGTTTCTTAGGGTTAGCTGGGTACTATCGAAGATTTATCCAGGATTTTTCTAAGACAGCAACCCCGTTGACCAACTTATCAAGGAAGATGGTGAAATTTGTGTGGACAGACAAGTGTGAGGAGAGTTTCCAAGAATTGAAAAAGAGATTGAGCGAGGCGCCTGTATTATCATTACCAGATTAAATGAGAGGATTTGTGGTGTATAGTGATGCATCGCACAGAGGACTAGGCTATGTGCTAATGTAACATGGCAAGGTCATTACGTATGCATCACGACAATTAAAGGATTATGAAAAACGATACCCTACTCATGACTTAGAGTTAGCGGCAGTAGTTTTTGCGTTAAAGATTTGGAGACACTATTTGTATGGTGAAAAATGTGAGATATATACGGACCACAAGAGTCTGAAATATATCTTCACACAGAAGGAGTTGAACATGCGTCAAAGGAGGTGGTTAGAATTGATTAAGGATTATGACTGTGATATTCTTTATCACCTAGGAAAGGAGAACGTTGTGGCCGACGCGTTGAGTAGGAAAGGAAGGGATAAATTATTTCAATTGACAACTCAGGAGGAGTTAGTAAGGGATATGGAGAAATTGGAAATAGAAGTGAAGGTACTGGAGAAGTCTGATGAGAGATTATTTACAATAGAAGCTCGTCTGACCTTGTTGGACAGAGTAAAGGAATCCCAAGAAAAGGATGAAGAATGTGAGAAAATCAAGAAGAGGATCTTGGAAAATGAGGAAGAAAAGTTCAAGATGGATAGAGATGGTATTTTAAGATTTGAAGGGAGAGTGTGGGTGCCAGAGATAACCAAGTTGAGGGAAGAAATTTTACACGAGGCACACAACACGACGTATTCCGTTCATTCAGGAGGCACGAAGATGTACCGGGATTTGAGGCAACATTTTTGGTGTCCAAATCTAAAATAAGAAATCGCGGAGTGGGTTAGTAGATGTCTTACGTGTCAACGGGTCAAAGCAGAGCACTAAAGACTGAGTGGTCTACTTCAACCGTTGGAGATACTGGAGTGGAAATTGGAGCATATTACGATGGATTTCGTGGTAGGACTTCCAGTCATGCAGAAACGTTTTGACGCCATTTGGGTTATCGTGGATCGACTAACGAAGATAACTCATTTTCTACCAATCAAGATCCGATATAGTTTGAATCAGTTAGAAAATCTGTACGTAAAGGAAATTATTTCACGACATGGAGTGCCAATATCGATTGTTTCTAACCGAGATCCGTGCTTCACATCAAAATTTTGGAAAAGCTTACAAGAGAGGATGGGAACACAATTGAGGTTAAGTACCTCTTATCATTCGCAGACAGACGAGCAAAGTGAGCAAATGATACAAATGCTAGAGGACATGCTTAGAACTTGCGTGATGGACTTTAAAAGAATTTGGGATGATCATTTACCCTTAGTGGAATTTACTTATAACAATAGCTACCATGTGAGTATAGGCATGCCACCGTAGGAAGCTCTTTACGGGATAAAGTGTAGAACACCATTGTGTTAGGATGAAGTTAGAGAGCGAAAGATATTAGGGCCATAATTAGTTCAACAAAACATAGATGTGGTGACATTGATAAGGGCTAGATTAGTAGCTGCACAAGATCGCCAAAAGAAGTATGCAGACTTGCATCGTCAGGACTGCGACTTTGAAGTCGGAAGTCACGTTTTCTTGAAAGTATCTCCTTGGAAAGGAATAATATGATTCAGCAAGAAGGGAAAATTAAGTTCGAGGTTCATAAGACCATTTGAGATACTGAAGCAAGTGGGCGAAGTGGCATACAAAGTTGCATTACCACCTCAGTTGGAACACATCCATAACGTGTTTCACATCTCCGTGTTGCGTCCATACAAGCCTGACTACAAACACGTGATTTCTTACAAGCTCATCCAAGTGGAAAAGAATCTAGCATATGAAGAAATTCCTGTTCAAATATTAGATAGGAAAGAACAAACATTAAGGAATAAAATTATCTCTTCAGTAAAAGTACTTTGGCAAAACCACGACGCCGAGGAGGCCACGTTGGAATTAGAAGATAAGATGCAAAGGGATTATCCCCATTTATTTGTGTAACCTTGTACAATTCTGAGGACGAAATTTTTATAAGGGGGAGGGGGAGGATGTAAAAATCGAGAATTTCAGGAATAAATAATTATTTCAATATAATAAGAAAATGAGTATTTATTTGAATATAAATATTGATGTGTAGTAAGACGAGTAGTTAAATTAATTCAAGTTGAATTTATAAGTGGAAAGTTGTGAGAGAATGGAGAAATGCCTTATGTGGCGTGAGAAGGGAAATTTAAGCGATTAAACCAAGGGGAAGATTAATTGTGTACGATTATTTGATTCCATATAAGGAATAAATACACTCTTAAACTAGTAATATCACCACTATAGAAGTTAGTTCATATCATGTAAAACTTGTATGGTGATAGAAATTGGAACTGGCTTGAAGCTAAACCATTTTGGCACTTTGCCAGAGGACCCGGTAGCATTTGCCCTCTCCAATGAGTACAAAATGGCTCAATTTGTATTTGATGTAGCTAATTGGGGAAAATTAGTTTCTACTGTAGAAATAAAATGGAACATTAATGTAAGGTGTGATATGAATAAAATCATATGATAAGAATACAATCTAATGATATAAAGTATCAAGTAGTACAATAAAATCATAAGTGATTTTAATACAAAAATAATTAAATATCCGTGTATTCCAGAAATTGGGAAAAGAATTACGTGTATAAACTGGGCAGTTAATATTAAATAATGTTATAATGTGGTTATGTGATTAGTAAAAATAATTATGGAGATACCCGGACAATAATACCTAACTGCATTATTTCATTACGTGTACTTAATGTACATGAATTATATGATGTAAGTACATAAATAATCCCTAAAATTTCCTAATATGGTAACAATTGTACATTAAAAATACATTTGGGAGTTAAAGTAACTAACTGAGCAAAATTGAAGCATGTTGCTGTAATATAAAAATTCATCAGTGAGAGTAAAGTACATAAATAGTAACCTAAGGCTAATTTATGTAACTTCCAAGTTTATATCAGTGGCTAAGTACAGGTGGTGATTGCTAAGCCAATGGCTATGGAGATGGCTTTGTGGTGGGTTGTTAAACCACTACTTATTAACAAGTTTCCTTCTAATACACTATGAATTCAACCTCAGTGCAATGTAATTTCCCAGTCCAAGTTTTCTTTATTAATAGTAGTCCATTTTTAGTTTTATGTTGTTTGTTCTTGGCTATTGAAACACTGATAACTTGAGAGTGAGTGAATTGTGGTTCAAAGAAGAGTCTAGCAAATTCAGAAGGAGTAAACTAAGTTTATTAAGCTCCAAGAGGTATAAAATCTCAACTTTTGTACTTAATTGGGTTTTTGCCAAGTTCTCAAAATTTATTGGAATTCATTTTTAATCAATGTGAATTAGCATGCCATAATGTGTTTAGGAAGTATGCTTACATATATGAACACTTAAATGATGGATTGGAACATGTTTAAATTGAAAAGAATCATAGTTGAGTAAGGCTCTACAAAACATAGCAAGTCACTACTGTTTCCGCGTATACGGACATGGCTAATTGCGCCTTATTTATACTAGGGTCTTGCTTAGCAATTGCTATATACCAGAAATAATTACGGTTTTTGTTATGCTATGTGTTGCTAACTTGATGTTATGACTTAGATATATACCTAAAAAGGGGAAATGACATGAGATATAAAACTTTCTTATATAGTATGAAGTAATCAACATGGGTTAGTAAGAGATTTGTAATAAAAATTTAAAGTTTAAAAACAAACCTTGTGGAAACTTATGTTTTACAAGTTTTGAACTTAGTTGTTTATATACATTATTGATTTCAGATAGGAATAAGCATGATATGGTGTTTATAGTGTCCTTGTCATGATCGAACTTGTTAGCTTTGTGTTAGATAATGTTTTAAAGGAAAAGCTTGATATGTTAAAGTAAATATGTATGAATACTACATGATATACATTCTGATCTTGGAAAGAGGTTATCATGACTTAGTTACTTATTATAAGAGTTTTAAAGTTATCTTATATGTGCTATATTACATCATTCATAATAAAGTGATTTCAAAGGCAACCTTGAACATATTTTAAAAAGTTTAGTTGCATCACATGAGTATCTAGATTCTAAAGAGCTAAAATGACATGTTATGTTTATTATGTCTCTAAACATGATTCGTATGTGATGAACATAAAGATAATTTGATCAAACATGAGTTTAAAGCATGATTCGAAGTGTTAAACAATGCTAGTTGTGAATAAACAATATGAATACTATAAGTATATGTATTAATAGATTGTGTGATCTCTCTATGTGCACATATAGCCAAGTTATAAAACAAGGTAACTACATGATCTTGTTATGCCTTAATACCAAGTAAGTTGTAAGTTAAAACTTGTAAAAATAAACTCAAGAATGGTTATATGCTTATGTAAGAACCTCTAACATGTATGTATATTAAAGTATAAGTGCATAAGTGTGTTAGAGTTGGGATGTAAAGCAGAGGAAGTGCAAAGCTCAACCACAGTGCGGCCGGGGGGACAACGTAGTTATGCAGTCCCTAAAAGCATAGGCAGGTAGCATTGCTGCCAAGCCTAGTCATGTATAGTTTCTGTTTCTGATATGATGTTCAAAGTATATCTATATGATTACTTTAGCTTGTATTATATGACCAATATGTTATAAAATGTGTTAAGAAACATGCTAGGTGATTGAGTTGAAAGTCTAATGATTAATTATAACTTTTAAAGGTTAAGTCTAAAAGAATGTTTACAAGCTATAAAGCAATGATTTGAAAAATACGTTGTTTGACTTTGTGGTGTTATACAATCTGATTTGTGCTATGAAGATGTAGGATATGTGATGTGGTAGGTATGAAGTTACAACTAGGTTGAATGTTTAAGTGTATGTTCAAACTTATATATATGAGTTTATGTAACTAATGAATATCCTATACGTGTAATATATTATGTTAGGACTCGAAAGAGGGTATTAAGCTTTACTTTGGTAAACTACGCTTGAGGCAAGTACTCGAACCTTAATCTTTATTGAGCATTATTGAACTTGTGCAATTATTGATTGTACAAATAGAACTTTGAAGAAACAATATTTCGCAATGAAATTTCAAACTTTGATTCGAACGATAACTGTTATATATATATATATATATATATATATATATATATTTTCAAAGAGCTGTCTAAGCCATTAATTTGGCTAGACTATTGATAATTGATCAAAAGCTATCCAAACCAATTTAACTCAGTGCATGACATATGGTACTTTAGGCTGATCACCTCTTGTACTCATTTTATATAATTATCAGTCTATTACTATTAATTCTAGGAGAAGTTCATAGTCCTTAGTGACTGCACAATATCTATTGCTTTGAAAACTTGAATTGATTTAATCATTGAATATTATTGTCCACAATGATCATTGTTGTTAATCTGATACTTCTTATTATCTTGAACTATCCTATACCCTTTAGAAGTTTAAAACATGTTGATTACCCTCTTTGATATATTACTTGTTGGGTAAAATTGTTGATCATCCTTGCTTTTCTAAAACTTTAAGTGAAGGCAGAATGCGATGAACCCTCTAGAAAGGACAAGGGTAAAGAGAAAGCTTTGGAGTAGTTACTTTTATGTTGTTAGGATGGTATTATTATGTGATGGTAGAAGAACTTATTAAGCTATGTTTAATTTAAGATGTATTGTATTATGTATTAGTTATGTCCAAACGTTGTTTAATTATGATTAAGTTATGTAAGAGATGTTTAAGTTACGAACCCTTGGGACAAGAATAATTATGTTATATTAATGTAATTTATTTTATTATTCCTTTATGTGAGATGTTGAATTATTATTAGAGTTAGTACCTGACAACCAAATTTGGGACAAGTGTGGTCTGAATTTGGGGGTGTCACAGGTTGGTATCAAAGCTGTAGTTATAAACCTTAGGAGCGAGAGTCCTTAGATTATAACTTAGGAGAACTTAGAAGATAGAGGAGACTCGTGTAGAGTTTTCCTAGAGAGAGACTTAGTGTGTTATGAAATATAATTTCATTATATATAATGAACTTATGTTTATTTAACATTCTGATGGTGTTGTTGCTTTTGTTGTCTTATGTTGGTGATTGTAGGATGACTGATATGGGAGGACCTAGCCGAGCGGTAGAGGAGGAGCCGCGTGACATCCATGTGGTATTTGAGGCGCCATTGATAAAGGAGCCTATATCAGCAGTAGCCCATATCGATGACGATGACGAGGAGGAGGAGATGGAGCCATTACTCGAGGAGTCTGATCCGGAGGAAGAGCCTATGGAGGACTCCGACGAGGCTACTTTTGAGGATCAGATGTTGGGGGAGTATGAGGAGCAGATTATGGAGTTAGGATGTAAAGTGGAGGAGTTAGAGGCTGAACCTAGGGAAAGGGAGTCTGTGTTCCAGAAATTGAGGGTTGAGGACCATCAGAGGTAATTAGTGATGCAAAAGATGGAGGTTGAGATTACTCACCATAAGGAGGCCGGGATCCAGATGGGGACTTTGTTTCACCGATCGGTGGCTAGGAACATAGAGTTGACAAGGAAGCTGGAGGAAATGGAGTAGAGAGTTTTGAGCGAGAGGACGGAGAAGGAGGCTCTCCGTACTCAGTTAGAGATGGAGGTAGATGGAGGAGATGTCTAACACCCCCAAAATAGGTATACATCACCCATCTTGAGTTGCCAAATACATGGTACAGAATACGAATACAAACTTAATTATACAACCGTCTTGTAATATACGACAAAACATAGCTGAGAGTTTAAACAAGAATATTGCCTTCTAGAAAATGTCCACTCTCAAATAGAGTCCTCATTACATTTATTGTCACACTATTTTATAGAATAGTGAGGACTACTAATACACCATCTTCGACCATCACTCCGTTCACAGACTAGTCCCGGCTATGTTCTCATTTCCTGAAGAGAACAATGAAAGCAAAAGGGTGAGCTCAATTAGCCCAGTAAGAAATATTATGACTAAGATAATGCAAAATAAAGTATCATTAGTCTTCAACAATGTTAAACTGATAAATACAATAGACATAAAGTTTAACTGTAGTGGAATAAGCAATCCATTATAAGAGTCAAGTAGAGCATGATATCTACTATCTTCTATGATTTAAAATGTTTTCATAAGTTTTTATCGTTGAGACTCAGCTTAATAAATAAACCACATCATCGAGTCATCCCTGCACTACGGGCCAAGGATATTCATTAAATCATCAATGGTCATGACTATACCGAATAATCCTCGGTCATAATCATACCAAAAGCGGCCCATCAATGCACTCATGTGCCACCGAGGACTTTTACCACATCATTTATAACATTACAGGTCATGATTATACCGAATGATTCCTGGTCATAATCATACAAAGTCCATCTATGCACGTAAGCCAAAGATGACTTTCATCACAATATAAGCATGAGGATGATGACAATAACATAATAATTCAATAAAACAAGTTCAAGAATAAATTTTAAAGATTTATAAGTTAATTTATCCTGAAATCAATTACGTCCAAATTGTCAACATGATACTGCTTTGTGGAGTAAAATTCAAGAATGCTCAGAAGAATATTTTCATGAAAAGATACTGGATGAAGCGCAAATATCCAGGATATTTTACTAATTTCATGGAGTATAGAAGCCAAAACTTTAACCAACTGAGTATAATAGAATATATGAAACTGCAAATGGATTTTCGTCCGCCATGCGGTAATCCACGTAGACAGATCATTTTCACAATTTAATAAGAAATGAATATGAAGGATCATTCACCATGCATGCGGTAATCCACATAGACAGGTTATTCCAATAGAATAATAAAGAATGGAATAACAGAAGAATTCACTAGACATGCGATAGACCGCACAGACAGGTTATTCCCAACGGAATAATAAAGAATAGAACTAGGTCATGCGTAATCAACACACACAGGATGTTCCAACAGAATAATAAAGAATGGAAGCAGGTCATGCGTAATCCACACAGACATGATGTTCTAACAGAAAAATAAAGAATAGAATAACAACAGAATTCACCAGGCATGCGATAGACCGCATAGACAGGTTATTCCAATAGAATAATAAAGAATGGAATAACAGAAGAATTTCACCATGTATGCGGTACTTCGCATAGAAAAGTTATTCCAACATAATAATAAAGAATGGAATAACAACTCTTACGAGTATTGAAAGAAAATAAATCTCTTCATGAATACGAAAGAATAATACCCCTTACCTTAGAAGAAGACTGGATACTGGAATAGTGAGGTAGCAGACTTCTCTTCTTCTTTCTCTCTATAATTTCTCTCTATAATAATTTCTCTATAGCCTTAGTGAATTGGTGAAAAATAATGAAGGAATGAGCTTCTATTTATAGGAAAATATAGTTTCAATAATTGTACATTTTGGGGCTCGAAATATTACACTATAATACCTTCCTCTTTTTCTTCATTTTTAATTTAGTCCTTCAAGTATTATCAAACTTGCACCACCTCCCCTAATAATAAATCATGTGAATCAATAGTAAATCATGTGACTCAATAGTTCTAAACATGTGAAAAAATTAATTATAGTATAGTACCTTCATCTATACCTCTATTTTTAATTTAGTCATGCAAGTATTATCAATCTTGCACCAACTCCCCTAGTAGTAAATCATGTGAATCAATAGTAAATCACGTGAATCAATAGTTCTAGACATGTGAAAATACGAATTACAGTATAGTACCTCCATCTATACCTCAATTTTTAACTTAGTCATGCAAGTATTATCAATCTTGCACCACCTCCCCTAATAGTACAAGAATGTGAATCAATAGTACACACATGTGAACAAATAGTTATAATCATGTGAATCAATAACAATTAATTGCTCATTTATTCGATTAATTACCCGATTGGTCAATATAACTTCCAGACATCAATTATCATCGAAATAAATGTCGATTTCCACTAACACTAATAATCCCAACACAACGGAACTATCAATTTCATCTTTAATCAACACGAACTTATTCATCATTAACATTATAACTCACAATATTTAACAACCAGGTCGTTCCCGGGAAAGAGGGGGTTTTCCGATAAGGATTTCTCCTTTTTGGCGCGCAATTAGGTGACCAAACCTCTCCTTGACAGAACTTCTAGACATTGTCAATATTGCAAATAATAATATGAATAACTTTGCCATCTCAATTATTGATTTAATAATATAACATATTATGCAGATGATACTGTGACAATAATTGAATCAATAGTATGAGAGATATGCTGCAGCATTTACTGTATCAATAATTGAGTATAACTGAGTGACTCTTACGTAAGCATCAATAATCAATACTGTGTACTACTATGCAACCACGCGTATTATTGTGCTTTTACTACCGGGCAGTTCAACAGTTTTAACGGTAACACTCGTCGTTATTTTTAATAAAATATAATTCTGTCATTTTCTAACTACGACAATACTTTCGTTGTGGGGTCCACCAATGATTGTGCCGTCGTACGAATATTCCTCGATAAAAAGAATATTCTCCAACCAAACGAATATTTTATAACAACTTGCTTACTTTGCAAGTCTTACAATCTCCCCTCCTTATGAAATTTCGCCCTCAAAATTTACGTACGTACCTGGTATGCCGAAGAGGTGAGGATACCTTGCTTAGATTCTAACTCTTGAGGTATAACCTTTGAGTGTAGAATGTGATCCTTGTTATCCAAGATTTTAACACGTATCTCCTCATACGTTTAATCTTATGCTATCTCATCTAGTTCTAATTCAATAATGTGGTTTGGGTCATCCACATATTTACGTAACATCGATACGTGAAAAATGTTATGAACACGCGATAAACTTGGCGGTAAACAAGTCTATAGGGCATAGTTCTTACTTTATCGAGGATTTCAAATAGATCAATAAAATCAAGGGTTGAGATTTCCTCTCTTCATCGAGTCTTGCTTCTAGAATAACTCCCTCTTGAACCTTCTTCTTCACATTCATCAACTCCGGGTGTGTAGCTTTAGCGGCCTTTAACTTTATCGATTAAAGTCAATTTTACTCGTATAGTTGATATCACCACGTGGGTCCCTAGATTCTTTAACTCTATTTTCATCATTTGTAAGTTATACGAAATGGGTTTTTATGTTAACAACGTCACACTCGTAACCGCATACGATCTTCTACTCAACGCGTCAGCTACCACATTCGCTCTTCCATGATGATATTGAATGGTATAGTCGTAATCTTCATTAGTTCGAGCCAACGTCCTTGGCACATTATACGATCATTTTAGGTGAAGAAATATTTGAGAGTTTTAGAAATGGGTTTTGTACTGGAGTCAATATAAAATTCAATTTCACGCTCTGGGGGTAGGCCAGGAAGTTCTTCAGGGAATACGTTAGGAAATTTATTAACAATAGAAATATCATTCAAATCTGACGTATTTTTATTTAAATCCGTGATATGGGCTAAGAAAGCTTGACATACATTTTTTAATAAACGAATAGCTTTATGACTTGATATGACAGTGATTGATTTTAGTGGTTTGGTTTCTTGATTTCACATAATAGGTTGGTTAGGAATATGAAAGCTAACAACCTTATGAAAACAATCAATTTTAGCATGATGAGTAGTTAACCAATCAATCCCTAAAATCACATAAAATGCAAGTATTTTTAAGGAAATAAGATCGACAGGTAACGCGTGGTTATCGATTTGAATCAAACAAGACTTATAAACCTTTGATGTAATGAAGGTTTCTCCCAACAGAGTTTCAATAGATAAGTCAAAGTCTAATTTCTCCGGAGTCAAATTTAAACGTTGAGCGCAAGTAGGAGAAATAAAGGAATGGGTAGAACCTGTATCAAATAAAGTATAATGCTAGAGTTTATGATTAGCTTACTCGTGATCACCTCGTTCGGATTCCTCGCTTTTTGGGAGGTTACAATAAACGCTCTCCCTTGAACTACCGGTTTTGTCTTGTCTGGGACACCCTTTGATACCTCCATCCCAGCTGGACTTAACTTTGGTGCACGACAAAATCGGGCTAGGTGACCTTCTTTTCCACAATTATAACATGCTTTGGACTGCATCATGCAGTTTGGACTTATGTGTCCTTCCCCTCCATATTTGTAACATATGACCGGTGGTCGTTCTCCTTCCTTTACAACAGGTGCTGGTGCTGACGTCTTTCCATCATTATTGAATCTCCTCTTCTTGAAATGTCCACTCTTATTGTCATGACCATGATTACCACCGAAGTTATTACCATTTCTGGCATGTTGATTCCCTCCACATTTATTGTCACCGCTTCGATGACTGCTACCACTGGTATTATCGACTTTCCGGCTGCTTTCTCTTGGTTGGGTTGACTCATTATCACGCTCCAATAACTAAGCCCTATTCACAACATCTGAATACAAACATAGTTTATGAGAGATAAGGTATTGATGTATCTCAGGTTTCAAACCTCTTAGAAATATCCGCGTCATTCTCTCCTCATTATCAACCAAGTGGGACGCAAACCGAGATAACTCGGCAAACTTAGCTTCGTACTGTGCCACGGTCATATTGTTTTACTCAAGCTTGATGAACTCTACCTCCTTCATGCGAAGAATACTTTCAGGAAAGTACTTGTTGTTGAACAGTTCTTGGAACTTCTCCCAAGACATCTTTAGTGCGGCAGGTTGAGTACGCTTTATAGATTCCCACCAGTAATCTGCCTCCGCTCGCAACATGAAGGTGGCAAAAGGAACCTTTTGCTCCTCGGAGCATCCCAAGACATCAAATATCTTGTTGATCTGCTTTATCCACGTCTCTGCCTTAAGTGGTTTTGGCTCTCCAAAAAACTCCGGTGGTCCCAGCTCCTTGAACTGCTTAGCGGTGACCGTCCGAGAGTTATCGGTGTTTCCACCTACATTTTGGACAGGAGCCGCCTTCACCTGATGATGCATGAATTGCATAAAACCTCTGAACATCCCATCGTTCATCATTTGATCGTTGTTGTTTACCTGAGGATTATTGTCTTCCTGTTGCACATTATCCTGGGTATTAATCTGTGGTGACTCAACGGTCTCATGTGGTTCATTGCTTATCTCAACATTTTCGGATGCCATTTTCAAATACTGCCACAAAACAAGGGTTAATTATCATATCACATATTATCCCTATACTCTAATCGACCAATTAAATACCAAATAAACTTAGGTAGGTCATACTAACGAAGGAATTTCCCGTCTCTCCCCTCCTAGTTCTTGTCTCACATCTCAGCTAGGGATCATATCCCTAAGCTTTGATACCAACTGTGACGCCCCCAAAATAGGTATACATCACCCATCTTGAGTCACCAAATATATGGTACAGAGTAAAAAACAAACTTAATTATACAACCGTCGTGTAATATACGACAAAACATAGCTGAGAGTTTAAACAGGCATATTGCCTTCTAGACAATATCCACTCTCAAATAGAGTCCTCATTACATTTATTGTCACACTATTTTATAGAATAGTGAGGACTACTAATACACCATCTCGGACCATCACTCCGTTCCCCGACTAGTCCCGGCTATGTTCTCATTTCCTGAAGAGAACAATGAAAGCAAAAGGGTGAGCTCAACTAGCCCAGTAAGAAATATTATGACTAAGATAATGCAGAATAAAGTATCATTAGTCTTCAACAATGTTAAACTGATAAAATACAATAGACATAAAGATTAACTACAATGGAATAAGCAATCCATTATAAGAGTCAAGTAGAGCATGATATCTACTATCTTCTATGATTTAAAATGTTTTCATCAATTTTTATCACTGAGACTCAACTTAATAAATAAACCACATCATTGAGTCATCCCTGCACTACGGGCCAAGGATATTCACTAAATCATCAATGGTCATGACTATACCGAATAATCCCTGGTCATAATCATACCAAAAACTGTCCATCAATGCAATACAGACCACTGAGGACTTTTACCACATCATTTATAACATTACAGGTCATGATCATACTGAATGATCCCTGGCCATAATCATACAAAGTCCATCTATGCACGTAAGCCAAAGATGACTTTCATCACAATATAAGCATGAGGATGATGACAATGACATAATAATTCAATAAAATAAGTTCAAGAATAAATTTTAAAGATTTATAAGTTAATTTATCCTTAAATCAATTACGTCCAAATTGTCAACATGATACTGCTTTGTGGAGTAAAATTCAAGAATGCTCAGAAGAATATTTTCATGAAAAGATACTGGATGAAGCGCAAATATCATGGATATTCCACTAATTTCATGGAGTATAGAAGCCAAAACTTTAACCAACTGAGTATAATAGAATATATAAAACTACAAATGGATTTTCATCCGCCATGCGGTAATCCACGTAGACAGATCATTTCCACAATTTAATAAGGAATGAATACGAAGGATCATTCACCATGCATGCGGTAATCAACATAGATAGGTTATTCCAATAGAATAATAAAGAATGGAATAACAGAAGAATTCACCAGGCATGCGATAGACCGCACAGACAGGTTATTCCCAACGGAATAATAAAGAATGGAACCAGGTCATGTGTAATCAGCACACACAGGATGTTCCAACAGAATAATAAAGAATGGAACCAGGTCATGCGTAATCCACACAGACAGGATGTTCTAACAGAATAATAAAGAATGGAATAACAATAGAATTCACCAAGCATACGATAGACCGCATAGACAGGTTATTCCAACAGAATAATAAAGAATGGAATAACAGAAGAATTTCACCATGTATGCGGTACTTCGCATAGACAGGTTATTCCAACATAATAATAAAGAATAGAATAACAACTCTTACAAGTATTGAAAGAAAATAACTCTTCATGAATACGAAAGAATAATACCCCTTACCTTATAAGAAGACTGGATACTGGAATAGTGAGGTAGCAGACTTCTCTTCTTCTTTCTCTCTATAATTTCTCTCTATAATAATTGCTCTATAGCTTTAGTGAATTAGTGAAAAATAATGAAGGAATGAGCTTCAATTTATAGGAAATTATATTTTCAATAATTGTACATTTTGGGGCTCGAAATATTATAGTATAATACCTTCCCTTTTTTCTTTATTTTTAATTTAGTCCTGTAAGTATTATCAAACTTGCACCACCTCCCCTAATAGTAAATCATGTGAATCAATAGTAAATCATGTGACTCAATAGTTCTAAACATGTGAAAAAATTAATTATAGTATAGTACCTTCATCTATACCTGTATTTTTAATTTAGTCATGCAAGTATTATCAATCTTGCACCAACTCCCCTAATAGTAAATAATGTGAATCAATAGTAAATCATGTGAATCAATAGTTCTAGACATGTGAAAATACGAATTACAGTATAGTACCTCCATCTATACCTCAATTTTTAACTTAGTCATGCAAGTATTATCAATCTTGCACTACCTCCCCTAATAGTAAAAGAATGTGAATCAATAGTACACACATGTGAACAAATAGTTATAATCATGTGAATCAATAACAATTAATTGCTCATTTATCCGATTAATTACCCGATTGGTCAATATAACTTCCAGACATCAATTATCATCAAAATAAATGTCGATTTCTATTAACACTAATAATCCCAACACAATGGAACTATCAATTTCATCTTTAATCAACACGAACTTATTCATCATTAATATTATAACTCACAATATTTAACATCCAAGTCGTTCCAGAGAAAGAGGGGGCTTTTTGATAAGGATTTCTCCTTATTGGCGCGCAATTAGGTGACCAAACCTCTCCTTGATAGAACTTCTAGATATTGTCAATATTGCAAATAATAATATGAATAACTTTGCCGTCTCAATTATTGATTTAATAATATAACATATTATGCAAATGATATTGTGACAATAATTGAATCAATAGTATGAGAGATATGATGCAGCATTTACTGTATCAATAATTGAGTATAACTTAGTGACTTCTTACATAAGCATCAATACTCAATACTGTGTGCTACTATGCTACAACGCGTATTACTGTACTTTTACTACCGGGTAGTTCAACAGTTTTAACGGTAACACTCGCCGTTATTTTTTATAAAAGATATTTTTTTCGTTTTCTAACTATGACAATACTTTCGTTGTGGGGTCCACAAATGATTGTGCCATCGTACAAATATTCCCCGACAAAAAGAATATTCTCCGACCAAACGAAAATTTTATGACTACTTGCTTACTTTGCAAAAAAAATTCACATATCACCCTTAACTTTAACCTTTTATCAATTTAACCATTTACGAAATAAAATAATAATTGTAATAAAATTGAATACTTTCATTTCATAAAATTCGGGGTCTTACAAGATGGAATTAGAGATTGTCGAAAAATTCCAGCACCTGGTTGATCACATTTTTAACAACAATGTGATATATTTCACTGATGACGACATACCTCTCGAAGGGACTGGTCATTGCAAACTGTTGCACATAGCGGTTCTGTCCTCCGAATACATGGTGGGAGGAGTTTTGATAGATGGAGGATCATCTTTGAACATCTGCCCTTATGCCACCTTGGAGAAGATGAATATCAATCTCAATAGGATCAAAAGCAGCTATACGGTTATCAAAGCTTTTGATGGATCCCGACGAAATGTTGTCTGAGAGATTAAACTGCCTGTAGAAATTGGTCCACATCCCTTTAGCGTATCCTTTCACGTGCTCAAAATAGCTACAGGATAAAACCCTCTCTTGGGGAGACCGTGGATTCATATGGCTGGAGCCGTCCCTTCCACCCTTCACCAGCAACTCTAATATATCATTAATAATAGCCTAGTCACTGTCAATGCTTAGCCAGAATGTCCTGAATAAGGTGACATACCACTCATTAGCTTCAATTCAGAAGTTGAGCCAGTCAGTTTCCATGCCCTAGAGGTGAGCAACACTCACTATCACCATATGGGCGCCGCCTCTTATACCCAAGATTTCTGCCGAGGTAATGTTGGCAACTCAAGAGATGATATTATTGGGTTATCAACCTGGACAAGGGTTGGAAAAAGATCATCAAGGCATTAAGTGCCTAATTCAAATTCCCAGTCAAACAGGAACAACCAGGCTAGGCTATTCTGCTAGTTCCAGTCACAGGAATCCTCACAAGCATAACCAGATTCCTTCATCTTTAGCCACATGACGATTATCTCAACCTATAGATCCTAAGCCTTTATGGTCTCCGGTAAAGGTTCCTGCCCATATAATGGCTATTTTGTTTCCTAAATCGATACCGGTTAAAGAAAAGGAGGTCCAGATTCCAGATCCCAAAGTGGAAGAAAAGGAACAGAGACACAAACAAGACATTGCTAGGCAGTTGTCAAACATACGCATCATTGTCCATACTGAGGGCATAAATAGAGACATCCCAAACGATGATTGTCCAGATATCATGGTCATCATTCGGGAGAAGGAGAATGATGACAACCCCTTTATCACTGCTGTCGAATCGGACTTCACCCTTGGCAATTGGAGTAACATAGCATGCATTTGCCAACAAGGGTAAAAAGGGCAGAAACTCCCTCTGCCTTGTAGATAACAATAACTGCTTACTTTTTTTGTACAGTATTAGTAGTTGTTTTGTCATTACATGCTAACACTTTGTATGATTGAACAGTTTCATATATTAAGAGAAATCATTTTTCTTTCAGGACTCTAAATATAGGTGTGCCTAAACTTGCTGATGAGGTGCCTATTCTCCACAAGGACTGTAACTTTGATGTAAAGTTGGACTCATACTTGATGGAAATATAAGAGAATTATGAGATACTTCGGGAGATCAAAGAATGGGTCGAAGAAAAACCTAAGCAAAATCTTGATCAAACCTCCTCTTTCAACCTCAGAACCTTAGAAAACCCCAAACTAATCCAGATTAGTACGGACCTTACTCCAAACCAAAGGAATGACATGGTTACTCTATTAACCCAATTCTAGGATGTGTTTACATGGTCTCATGAAGACATGGTGGGTTTGTCCACTGACATTGTCATTCATCGCCTCCCCATCAAAGAGGGATTCAAGCCAGTCAGGCAGAAGCTTAGGCTATTAAAACCTGAGTGGAGTTTAAAGGTTAAAGAAGAAATTGTGATATAATTTCAAGCTGGCTTCATCATGGTGTCAACAAACCCTGAATGACTATCCAACACAATCCCCATGCCTAAACTAGGAGGAAAGGTGCGAGTTTGCACGGATTACAGGGATCTGAATAGAACTTGCCTTAAAGAAAGCTTTCCCGTGCCATTTATCCACATCCTCAATGACAATACTGCTCAATATGACATGTACTCTTTTGGTGATTATTTTGCAGGGTGCCATCAAATCATGGTTGCTGAAGAAGATCGTGAGAACACTGCATTCATCACGCCTTGGGGAACCTTTTGTTATAAATAGTTCTCATTCAGCCTCATTAATGCCGGAGCAACTTATCAACGGGCCATGATGGCTCTTTTTCATGACGTAATGCACAAAAAGATAGAGATCTATGTAGATGACATCATTGTCAAGTCCCGATGGGAAGAAGACCACCTAGACCATCTCAAAAAGCTCTTCAACAGGTTGCATAAGTACAACTTGAAGTTTAATCCAGCCAAGTGCACCTCTGGCGTTAAATCAAGAAAGTTGCTAGGGTTCCTAGTCAGCCACAAAGGGATTGAGCTGGATCGCACAAAAAATCCAGGTCATCACGGAAATGCCCATTCCTCAAATAGAGAAGGAAATACATGTATTTTTGGGAAGGATCAACCTCATCAGCCGATTCATCTCCCAACTCACAATAACCTGTGAGCCTATCTTCAAGTTGTTAAGGAAGAACTGTAAAGACCCCAAATCCAGGTACTTGAAACCCAAACTTGGTGCTTCACGATACCATTTCTATGAGCGGAATAATACTAATAATAATAACAATAATATAAATAACAAACTTAATTTACATAATTATCAGAGTCTAGCTTCCCAGGTACGAGACCTTTAAACATTCATTACATAACCTGATAGATAATATATATCATTGTCTTAATAATATCAAACTATTACATAAACTACCACAAATCTTATTTGGTTAGCTTTCTTTTTCCTTTGTTTCTGCATGAGCCTTCTAGTTCTTCACACTTAGCTGAAAATATTTAAATTAAGCAAGGTTGAGCATTTGAGTGCCCAGCAAGTAATAACAATTATATATATATATATATAAGCTAAAAGAATTTAAATGTTTTCTTTATACTTCCCTTCTACAACAAATCAATAGTTGTGAAGTAATCTGGACAGATAATAACAACATAACAACCCTCTTTCAAATTTTTAAAACTACGTACTGACTATAAATAGGGTTAAGGTGACATACTATGAACATTGTTTTCATTTTCGAAAAGGTTAAACAGAACTTCATCTGTAAACCGTCATAACTTACGGCCACAGGGGTGATCAGCCCGTTGTACCCTATATTGATTAATACTACATGCAAGAACGATGTTATCGTTCAATCTGTTCACCTTGGGTTCATAAAAAGTTTTCCCGTGTAAGGGATGTTCATACTTGTCGGGGTTCCAAACCAAAGCAATTCGGTTGGATAATAGTAAGGTTTTATCTTGTTCAACAAAAATCTATAATTCAACATATATATATATATATGTGATTAACAAAGGTGTATCAATATGTGATTAAATACAATGATTATCCAAGTGGGGACACTTGTATAACCATTTATAGAAATTAACGAACAGAATTTATATCTGAATAACCATATACTAACATGTTGATAATCAATGACTGTATATAATATAGGGTTAATAACCTATACAGTAATAATATAATTCTGAAACATTCTTACTTATGTCCATTGCATAAAGAAAATGCAAAGGTAGAATACTTGCCTGGTCTGCTGCTTACAAAATACAACTTAGTTTTATCTTTTATATCATGACCTATCATTAATCAGATCATTCGTTCGATTAGAACAATATACTATAACACATAGTACTGCATTTCGCAGTAAGCACATAACCTAATCACATTGTCATATATATTCAACAACCATTGAATCACAAATAAACACTTATCAAGTCAACCTATCTAAGTCCAGATCAATTTCTAAAACATGTCGGTGTACCGACAACTTTATCGGGTAATTATCGAGTCTAAGACTCTACACTGAAGTTTAATATAATTTAAACATCGGTCAAATTATTTTTAAATGACTTATAATAATTTTTAAATAATTATTATAATTTATCATGAATTTTCAAACACTGGAATAATTATTAAATAATTTAAATATCCAATAATTCTATTATCATTAATATTTAATTAATATTAAACTATTAATGAAACCATTTCCAAAATATTAAAGTTATTTATAATAACTTAGAATATTTTTAAAGTATTAATATTACCCTTAAATGATTTTTAAAACATTTAAAATTATTTTAAAATAATTACCATTAATATTAAAATATTAATGTATTATTTATCCAAATATTAATTATAACTTAAAATATTTTTAATTCAGTTATATCCTTTTTAAATGATTTTTAAATCAATAAAACCATTTTTAAACTATTTATTTAATATAATTATTAAATAAATTTAATATCATTAATGTTAAATTAATATCAGCTTCAACTTTAGTGTCCGAATCACTATCTGTCAGTTCCACTATTTCCGGATCTGGTACTACGTTTTCCACGATAACCACCTCATCCGAGTTGGTTTCGTTATGAGCCTCTATTTTAGCTATTGGCTTTGATATTAGCTCGGGTGTATGGGTTTGATCCTTCTTTAAGTTATAAGCATATAACAAACCTTTTCCACCAGACATCTATACACATAAATTATCCTGATTAACAAAGAATATATACACACAGCAAATAATAGTTTTATATAAGTTATCTTTTATTTTGTTTGACGATGAATTTATTTAATTCATCTCTTTTTAAACTCTATATGAGTTATTTGTATTTTCAATGTTTCCCTCTGTTCTAAGGTTATAGCCTAAGGTTTATCCCACCTAAGGTTTCTAACCCTAAGG
This sequence comes from Panax quinquefolius, assembly GCA_020205615.1. NCBI lineage: Eukaryota > Viridiplantae > Streptophyta > Magnoliopsida > Apiales > Araliaceae > Panax > Panax quinquefolius. The sequence continues at coordinate 129,603,727 of CM035155.1, read as the reverse complement.
CTCTGATACCAACCTGTAAAGCCCCCAAATCCAGGTACTTGAAACCCAAACTCCGTGCTTCACGATACCATTTCTATGAGCGGAATAATATTAATAATAATAACAATACTATAAATAACAAACTTAATTTACATAATTATCAGAGTCTAGCTTCCCAGGTATGAGACCTTTAAACATTCATTACATAACCTGATAGATAATATATATCAGTGTTTTAATAATATCAAACTATTACATAAACTACCACAAATCTTATTTGGTTAGCTTTCCTTTTCCTTTGTTTCTACATGAGCCTTCTAGTTCTTCACACTTAGCTAAAAATATTTAAATTAAGCAAGGTTGAGCATTTGAGTGCCCAATAAGTAATATCAATTATATATATATATATATATATATATAAGCTGAAAGAATTTAAATGTTTTCTTTATACTACCCTTCTACAACAAATCAATAGTTGTGAAGTAATCTGAACCGATAATAACAACATAACAACCCTCTTTCAAATTTTTGAAACTACGTACTGACTATAAATAGGGTTTAGGTGACATACTATGAACATTGTTTTCATTTTCTAAAAGGTTAAACAGAACTTCATCTGTAAATCGTCATAACTTACGGGCACGGGGGTGATCATCCCGTTGTACCCTGTATTGATCAATACTACATGCAAGAATGATGTTATCGTTCACTCTGTCCACCTTGGGTGCATAAAAAGTTTTCCCGTGTAAGGGATGTTCATACTTGTCGGGGTTCCAAACCAAAGCAATTCGGTTGGATAATAGTAAGGTTTTATCTTGTTTAACAATAATCTATAATTCAACATATATATATATATATATATATACGGGTAATTAACAAAGGTGTATCAACATATGATTAAATACAATGATTATCCATGTGGGGACACTTGTATAACCATATATAAAAATTAACGAACATAATAAATATCTGAATTACCATATACTAACATGTAGATAATCAATGAGTGTATATAATATAGGGTTAATAACCTGTACAATAATAATATAATTTTGAAACATTCTTACTTATGTCCATTGCATAAAGAAAATGCAAAGGTAGGATACTTGCCTGGTCTGCTGCTTACAAAATGCAACTTAGTTTTATCTTTTATATCACGACCTATCATTAATCAGATCATTCATTCGATTAGAACAATATACTATAACACATATATAGTACTGCATTTCGCAGTCAACACATAACCTAATCACATTGTCACATATATTCAACAACCATTGAATCACAAATAAACACTTATCAAGTCAACCTATCTAAGTCCAGATCAATTTCTAAAACACGCTTGGAAAATCGAAGCGACTTTATTTGTAATTATTGAGTCTAAGACTCTACACTGAAGCTCAATATAATTTAAACATCAGTCAAATTATTTTTAAATGACTTATAATAATTTTTAAACAGTTATTATAATTTATCATGAATTTTCAAACTCTGGAATCATTATTAAATGATTTAAATATCCAACAATTCTATTATCATTAATATTTAATTAATATTAAACTATTAATGAAACCATTATCAAAATATTAAAGTTATTTATAATAACTTTGAATATTTTTAAAGTATTAATATTACCCTTAATTGATTTTTAAAATATTTAAAATTATTTTAAATAATTACCATTAATATTAAAATATTAATGTATTATTTATCCAAATATTAATTATAACTTAAAATATTTTTAATTCAGTTATATCCTTTTAAATGATTTTTAAATCAATAAAACCATTTTTAAACTATTTATTTAATATAATTATTAAATAAATTTAATATCATTAATGTTAAATTAATATCATTAATATTAAATTATTAATGAAATTATCCATTAAATATTAAAAGTTATATTTTATAACTTAAAATATCTTTAAACACTTTATTTTCATTTAAAATGATTTTTATAATATTAAAATCATTTTTATTTAATATAATTATTAAATAACCTTAATATCATTGATAATAATTAATTAATGAAATTTATCTTTAAATATTGAAAGTTATATTTTATAACTTAAAATATTTTTAAATACCTTATTATTATTTAAAATGATTTTTAATATAATAAAATCATTTTTAATTTATTTATTTAATTCATTTATTAAATAACTTAATTATCATTAATATTAATTTATTAATGAATTTCATCCCAAAATATTAAAAGTCATTAAAAATAACTTAAAATATTTTTTATATCATTATATAATTTTAAATTAATTTTCAAGTATTAAAATAATTTTTAAATAATTTATTTAATATAATAATTAAATAAATTAAATATCTTTAATATTTCAAGAAATATTAAATATTTATGAAATATATTAAAATAATTAAAAACTAATTTTTAGACTTTAAAATAATTTTTAATAATTTAATTTCTATTTTTAATAATTAAAAACTAATTTTCTATAATTATTTAATAAAAATATAATTTTTATAAATAATCTGTCTCTAAAGACCACCTATAGCGACAGAACCGTTGCTATAGGTGTTCTTCAGGTTCATCACACAAACCCAGAATATCAAGACAGTTACTGAGCTAGCTAGTTTGACCATGATTAATTCCTAACACAAAGTGTTTCTGGACATATTGTTGATCAGATCGTGTAGTGTTAATGCAAGACTACAAGATCCAACAACAAACAAGTTCATATAACATATACCCAAAGAGATCTGAGCCTCCAAAAGTGTTGTCAGGACTGTTCTTCATTTCTGGGTTACCCAGAAATGAAGAACAAATCATGAGTGATACTTTGAGCCTCCACTACATGTTATCCTTGTAATGTTTTCAGGTTGTAGGCAACATAAAATCATCAAAACAACAATACAACATGAAGATTCAAGCTAGTCAACCCATGTCAGAAATAAGTGTTGGGTAAAATCTAGTTACGCACAACACGCAAGTATACGTGGTCAACAAGTAATAAAGTGATAAGTTGAGTATCGTTCCCACAGAGAATTATTTAATAAAAATCACCAAGTACTAACCCGTAACCAACTCAATCTTATTTAAACGAATGAATTTCAAATTATATAAATTAAACTACTATTAAATTCCACTAGTTAAATTAAGATTACGGAGATTTAAGATCACAACTTCACCTATTGCTTCATTTAAGTTAACACACTTCTCATCAATTATTCTCTAGCCCGAATTGTTAATCAAGAACACTAAAGTAGTATTAACCACCTCTCGATGCACTAATACCATATTAACGTCAATCCACAATTAAGATATAAATCCGTTAAACACCTTAATCAACTAACCCACTATATCTCTATGTGAATTACAATTGAAGAAGGTTGAAGAATAAGTTCTCTATCCGATTACATGCGATGTCAAGCATATCTCTACCTTTAACATTCATCAAGATCAAGCTATTCACAAAATCATGAACACATGCTATCATAATCAGATCTAAATCTATACTTCATCTCTTGAGTTCATATAGATTATCACGGTAATTGTTAGCTAGGTAATTAAGAAATTAAGTCTAAATCATAATAGACAATCCTCACAATAGAACATAATAATTGATAACGAAGCATATTAAAATAAACTACATAATAAGATTCATTGTAATCTCAAACAAAGAATTAGCTCATTGAATTAAAACTAAGAATCCACAATTGAATACACATTAAACGACAAAGATAGAAGAAGAAGATGAGAAGATAGAATCTATTGTCTGTAGATTTGATGCTCCCTCCTTGCTCCTACTTTGAATCTTCAATGGTCTCCAAGTTGCTTCAATCTCCAAATCTCATAAGAACTAGGGTTTTTCCCAATCTACTCTAATCTAATATAATGGAATTCTTCCTCTAACTTCCTCTAATCCTTATAATTCTCCTCCTTTTATATGTCTCTTTATATGTATTTAAGTCCTCATGGAAGTCCTTGAATCAAACAACTCGAAACAATCCTTTTCAGACTCAAATTCAAACAAAAAACTACTCATTCTGCGCATAGGCAAGCCCCGGCTTGCTATTTTCCTTGTAAATAGCAAGCCCCGGCTTGCTATGCTACTGATTTCATGCCCAGGATCTGAAGCTCCGGCTTGCTATCAAAGCACAAAAGGGCAAGCCCCGGCTTGCCCCCAATCTGCCAATTATTTTTCTGCTGGAACCTCCTCTGCTAAAACTGCAATAACTTTTAAACCGGGAGGAGTTACGGGACGTACCACCTATCAAATCGAAGCTAGCGAAGAGATCTACAACTTTTATTCTTTGATTTTTGAGAAATAACTAACTGATGAAGGTCGAAATTGGACTGGAAGTGACTGCTATGCAAATGGCCACCCAAAACAATGAAGTTCAACGACGTCCGTTGGTAGAAATGTTATAACTCTTTCATCAGAACTCCGATTGGAATGATTCAAGATGTTCCGGAAAGATAAGAAGACGCTGTACAATGTAAGTCAAATTCCAAGCCAAGAACATGAAATGAACATAAACGCACAAACGATATCCGGATTGCTTTTCTTTGCGTTTTCCTACCAATTCTTTGCGATTTCCTTACTTTTCCTTACCAATAGTCGCTCACACCGCTCCCAAACATATAACCTACAACATGAACACAAAATGCATAAAAAGTAACTAGGACATATGAATATAAGCAACTAATTCAAGTAAAAGATACCGGATAAGTAGGTATAAAATCTACTTATCAAATAACCCCAAACTTAAACCGTTGCTTGTCCCTAAACAACATAACATAATGCAATGAAATGCAATGAAATACAACTAATCTATATGCCTACGGATCCAGTAGTATTGATAAAATCAAATATATTCACTCAGCCTTAGAGGAATCAAAAAAACACGATAATACTTCATATCAAAATCAATCAACAATTTCCTAGTCAATCATCAAGTCTTAAATTGTTATTACTGGTATAGTGCGTGTGTGCTCCACAACAATGTTAACTGATATAAAATCAAATTTAACACATAACAAGTCTCTTCGAAGGCATCATACACTGTAAACTCAAGAAATTCAAAAACAAGCTAGATCCAACTAAAATCAAACAATTACCAATATCGAGGGTTAACATGGGATACTTATGCTTTATTTTTCATCTACGGGGGCTTTTTGCTCTTATTTCCCGTTTCATTCTTTTTTTTTCTTTTGTATTTTTTTATACACATAGCTATGCAATATCTTATTCCCTTAGGCTTTTCAATGCTACCTTAACGAAGCCGACCACCAACGACTCCCGCACCATTAAGACCTTAGGGGCACTAGGTGTAAAGACAATCCCCAAGCTTACTTACTCAAGTAACAAAGGCCACAAAACTAGACACGCACGCCACGGTGTTTATTCATACTTTTTTTTAATAGCTTACATATCTCACATATTCCCCCAAACTTAGGTTCTTGTTTAACTTTAGCCATCACTACTTGTTCTTGTCATTCTTTCATTTAAACTAGCATTATCCTTTAGAGTCCCATTATGTATCAATTTAAACTCAATCAATCAATAAGTTGTTTTTACTGTGCTATCCTTATTATACCAGTTTCAAACAGAAAAAGACTCAATTCCTAACAAGAAATCACATCAAAGCTCTAATAGTCAGTACTATACTTGTCTACTCAATCCCAATCTCATCATTGGCCAAAATAAACTTAAACTATCAAACAGCTGGACTCATGCAAGACGAATATAGTAACTAACTATTATTTTTAAATTTTTGAATTTTTTTTATAATGAACCTAAACTATATTAACAAAATATGCAAAATAACATAACATAAACATGAAACTAAACATGCAATAACGAACTAAACTAAACTCCCCCAAACTTAGCAATTACAATGTCCTCATTGTAAGAATATAACGGTAAGTAGAAGAGAACTTCCCTGTAATCAGCTAAGCGTGAAGTGATGGCGGCGACGGCGGCGACGGTGGCGACAATCATTTTCTTATCCATTGAACCTCCAATACCTGCAATGAAGAGAGACAACATAGATTAGATTATAAGAGAACATAATAAGCAAATTAATTTCTATCTACTAAATAAACTAGTAAAGTATATAAATATAAAAATTCCTGGGTTGCCTCCCGGCTTGCTATCAAAGCACAAAAGGGCAAGCCCTGACTTGCCCCCAATCTGCCAATTATTTTTTTGCTGGAACCTCATCTTCTAAAACTGCCATAACTTTTAAACTGGAAGGAGTTACGGGGCCTGCCACCTATCAAATCGAAGCTATCGACGAGATCTACAACTTTCATTCTTTGAGTTTTGAGAAATAATGAACGGATGAAGGTCGAAATTGGACTGGAAGTGACTGCTATGCAAATGGCCACCCAAAATAATGAAGTTCAATGACGTCCGTTGGTAGAAATGTCATAACTCTTTCATCCGAACTCCGATTGGAATGATTCAAGATGTTCCAGAAAGCTAAGAAGACGCTCTACAATGTAAGCCAAGTTCCAAGCCAAGAACATGAAATGAACATAAAAACACAAACGATATCCGAATTTCTATTCGTTGCGTTTTCCTACCAATTCTTTGCGATTTCCTTGCTTTTCCTTACCAATAGTCGCTCACACCGCTCCCAAACATATAACCTACAACATGAACACAAAATGCATGAAAAGTAACTAAGACACATAAATATAAGCAACTAATTCAAGTAAAAGATACTGGATAAGTAGGTATAAAACCTACTTATCAATAAGGTTCGACCAGTTTCTGGAAATTCCCAGAAACAGAAAATATGGCCGATGGCCTACTTTGACCATCCACTACGTTACATATATTTGATGTTTAGGAGATTTTAAGGCATAAACTTGTACTACATATACCAAGATACAACTTAGATACAACAAAAACATCAAAACATTAACACATTGACAGATCTAGAGCCATCAAAACTTGTCAGACGCTTGCTCATGGTTTTTGGGTTGCCCAGAAACTTTGCAAGTCATGGTCGGTCAACGCAGTTTGACCTTCCATAACTTGTAATATACATAAGATCTAAGTCTGATTTTAAGCCTAAATCCAAGAGCACATATCAAACTACAACTACCAACTTTCAAAACACAAAACACAAAACACATTAAAGATCACAGAGATATAAGGCCGGACATTTGGTTGTCAGAACACAAAATGAACTTTTCCAGATTTTGCAAATCTTCAAATCCGAGCCTCTAGATGTTATGGATCTAACATCTAGCAACCTAGATCATTATAATACACTATATATAACATGTTTAACACACAAAAATTAACATCTAACATGCAGATCAAGATCAGATTATAGCTAGGGTTTTATACCTTTCTAAGAATAATTTCTAATTCTGGCTTCTGATTTTGGTATATGTATTAGTGGGGCTGGGTTTTTGACTGATCTTAACAATAAATTTCGGAGCTATGAGCTTGGGAGAGTTTAGGTTGAGAGTTGATACAAAAATGGCTAGCAAGTGATCTTTTTCTCTCTCCAATCTTTATATAGAAGTGGTAGATGCATGTATTGGTTGATCTAGAGCTCATGTGCTGGCAATTTTAAGTCAATGGAGTTGCTAGAGTTGTTGAGCAACTAAAGTTTTAGCTCATTCTACAAGTAAGCTAATAAAGAATGCACATAAGGGTATTTTGGTCCATAACCTTAAAAATTTAATGGCAATCTTGGTAATCATGGCAAACCCTCAGGGTTTGACCCTTAGGGTTTAACCCTAAGGTTTAGTACATAGCATTTGTAAGATCTAGCAATTAGGGTTGTATAAAAATAAAAATTTTAGTTTTTAAAATTTGTAATTAGGGTTTTCTTAATTAGGTTAGTTTTATAATTACTTTATACAGGAACATTAGGGTTTAATATCACTAATTAAAATTAGCCTTGCTAATTTAGCAATTAGGGTTTATAATTTTGGTAATTAGGGTTACCAAATCACAATTAGGGTTTATAATTCAAACATTAGGGTTTCTAGAAATTAATATATCCAAATGTTAATTAGGGTTGACCTAATTAATCATAAAATCATATAACACAGTTATATAATAGTCTTAAACTCATATTTGAGTTTCAAATTAGGGTTTTCCACAGTAAAACTAGGGTTTTCAAATACTGCACCATAATTGACCAATCATTGTCAGTTCACATACATACAGTACATATTTATAGCACTGAAAAATCAAAATATAATTAATATTATATTATTATTCTCATGCCTTGATCAAAATCCAAAACAAGGGTTTGGATTCCATATCTGATTTATCTTCCATACTTAACATTATTAATTAAGTTAAAATAATTAACTTAATAATTTGTACTAAAATTCATATAATAAAATAATTATTATAATTATTCTAAAATCATTTCATATATTATTTAAATAATATATAATTATATTTTCATGGAAAATAATTAATAAAAACCTTTCTACTATATTAATTATTATAAGAATATAATTTATAATAATCAATAATTCTAAAATAAAATTATTTGTAAATATTAATGTAATCAATAATTTTTTATTTATCACTTACATATATATACATATTGTCTTGGCACATAATCCCCATATTTATTTTAATAAATAAAAAAAAATTATACGCAAAATTTTTGATTTATTTGTATAGAAAATATCGGGTTGTTTCAAGAACTCCTCCATGAAATGGAATGAGGAGTGTCAGAAAGCCTTCATTACAATCAAAGAGCAACTAGTCAAAGCTCCTATTTTGGTACCTCCCAAGGATGGTGTTCCCCTATTCATGTACCTGTCCATTAATGACAATGCCATGGGCTGCATGCTGGGACAAAAAGACGATAGAGGCCAAGAGCGAGCTATCTACTACCTCAACAAAAGATTTAGTAGCAGTGAACACAAGTACACTCTGATTGAGAAGACTTGTTGTGATTTAGCATGAGCTTCCATGAGGTTACAACATTACCTCCATGGTCACACAACCCATCTCATATCCCGCATAGATCCTCTCAAGTACGTGTTCAGTAAACCCATGTTAAATTATTAGCTGTCCAGATGGCAGTTGATCCTACATCAATTTTACATCGTGTACGTGACGCAAAAGTCTATCAAAGGTCAAGGAATTGTTGATCAACTGGCCGCCGCACCTTCTGGGGATTTCAAACCCTTGAAAACATACTTTCCTGATGAAGGGGTAATGGTAGTTCAGCAACACCATCAGTACGATACACACCAATTATGGAAAATTTATTTTGATGGAGCTGTAAATATGGAAGGTTCTGGGGCTGGAGCAGTTCTAGTAGCCATTACGGAGGAGCAAAGATCCCGTCAGTCGTCAAATTGCGCTTTGTCAAAGACAAACAACATAATTGAAGTATGAAGGTCAGTATCATGGGGCTAAAACTTACCCAATCAATGGGCATCAGACGGTTAACTATCTTTGGAGATTTTGAATTAGTAATTAGATAAACCACCAAAATTTATCAAACCAAAGAGCTACATTTGTTGTCTTACCATCGTCAGGTTATCCAGATGGCTTCAAGGTTTAAAGAAATAACCTTCCTCCACCTTCCTCAGAATAGGAATGATTTTGCACACGAGCTAGCAACTTTGACCTCCTTGATCAACATACCTGACAAGGAAAACATGCCAAGCATCATATTTGCCCTGCAAAAGGCTCCAGCCTATGGGAATTACATTGGAGAAGTATCGGATGAGCTACCTCCCGTCCAATATCCTTGGTATCAGCACATTAAGGAGTATCTACGAGATGGATCTACACCCGCTGAAGCGAGTTTTGCTGAGAAAAAGCAGATTCATTTAATGGCTATGAAATTCTACCTGAGCGGGAGATGCATTCTACAAAAGTGATGCAGGACTAGGTCTCCTCAGATGCCTGGACAAGGACCAAGCTTAGAGGCTCATGGATGAAATACATGGTGGAGTATGTGGCCCACACATGAGCGGCCCTCTACTTGTTAAAAAGATCCTCAGAAGATGACATTACTGGCTCTCTCTCAAGGCTGACTGTGATGATCACGTCAAGAGATGTTACCAATGCCAAATTCATGGGAGTGCTAACCACGCCCCTCCAAGGGAACTCCACAATATGAGTTACCCTGGCCCTTCTCAATGTGGGGAATGGACGTGATCGGGCCCATCGAGCCCAAAGCCAGTAATGGGCATCGGTTTATTTTCACCATGATTGACTACTTCACCAAGTGGGTAGAAGCGGCCTCCTTCCCTAGGGTTACCAAAGAAGTCATCATTGGTTTTATCAGAAATAATATCATTTGTCGATATGTACAACCAGAGGTAATTGTGTTAGACAATGCTAAGAACCTCAACAACAAAATGATGGAGGAGTTATGCAATAAATTCCACATCAAACATCTCAACTCCGTTATCTACCGTCCAAAGATGAATAGTGTTGTTGAAGTGGCTAATAAGAACATCTAGAAGATTATGCAAAAGATGTCCGCCAATCACAAAGGATGGCCTGACTTGTTGCCTCTGACTCTATTAGCCTACAAAACATCAATGCGCACTTCCACTGGGGCAACCCCATACTCATTAACCTATGGGATGGAAGCAAAGGTTCCATAGAGGTGGAAATGGAATCCCTCAGAGTTTTGATAGACGCTCAACTAGATGAAGACCAATGGTTACAAGATAGGTATCACCTTTTGCTAAGCAGGATTATAGAACATATACCCTAAACTTACTTTAGGATGTCCCACAAATCGACACTTGTCAAATCTTGTCCCAAGCTTATCCTTTGAAACCTTTTCACATAAGTTGGACAACCACTTATCTTAACATACTTAAGATTAGAATCCTCCATGTCCATAACTTTTATGGAGTCTTGGGAAATGGATTTTGAGGTTACCTTTTCAGTAGATATGCGTACCATTTCTAGGACATGACCCTAGAAGGATCTTTGGAATGCTCAGTAAAATCATTATGTAGACCGCACCATGTCCAACAAGGTATGATTTTTCCTTTTAGATACATCAATCAATTATTAAGCAGATCGTGAGGCGTCCATTATGAGAAAACCATTTGAGATGATCTAGAAACTTATTGCACAAGTATTTATTCCTTGATCTAATCAAAGAATCTTAATACTTTGTCAATTGGTTTCACTTCAATTCTTTGAACCTTTCAAATAATTCATACTTGTATTTCAAAGAAATATACACATTCAACTCTTTGAATGATCATCTCCTTTTCTTATACTAATTTGTTCAATATGCAAAATTATTTTCATGTAAGTCAAGTATACAAAATTTATTAAGTAATATTCCATTTATATAAAACATTATTATTATAAATAGAACAACAATTGTTCTTAATTATAATACTAAAGATTTTATCATTCAACAATAAAATGGAAATAATATTTTAACAAGAACTGGAATACAATAACAACTTATTGACTTAATAGATTTGCTGTAGCATTGCTAAACTATAAGTTTCTATGGCTAATATGGAAACCTTTGCTACATTTCCCGCATATGATTACTTATATTTGTTTAGCTTTACTACTTCGCTTGGTCCTTCATAAATCTATATTTATGATAACCAAAGTCGGTATCCAATACCCAAGTAGAACCTTGACTTAAAGAAAAATTTATTTCAATCATGAACAAAATCGATTAGAATAGAAACTTCACTAAGCTTCCTTGGTTAGCCTCTGCAAGATGCTTCTCGCAGTTTCTTTCCAGTGTCCAGGCTTATTGAAGTGGAAGCACTCCGTATCAGTTTTGTTCTTATTATCCTTTGTTTTTGCCTTTCTATATACCTTCTTTGAATCGTTCTTCTTTTCAGAAGATCCTTTGGCCCCTACCAGTAAGACTTGATCTTTCTTGGTTGGAAAGTGACTCTCATCATTTTTCAACATGTTAAGCAAATCAATGAAGCTGATATCTAGCTTGTTTATATGAAAAATTCACAACAATTGTGAAAGGAGTCCGGGAGTGAGTGCAAGATCAAATCTTGGCTCAACTCTCCATCCATTACAAAACTCGTTGTCCTAATTGATCAATCAAATTGATAATGTTAAGGACTTTTATCCATCTTATAGTGTCATCCGGTCATTCTAGATCGGAAGAGCTCCTTAGATATCTCGATATCTATCGGGCTTCTACTTTCCTCACCATCAACTACTGATGTGCACGTAATATAGTAGAAGCATCCATAGTTTCATGCCGACGCTCAAGCTCGTTACTCATAGATGCGAGCATGATGCATCGAGCCAATCGTGCATCATCTTACCACTTTCTAAAAGTAGCAATGTCTTCCTCAGAGGCATTATGCGCAACCATTGCAGGATAGCGATTAAGGACATAAGATAGCTTTTCAAATTTATGAGAACTATTCTCAAATTCCTTAACCAATCCGTTTAATTGATGCAAGTTAATTTAGCATCTAATATGCTTCGCAGGTGATAGTAATTTTAGACATTGTAAAATTCTCAGTAAATGAATTTGTAATTAACAACATTTTAACATATATTCTTTTATTAATTACCAAAATAAATTAGGTCTTGTTTTAAATTGGTATCTCCCACTATTTTCTTCAAACTATATTACCCTCACTTATATAGTTCGGCAAAATCTAATTAAAGATTTGCTAGTGAGAATAAGGATCCCATTTCAAATGTATATAGGCTTGTGGTGACACAACAAACTATATATAAATAAATAGGTAGACAACTTTTGTCAAATACATCAACTATGCAACTCCTTTTCTTTTGCCTCTTAGATTATTTTGATCAAGTGGTGGCACATCCGAATCAAAATTATCCAAGTTAAGTCCGACCTAGCACTCCATATATTCAAAAAGAAAAATATCATCCTTGTGGTGACACAACAAAACAATATTGTTCAATTTTCTTTATAAGTATCAAATGTGATAAATTAACATCTCAAATACTTAATACTTGCCTTGTGGTGACACAACAAACTCATATTAAATATTTAATACTCTATTAATTTTATCATGCTAGAAAGGCGACGCTCGATATTCCAAATATCTTTGAACGCTTAGGACTTAATATAAAAATTTGAGGGTTTGTTATTAATTTGTCTCATCTTGTTTAGCGTAGCATGCACATATATATATATAAAATACGTATTATATTAATTAACATGCGAAGCATGTTTGCATAATATATAATATATATAGTATAAGCATGCACATATAGAATACTATATTCTACCCGGATTGATTATGGACTTTTATTCTAGTTTGGTTCACTAGAGCCACCAAGTGAACCAAAAGGTCAAACCCTAGGGGTGCAAGAAATAATATTTAAATATAACTATTACATTTTAAACCCTGCTCCATTACAAACGGGTCTTCAAGCGCTCCTTGCTCCTTGATCTCCAATTTTTTAAAATTAATTCTAACTATTCCTATTACAAAAATATTTAAAATAAATAGAAACCTTGATCGCTAAATAAGGGAAGTACATAGGAGGAGTTAGAATTTACATTAAGAAAAATTAGAGAAGGCGAGGTCTGTGCAGACCCCATTTAATAAAACCCATACATTCATGCATCCAACTAAAATAATATCCAATCATATTGGTAAATAGTACATAATCAATCCCATTTATTATCATACACATCATCATATGCATCAACAAATAACATTCATCTTATGAATAATAAACATTTAATATATATATTGATATCATTTAATGGGCAAATTTAGTTAGCATAAAATCTAATTTTGAATTAAAATAAACTCCTTTATTTCAATCCAAATTTAAATCAAAATAAAACTATTTTATTTTAATTTATCCAATTATGAATAAAATAAACTATTTTATTTTAATCAAAATCTTTAATCAAAATAAACTCCTTTATTTTAATTAATTATGGAATCCAATTCCATGTAATAAAAAAATAAACTCCTTTATTAAAGGAAACACTTGATTCTCTTTTCCTATTCACAAATAAACTCTTTTATTTTGAATAATATAAAATCTTATTTCATATTTAATAAACTCCTTTATTTAAGGAAAGACATATAATCTAATTTCAACTCCAATTAGTTATCATGGAATCCAATTCCAACTCTAATTAGTTAGCATGAAATTCAATTTTAAAATTAAAATAAACCTTTTATTTTAATTATAAAATAATTATATATATATATAACTATTAATATATATAATATATAATCCTCGACTCACTAATTTGTTAAAAAGGGATAATGGCTTAATAATATATATATATATATATATATATATATATATATATATATATATAGAATCCGTTCCTTCCTTTATCAAACGCATGATATAACAGATTTTAGGAAAAAAAAAAATCTTTTTTTTTTTTTTTTTTTTTTTTTTAATAACATGCTCATGATTACTTTAATCATTACATGCTAATGATTACTTTAATCATTACAAGCTAATGATTATTGTAATCATTAATGTTTATGTTTATATCATATATACATAAAGTAATCATAAATGATAAAAGCTTCTTGTTACGTGTTTAGCAAATTATGGGAATGACGGAAGCAAAAATCTAAGATTATTAATTTAAAAAAAAAAAAAAAATGCTCGCGTTCGTTTTTTTTTTTTTTTAAATTTTATACAAACAAATTATGCCCAATTAAATTGTTCTAAACACATATCAATATACATATCAAATCTAAACAATTAATAATTTGCATAAAGGTTTGGCTCTGATGCCACTGTTAGGTTTGTAATATTCAAGAACGCAATCAAATTGCATAAATAAGTTTAAACGTAAAAAATCGAGTTTTAAAATTTTACAAACTATATACCCGGATCACCCTTTATGCACAATTATTAATTAAACGAAAAGATAAAGAATAAAATCATACCCTTGAAGATCGAGCTTCCTCAGGTACAAGTTCACCTCCAAATCCTTTCGCGTTCAACTTGAATTCACCGGGTTTGGTTCCTTCCTCTGATCAACGTTAACCACCCAAGTGTTTGGCCTCTAGAGGTGATTCACCAAGGAAGAAGAAAGATTCAAGAAGATAGGTGGTTGGCTAAACACTAGTTTTTCTATCTCTATAGAAAAGAACGTACTCTCCAACTTTTGGAATTGCGTAGTCTTAATATCTGATATAAGACTCCTCTTACAAAGATATCAAGTAACCCTATTAAAAATAAGGTATTATTTAATTAAACCCTTTTAATTAAAGGGGCTCCCTAATCTTATTAGGGATAATTAATTAAACTCCTTTAATTAATTTTTCCTCCTAATCCTATTAGGAATAAATGAGAGTACTTATATTAAATTAATTCCTAAACTCTTTTAGAAATTAAAATAATAATATTTGTAATAATATTAATAAGACTCCTCTTATTAATTTATATTTAATATTTCTAAAATATTAAATAATAAATATTAAGCTATTTAATTTATTCTATCACCATAGATTAAATTAAATATACTTAACATATTATTACGATTATGCCATTAACTTCTTAAATAATTATTCTTCCTTTTATGGTGTGACCCTTTAGGTTCTCCATATTAAACCGGTTGTGAATAAATCAATTAGAACAATTCTAATCTTATTTAAATAAATAAATTAAACAATTAATTTATTTAAATAAATAATATTTATTCTACAATAGGGATAAGCCTCCCTAGCGATCAACGACTTTCCAGATAATATAGATTTCAACATTAATCATTAAAGAACCTTTGAGTAAATAGTTACCGTACAATTCAATCCTTCCACCATACAATGTCCCAATTAAATATAAGACATGCAATTACTGTCAAGTCTTAATTTATTTAATTATATGTATTTCGACTCTTAAATGCACAACTCCAAATAATGCAAATTAGAAACTCCTTTCTAATTTTATTCTGCCTTGGCCAAGGACTACTGGGTTGTCATTTATCGAATCACATAGGACATTTCTCTTCTTTTAATAGAAGTGGTAGATTCTTTATTGATCATACATTATCTCCATGTACAACTTATTATACCCAAGCATACCCTTTGATATACCCTAAGGGTCTTTAGGAATAAGTCAAAGTATAACTCATCATACACAAGATACTATGATGATCTCAAGTCCAAGGATCACTTGTACTACTATCACTACAGGAATTCCTATTGACAGGCAAGTAAAACTCCATTAGGTATTCCTTAGCGAGCCACGTTCAGTGAACTTATTCTCTAATAAGCACCTACATACTTGCTTTAGTGTCTCCACACAAATGATCATGAGATCAATCATCCTCATCCAATGAGAAAGCAACGTATGTACCAATCTATCCGGATTCACTAATTCCCAATTTAGTAATCCAACGATTGGGAACTATTTTAGTTTTAAGCTTTCTAAGAATTTAGATCTCATTAGAATGATCATCATCATTATTCTAAAAGCATTGCTTAAAACTATGGGTTTATCACATATTATAAAACAGCATCATGTAGATAATTAAAAGCCTTTAATAAATTAATACTTTTTATTAATAAATGAATAAGATTGTTACAAAGTATATGCTTTATCATCAAACATGATTGGCTTATGTGCATACTACTTTCAATAAGAACATCTAGAAGATTATGCAAAAGATGTCCGCCAATCACAAAGGATGGCCTGACTTGTTGCCTCTGACTCTATTAGCCTACAAAACATCAATGCGCACTTCCACTGGGGCAACCCCATACTCATTAACCTATGGGATGGAAGCAGTGCTCCCCATAGAGGTGGAAATGGAATCCCTCAGAGTTTTGATAGACGCTCAGCTAGATGAAGACCAATGGTTACAAGATAGGTATCACCAATTGTCTCTAATAGACGAAAGGTGAACCGATGCTATCTTTCATGGTCAATTATACCAACAAAGGATCGCCAGATCCTACAACAGAAAAGTCTGGCTACGACAGTTTAAATAATATGACTTGGTTTTGAAGAATATCATTAACAACCAAGATCAGTCCAAGGGAAAATTCACCCCTAATTGGGATGGCCCATTTGTTATCAAGGAGGTATTGACAGGAGGTGCTCTCAGATTACAGGAAATGGATGACGATGAATTTCCACAGCTCATCAACTCAGACACCGTGAAACGATAATATGTCTGAAGTTATCATCAAGTAAACATCCTGGTTTTGGATCACTAGATCCCCAGTCACTTCAGGTTTTCTAACCCTTCACCACATATAACCCTTCTTCATACCCATCTGCACCATTAGGGACAAACACACTCTTCAGACCAGCAGTCTGGTTTCGGATCATCAGATCCTTCACTTAACTTTGTTTTCAAAACCTTTCACTCAGTTCAGGTTATCCCACCAGGGAGTAAACCTTCACACCTATAGTTTTATCCCACCAGGGATAAAACTTTCCACACCTGCAGTTTGTCCTGTACATGGGATCAAACTTTTCACCTGCAGTTTGTCCTGAATACGAGATCAAACTTTTTCGGCTGCAATTCGTCCTGCACATGGGGCGAACTACGTTGACCTGATCTCCCCAATACACGGGAGTA
Source organism: Panax quinquefolius (assembly GCA_020205615.1). Classification (NCBI taxonomy): domain Eukaryota; kingdom Viridiplantae; phylum Streptophyta; class Magnoliopsida; order Apiales; family Araliaceae; genus Panax; species Panax quinquefolius. The sequence continues at coordinate 129,586,252 of CM035155.1, read as the reverse complement.
CGTAGGCAACCATTTTTATAGCCCGGTCGCACCACATAAAAAAACAAAAAAAAAACACTTCTACATCCTTTCAGATATAACGTTGAACTTCTTACACCAGGTTCGAACTACGCAGACCTGATCTCCTCTTCAATAGGAGTACGTAGGCAACCATTTATGGTTCGGTCTTACCCTCTACCAAAACATAAAAACTTGTCACATGGTACTGGGATCAACCTTCAATCCACCACATTTCATCGGCTTCAGACCAAAGGGATGGAACTACCTGGTCTTGCCATACAAATGGGAGAATCGGTGACCATCTAAGTTGCGGTTGAGTCCTTAAATAGAAACACCAATCCATAAGAGATGGAACTACCTAGGCTCCCCCATACAAAGGAGTAACGGTGACTATTTATGGTGCGGTCAACCTCAAAGAGGAAAGCCACACTCCTCTCCATTACTACATACAGAAACCAGTCCTAAGATTCCAAAGGGTAGAGATACACACAGATCAATGATCCATTCTGAAAGATCCTAAGACATCTCAATGTCCACCCATCAAGGATGAGTTCAAAATACATCAAGATCACAAGTCCTGAAGAAATAGGCAAATATCAAGCAAGTAACAAGGCACAACTAAAAGGGAAGTGAATCAAAATATATTTCCCTGCCAGATATAATGATGTTTGATATATATAATGCGTATTGTACATGACAAAATGACTAAGCTAGTTTGTGCAGGAAAATACAAGCCCATCTACAAATCAGTGTATATACGAGCTATCAAGTCCAACATAGCATCTCTCTCCAAAAAAGGAGGTAATGTTGTGAGCTCCTGCCCAAGGGTATCTACACGAGCCAACAAATCCATAGCCAACTGCATGGTGACACTTTGCTCATCAATATACGTGCTCATTTCTACAATAATAACAGTAGTATGGGACCTCACTACAGGACTATCTATAATGACAACATCCCAGGAAAATATAACACCATCCCTCTCAACAATCAAAGCATCTCTGGATGATCTAGCCTCATCCCGCTCAGCAATAGCGGTCTCTCTATGAGCTAAAGCATCATCTCTCTCCAATAGAGCGACATCTCTCCCAGCAAGAGCTGTCAACATCAAGGCCCTAGCCTGATCTCTCTCAAAATTCATCAGATGAAGACTCTGCTCTAAATACTTTGCTGAATGCGGGGTCACAGTAGCAGTCATACTGGGAGAATCAATCATATCTACTGGCAACCCATTGAATAGCTTCTCCTTGGTGGGAAAATCAACGTCCTCTGTGGGCTCTCCACCATCAGAATCAATCCCCGGCACTGTGGATACAACCACAGCCGATACAGTCTCTGTCTCCATCCATGTAGAATACTCTGCCGAACAGCCCAGATGGCTAACAGAAAACTCAGCTAGCTTACACTGATCCCAACAGGCATACACCCTGGATCTGTCCTCTGTTGACAAATGGCGAGAAGCCAAACACTGACCTAATGCTCCCTCAAAAGGATGGACGTCCTGAAACTGGTCAAACTGTGACATCACAGCCAGTGGGCGGTAAGTAGTCATGCCCCTCAAACCAGCCAGAGGGAGATAATCTATGCCAGGTGCATGAGTGATAAAGTTGTAGGGTGAACTGAGCCCTGTACACGGTAAAATGTCAAACGGATCTCCGATCCCTACCAAGAACACCAACCAGGATATAGCATTTGTACACTCTACTGGCTGAAAGGAGTAAGACATGGCTATCTCATGGGAAAAGCAGTACCCATATCGTCGGAAGGTGCCAGTTGGTCTCAAGTGTGACATAAACCACAAATACAACATGACCAAACTGCCTATAAATACCCCTGCAGGATTTGTATGACAATACATGGTGGATCTCAATGTCTCTGTCATAATCATCGACACAATGGTATGACCCTCCCTGAGAGCTCTCACTACCATGACAACACCGATGTCCAGCTCATCCATATACATTGGCATGTATACATAACCCACTACGCACATCATGAGTACGTCTATTCTGGCCGTATGCCACTGATCCTCCGACGTGGTGAAATCCCCGGAGTGCCGTGCATAACTATCCACTAAGCCAAATCTGTTTATCAAAAAATGCTAGGATGCCATATGGCCGGATGTAATCGCATCCTGTACTACTCTATGCTTCAGTCCGGTGAGGGTCATAAACTCGTGGCTCATATCGCCGATAGCCATCCAAGCGCGAGGGTTGTCCAATGGCAACACCGTCAACCGCTCGTACTCCTCTAAGGTGGGAGTCAACTCCTGGGTCCCAAACCAAAAAACCTGCCTCTCTGATACCCAATGCTTTAACATACCATCTACAAAGCTTATAGGAATCTTGAACATTAGGAGGGTCATGGAATACTGTAACAACTAATCCACGGTCACCCGGTCTGGAGATGACAAACTATCATGCCATGACCTCAGACCATCTAGGGGTCAATCCTGAATATCTCTGGACATACATATGCATAACATAATACATGGATGATCAACAATAGATGGAAATATGATGTAAGGAATGGAAAATAATACATACATTCCTAAATGCATCATCATCTAATACCTCATCTTTGTATAGCTAAAAATACAGGGAAATGGGGCACAGATGCCCAACGACTAACAAAGGCTTATCAAAAGATATAACGAGAATGGGGCACAACCACCCAGTATCTAATAGAGGCCTATTAAAAAATATAGCGAGAATACACATCAGAAAAAGACAATAGTGTTAATGTCTACATCATCAATCCTGTCCACCAGATGTAACTCCTCCTGAGTCACTGGATCTCCGTCAAGAGGGATGTCAGGCCTATACATTGGACGATCTGCACCGAAAAAACCATATAGGTCATCTAAAGGGCCTGCCCCAGAGCTAGAAGTATCAAAAGTATCTGCCTCTAAAGGATCTTTGCCCAAGTGCCAGATAAAGAACTGTGCCCGGTCCAACTGCCGGGTCAAACTTTCAATCTGTGTCAAATGAGTTGGATCTCAGACACAGGCCATCCAATCCATCATCATCACGGATCCAAGAACCATATCCCCATGAACTGAGTGGCGCGGGTCTGGGCTCGATGGGATGAGGGGACCACCAATGATGGAACATATCCTGAGTATACGGACCCTCTGACAATGTAAAGCTGTCAACGCCCATCAAGGGGATATCACTGACAGGTGACTGCGACATTGGCCAATAACGCCTGGTAGGAGGCAAGATTGGTACACGAATCTCCCCTATGGTGCTTCTAATAGCACACTCTCCCAAATAGAGCTCCCATTCTCCATTTGTGAAAAGAGGAATCCTTCAGGTGGATATCACGTACTCAACACCAGTCGGGTACCCATCCTCAAACCCAACGGTCAAATGTTCCCCAAAATAGGGAATCCAAGTGATAACATTGTTAGGTTTGTAATATTCATGAACGCAATCAAATTGTAAAAATTAAGCGGAAGCGAGATAAATCAGAGTTTTAAAATTTTACAAACCATATACCCGGATCACCCTTTATGCACAATTATTAATTAAACGAAAAAGATGAATAAGAAACATACCCTTGAAGATCCGAGCTTCCTCAGGTACAAGTTCACCTCCAATCCTTTTTGCGTTCAACTTGAATCCACCGGGTTTGGTTCCTTCCTTTGATCAACGTTAGCCACCCAAGTGTTTGGCCTCTACAGGTGATCCACCAAGGAAGAAAAAGGATTCAAGAAGATGGGTGGTTGGCTAAACCCTAGTTTTTTTATCTCTATAGAAAATGAGCATACTCTCCAACCATTGGAATAACTACGTCATCTTAATATCTGATATAAGACTCTTCTTATAAAGATATCAAGTAACCCTATTAAAATAAGGTACTATTTAATTAAACTCTTTTAATTAAATGGGCTCCCTAATCTTATTAGGGATAATTAATTAAACTCCTTTAATTAATTTTTCCTCCTAATCTTATTAGGAATAAATGAGAGTACTTATATTAAATTAATTCCTAAACTCTTTTAGAAATTAAAATAATAATAATAATTGTAATAATATTAATAAGACTCCTCTTATTAATTTATATTTAATATTTCTAAAATATTAAATAATAAATATTAAGCTATTTAATTTATTCTATCACCATAGATTAAATTAAATATACATAATATATTATTACGATTATGCCATTAACTTCTTAAATAATTATTCTTCCTTTTATGGTGTGACCCTTTAGGTTCTCCATATTAAACCAGGTTGTGAATAAATCAATTAGAACAATTCTAATCTTATTTAAATAAATAAATTAAACAATTAATTTATTTAAATAAATAATATTTATTCTACAATAGGATAAGCCTCCCTAGCGATCAACGACTTTCCGGATAATATAGATTTCAACATTAATCATAAAAGAACCTTTGAGTAAATATTTACCGCACAATTCAATCCTTCCACCATACAATGTCCCAATTAAATATAAGACATGGAATTCTTTGTCAAGTCTTATTTTATTTAATTATATGTATTTCGATCCTTAAATGTACAACACCAAATAATGCAAATTATAAACTTCTTTTTAATTTCATTCCGCCTTGGCCAAGGACTACCGGGTTGTCATTTATCGAATCACATAGGACATTTCTCTTCTTTTAATAGAAGTGGTAGATTCTTTATTGATCATACATTATCTCCATGTACAACTTATTATACCCAAGCATACCCTTTGATATACCCTAAGGGTCTTTAGGAATAAGTCAAAGTATAACTCATCATACACAAGATACTATGATGATCTCAAGTCCAAGGATCACTTGTACTACTATCACTACTGAGAATTCCTATTGACAGCAAGTAAAACTCCATTAGGTATTCCTTAGCGAGCCAACGTTCAAAGATGAACTTATTCTCTAATAAGCACCTACATACTTGCTTTAGTGTCTCCACACAAATGATCATGAGATCAATCATCCTCATCCAATGAGAAAGCAACGTATGTACCAATCTATCCGGATTCACTAATTCCCAATTTAGTAATCCAACGATTGGGAACTATTTTAGTTTTAAGCTTTCTAAGAATTTAGATCTCATTAGAATGATCATCATCATTATTCTAAAAGCATTGCTTAAAACTATGGGTTTATCACATATTATAAAAAAGCATCATGTAGATAATTAAAAGCCTTTAATAAATTAATACTTTTTATTAATAAATGAATAAGATTGTTACAAAGTATATGCTTTATCATCAAACATGATTGGCTTATGTGCATACTACTTTCAATCTCCCACTTGCACTAAAGCCAATCGTCATGGTATCTCATACTCTTCTTCTCTAAGTGACGATTATCCTTGCATTGGATAAGCTTTAGTTAATGGATATGTAATGTTGTTCTTGAGAGTCCACTGTCTCTATAGTGATTTCCCATCTTTCAATGATTCTAATAATCAAATGAAAGTGCCACAACACATGTTTAGATCCAAGATGAGACTTAGGAACTATTCCTAGTTCTGTAATGAACTTTTAATCCAAACAATCAACTTGCAGCTTCATTTATAGCTATATACTTTGTCTTTATCACTAAACCAAAGAACTCTTTGCTATTTGGAACCTTTCAATTCATCGCACCTTTATTTCAAGATAACGTTTTACCTTAAAGTGGATTTTCTATCATCTTGGTCTGTCTGAAAAACTTGAGTCTGTTAAGCCCTCTAGTTTTAATTAAGACCCAACATAAATTTTAATCACATCTTTAGTTTCGGTTAAGTACTTTAAGATGTTTTTCACTGACTCATAGTGACCTTCTCCATAATATGATTGATCAACATCAGGTCTCATACATTTCATTGCATACATGATTGTCACTCATGCGACCTCTCTTTTCAGGATTCTGTGGGGACTATTAGGAGAGATACACTCCATAGCTCATCGACATGAGACATCTCTTGGAGTTTGCCATGCTAAACGACTTTAGCATCAAATGAATACACGTTCCTTGGGTTAAGTCGAGCATCCTCTTAAATCTATCTATATAGATTTATATCCCCAATTAAGATACTCTTCCAAATCATTCATGGAGGAATGTTTAGACAACTTTATCTTTACTGATTGTAGCATTGTTATGTCATTCCTTATCTGTAGTATATCAACATATAGTACTAGGAATGTCACGATGCTCCCACTGACCCTTTTGTACACAATAGGTTCATTCTTATTTTTGATAAAATCAAACTCTTTTGATTACCTCATCAAAATGAATGTTCCATATTTGAGAAACTTGCTTCAATCCATTTCTCTGAGTGTCTACAACACTTACCTCATCGTATGTAACTGGATCATCATCTTCTATGATGCGTACCTCATCATCATCATCATCTATGATGAATCCATACCTCCTAGGTATCTTCAGTACTATTCCAGATTTATGATTCGGTTGTGGTACAATAGGCCTATCTATAGGTTCCTCTTATTTGACTTATAGTGTTTTGTGGTTCTTGAACTCTTCAAGATCTATTATTCTCCCACTAGCCCCTTCAATAATAAACACCTTTTTCTTAGAAGGCAGCATGTTTCACAATAAACACCTTTTGCTAAGCAGGATTATAGAACATATACCCTAAACTTACTTTAGGATGTCCCACAAATCGACACTTGTCAAATCTTGTCCCAAGCTTATCCTTTGAAACCTTTTTCACATAAGTTGGACAACCACTTATCTTAACATACTTAAGATTAGGAATCCTCCCTATCCATAACTTTCATGGAGTCTTGAAATGGATTTTGAGGTTACCTTTTGTAGATATGCGGCCCATTTCTAGGATATGACCCAGAGGGATCTTTGAAATGTCGGTAAAATCATTATGGACCGCACCATGTCCAACAAGGTACGATTTTTCCATTCAGATATATCAATCAATTATTGCGTATCAGGATGTGTTCATTATGAGAAAACCATTTGAGATGATCTAGAAACTTATTGCACAAGTATTTATTCCTTGATCTAATCAAAGAATCTTAATACTTTGCCAATTTGTTTCACTTACAATTCTTTGAACCTTTCAAATAATTCACACTTGTATTTTAGCAAATACACACATTCAACTCTTTGAATGATCATCTCCTTTTCTTATACTAATTTGTTCAATATGCAAAATTATTTTCATGTAAGTCAAGTATACAAAATTTATTAAGTAATATTCCAGTTCTATACAAAACATTATTATTATAAATAGAATAACAATTGTTCTTAATTATAATACCAAATATTTCATTGTCCAACAATAAAATGGAAATAATATTTTTTAACGAGAACTGGAATACAATAACAACTTATTGACTTAATAGACTTGCCCGTAGGCATTGCTAAACTATAAGTTTCTATGGCTAATGTAGCAACCTTTGCTTCATTTCCCACACATAAGATTATTTATCTTTGTTTAGCTTTCTACTTCTTCTTGGTCCATTCATAAATCTATATTTATGATAACCAAAGTCGATATCCAATATCCAAGTAGAACCTTGACTTAAAGAAAAATTTATTTTAAATCTTGAACAAAATTGTATTGTAACCAAAACTTCACTGAGCTTCTTTGGTTAGCCTCTGCAAGATGCTTCTCGCAGTTTCTTTCCAGTGTCCAGGCTTATTGCAGTGGAAGCAAACTCCTTTGCTATCCGTATCAGTTTTGTTCTTATTATCCTTTGTTTATGCCTTTCTGTTTACCTTCTTTGAATCGTTCTTCTTTTCAGAAGATCCTTTGGCCCCTACCAGTAAGACTTAATCTTTCTTGGTTGGAAAGTGACTCTCAACATTTTTCAATATGTTAAGCAAATCGTCGGAGGCCGATATCTAGCTTGTTCATATGAAAAATTCACAACAATTGTGAAAGGAGTCCGGGAGTGAGTGCAAGATCAAATCTTGGCTCAACTCTCCATCAATGACAAAACCAGTTGTCCTAATTGATCAATCAAATTGATTATTTTAAGAACTTATTGTCTGTACTATAGTGCCATTGGCCATTCTAGATCGGAAGAGCTCCTTAGATATCTGATATCTATCAGTCCTACTTTCCTCACCATCAACTACTTGATGTACAGGAATATAGTAGGAGCATCCATAGTTTCATGCTGACGCTGAAGCTCGTTACTCATAGATGCGAGCATGATGCATTGAGCCAACTGTGCATCATCTTTCCACTTTCTAAAAGTAGCAATGTCTTCCTCAGAGGCATTGTCTGCAAACATAGCAGGGATAGGCGTATTAAGGACATAATATAACTTTTCAGCCATGAGAACTATTCTCATGTTCCTTAACCAATCCGTTTAATTCGGTCTGGTTAATTTAGCATCTAATATGCTTCGCAGTGATAGTAATTTTAGACATTGTAAAATTCTATAAATGAATTTGTAATTAACAACATTCACATACATTCTTTTATTAATTACCAAAATAAATTAGGTCTTGTTTTAAATTGGTATCTCCCACTATTTTCTTCAAACTATATTACCCTCACTTATATAGTTCGGCAAAATCTAATTAAAGATTTGCTAGTGAGAATAAGGATCCCATTTCAAATGTAAATAGCCTTGTGGTGACACAACAAACTATATATAAATAAATAGGTAGACAACTTTTGTCAATTACATCAACTATGCAACTCCTTTTCTTTTGCCTCTTAGATTATTTTGATCAAGTGGTGGCACATCCAGAATCAAAATTATCCAAGTTAAGTCCGACCTAGCACTCCATATATTCAAAAAGAAAAATATCATCCTTGTGGTGACACAACAAAACAATATTGTTCAATTTTCTTTATAAGCATCAAATGTGATAAATTAACATCTTAAATACTTAATACTTGCCTTGTGGTGACACAACAAACTCATATTAAATATTTAATACTCTATTAATTTTATCATGCTAGAAAGGCGACGTTCGATATTCCAAATATCTTTGAACGCTTAGGACTTAATATAAAAATTGAGGGGTTTGTTATTAATTTGTCTCATCTTGTTTAAGCGCATTGCACATATATATATATAAAATACGCGTCGTATTAATGAACATGCGAAGCATGTTTGCATAATATATAATATATATAGTATAAGCATGCACATATAGAATACTATATTCTACTCGGATTGATTATGGACTTTTATTCTAGTTTGGTTCACTAGAGCCACCAAGTGAACCAAAAGGTCAAACCCTAGGGGTGCAAGAAATAATATTTAAATATAACTATTACATTTAAACCCGGGCTCCATTACAAACGGGTCTTCAAGCGTTCCTTGCTCCTTGATCTCCAATTTTTCAAAATTATTCTAACTATTCTTATTACAAAACTATTTAAAATAATAGAAACCTTGATCAGCAGTCAAGGGGAAGTACATAGGAGAGAGATAGAATTTACATTAAGAAAAATTAGAGAAGACGAGGTACGCAGACCCCATTTTATAAAACCCATACATTCATGCATCCAACTAAAATAAAATCCAATCACATTGGTCAATAGTCCATAATCAATCCCATTTATTATCATACACATCATCATATGCATCAATAAATAACATTCATCTTATGAATAATAAACATTTAATATATATATATATATATATATATATATATATATATTGATATCATTTAATGGGCAAATTTAGTTAGTATAAAATCTAATTTTGAATCAAAATAAACTCCTTTATTTTAATCCAAATTTAAATCAAAATAAACCTTTTATTTTAATTTATCCAATTTTGAATAAAATAAACTATTTTATTTTAATCAAAATCTTTAATCAAAATAAACTCCTTTATTTTAATTAATTATGGAATCCAATTCCATATATAAAAATCTTTTATTAAAGGAAACACGAATATTCTTTCCTATTCACAAATAAACTCCTTTATTTTGAATAATATGAAATCTTATTCCATATTTAAATAAACTCTTTTATTTAAGGAAATTAGGATTCTCTTTCCTATTCACAAATAAACTCTTTTATTTTGAATAATATGAAATCATATTTCATTTCTAAATAAACTCCTTTATTTAAGGAAACATTGAATCCAATTTCAACTACAATTAGTTATCATGAAATCCAATTCCAACTCTAATTAGTTAGCATGAAATTCAATTTTAAAATTAAAATAAACTCTTTTATTTTAATATGAAAATAAACCTTTTATTTTAATATTAAAATAAACCTTTTATTTTAAGATTAAAATATATTTTTATTTTAATTACAAAATAATATATATATATATATATATATATATATATTATGTTAATATATAAAAACTTTCCTGCCTTGATGAATCAAGCATTCACGTGGGAAGAACACGTTACCTTTTAACAGTGAACTAACATTTAGCTATATATATATATATATAATATATCACCACCACGTGGGATCATCTTCCTTTTCAGCAGTCCGCATCATTCCTCCTTTTTTTTTTCTTTTTTTTAGCAGATGTTAATAACAACAGATTCGCGAATTACAACAAAATGTTCTAACTTTTTAAAACATGCTTCGCGAATTACAACAGATTTTCAAAAATTTATTTCGGCTATCTTTTTAAAAAAAAAATAAATTTATACAATAAAATTATGCCCAATTAAATTGTTCTAAACACATATCAATATACATATTAAATTAAAATAATTAATAATTTGCATAAAGGTTTGGCTCTGATACCACTGTTAGGTTTGTAATATTCATGAACGCAATCAAATTGCAAAAATTAAGCGGAAGCAAGATAAATCAGAGTTTTCAAATTTTACAAACCATATACCCGGATCACCCTTTATGCACAATTATTAATTAAACGAAAAAGATGAATAAGAAACATACCCTTGAAGATTCGAGCTTCCTCAGGTAGAAGTTCACCTCCAATCCTTTTCGCGTTTAACTTGAATCCACCGGGTTTGGTTCCTTCCTTTGATCAACGTTAGCCACCCAAGTGTTTGGCCTCTAGAGATGATCCACCAAGGAAGAAGAGGGATTCAAGAAGATGGGTGGTTGGCTAAACCCTAGTTTTTCTATCTCTATAGAAAAGGAGCGTACTCTCCAACCATTGGAATAACTACGTCATCTTAATATCTGATATAAGACTCTTCTTATAAAGATATCAAGTAACCCTATTAAAATAAGGTATTATTTAATTAAACTCTTTTAATTAAATGGGCTCCCTAATCTTATTAGGGATAATTAATTAAACTCCTTTAATTAATTTTCCCTCTAATCTTATTAGGAATAAATGATGAAGTACTTATATTAAATTAATTCCTAAACTCTTTTAGAAATTAAAATAATAATAATAATTGTAATAATATTAATAAGACTCCTCTTATTAATTTATATTTAATATTTCTAAAATATTAAATAATAAATATTAAGCTATTTAATTTATTCTATCACCATAGATTAAATTAAATATACATAACATATTATTACGATTATGCCATTAACTTCTTAAATAATTATTCTTCCTTTTATGGTGTGACCCTTTAGGTTCTCCATATTAAATAGGTTGTGAATAAATCAATTAGAACAATTCTAATCTTATTTAAATAAATAAATTAAACAATTAATTTATTTAAATAAATAATATTTATTCTCTGATAGGGATAAGCCTCCCTAGCGATCAGCGACTTTTAGGATAATATAGATTTCAACATTAATCATAAAAGAACCTTTGAGTAAATATTTACCGTGCTAATTCAATCCTTCCATCATACTGATGTCCCAATTAAATATAAGACATGGAATTATCGTCAAGTCTTATTTTATTTAATTATATGTATTTCGATCCTTAAATGCACTGACACCAAATAATGCAAATTAGAAACTCCTTTCTAATTTCATTCGCCTTGGCCAAAGACTACCTAGGGTTGTCATTTATCGAATCACATAGGACATTCTCTTCTTTTAATAAGTGGTAGATTCTTTATTGATCATACATTATCTCCATGTACAACTTATTATACCCAAGCATACCCTTTGATATACCCTAAGGGTCTTAAGGAATAAGTCAAAGTATAACTCATCATACACAAGATACTATGATGATCTCAAGTCCAAGGATCATTTGTACTACTATCACTACGAGAATTCCTATTGATGCAAGTAAAACTCCATTAGGTATTCCTTAGCGAGCCACGTTCGATGAACTTATTCTTTAATAAGCACCTACATACTTGCTTTAGTGTCTCCACACAAATGATCATGAGATCAATCATCCTCATCCAATGAGCAAGCAACGTATGTACCAATCTATCCAGATTCACTAATCCCCAATATAGTAATCCAATGATTGGGAACTATTTTAGTTTTAAGCTTTCTAAGAATTTAGATCTCATTAGAATGATCATCATCATTATTCTAAAAGCATTGCTTAAAACTATGGGTTTATCACATATTATATAACAGCATCATGTAGATAATTAAAAGCCTTTAATGGGTGAAACCCTCAGCTACAAGAACCTCCATCAGTATGGAGTGATCCCATCACCATCCTCATGGGCAGGTATCTAAACCTAACACACTCATAGGACGCAAATATGAGAGCCTCTCATAGGCCCAAAACTGCCAACATAAAGGCAAATATCTGCTGTCAATCAACACTCTTAACCTGTACATGGGAAATCAAAGGAGAATACTCACTAATAGAAATGGGTAAAATCCTAGCCAAGCCTCCATCAAGCCTGGCGAACGCATGCGCATACCCCTGAGGAAATAGATGAAGGTATAAGAACCAGTCATACTCTCCAATATGGTCCACATCTCGTGTGGCACTGACCAAAGCAAATAAAACTATAGAAGAGTTATTCGCTATGAAGCAACCCCTAATGATCATCAAGAACAAATACCAAAGAATACAATTCCTGACTCTCACATCACCGGGTATGGGCTCACTCAATAGCCCACTCATAGCATCCACGCTCAAAGGACCTGTACGAACTATCCTACCCTTGAGCACCTCAGCCGGGACTCCTAGCAAGCTTCTGATGGCAGTCAGGGTAATATTCGCTATACAAGGCACTGGCGCCCCTCCAAACTCCATACCTATGATAAACCGCCAATCCATCGGCGTCATCATCACCTCACAGTCCAACAAATGGAGATACTGAGTTTGGTAAACACACGCTCAGACAACGCCCTGAGATAACCACAGGGACAACGACGGGGGAGGATGGAAAAGAACACCTCGAAGCCCCAACCATGCACAATCGCTCGATAATCGGGATGCAGAGCCTGAATATGTAGAGTGAATGTTGAACCAGTTCCCTCGAGGCTGCATAAAGCCAAAAACATACATCACAAAGCAAATCAACATCAGAGTCCTTGATCCTCATCAATAGGAAAAAGGAATATCAAATCTAGCTTGTACCTCGTTTGCATGCAAGTAAATTGAGGGGTGTCAACTCAAATCACCTAGAAGATCTGGGATTGTCACCTGAATGCCTGGGAAATCCCTATGGGGAACATGAGCAGCAACAGCGGGGTCCGTAACCAGTACATCCTCCTCTTCATCCTCAACATCTGGTACCTCAACCCGGATAGGACGTATCACCGCCTCCGTCAAATGACGAGGCTGTCTAACTGAATGAGGTTGAGGCACATCAGAAGCCCTCCTCCGCACACCTGAAGTAGTCCTGTGGGAACTACTCAGTTGTTTCGGATCCATATATTTGGACACAAGTCTCCAAATCACCTCAGAAAGGGTGTGGTAAACTCTAACCTGGAGCTTTTTAAATGCATTTTATGACTATATGCATGCATGCATTACTTTAACATACGCCTACAGTAGAGTTAAACATGCATGACTATCCAATGCCTACATTTTGGAAATTTTTTTCTAGAGTCTCCTTTGTAAACAGGACTATCCACATGCATATAGGCATGACTAGGTGGCCATGCAGTAGCACATCTACCCACAGTCATAAACATCTTATATGCATAAAAATATCAAAGTCATAATCTGTAAAGGCAGCTTAATTACCATGATTACTTTACTTTACCACCTTTGCCCATTTATCCTCAAATAAGATAAGAAATAGCAGAAAAAGGTGTCAATTTGACTGTTTCAAAAGTCAAATTTTTTCACATCATTATGTTCAGCATGGTTAAATACTAACATTTACTATGTTGCATATTTTTTATCAAGTCATATGAGCATGCATATTCACTACTATGTGTTTAGAAGCATTTCATGTGATAACTCATTTTCCAACAGATAAAAACTGGAAAAGAAGACATGTATACGTTACCAGGGCAGTGTAGAACACTTGTACAGTGATAGATTTTTCAGAAAGCTGCCCGAACTCAACAGATCTGAAGAATAGCTCTCGGATTCTCTGTGTGGCGCAACTTAAAAATGACTTATGATTGCACCAAGTGCCTTAAAGCCATCCACGGCTGGCTGCAAGTGTACCTGTGGCTCCCCTGGGTGGGGCCCACCCCTTTGACTCGGTCCAATTTGAGTTGCAAAGGAGATCTCACAAGCTGAAAAAGTCAAATTAGGAAAAAAGATGCTACGCGATTGAGCGGAAAAGCCTGAAATCCTGGTTTTTACAGACCAAACTGCGGGTCTACATATCACTTATTGGTATTCACCCAGACACAGAGTTTACTATTTCGATGATAACAACTGTTGCAAACTACACTCGGTAATACCTCACGATGGTCCGATGCCATCAGTCTGGGGTCGTAACTCCAAAACATATCCCCCAGCGGAAACTTTATCCATTTCATCCGTTGATGCACACGTCAACGAAGGTCGAGCAACCTTGACAACATTTAGTCGCTGACAAGTAAATCCAGCAAAGCATTGGAAGTTATCCGATGATCTCATCCATTGATGCACATGTCAACAAAGGTCAAGCTGCCTTGACGTTATCCCCAGCAGGGATCTCATCCATTGATGTACATTTCAGCTAGGGTCAGGCAGCCCTGACAACACAAACTGTTGGCAATAACTCCAATAGAGCAGTGGAAGGACCTGGAGATACAAACTAGAGAAGACCATCCTCATCGGGGAGAACCGATGATGGAATATGTTATACAAGTTTTCCTCAGATAAAACACATCCCCACAGGTCTCTCGTACATGAGAGGTACATCCTTAGTGGGAAATCTGCACTAAGGATTAAGGACTTTGGTGATAACCCCAATGTTAACATCCTGGAAATTCTAGAGAACTTTAGAGCACACATTCAAGCAGTTTATCAAAGATATCAGTGATAACTCCAGTCCCTATCAGAAGTCGTGGGAGCAAACAGTCATCACATCCCGTTGGAAAACGGTCCAACAAACCACATACATCATATATTTGCATCATGCTGTAGTGCATTGCATCATGATTATCTTGTCACATTTTAAGTGTCTAGTATTCTTTATCATATCCATGCAATTACATTGTATGAATATGATAAAGAGGGGCATTTGTAGACACTTGAAATTTTTTACATTCCTGTTACTAACATTGCAGGAGGGCAGAATCATCTTTCAGAGATAACCCTGGAAGACAATGCAGGTCCAATTTCGGATACAACCCCGGAATTATCAATTTAACCATCTCAGAGATAACCCTGAGATACCCAGTTCCAATCCCGAAGACAACCCCAGGAGTTTCAGTTTCAACCTCAGAGATAACCCCGAGGAATGCAGTTCCAGTTCCAGAGACAACCCTGGAATCCTCAGTTTTCCATCTAGAAGACAACCTCGAGATACTCAGTCCCATCCCGGAGACAACCCTAGGAGTTCCAATTCACCAACCTCGGAGACAACCCCGAGAGATTATAACGACCCCAAATTTTATATAATTTAATTCTCAACTTCAGTCGTTAACAATACATTAAACCTCTAGTTTTACATCATTAAACGATAATACAACCATTGAAATTTGCGGAATAATTAAAATTTTCTATTACAAACTATTCTCGTTCCCAAAACTTTCAACATTTACATCTAAATATCTAAGAATCATTTTAATACTACAAAAGTTGACATCGCAAAATGATATTACAATTCAACATTAATACATTTACCGAAACATTAGACATGGTTTACAAGAATAACAACTTGGCTAGGATATTAAATCTTCATGTATCACTTTTGATCCATATATCAATCAAGTAACACATAGCATTACCTTTAATTCTTGAATCTACAAAAATTGTTATTTGCAAGAATGAGCTCGACAGCTCAGCAAACTCTAACAGTTTTCATGCATCATGTAGCACATAATAACATGCTCAACATACATCTTATAATCATAAAACTAACATAGCATACATATTGTAGCTCACATAACAACTATATAGATTGAGTTCCTTACTCAATCAACATTTATAGCTCAATCATCATAGTCATAGATTGACTTTCACATTTCATACTTTTGACATATATAATACATCATACAATAAAATTTTAAAGTAGTTCATCAACAAGTTCACATAGAAAAAAGGAACTGAAAGACTTGTCTTTACCGGTGTTTTACCAACATGCTAATACTTCGCGTCCTTGCACAACCTACACTGTATTTGAGATTGATAATAAATAAAATCAATACTCGATCTCATGGTCAAATTTATTCTAAGACCTTACTTTATCTTATTATCCTTTATAATGTCTTTATAGACATCTAACTGTGTTTTATATGCAACTCGGTTTTACTTTCATTTTCATCACCACACATGCTAGACTATCGCACTTGTAGTTTAATGTGCGTATATCACACCATTTTATTATACCACTTTGGTTTCAAAAAAATGCATATTAAACACATTGTTTACATGTTTAATTTTCCCTCAAAAATAAAAAATTGTCCTTTTCGATTTCTTTCCATTATTATTCTTGTATTATCATCTTTTAATACTTAGATGTACATAACACCCAATATTAGCCATTTGTTAGACACTTTATATACCCAAAGTTTAGAAACACTATTACTCTTAGGCTTTTTATCGAGCACGTTATGTGCACACATTAACTTATCTCAACTCTTGATCTTAAATGGTTAATTATGCATAGAATGTGATAACATATATCTATACTCATTACATATGTCAGAACATATTGTTAATCATCAAAATATACCATCACCAAAAATCTTAATTCAAACAGAATTATAAAACTCATTTTCACAATTTCTTTAACAAAACGTTGTTTTCGTTTTTAATGTAACTCCTTTGTTACATGTCCGTTTTTGTTCCTTCTTATATAGAATTAACCCATACTCATGTACTACAACCTCATCTAGGCCTTAAAGTCAGACCCTTATCCATCTAAAACAGATTCTACAATTTCATCAACTAGTCCAAAAAATTTTGTTTTTTGGATAGCCTCACTAAACAATTTATTTCGGACATGATCCAGTCCATAAAATGCCTCAATCTCTCGATTCTGGCTAGTAAACTTCCATATCTAAAACTTTCCAGTTTAAAGTTTCTTCAGATTCAAAACACACAAATTTATATGAATTTTTCAAAGTCAGAAACCGTAATAGGAATGACTTTGCGGATGCGCTAGCAACATTGGCTTCCTTGATTCACATACCTGACAAGGAAAACATGTCAAGCATCACATTAGCCCTACAAAAGGCCCTAGCCTATAGGAACTATGTTGGAGAAGTATTGGATGAACTACCTCCCATCCACAACCCTTGGTATTTGAGACATCCCCAAATCCGGGTACTTTTTACCGCAGATCTGGTACATCATTTCTATAACTATTGCGGAAGATATAAACATAAATTGTTTATACATTAAACTTTTACAAATCATTCCCAAGGTCTACAACCTTAACTAAATACATACCTTCAATATCTAAAAAGGTTTACAATGCCAGTTTTTGTCAGAAAACTTAATAGATATAACTGCACCATAATTTAATCTTGCACTTTGCCTTTGCCTCTGTCCTTATTCAAGCTTTCATCTTAATCTGAAAAATTTATCATGATATAGCAAGGGTGAGCAACGAATTTTCCCAGCAAGTTTTAAATACAATGGAGATATATCATGATTGAAAAGAATGAATAAGCTTTTAAGTTTTCAATAATATAATATTTGAGAAATAACATGAATCAAGTTTCAATAATGGCATGACTGAATCAATACTGTTTGAAGGTCAACAATGACCATGAACAATTTAACTGAACCTTATGGTAATGAAGGTGATCAGCCATTCATACCTGATGAACATATGCAACATGCACTAAGTGCGAATTAATAATCAGTATAGACGTGAATAATCAATAACAATTATTCACTAACATGCTTTGAACATACAACTCAAGTTTGAGTTAGGGAAACTTTCCTGAACCTTTGACTACTACTACACAATTTAAGTTAACTTCTTTTTTAAGACCTATCATTAGTAAGATTGGTCTTTTAATCAGCATTTCATACTTTGTATCATAATACAATTACTTTATCAATCAATTATCTAACACTTAATCACATAATTAAATATTAGATAAAACCTTACAACATTAGCATTATTATCATCCTTTGATAATTCTTCAATCACTGTATCACATCTATTATGATTTAAAATTCGCATTTTCATTTCATAAGTTATTTTTTAACATCTAATAAGTCAAATACTAATCCAGCAACCTGGATTCTAAATCTAGCAACCAAATTTCCAATCCAGCAGACTAGATTCCAAATCCAGCAAACTGGATTCCAAATCCAGCGACTTAGATTCAACATATTTCCAATCCAGCAAGCCTGGATTCATAAATCCTTCAATCCAGCAAGCTGGATTCTAAATCCTCTGTACATATTAAATAATCATTAAATCCATTCACTAATATTATTATTCATTAAATAATATTTTAAATCAATGATTTAATAACACTTTAATCCAAATGTTATCAATCACTTAATAATCTCATAATCTCATATTATTAATATTATAACAATATTTTAATCATTTCTTAAACATATAAACAATTTATTTTAATTGTTTACACTACTAATAATGCATTTAATCATTCAAAAATGCCACACACATAAGATTTCATCACCAATGACCAAATCCCTTATAAAAAATCTGCATATACTCTATATAAGATTTCCAAGCCATAAAATCCTATTTTCCAAATTTTTAACGTCACATAACATATTTAATTCATATGTTCGTAACTAAACTATTTTCATGAAAAATACCAAATCAGTCCCAAAAAGTTTTCTTTTTTAAGATTTAGTAGAATATAGTCCCATATTGAACATATATTTTTCTCAGAATTTTTAAAATTGATTTACTATATTTAAATAGTCCATAATAGCCAAATCTTCTCAGATTTTTCATAAATTGAGATTAACTCCAACAATTCTGAAATTTTTACAGTATGCCTGTTATAAACATATACTTCCAGTAAATATTTTTGTTAGAAAAACGGGACTGTTTTGGCTTAATCAGTCACTACACTATGAAAACTCAACATTTTTGAGTGCTACCACTTGGGTTAACTAGTAAACACATATATCTAGCACCCCTCTTTGACGGATCGTAAAAAGGAGTTATAGATTTAAAATAGTGGATTTTCAAAGTACAAAAAAATTTGGGTTTCTAAACTAGAAAAATTTATTTTTCTTTTCTTTTGGTTTCCAACCAAATCAACACCCAAAATGGGTAAATCCTTACTTGAATCCACGGAAAACACATAGATCATAGGGGTTTGGACTTCCAAATCAAAATCCCCTTTCATCAAATTACAAAAAGAAAAAGAATAAAGCTTAGGAAGAAGAAATTAGTTTTATACTTTTTCTTTTTCTTCTTCTTCTTCTTCTTTTCTCATGGAGATTTTCTCCCTCTTCTTCTTTTCCATCAACGCTGCCGATCTTCTCCTCTTTCTCTCTCTATTTCACGTTTTTTTTTTCTTTTCTGTCTCTTTCCTTATCTTTTATTTCCTTATCTCTTATCTTATCTCCAACAAAAATAAATCCAATATCTTGTACTCCTATCCAATCCGGACATTTGGCCCAATATCTTCCAAATCCTTATTTTATTTTAATTGTTAATTTACTTAACAAATGACTAGATATGTGAGACCCAAAATTTTATGAATAAAGATTTCAATTTCTCGAAATATATATTTTTTATTATTATGGTGTTGATTTGATATAATGTTATAGTTGTGGGTAAAATTTATAAATTTTGCAAAGTATGCAAGTTGTTATATAATATTCGATTGGTCGGGGAATATTCGTTTTAACAGGGAATATTCGTACGACGACACAATATTTGGTGGACCCCACAACGGAATTATTGTCGGATTGAGAAAACGACAAAAATATTTTTATGAAAATAACGGCAGAAGTTTTACCGTTAACTGTTGAAACACCCGGTGTTAAAAGTACAGTAATACACGTGGTTGCATAGTAGTACACGGTATTGATTATTGATGCTTACGTGAGAAGACACTCAGTTTTTTTCCATTATTGCTACAGTAATTGTTGCATAGTATCTCACGTTATTTGATTCAATTATTGTCGATATTTTATATATTATTAAATCAATAATTAAGATGACAGAGTTATTAATATTATTATTTGCAATATTAACGATGTCTAGAAGTTCTGCCAAGGAGAGGTTTGGTCACCTAATTGCACGTCAATAGGGAGGAATCCTTATTGGAAAGCCCCCTCTTTCTTGGGAACGACTTGGTCGATTAATATTGTGAATTATAATAATGATGATAAATGTTGTTAAATATATTGAGGTGTCTTTTTATGAAGTCACGGATGTTTATATATATATATATAATTTTTTTTTATTAGTATTATTAATGTAATAAAATAGAAAAGCTTTTTATATAAAATGTAATACTTTTATAAAGTTATTTGTTTTATTAGACTATAAATAGAATATATTATATTTTATTATGCATAGTATTGCATAGTTCTGCATAGTGTTTTACATAGTAAAATATTTTTATATAAAGCATAATATTTTTATAAAGTTATTTGTTTTATTAGATTTTAAATAATATATATATATATATATATATTATTTTTATTGCATAATATCCTTTCTATTTTCCTATAAATAGGATGCTTAGTTAGAATTGAAATCACACCGTAAGTTATATAGAATTCTCTTCTATAATCTTGAGCATATTTCTTTAGAATTTTAAGAAGCTTTGAGAGCTAGTGCAGAAGTTTTCAGAGAATATATCCTCCTCTACCAAATTGGAATATTCTTCTTTTTCTAAGGGATATTATTTGTTGTACTCGTAAGAATGGGGTATTATTTCTTTCGTATTCATGAAGAGAACTTCGTTATTCCATTCTTTATTATTCGTTGGAATAACTCAGTATACGGCCAATTACCCTATACTTGGTGAAATTCTTCTGTTATTCCATTCTTTATTATTCTGTTGGAATAACCTGTATACGCGGACTACCCTATACTTGGTGAAATTCTTCTGTTATTCCATTCTTTATTATTCTGTTGGAATAACCTGTATACGCGGACTACCCTATACTTGGTGAAATTCTTCTGTTATTCCATTCTTTATTATTATGTTGGAATAACCTCATCATGGCGCGCATACACCGCATACATGGTGAAATTCTTCGAACATTTTTTCATTCTTTATTATTCCGTTGGAACATCCTGTTTGTGCGTATTACGTATGTGACCGGTTCCATTATTTATTATTCATTGAAAATCCCGCTTGCGTAAATTTTTGCACGTGATATGGTTCCGTTATTTATTATTCTATTGGAATAACCTGTCTGTGCGGTCTATCGCATGCCTGGTGATTTCTTTTGTTATTCCATTCTTTATTATACTTAGTTGGTTAAAGTTTTGGCTTTTATACTCCATGAAATTAGTGGAATATCCTTGATATTTGCGCTTCATCCAGTATCTTTTCATGAAAATATTCTTCTGAGCATTCTTGAGTTTTACCCCACAAAGCAGTATCATGTTGATAATTTGGACGTTATTGGTTCCTGGATAAATTAATTCTTGAACTTGTTTTATTGAATTCTTATATCATTGTCATCATCCTCATGTTTATATTATGTTGAAAGTCATCTCGTGGCTCAGCATTGCATATGATGGACTTGGTATGATTATGATCGAGCATTATTATTGTATAATCATGACCGTAATGTTACAAATGATGTGATAAAAGTCCTCATTGACTTCGCCCTGTAGTGCATTGATGGATGCTTGTTGGCATGATCATGACCATTGATGAATACACGAATACCTTTGGCCCGTAGTGCATGGATAATTTATGGTTGTGATACTAATGAATATCCTCGGTCGAAAAGTGTGGGGATGATGTGGATTATTTATTGTCGAGTCAAATGATTAAAGTGATGAAAAACCTTTTAAATCATAAAAGATAGTAGATTTTATTCTCTACTTGACTCTTTTAATGGATTGCTTGTTCCGCTGCAGTTAAACTTTATGTTTGTTATATTTTATCAGTTTAACAATGTTGAAGGCTAACAATAATTTTTCTGCATTATCTTAGTCATAATATTTCTTACTGGGCTAGTTGAGCTCACATTTTTTCTTTCGTTGTTGTCTTCAGGAAATGAGAACGTAGCAGGGACTAGTCGGGGAACGGAGTGACGGTCCAGATGATAGCACTAGTAGTCCTCACTATTCTATGAAATAGTGTGATAATAATTGTAATGAGAACTTATTCTGAGAGTGGATATTGTCTAGAAGATAATATTCGTATTAAAACTCACAGCTCTTGTTTCCTATTTAAGATTGTATTTGTATTTTGTACCATGTATTTGGCGACTCAGAATAGGTTATGTATGCCTATTCTGGGGGCGTCACAGTTGGTATCAAAGCTTAGGGATATGATCCCTGGCTGAGATGTGAGATAAGAACTAGGAGGGGAGAGACGGGGAATTCTTTCGCTAGTATGACCTACATAAGTTTATTTGATATTTAATTGGTCGATTAGAGTATGGGGATAATATGTGATATGTTAATTAACCCTTGTTTTGTGGCAGTATTTGAAAATGACATCTGAGAATGTTGAGAATATCAATGGAGCACAGGAGACCATTGACTCTCCACAGATCAATAATCAGGATAATGTGCAGCAGGAAGGCGACAATCCTCATGCAAACAACAACACTGACCAAATGATGAACGATGGAATGTTCAGAGGCTTTATGCAATTCATGCAACATCAGGCAAGATGGCTCCTGTCCAAAATACAGGTGGAAACACTGGCAACTCTCGGACGGTCACCGCTAAGCAGTTCAAGGAACTGGGACCACCAGAGTTTTTTGGAGAGCCAAAACCACTTAAGGTGGAGACGTGGATAAAGCAGATCTGCAAGATATTTGATGTCTTGGGATGCTCTAAGGAGAAAAAGATTCCCTTTGCCACCTTTATGTTGCGAGCAGAGGCAGATTACTGGTGGGAATCTGTAAAGCGTACTCAACCTGCCGCACTAAAGATGACTTGGGAGAAGTTCCAAGAATTGTTCAACGACAAGTACTTTCCCAAAAGTATTCGTCACATGAAAGAGGTAGAGTTCATCAAGCTGGAGCAAAACAACATGAACGTATCGCAGTATGAAGCCAAGTTTGTTGAGTTGTCCCGGTTTGTGTCCCATTTGGTTGATAATGAGGAGAGAATGACGCGAATGTTTTTAAGAGGTTTGAAACCCGAGATACGTCAATATCTTATCTCTCATAAACTGTGTTTGTATTCAGATGTTGTTAATAGGGCTCAGTTATTGGAGCGCGAGAATGAGTCAACCCAACCAAAAGATAGCAACCGACAAAATGATACTAGTGAGAGCAGTCATCGAAGCGATGACAACAAGCGTGGAGGGAATCAACATGCTAGAAATGGTAACCACTCCGGTGGTAATTATGGCCAAAACAATAAGAATGGACATTTCAAGAAGAGGAGATTCAGCAATGATGGAAAGACGTCAGCATCAGTACCTGTTGTTAAGGAAGGAGAACGACCACCTATCATCTGCTTCAAATGCGGAGGGGAAGGATATATCAGTCCAAACTGTGCGCAACAGTCCAAAACGTGTTATAATTGTGGAAGAGAAGGTCACCTAGCTCGATTTTGTCGTGCACCAAAGTCAAGTCCAGCTGGAATGGTGGCACCAAAGGCGGATACGGACAAAACAAAGTTGGTGGTTTCAGGAATAGCGTTTTTCATGACTTCTCAAAAAGCGAGTAACCCAAACAAAGTTAGCACGGGTTAGTTAATTATAACTTTTTGCGAAGTCTAAACCTTATTAGATACCGGTTCTACCAATTCTTTTATCTCTCTTGCTTGTACTCAACGTTTAAATTTGACCCCAGAGAAGTTAAACTTTGACTTATTGGTTGAAACTTCGTTAGTAGAAACCTTTGTTACCTCCACTGTTTATAAATCTTGTTTGATTCAAATTGACACTTTCACGTTACTTGTCGATCTTATCTCTTTGAAAATACTTGCCTTTGATGTGATTTTAGGAATCGATTGGTTAACTACTCATCATGCTTTTCATAAGGTTGTTAGCTTTCATATTCCTAACCAACCTATTATGCGAATTCAACCAACCAAACCACTAAAGTCAATCATTGTCATATCAAGCTATAAGTAAAGAGTCTCGAGCCTTTATCTGGTGACTTCCTTGCGTGGAATGCACCGAAACCAGACTTTCTGTAGGCGACGTCGTGAATAACGGTGGCAAGTTGATAGGTATCAATGTGACGTGTTATCTAAGTCTTAGATGAGAGTCACAGTTTTGAATGATATTTCTATGGTTAATAAATTTCCTGACGTATTCTTGAAGACTTCTTAGCCTACCCCTAGAGCGTGAAATCGAATTTTGTATTGACCCCAGTACAAAACCCATTTCTAAAACCCTTAAATATTTCTTCAACCAAAACGAACGTATAATGCGCCAAAGAAGTTGGCTCGAGCTGTTGAAGATTATGATTATACCATTCAATATCATCGTGGAAGAGCAAACGTGGTAGCTGACGCGTTGAGTAGAAGATCGTATGCGTTTACGAGTGTGATGTTGTTAACACAAAGACCCATTTCGTATAACTTACAAATGATGAAGATAGAGTTAAAGACTCTAGGGACCCACGTGAAGATAACAAATATACGATTAGAATCGACTTTAATCGATAAAGTTAAAGCCGCTCAAGCTACATACTCAGAGCTGATGAATGTGAAGAAGAAGGTTCAAGAGGGCGTTATTCTAGAAGTACGAATCGATGAAGAGAGGAAATCTAAACCCTCAATTTTATTGGCCCATTTAAAATCCCCGATTAAGTAAGAACTATGGCTTATAGACTCGTTTTACCGCCAAATATGTTGCGTGTTCATAACGTTTTTCACATATCGATGTTACGTAAATATGTGGATGACCCGAACCACATTATTAAATTAGAACTAGACGAGATAGCAGAAGATTTAACGTATGAGGAGATACGTGTTAAGATCTTGGATAAGAAGGATCGTATTCAACACTCTAAGGTTATACCTCAAGAGTTAAAATCTGAAATGAAGTCAAGATATCCTCATCTCTTCTAAGATACTGTGTAACGCACGTAAATTTCGAGGGAAAAATTTCATAAGGAGGGGAAATTGTGAGACCCCAAATTTTATGAATAAAGATTTAAATTTCTCAAAATATTTTTTTTTAATATTATGGTGTGGATTTGATATAATGTTATAGTTGTGGGTAATATTTATAAATTTTGCAAAGTATGCAAGTTGTTATATAATATTCGATTGGTCAAAATATTTGTTTTAATAGGGAATATTCGCATGATGACATAATCATTGGTGGATCCCACAACGGAATTATTATCGGATTGAAAAAACGACAAAAATATTTTTATGAAAATAACGGCAGAAGTTTTACCGTTAACTTTTGAAACACTCGGTGTTAAAAGTACAGTAATACGCGTGGTTGCATAGTAGTACACGGTATTGATTATTGATGCTTACGTGAGCAGACACTCATTTTTGTTCCATTATTGCTACAGTAATTGTTGCATAGTATCTCACGTTATTTGATTCAATTATTGTCGATATTTTATATATTATTAAATCAATAATTGAGATGACAGAGTTATTAATATTATTATTTGCAATATTAACGATGTCTAGAAGTTCGCCAAGGAGAGGTTTGGTCACCTAATTGCGCGCTACCAATAGGAGGAATCCTTATTGAAAGCCCCTCTTTCTCGGGGAACGCGACACGGTCGATTAATATTGTGAATTATAATAATGATGATAAATGTTGTTAAATATATTGAGGTGTCTTTTTATGTAGTCACAGATGTTTATATATATATATATATATATATATATATATATATATATATAAATTTTGTTTTATTAGTATTATTAATGTAATAAAATGTAAAAGCTTTTTATATAAAATGTAATACTTTTATAAAGTTATTTGTTTTATTAGACTATAAATAGAATATATTATATTCTATTATTATAGTATTATTTTAGTATAGTATAAAAATCTTTTTATATAAAATGTAATACTTTTATAAAGTTATTTGTTTTATTAGACTATAAATAAAATATATTATATTTTATTATGCAAAGTGTTCGTATAGTGCCGTGATAGTGTTTTGATATAGTAAAATCTTTTTATATAAAATGTAATACTTTTATAAAGTTATTTGTTTTATTAGATTTTAAATAATATATATATATATATATATATATATATATATTATTTTTATTACATAGTATCCTTTCTATTTTCCAATAAATAGGATGCTTAGTTAGAATTGAAATCACACCAGAAGTTCAGAGAATTCTCTTCGATAATCTTGAGCGTATTTCATTAGAGTTTTAAGAAGCTTCGAGCGTAGTGAAAGTTTTCTTCAAGAATATCCTCGCCCTACCAGTCGGAATACTCTTCTTTTACGGTAAGGGATATTATTTGTTGTACTCGTAAAGGGTATTATTTCTTTCGTATTCATGAAGAGAACTTCTGTTATTCCATTCTTTATTATTCTGTTGGAATAACCTGTATACGCGGACTACCTTATACTTGGTGAAATTCTTCTATTATTTCATTCTTTATTATTCTCATTGGAATAACTCAGATACGCATGGACTACCCTATACTTTTTTATTATTCATTGGAATAACTTTGATAACTCGGACTACCCTATACTTGGTGAAATTCTTCGTTATTCCATTCTTTATTATTATGTTGGAATAACTGCCTCATGCCAAGTACCTCATACATGGTGAAATTCTTTCGTTATTCCATTCTTTATTATTCATTGAACATCCCGTCTGCGTGCATTTACCTATGACTGGTTTCGTTATTTATTATTCTCATTGGAACATCCCGCTTGCGGTGCGAATTTTGCCTAACTCGGTTCCGTTATTTATTATTCATTGGAATATCACATTTTGTGCGTTTACGCATGATTGGTTCGTTATTTATTATTCATTTGAATAACACGTCGTGCGGTCTATCGCATGTCTGGTGATTTCTTTTGTTATTCCATTCTTTATTATACTTAGTTGGTTAAAGTTTTGGCTTTTATACACTACAAAAAAGGCTTATTTGCTACCAATAATATCAGCGACCGCATTTCCAGTCGCTTATAATATTAGTAGCGACCGCTATCTGCGACCGAGATGAATTCTAGTCGCTAGTTTCTATCAGCGATCGCATGCGGTCGCTGATCGGTCGCTGAGATGAATTTTCCCCCCAAAAATTTAGTGGGAAACCCTGGCGCATTTTTTTTACGACTAAACTTTATTCGCGACCGTATGCGGTCGCTGATATGTCCACATCATTAAAAATCAGCGACCGCATGCGGTCGCGAAAGGCGATCGCTGATTCTCAAAACCTTAAATAGACTCAGGTTCGCGATATCAGTATAGAGAAGAAAAAAAAGAGGGAGATACAGACGAGGAAGAAGAGGGAGTAAGGGGAAGAGGAGACCACTGCTTGACTGTCGACCACCACGCACCACCGCTTCACCACCGCCACACCACCACTGCACCACGCCGGTAAACTGATTTTGGGTTTAATTTGTTTGTTTAATATGCTGGAATTTGTGTTTAATTTAGGGTTTTAATATATTTTGTTATAAAAATGATGAATCCTCGAATGAATTAGTGTTCAATTTGAGTTTTGAAATTTAATTTAGGGTTTAATTTGTTATATATTAATCGAAATTTGGATTCAATTTGGGTTTGATATGTTAGAAATTTGGATTTGATATTTCTTGTATTGTATAACGTAATTAGTGTTTGATTTGTGCAAATACATATTCTACAATTAAGTTTTAATTTGTATAAATTTGAGTTTGATATGTAATGTACTTAATGTAAAAGAATGTATCAATTTTTGGTTTGTTTATGCATGTTTAGGTATAGTGTATATTTGATATATATACTGAATAGTTACATTTATCTCCCACGACTATTTCGTAGAAATTAAGTTTCATGCCCGACACATATCTCCCTAAACTTTTAGTTTCCCCTATTCATTTTACGTTAGCAAATTTTGTAGGATTATTTTTGATTTTATTTCAGGTGTATCGATTCTGGCTGGTTCCCCGCTAATCTTCCTATAAATTCCATTCCTAAAACCCCGTAGATCGCTTTGGTTTATCTAGTCTTGATAATCGATTTACCCATTGATGTATTACAAACCTAGATTGGATCTAGAAATGTAATTTGGTTTATTAGTGTGTTTTCAGAGTCGTAATTTGGTTTATCTAGTCTTGATAATCGATTTATCGTTATTGTTTTGGTCTTATTATATTGGGAATTTGTATATTTCTCTTGGTTTGTGTCTTGGGTGCCAAGAAATGACTTTATATACATCTTTGTCGTGTATGTGGCTAGTCCATATTATAGGGAGACTTTGCTGAATTTTTTTTATAATTCGGGTAGTTGCGAACATTTATACTATTAACGAGCCTATTGTTGATCCACTAGAGCCTATTAAGGGGCTATTGAGCCGATGGGAAATTTGGGCTTGAGAGGCCACATGAGGCCACGCTAAGCTTAGCTAAGCCTCACGAGGCCAAGCCAAGCTCAAGCTTGTTGTTAGCATGGTAAGCTATCAAACATTAAGCTAAAATAAGTAGTGCTAGGGAACTGTTAGTGCAACAGAGAAGGTAACTAGACACACATGGTTAATAAAGAGACTATTTATCTTTTTAACAAGGGTATTTAACACTTATGTATATAAGAATAAAGCTACAAAATGTTATAGAAGCTATAAATTGCTCAACCAAGTTGTGACTATCCCAAAACATAAAAGATTATAGAAAGGGACCGTGACGGGAATAATCTTAAAACATGTTAGGCGCCTTAGCACACTAGTTGATATGAATGAATCTCCAAGATACTCAAAAGTTGTATAACATTTAAAGTTTCTCATACTGCTTTAATTTGCATTCATTCGTTAACATCAAGTATGCTTAAATATTAATCATATGCTTACAAGTCTCAAGTCATATGATTACAAGTAAGCTCTCAAGTCATATGCTTACAAGTATGCTGAAATGTTAATCATATGCATGCTTACAAGTATGCTCAAGTCATATGGTTACAAGTTTGCTCAAGTCATATGTTAACATTTATAATGTTGTCTGTAGTAGGTACCGTGGAATCATGGACCTCTATTCAGACCGTAGTTGGATGGCACGACGAAAGTCAAGTGCCCAGATAGGTGCTATAGCTGAATTTAGAGCTGGTTGCCAAGTGTTTTTGAAGTATGCGTATAGTCACCCAAAATGTATGAATGGTAAGTCGCAGATACGATGCCCATGTTTGAAGTGTAAGAATGTAAATTATATGGACAGAGACATGGTAAACTATCATTTACTTGTTTCTGGGTTCATGAGAAATTATGAAGAATGCTGGTGGGCACATGGGCAGAGAAGAGATGGTGACATCACACAAGTACACAATTCGGGCAATAGTACTCATCGTATGAATGAAATGGTTCATGATATTGCAGGGCCAAATTTTGATTGGGAGCAAGGCAGATAGCAACATATGAATTCTGATGCCAAAGACTTCTTTAAGTTGTTAGACGAGGGTAGCGAGCCATTGTGGCATGGTTGCACCAAACACACTACATTGTCAGCAGTGGCGACATTACATAACATCAAGGCTGATCGCAACATGAGCCATGAGTGTTTTGAGTCACTCTTGAAGGCCAATAAGAGTATGTTGCCTAACGGTGAGAAATTACCTGGTAACTATTACTTTTGAAAGAAAATGGTGAACAAGTTGGGTCTTGGATACCAAAAGATCGATGCATGTCCCAACGATTGCATGTTGTTTTATAAGGAAAATGAATAGATGACAAGGTGCACATTTGCGTATCATGATCGGCTTAGGCCTAATAAAGAGGGTGTGACTACAAAAAAAAAAATCAAGTATACCGTTTAAGATTCTAAGGTATTTTCCAATAACACATCGGCTAAAAAGATTATACATGTCTTCAAGAACAGCTGAACATATGAGTTGGCATGCGAAATCTCTAGCTAAAGATGGAGAACTAAATCATTCCCGCAGATGGACAAAGCTTGGAAAGATTTCAACTTAGCACATCCCCGGATTTGCATTGAACCTAGAAATGTGAGGCTTGGATTGTCCACCGATGGTTTCAACTGTTTGGCCACTCAAATTGCTCCAGTACTCATGTTGGCTCGTGATTGTTATCGCATAACTTGCCTCCTTGATGTGTATGAAACAAACCATACTTGTTTTTTCACTGTGGTTCCCGGTCCTAAGAGTCCCGGAAAGAACTTAGATGTATACTTGAGACCTCTTATAGACGAAGTTAAAGGTATTTTGGGAGGATGGAGTACGACTTGGGATGTTGCAAAGAAAACAAATTTCAACCTTAGGCGCGGGTTATGTGGACTATAAGTGACTTCCCAGCTTATGGTATGTTAGCTGGATGGAGTACACACGAGAAGTTGGCTTATCCGTATTGTATGGAGCATACAAAGTCGTTTAATCTATCAAAAGGTCGAAAGCCTTGTTGGTTTGACTGTCATCTTCGGTTCTTACCGGTAGATCACCCGTTTCGAAGAAATAGAGAACACTTTAGGAAAGGGAAAGTAGACAATGATATGCCTGCACCGCGATTGTCGGGAACGGAGATACGAGATCGTGTGATGAGATTGTCGGTTATCCCATTTGGTAAGGTTGATGCCACAAACATAATCAATGGGTTCATGTAATCTCATAATCGGGTTCGGAGAAGCATCTTTTGGGAACCGCCTTTATCGGGTCTACAAATTTGATTCGGCTATAATCTAGATGTGATGCATATTGAGAAGAATGTGTTTGAAAATGTGTTTAACACTGTGATGAATGTTACGGAGAAGACAAAAGACAATGATAAGGCACGTTTGGACATGAAAGATATTTGTAAGCGTCCTGGATTAGAACTTTATGAATCTCCTAATGGTAAGATTTTCAAACCGCATGCAAGGTACACATTGTCCAAAAAGCAAGTTAAAGATGTGTGCACATGGGTTAAGTCTCAAACTACCAGATGGATATCGCCAAACATTGCAAGGTGTGTTACGGTGGAAAATTGCAAGGATGAAGAGTCACGACCGCATGTGTTCATGGAGAGACTCATGCCTATAAGATTTTGGGATCCGCTTGATAAACCAATATGGGACGCTTTGACGGATCTTAGTCGTTTCTTCAAAGACTTATGTTCAAAATCATTAAATGAGAAGGACATGTCAGATTTTGAGAAGAACATCATAGAGATCACGTAAACCGGAAAAATATTCCGACCGGTTTTTTTGACTCCATGGAGCATTTGCAAATCCATCTTCTCTATGAAGCTCGTGTTGGGGTCCAAATTCAATATAGATGGATGTACCCTTTCGAGAGGGTGATGGGAAACCTTAAGAGGAAGTGAAAAAATAGAGCTTATGTCGAGGGGTCGATTTGTGAGGCATACAGCTTTACTATGAGATATCTACGCTTGTCTCTCGCATTATTTTTTTGGACGAAGTCTTAACAAAGGCCAATCGAGTATCGAGACATGATGATGGGGGAAATGTTTAACTAAATGGTGGGCTCTCAGATTTGGTCTATCTAGCCGCGCTTATGGAAAAGGGAAGCGATATTCTCTCTCGAGCAAGAATTACATGTTGCATATACTTACATTCTTCTCAATCATGAGGAGATTGATTTAATTTGTGAGGTACACATGTAAACTTGATAATTTATCTTTTAAGTTGAAAATTTATTCCAATATGTTAATGTTTATAACATGGTATAGATTTTTACAATGACGAAGTTAAAAGTGAAGCATCCCAAAGATAATCGATAAAGATATTCAAATCAATCGGGATAAAAAATTTGCACTTTAGCTAATGGACAAAGTAAGTTCAATTTTTAAGCACGTAGTATATATATATATACTCCATGTTAACTATGACTTCATTTAATAAGATGGAGTTTTTGTAGGCTTTGACTGAGGGATCAACGATTCCGCCTAATGTACAAGTCCTAGCTATGGGACCAGACAGGGACCAAGTCAGCCGTAATGGTTACAAAATAAATGGTTGTGAATTTCACACAAAGGCATATGGGCGCGCTAAAAGAACAATGAACTCTGGAGTGTGTGTCCAAGGAGATTGTTACAATGAGCTTGGTCGTGTCTTTTATGGGGAGTTGGAGGAAATTGTAGAGTTATCGTACAAGGGAACATACGGGGGTCATATTCACTTGTTCAAGTGCCGTTGGTTTGATTCAGAAAAAGGGATACGTGTTGACAGACATGGAATTGTCGATATTAACCTCCATAGGTCTGCATACTCCAATGAACCATTTGTTTTGCCAACTCAAATAGTACAAGTATACTACACTCCTAGTCCTATTAGGAAAAGGGATAGAACGCCCACTGATTGGCAAGTCAGAATTCATACTCCCCAAGCGTAGTCGTGTAGAATTAGTTGATGGGGAGATTTACCAAGAGCGAGATGCTTCATAGTCAAACTATAATAAATGTGGAGGACGACAATGAAGTAATCCAGTTAGATGGTGGAGATGAACCACATGAATTAGATCCCGAGTCAATACTTGTGTCGATGACATCGATATCGAAGGAGGAAGAGTTATCAATCGAATCGACATCGAATCAAAGAAGCGGATGATGGAATCGCAACACGTATACAAGATGATTCTGAATCAGACATTGACACTTGAACAAATGAAATGTATGTTTAGCATTACATGTTTATTATATAATTGTCATGTTTATGTACTATACTATTTAAATGCAACTTTTGTTTATTGTCATTTTATATTCATATATATACATGTTTATATCACTGTCATGTTTATGTACTAAACTATTTAAATGCAACTTTTGTTTATTGTCATTTTATATTCATATATATACATGTTTATATCACTGTCATGTTTATTGTCATATACATGTACTCAAATATGACTCATAATAACATCTTGAAATTTGTAATATACAGATGGCTTCTGAAGCAACACAGAAAAAGCGCGGCTTGGGTAGGGGGCCTAATCATGTGCCCAAGGCCCCTACTAATCCGGATGATCGGATTCTTATTCAGATTCGCCCTCCTCTGAATAGCACGTACGTCCCGCATATATCAATTTTATATAAGCATTTAAGATTTCATTTATTGTATATTGGTAATGTTTTGATTGATATTGTATTGGTTTGTGTCTTGGGTGCCTAGAAATGTCCATATATCCATGTCGTCGTGCATGTGGCTAGTCCATATTGTAGGGGAGAGTCTAGCGAATTTTTTTTAAGTATTATAAGTATAAGTTTGAAAAATGTTCATAAGTATTATAACTTAGATGTAAATTGATTTAATATATGCTAATTGATGTTGTATATTATAGTGATTTTTCAGATAATAAAATCGTCAAGTGCATATCACAAATTGTGTGTTTCTGTAATTCGCCTCACAATTTGTGATTACGTAATGAGAAGACACCTATCGCCCATAAGGACGCTTTGTTGGGGCGTAATTTCGTGTATTTTTTTTTTAATTATGATAGATAATATTAATATAATATTCAAAGGATAATTATTTAGTAATGTTATTATTGTTGTTTTATTTGCAGAAATGGTATAGATGGGAGGACGCGCAAGCTTCAGTGATACAAACATTATTTTGGCAGAAGTACGCGGTCCGCACCAAAGACAATTTGAATAAAGAAAGACAAAAGGCCCTTCACAATGCCAAGATCGACCATCAAGGCCAGGGAGAAGATTATATGCATGAGCATAGCCCCTGGTGGTGCACCCAGGCCATATGGGCTGAGATGTGTGCCCAATGGAGAGCTGAGAGCTAGGTGAAAAGACGAAAGACTGCCGCCACCAACAGATCCTCGGGTGTACCCGATGGCGAAAAGGCTAAAGGGACATACAAGGGCGGTAGTATTTAACAGTTACAGCATATCACTGTCAGGGTACGTATTTACTAGTTTTAATATGTTTACAATCATGAATTGTAGAAAATATATCACATTTTTACTTAGTAATATTATGCTATTTTTTGTATAGGAGTCTCAGTCTCAAGGTCAGCTTATCCATTGGCTGGATGTGTACGTACACCCGTGATGGTTCCGCACTCGAGGCTATCCAGATAGCGGTAATAATTTTTAACAACTTGATCTTTAATGCTTACAGAATTAATTTATTTTTAACTATTTAATTGTTAACATGATGACATGATACTTATAAGTATTTATTGAATGAGCGATATCCTGAAGGCACTCCACGTCCGTCTATTGATCAAGAGTTATGGGAGAAGGCGTCTGTTGTGAAGAAGAACTACATTAAAGGTCAAGGACAACGACGATGCCCATCCTTCAGTGGCTCAGGCTGCTCTTCTACCCAATCTACACAGTTATTGAGCCATCCAATTATTCGTACTCCGGCTGACTGTGTGAGAGCTATATGTCAAGATCGCGATCTTCTGAAGATACTGGGTGGGCATCTGGGGGCTCGAAGTGCTGAGGAGTTAGCTGAAGCAGTAGCGGCAGCAGCAACATCACAACACGGGGATGGCAACGAGGTATAAAATCAATTTGTTATATATATTGTCGTAATATACCAATATTAACATAGTTAGTATATATTTGTAACTTGTTTTATTATTTTGTTAATTATAGGGTGATCAAGGAGGCGATGATGCTTCATGCACTCGCTTTAGATTAGTTTTGTAGTTATAGTATAAGCTTGTACTTGTATATTCATTCTTTGGATGTTTGTATGTTACTTAAACAAGTTTTGAAATGTTATTATATTTATTCAAATGTTACTTAAACACGTGCATGTGTTGGTGGATGATGGATGTTTATATTATTGTGTATGCTGTTGTTGGGATAAAGCAGGAACAAAATAGGTACAGGTTTTTGGTAATTCTGCAAAACAGCAAAAATCTGTTTTTTATTTTTTTCCATATCAACGACCGCATGCGGTCGCTGATCGTTATTAGCGACGGCTACATATTTGAGGCTATCAAAAACCGCATCCGGTCAGCGTCGACATCGGGTCGTCGCCACATGGACCACGTCGACTTTGGCCTGGACCATCCGACTCGACTTAGCGATTTGATTTGTCCCTTTGGTCGCTTCATATCGATTCAATATTTATGTCGATCAAGCTAATTGTGGTCATTGATGTGCATCCCAAATGACCGTAATTTATGCGATTAATATCGGCGACCGTGATAAAGTGATTGTCGATAAACCTTTTTCTTGTAGTGATACTCCATGAAATTAGTGGAATATCCTTGATATTTGCGCTTCATCCAGTATCTTTTCATGGAAATATTCTTCTGAGCATTCTTGAGTTTTACCCCACAAAGCAGTATCATGTTGACAATTTGGACGTTACTGGTTCCTGGATAAATTAATTCTTGAACTTGTTTTATTGAATTCTTATATCATTGTCATCATCCTCATGTTTATATTATGTTGAAAGTCATCTGTGGGCCTTGTCATCGCATAGATGGACTTGGTATGATTATGACCGAGGATTATTCGGTATAATCATGAATAGTAATGTTACAAATGATGTGATAAAGTCCTCAATTGACCCGTAGGGCATTGATGGACGAGTTGTTGGCATGATCATGACCATTGATGAATACACGAATATCCTTGGCCCGTAGTGTATGGATAATTTATGGTTGTGATACTAATGAATATCCTTGGTCGTAGAATGCGGGATGATGTGGATTATTTATTGTCGAGTCTCAACGATAAAAGTGATGAAAAACCTTTTTAAATCATAAAAGATAGTAGATTTAATTCTCTACTTGACTCTTTTAATGGATTGCTTGTTTCGCTGTAGTTAAACTTGATGTTTGTTATATTTTATCAGTTTAACACTGTTGAAGGCTAACGATAATTTTTTCTGCATTATCTTAGTCATAATATTTTTTACTGGGCTAGTTGAGCTCACCCTTTTGCTTTCATTGTTCTCTTCAGGAAATGAGAACGTAGCAGGGATTAGTCGGAGAACGGAGTGACGGTCC
Organism: Panax quinquefolius; assembly: GCA_020205615.1. Classification (NCBI taxonomy): domain Eukaryota; kingdom Viridiplantae; phylum Streptophyta; class Magnoliopsida; order Apiales; family Araliaceae; genus Panax; species Panax quinquefolius. The sequence continues at coordinate 129,549,733 of CM035155.1, read as the reverse complement.
AGATGATAGCACTAGTAGTCCTCACTATTCTATGAAATAGTGTGATAATAATTGTAATGAGGACTTATTCCGAGAGTGGATATTGTCTTGAAGATAATATTTGTATTAAAACTCACAGCTCTTGTTGTATATTTAAGATTGTATTTGTATTTTGTACCATGTATTTGGCGACTCAGAATAGGTTATGTATACCTATTCTGGGGGCGTCACAAGATAGCTCCTCCTTAAGTGGGTCAAAAATTGGGCTACTTATTAATTAAATTCTATTGGGCTTGTACTTTTATTATTTTGCTTACTAACAAAATAAATTTGGGCTTCCACCCAAAATTTGATTGGGTCATTACAAATCTTGTCATATACATATTATATTGGACTAGATTAAATAATTTAATCACTCTTAAATCATTTAGTCACAAATCCATTACATAAATAAATAATTGGGCTACAACTTTAATACCATCTTCTTAGTCCATTAAATTTTAATTCACTTAAACTCTAAATAAATTATTGGGCTATGACATTATTATAGTCCAATATTTTTAATTCTATTTTACCCTAATCATTTAATTAGGTTTTTTTTATTTCTCACACTAGAAAATAAATTCCTTACTTATACCTTTTTAATTTCATAACACAATTAGACTTGGTTATAAAATTAATTATTTGAGATATATAAAATAAATCTCTTAGAATTAGTATATATATTTATATACTAATATTCTCCCATATTATAACCTCTTAGGTTATTTAATTAACACACCTAATATATATATTAGGTTACATAACTTAATTCTTAATTCACTTCAATTAATTTTATGACCACTAAATAAAAATAACCCTTTAGGTCATTTAAATCTCATACCATATTTAAATAACTTATTTAAGTTATACAATTTATATTGTAGATAATTAAATTTAATTTCCTCTTCCTCTTCATAAATTGTTTTCAAACAATTTATTTATATATTAAATATATAATTTAATATATTCAATCATTTATTCAAATATGAATTTAATTTATTAACTGCTTTGATACCAATATGCATATTTACATATTCGATCTCATCTTATATTTTTTTGATTTACCTCCTTTGGTATAATATTAAATATTATACCATTATTCAAATAACATATTTCACTTCTAACTCTAATTTTGACCTTTTTCTATAAAAGTCAACTTTTGACTTTGACCAAAAAAGTCAACCCTTATGCATTTTGTGTTTACTGTCCATTTTGACTAAACTTGACGTTCTGGACACAATCGAGCAGTCCATGCTTCAAAATTCTATCTCTAACTCCAATTTGGAGTTTTAAATTACTCCCTTTCTATTGCTAATCGTATTAACTAACGACTTTATACTTATTCAAATTCTTATTTGCCAGTCAAGGCCAACGTTCAAGCTATGTTAATTACTAACATAGTTTTATCTCGATCCTTATATCCTTAACTTAATTCATCATTTTCTTGCTAAAATATATATAGCACCTTACTAAGTATATATATTTTATATATATACTATATATCTTCGTTTAACCTCATAAAGCATCTCTTCATGTGAAATCTTATCTCCTTAAGAAAATTTCTATATGTACTTATATAATATTTCTTAGACTATTCAGTTCACATCGAATTTACAGGTATCGTAATACATTATTCTTGATATTCCTTCAAGTATATATTAATTCATTTCTAGGGTTTAGGAATTTTATAACCCATATTTTCTCTATTCTCATTTGAATAGCAAACCATATAGGTTTAACTTGAAAATTTTAAATAAATCCTCAAATTCTCATCTAGGTTTTATTCTTTAACCTTTATTTTAATCATTCATGATTTTATGAATTTTCGGGTTATCACATTCACCCCTTTTTCTAAGAATTTCATCCTCGAAATTAATACATACTAATCTCTGCTTATTCTCTTGATCAAAACTAGGTTTTTAACTTAACCTTTACAATTTCCTCCTTTGAGGATTTCTCATTTATTATCACATTTCACCATAACTACTCACTAGGAGTTTACATCTTCTAAACATTCATCAAAACTAGGTTGTCATAATAACCTTTATTCAATCATCTCAGATTCTACTCGTACACAACGAGTTCACACTATTTCATATTCATCATCACATTCTACAACAACATTACTCTAAAGAGTATAAAATTTTTTCATATCTGTCTAAGGGATCATAAAAACTATGAACTTTGAGGTTTAGGGGTATTTCTACCTGCTACCTCTTTCAATTACGAAAGAAAGGTACTCTACCTCTGAAACATTTCTTTAATAGGTATGTTTACAATCACGAAAAAGGTAAACTACCGATGTGGTTACTTTAGATGATCAGTCTATTGTACCTTAGTAATCTGAACGACTATATGCGTTCTTAGATTGGAATATTTTATCCAATTAGTATATCCCCATTTTCAGGGTCGTTCACCTCAGACTTATCATAAGATTCCTCACCAAAACAATTTGGTTCGACATAAGCTTTCAAAGAATACTTTGAATTCCATAAACATTTGTCTAGCTGAATCGAATAGCTTAGACGCATATCAATAATTCGAATTTTAATCGAAACATTTCTAGCCAAATTCAGCTGGCAATAAATTATTTTTAAAATTCTTAAAATCATTTTAACGTCATGATATCGCACTGTATATACAGTCCGTTTGAGGATTCCGTTATTTTGTGACTTTGTCATACTACATCATACTATAGTGGGCTGACGATCTTTAGATCACATCCGACACTAAGAATGTATTGATAACTCCATCATTTTTATCATCTCTGCACCAGGTTGCATGATGCATTAATGATATAAAAATACATTTTGATCATTCAAATCATTTTCGTCTAGCCGAATCAATTAGCATAGACTCTTCTTTAAATTGTTCAAAACCATTGAAAATCATCTTTGGTGTCATCATGCCATAACAGGTAACGATGTGTTAGTGGATCGACGTCCACACCTACATACTTGTCACCATGTGTTGAGGATAACAAAAATTCATTTTTAAAGGCACATCAGTGCTAATTTAGCTTGATGTCAAAAACATCGAAGTCTAGCATAGCTAGAAGATTGGGAATACTTATGCTTCCACCATCAACTTCACTTTCTCTAATGATCCATTGCTTAATAAATCTATCTATTCTTATAATCCTCAATGCTCCATTCACAACTTTCCTATACCCAGTTCATCAAACTTACCACACATTATGAGTTCAATAACTTGCAACAATCATATGGGTTTAAGAACTTATCCAAGTCAGACCATAGGCGTCCATTCACTGAGGGGTTCAAAACATACCATATGCTTATGAGTCATGAACTTACCATAAGTATGAGTTTTAAGAACTCGCAACTAACCTTATATTCTCTACCTATTCGTTATACACATGAGAAAAGAATCACCTTATCAACATGCATATAGAAAATAACGCAACATCAGGTTCGAATGATTATCAAGGTAAGAAGCTAAGTGGTTGTCAAACCAAACTCGGCCACTAATCAATATAAGAAGCTAAGCGGACAATTCCCCGCCCATACAAAGAATTGGTCAACCTAACCACTATATCGACCAGGGAGCTAAGTGATTCTAAAACTAAGTACAAATTCCCCGCCCATACAAGGAATCATACAACTCAATTGCTGGCCTGAGTCCTCAATTAAAAATCCACATAATTCTTAACTTTCTCTTTTCTTAATACAAATTTTCTTTAATCCGTATCTTAACATTTACCACCCTTTTCTGAGTTTACATCGTACCATTTCATAGTACCTTCTCTTTATAGCGTCAAGCTATATCATTCCAATCACTTAACATACCATATGTTATTCAATAATTTAATCTTATCATGTCGTGATCTTATTTCGTAATCATTTCTCCTTATACTCACGATCGTTTTATATTATGATCTTCTTATTCTTCTCTTTAATCATATTATATTATGATTTTATTTGCACTTTTCATCTTATAGACATCGTCTATTTAGTATCACTTTTCATCTCTATCACTGGAGTCAGGTAATTCCGGATTCCTATCCTTATAGTTCTTCAAGATTCTACTTTGAATCTTAATTATCTTTCTCTTTACTTTAATGATGAATTTCTTAAATTCATCTCTTATCCCTTAAACAAGATCTAAGTTTATTCCTTATCATCATCTCCGCAGTTATAGCCTAAGGTACCCATACCTAAGGTTTATAACCTACGGCTTTGATACCAACTGAGACATTCCTAAATCCGGGTACTTTTTACCGCAGATCTGGTACATCATTTCTATAACTATTGCGGAAGATATGAACATAAATTGTTTATACATTAAACTTTTACACATCATTCCCAAGGTCTACAACCTTAATTAAATACATACCTTCAATATCTAAAAAGGTTTACAATGCTATTTTCGTCAGAAAATTTAATAGATCTAACTGCACTATAATTTAATCTTGCACTTTGCCTTTGGCTCTGTCCTTATTCAAGCTTTCATCTTAATCTTAAAATTTTATTATGATATAGCAAGGGTGAGCAACGAATTTTCCCAGCAAGTTTTAAATACAATGGAGATATATCATGATTGAAAAGAATGAATAAGCTTTCAAGTTTTCAACAATAAAATAATTGTGAAATAACATGAATCAAGTTTCAATAATTGCATGACTGAATCAATAATGTATGAAGGTCAACAATGACCATGAACAATTTAACTGAACCTTATGGTAATGAAGGTGATCAGCCTTTCATACCTGATTACCATATGCAACATACACTAAGTTGGAATCAATAATCAGTATAGACGTGAATAATCAACAACAATTATTCACTAACATGTTTTGAACATACAACTCAAGTTTGAGTTAGGGAAACTTGCCTGAACCGTTGACTACTGCTACGCAATTTAAGTTAACTTATTTTCTAAGTCCTATCATTAGTAAGATTGGTCTTTTAATCAGTATATCATACTTTGTATCATAATACAATTACTTTATCAATCAATTATCTAACACTTAATCACATAATTAAATATTAGATAAAACCTTACAACATAAGCATTATTATCATCCTTTGATAATTCTTCAATCACTGTATCATATCTATTATAATTTAAAACTCGCATTTTCATTTCATAAGTTATTTTTTAACATCTAATAAGTCAAATACTAATCCAGCAACCTAGGTTCTAAATCTAGCAACCAAATTTCCAATCCAGCAGACTGGATTCCAAATCCAGTAAACTGGATTCTAAATCCAGCGACCTGGATTCAACATATTTCCATTCCAGCAAGCCTGGATTCATAAATCCTTCAATCCAACAAGCTAGATTCTAAATCCTTCGTACATATTAAATAATCATTAAATCCATTCACTAATATTATTAATCATTAAATAATATTTTAAATCAATGATTTAATAACACTTTAATCCAAATATTATCAATCACTTAATAATCTCATAATCTAATATTATTAATATTATAACAATATTTTAATCATTTCTTAAACTTATAAACAATTTATTTTAATTGTATACACTTTACAAATAATGCATTTAATCATTCAAAAATGCCACACACATAAGATTTCATCACCAATGACCAAATCCCTCGTCAAAAATCTGCATATACCCTATATAGGATTTCCAAGCCATAAAATCCTATTTTCCAAATTTTTAACTTCACATAACATATTTAATTCATATGTTCGTAACTAAACTATTTTCATAAAAAATTCCAAATCAGTCCCAAAAAGTTTTCTTTTCTGGAATTTAGCAGAATATAGTCCCATATTGAACATATATTTTTCTTGAATTTTTAAAATTGATTTACTATATTTAAATAGTCCATAATAGCCAAATCTTCTCAGATTTTTCATAAATCGAGATTAACTCCAAAAATTCTGAAATTTTTATTGTATGTTCCTGTTATACACATATACTTCCAGTAAATATTTTGTAATTTTTGGATTTATACACAGAGAGTTATTTGGGTGGCTTCATAAAAGTAGCCCTTCACTGTAAAATCTATATCTCTAAAACCGTATTGCCAAAATTTCTCAAATTTTTACACAACCTTCATATCTTCTAATATCATCACTCCAAATTTTTTCTGAATTTTTAAAACATAAAAAGTGGACGAAAATTCCCCTGCTGCTGACTAATCCAAAATAGTTTGTATTTTTGTTAGAAAAACGGGAGTGTTTTGGCTTAATTAGTCACTACACCATGAAAACTCAATATTTTTGAGTGCTACCACTTGGGTTAAATATTAAACACATATATCTAGCACCCCTCTTTGACGGATCGTAAAAAGGAGTTACAGATTTAAAATACTAGATTTTCAAAGTACAAAGAAATTTGGGTTTCTAAACTAGAAAAAATTATTTTTCTTTTCTTTTGGTTTCCAACCAAATCAACACCCAAAATGGGTAAATCCATACTTGAATCCATAGAAAATACATAGATCATAGGTGTTTGGACTTCCAAATCAAAACCCCCTTTCATCAAATTACAAAAAGAAAAAGAATAAAGCTTAGGAAGAAGAAATTAGTTTTATACCTTTTCTTCTTCTTCTTCTTCTTCTTCTTCTTTTCTCATGGAGATTTTCTCTTCTCCTCTTTCTCTCTCTATTTCACACTTTTTTTCTTCTCTCTCTCTCTCTTCTTATCTCTTATTTTCTTATCTCTTATCTTATCTCCAACAAAAATAAATCCAATATCTTTTCCTCCTATCCAATCCAGACACTTGGCCCAATATCTTCCAAATCCTTATTTTATTTTAATTGTTAATTTACTTAACAAATGACTAGATAGCCCCTCCTTAAGTGGGTCAAAAATCGGGCCATTTATTAATTAAATTATATTGGGCTTGTACTTTTATTATTTTGCTTACTAACAAAATAAATTTGGGCTTCCACCCAAAAGTTGATTGGGCCATTACAAATCTTGTCATATACATATTATATTGGACTAGATTAAATAATTTAATCACCCTTAAATCATTTAGTCACAAATCCATTACTTAAATAAATAATTGGGCTACAACTTCAATACCATCTTCTTAGTCCATTAAATTTTAATTCACTTAAGCTCTAAATAAATTATTGGGCTATGACATTATTATAGTCCAATACTTTTAATTCTATTTTACCCTAATCATTTAATTAGGATTTTTATTTCTCACACTAGAAAATAAATTCCTTACTTATATCTTTTTAATTTCATAACACAATTAGTCTTGGTTATAAAATTAATTATTTGAGATATATAAAATAAATCTCTTAGAATTAGTATATATATATATTTATATACTAATATTCTCCCATATTATAACCTCTTAGGTTATTTAATTAACACACCTAATATATATATTAGGTTACGTAACTTAATTCTTAATTCACATGAATTAATTCTATGACCACTAAATAAAAATAATCCTTTAGGTCATTTAAATCTCATACCATATTTAAATAACTTATTTAAGTTATACAATTTATATTGTATAATTAAATTTAATTTTCTCTTCCTCTTCATAAATTGTTTTCAAATAATTTATTTATATATTAAATATATAATTTAATATATTCAATCATTTATTCACATATGAATTTAATTTACTAACTGCTTTGATACCAATATGCATATTTACATATTGGATCTCATCTCATTTTTTTTTTGCTTTACCTCCTTTGGTATAATATTAAATATTATACCATTATTCAAATAACATATTTCACTTCTAACTCTAATTTTGACCTTTTTCTATACAAGTCAAATTTTGACATTGACCAAAAAAGTCAACCCTTACACATTTTGTGTTTATTGTCTATTTTGACTAAACTTGACATTCCTGACGCAACCGAGCAGTCCAAGCTTCAAAATTTTATCTCTAACTCAAATTTTGAGTTTTAAATTACTCCCTTCCTATTACTAATCGTATTAACTAACGACTTTATACTTATTCAAATTCTTATTTGCCAGTCAAGGCCAACGTTCAAGCTATGTTAATTACTAACATAGTTTTATCTCTATCCTTATATCCTAAACTTAATTCAGCATTCTCTTGCTAAAATATATATAGCACTTACGAAGTATATATATTTCTGTAGATATACTCGTCTTCGTTTAACCTCATAGCATCTCTTCATGTGAAATCTTATCTCCTTAATAAAATTTCCATCTGTACTTATATAACATTTCTTAGACTATTCAGTTCAAATCGAATTTACAAGTATCATAATACCTTATTCTTGATATTCCTTCAAGTACATATTAATTCATTTCTAGGGTTTAGGAATTTTATAACACATATTTTCTCTATTGTCATTCGAATAGCAAACCATATAGGTTTTACTTGAAAATTTTAAATAAATCCTCAAATTCTCATCTAGGTATTATTCCTTAACCTTTATTCTAATCATTCAAGATTTTATGAATTTTGGGGTTATCACAATATTAGCACATCAAGGAGTACTTACGAGATGGATCTACACCTGCTAAGGCGAGCCCAAATGAAAGAAGGCGGATCCATCGACTTGCTATGAAATTCTACCTGAGCGGAGATGCACTCTACAAGAGAGATGCATGATTAGGTCTCCTCAGATGTCTGGACAAGGACCAAGCTCAGAGGCTCATGGATGAGATCCATGGTGGAGTATGTGGCCCACACATGAGCGGCCCTCTACTTGTTAAGAAGATCCTCAGAACTGGACATTACTTGCTTACCCTCAAAGTTGACTATGATGATCACGTCAAGAGGTGCTATCAATGCCAAATTCATGGGAATGCTATCCACGCCCCTCCAAGGGAACTCCACAATATGAGTTCGCCCTGGCCCTTCTCAATGTGGGGAATGGACGTGATCGGGCCCATCGAGCCCAAAGCCAGTAATGGGCATCAGTTTATCTTCACCATGATTGACTACTTCACCAAGTGGGGAGAAGCAGCCTCCTTCCCCAGGGTTACTAAAGAAGTCATCATTGCTTTCATCAGAAACAAATTGTTTGTCATTATAAACAACCAGAGGTCATTATGTCAGATAATGCTAAGAACTTCAACAACAAAATGATGGAGGAGTTGTGCAGTAAATTCCACATCAAACACCTTAACTCCGTCATCTACCGTCCAAAGATGAATGGTGTTGTTGAAGCGGCTAATAAAAACATCAAGTAAATCATGCAAAAGATGTCTGCCAACCACAAAGGATGTCCTGACCTCTTGCCTCTGACTTTTTTAGCCTACAGAACTTCAATGCGTACTTCCACTGGGGCAACCCCCTACTCATTAGCCTATGGGATGGAAGAAGTGCTCCCCACAAAGGTGGAAATGGAATCCCTCAGACTATTGATGGACGCTTAGCTGGATGAGTACCAATGGGTACAAGACAGGTATCACCAATTATCTCTAATAGACGAAAGGCGGACCACGACTATCTTCCATGGTTAGTTATATCAACAAAGGATCGCCAGATCCTACAATAAAAAATTCTAGCTACGGCATTTTAAATAGCATGACTTGGTTTTGAAGAAGATCATTGACAACCAAGATCAATCCAAGGGAAAATTCGCTCATAATTAGGAAGGCCCATTTGTTGTCAAGGAGGTCTTGACAGGAGGCGCTCTCAGATTGCAGGAAATAGACGACGATGAATTTCTACAGCTCATCAACTCGGACATCGTGAAATGGTACTATATCTGAGGTTACAATCAAACAAATATCCTGGTTTTGGATCATCAGATCACCAGTTATTTCAGGTTTTTTAACCCTCATTACATACAACCTTTCCTTTTTACCCATCTTCCCCTCAGGGAAAAACACACTTTTCAAATCAGCAGCCTGGTTTCACTTCATTTCACATCATACAACTCCGGTTATCCCATCAGGGATTGAACCTTTTATACCTACAGTTCATCCTGAAGACGGGATTAAAATTTTTCACACATGCAGTTTGTCCTAAGCATGGGATCAAACTTTCATTTCCCCACAGTTCATTCTGCACATGGGATCTAACTTCTTCAGTCACAAATCGTCCTGAGGGGAAAACTACGTCGACCTGATCTCCCTGATACCCGGGAATACGTAGGCAACCATATTCTATATGGCCCGGTCGCAATAAAAAAACAAACAAAAACATTTCTACCCTTTTTCTACAAAAACAAAAACAACAAAAATACTTCTACCCTTTCTCTACATAAATAAAAACAACAAAAACAGTCCTACACTCATACAGCGTTGAACCTCTTACACCAGGTTCGAACTACGCAGACATGATCTCCTCTTCAATAGGAGTACGTAGGCAGCCATTTATGGTTCGGTCTAACCCCCTATCAAAACACAAATACTTGTCATCTGGTACTAGGATCAAACTTCAATCCACCACATTTCATCGGCTTCAGACCAAAGGGATGGAACTACCCGACCTCTCCTCATAAAAAGGAGATCCGACGACCATCTAAGCCGCGGTTGTGCCTTGAAGAGAAACACCAATCCATAAGAGATGGAACTAATCGGGCTCCTCTTGAATAGGAGTACTGGCGACCATCTGTGGTGTGGTCAATCTCAGAGAGGAAAAGCCACACTCCTCTCCACATTTCCATACAGGAACCAGTCTTAAGACACCAAAGATGGTAGGGATACACACGGATCAATGATCCATTCTAAAAGATCCTGTGACGTATCAATGTCCACACATCAAAAAGAGTTCAGAATGCATCAAGATCACAAGCCCTGAAAAAACAGGCAAATATCAAGCAAGTATCAAGGCAAAACTGAAAGGGAAGTGAATCAAAATATATTTCCCTGCTATATATAAAGCTATTTGATATATACATATGTGCTGTATATGACAAAATGGCTAAGCTAGTCTGTGCAAGAAAATACAAGTATATCTATGGATCTATATGTATGCGGACTATTAGATCTAACATAGCATCCCTCTCCGAAGAAGGAGGTATCGCTGCAAGCTCCTGCCCAATGGTATCTACATGAGCTAGAAGATCTGAGGCTAATTGCATAGTGGCATGATGCTCATCAATGTATGCACTTATATCAGCAAGGATTCTAGTCGTAAGGGATCTCACTGAAGTACTATCTGTAACGGCCACATCCCTGGCAGATAGGACAACATCCCGCTCTTTAATCAACGCATCTCTGGCTGATCTAGCCTCGTCCCTCTCTAATAGAGCGGCGTCTCTCCCATCAAGAGCTATCAACATCAAGGCCCTTGCCTGATCTCTCTCAAAGGTCATCAGATGTAGACTCTGCTCCAGATACTGTGCTGAATGCTGAATCATAGTAGCACTAGCAGTGGGAGAATCCATCATAGCTACTAGCAACCCAATAGGCAACTCCTTCTCAGTGGGAATATCAGTGTCCTCCATGGGCTCCCCATCATTAGAATCCATCCCCTGCACTATGGATACTACCATAGTCGATGCAATCTCTGTCTCCATCCATGCAGAATACTCTGTAGAACAACCTGGATGGCTCTCAGAAAACTCAGCTATCTCACGCTGATCCCAACAGGCATACACCCTGGATCGGTCCTCTGCTGATAAATGGCGAGAAGCCAAGCGTTGACTCAATGCCCCCTCAAAAGGATAAAAGTCCTGGAACTGGTCAAATTGACACATCACGGCCAGTGGGTGATAAGTAGTCATGCCCCTCAAGCCATCTAGAGGGAGATAATCCATGCCTGGAGCATGAGTAATGAAGCTGTAGGGTGAACTGAGTCCTGTACACAGTAATATATCAAATGGATCTTCGATCCCTGCTAGAAAAGCTAACCAAGATGCAGTATCTATACACTCCGCAGGCTGAAAGGAGTATGATGTAGCTATCTCATGGGTAAAACAATACTCGTGTCATCTGAAAGTGCCAATCGGTCTCAAGTGTGACATAAACCACACGTATAACATGACCGAGCTGCCTGTAAATACCCCTGTAGGGTAAGTGCTGTAATATGTAGCTGACCTTAGCATCTCTGCAATGATCATTGGTATAATGGTGTGACCTTCCCTAAGAGCTCTCACTGCCATGATGACTCCAATATCTAGCTCATCCATGTACCGTGGCATGTATACATATGATAGTACGCACAATAGCAAGACATCTACTCTAGCTAGACGCCAATGATCCTCCAGTATGGTGAAATCCCGGGAATATCGTGTATAACTATCCTCAGAGCCAAATCTGTCAAACAGAAAATGCTGGGATATCATGTGGCCAGATGTGATCTCATCTTGCACCACCCTACGCCTCAGTCTAGTGAGGGTTATGAACTGCCGGCTCATGTCTCCAATAGCCATATGCACACATGTTTTTTCCAGTGGAAGCATCATCAAACGTGCATACTCCTCCAGAGTCGGAGTCAACTCCTGGGTCCCAAACCAAAAAACCTGCCTCTCTGGTACCAAGTGCTCCAGCATACCTTCCACAAATCCTACAGGAACCTGAAACATCAAGAGGGTCATAGTATGCTGCAACAACTGATCTACAGTCACCCTGTCTAATGGTGACATACTATCATACCACGATCTCATACCAGATGCCACCAATACTGGTGGGGTATAATCAATGCGGCCAACTGTCGAAGAAGACATCTATGTGGGCCGTATCATAAGACCATCCAGGGGTCAATGCTGAATATCTCTGGATATACATACATATGCATAACATAATAACATGCATAATACAATAGATGGCAGTATGATATAGGGAATGGAAAACTGTACATACATTCCTAAATATATCATCATCTAATACATCATCTTTGTACAGCTAAAAATATAGGGAAATGGGGTACTGACACCCAACAACTAACAGCGGCCTACCAAAAGGGATATCGAGAATGGGGCAGAGCTACCCAATGTCTAACAGAGGCCTATCAAAAGAAATAATGAGAATACACATCAGAAGAAGACAATGGTGTCAATGTCTACATCATCAATCTTGTCAATCTGATGTAACTCCTCCTGAGTCACTGGATCTCTATCCACAGGGATGTCAGGCCGATACAATGGAGTATCTGTGCCGAAAAAACCAAATGGGTCACCTGAGGGGCCAACACCTGAACTGGAAGGATCAAATGTATCTGCCTATGCAGGATCTCTGCCCAAGTGCCGGATAAAGAAATGTGCCCGGTCTAGTCGCTGGGTCAAACTGCCAATCTGTGTCAAATGGGTTGGATCTCGGACACAGGCTAGCCAATCCGTTATCATCACAGATCCTGGAACCATATCCCCCACGAACTGAGTGGCGCGGGTCTGAGCTCCAATGGTACGAGGGGACCACCAATGCTAGAATATCTCCTGAGTGCAAGGACCCTCTGACAGTGTAAAACTGTCAACACATAACAATGGGAAATCAATGACGGGCGACTGTGAAACAGGCCAGTAACGCCTGGCAGGAGGCAAGATCGGCATACGAATCTCTCATGTGGTGCTCCTGATAGCATGCTCTCCTAAGTAAAGCTCCCATCCTCCATCTGTGACGAGAGGAACCCTACGAATGGAAATCACGTACTCGACTCTAGTCGGGTACCCATCCTCAAAACTAATAGTCAAATGCTACCCAGAGTAGGGAATCCAATTGATGACATCCACTGTCAACAACTCCAACTGTAGGCGACAATGAGTGAAACCCTCAGCAACAAGGACCTCTACAAGTATGGAGTGATGCCATCTCCGTCTTCATGGATAGGTTTCTAAGCCTAACACACTCATAGGACGCAAATGTGGGAGCCTCTCATAGGCCTAGAACTGTCAATGCAAAGGGAAACATCTGCTGCCAGTTAACACTCTTAACCTGTACATGGGAAAAGATAAGAGAAATACTCACCAGCAGAAATGGGTAGAATCTTAATCAAGCCTCGGTCAAGCCCTGCGAACGCATGCGCATCCCCCTAAGAAAATAGGCGAAGGTGTAGGAACCCCAATCATACTCTCCAATATGGTCCACATCTCGTGTGGCTCTAATCAAAGTGAATGACACTGTAGAAGAGTTATCTGCTATGAAGCAGCCCCTAATGATCATCAGGAACAATCGCCGAAGGATGCGATCCCTGACTCTCACATCAGCGGGTATGGGCTCACTCAATAGCCCGCTCATAGCATCTACGCTCAAAGGACCTATACGCACAGTCCTACCTTTGAGCGCCTCAGCCGGGACTCCTAACAAGGATCTGACGGCAGTTGGGGTAATATCAACCGTATAAGGCACTGGTGCCCCTCCAAACTCCATACCTGTGATAATCCGCCAATCCATCAGTGTCATCATCAACTCACATTCCAATGAATGGAGAGACCGAGTCTGGTGAAACCAGCGCTCAGACAATGACCTGAGGTAACCCCAGGGACAACGACGGGGAAGAATGGAAAAGAACGCCCCAAATCCCCAATCATGCACAATCACTCTATAGTCAGGATGCATGGCCTAATACATGGAGTAAATGCTAAACCAGTTCCCCCTAGGCTGTGTAAAGCTGGGAACCTACATCAAATGCATATCAACATCAGAATCCTTTACTCCTCATCAATAGGAAAGAAGGAAGATTAAGATCTAATTTTATACCTCGTTTGTGTGCAGGTAAACTGAAGGGTGTTAACTTAAATCACCCAGAAGCTCTGGGTTTACCACCAGAATTCCTGGTAAATCCTTACGGGGATTGCGTGTAGCAGGAGCGGGTTTCGCAACTGGAACATCCTCCTCCTCATCCTCGATGTCTGGCACATCAACCCGTACTGGACGTATCACCGCCTCCACCAAACGACGAGGTTTTCTAACAGAATGGGGTCGAGGCACTTCAGAAGCCCTTCTTCGTACACCAGAAGTGGTCCTGCGGGAACTACTCGGCTGATCCGGATCCATAATATCTGGACAAAAGTCTCCAAATCACCTCAGAATGGGTGTGGTAATTTTTAACCTGGAGCTTTTCAATGCATTTTATGACTACATGCATGCATGCATTACTTTAACATACGTCTATAGTAGTGTTAAAAATGCATGACTACCCAATGCCTACATTTTGAAAATTTTTGCCATAGTCCCCTTTGTAAATAGAACTATCCACATGCACATAGGCATAACTAGGTGGCCATTCAGTAGCACACCTACCCACCGCTATATACACACTACATGCATCAAAATGTCAAAGTCATCAATCCATAAGGGTAGCCTATTTATAAGGATTACTTTACATTCTCACCTTTGCTCATTTGTCCTCAAATAGGATAAGAAATAGCAAAAAAATGTGCCAATTTGACTATTTCAAAAGTCAAAAATTTTCACATCATTGTGTTCAACATAGTTAAATACTAACATTTATTGTTTTGAACAATTTTTATAAAATCATATCAACATGCATATTCACTACTATGTGTTTAGAGGCATTTCATGTGATAAGTCATTTTCCAACGAATAAAAACTGGAAAACAAGACATATATCGTTACTGTGACGGTGTAGAACACACATGCGGTGGATGAAATTTGAAAGTCACCCGAACTCAGCAGATTTGAAGAAGAGCTCTCGGATTTCCTTCGCAGCGTAGCTTGAAAATGACTTATGAAAGCAACCTGCAAGCATTATGTAGCCACGGTTGATTGTAGGTCCACCTGCGGCTGCTGCAGGTGTACCTGCGGTATCCCTAAATGGGTCCCACCCCTTCGGCTCCGTCTAGTTCGAGTTGCAAAGGAGGTCTCACAAGATGAAAAGGCCAAATCAGGAATAAAAATGCTACGCAACTGAGCAGAATAGCCTGGAATCATGGTTGTCACAAGTCAAATTATGGCTTTACATATCACTCATTGGTATTCGCCTAAACACAAGGTACACTATACTGATGATCTCAGCTTTTGCAAATCACACTCGGTAATTCCTCACATAGGTCCAATGCCACCAAATACAGGATCGTAACCCTAAAACCCTTCAAAATCCCCGGCGGGGGTTAAAACGCATTCACATTCTTCGTTCAGGTATCCCCGACGGGGGTTACAACGCATTTTTCGTCCATGTACAAATCTCCGGTGGGGGTTACAATGCATTCTTATCCATTGATGTACGTGTCAATGAAGGTCAAGCAACCTTGACATCATCTCAGCCGATGGCAAGTAAACCCGTCGAAGCATCGAAAACTATCCGATGATTGGTATACATGTTCACATATCCCCAGTGGGGGTTACAATGCATTCTTATCCGTTGACACACACATCAATGAAGGTCAAGCAGCCTTGATAGTTTACCCCAACAGGGATCTATCTGTTGGTACAAACATCAACAAAGGTCAAGCAGCCTTGACAGTTTGCCCAACAGGGATCTATCCGTTGATACACACGTCAATGAAGGTCAAGCATCCTTGATAGTTTGCCCAATAGGGATCTATCTGGTGATATACACATCAGCGAAGGTCAGGCAGCCCTGACGATACACACTATTGGCAGTAACTCCAACAGGACCGTGGTATATACTGGTGACACAAATCAGGGAAGACCATCCTCATCAGAGAGGAACGATGATGGAATGTGTTATACACATCCTCAAACAGATAAAGCTTTATCCCCACAGATCTCTTGCACACAAGAGGCACATATTCAGAGTAAAGTCTGTATCAAGGATTCAGGACTTTGGTGATAACCCCAACATCAACATCCTGGAAGATTTGGACCACACGTCCAAAGACATCATTGATTGTCATTCCCGGAAGAATTGACAGGGAGCCGGCAATCACCCCACCATGTTGGAATAGAATCCAACAAACCACATGTATCATGCATTTGCATCATGTTGCTGCACATGGCATCATGTTTATCTTGTTGCATTTCAAGTGTCTAGGATTCTTTATCCTATCCATGCCTTGCATTGTGTTGCCTCTTTTACATATATTTCTACACAATTACGATAAAAGAGCTCTAACTTCATTGCATACATGATAGAATTTGAAGCTTGAAAACCAAAATGGTCCCCTCTTCGACTTAGAGTAAGTAGAGTATCGATCCCCCAGAGAAAGTTGTTAAATTTAAACTACTATGCATCGATTAACTTTACTTGTATATGCTTTCAACTAATGAATATAATTGTTGTTAAACTTAAACTAATTGTAACTAACAACTAAAAATAAGTATACTAATGGAATGAATATAATATCTATGGAATGAAATAATGGGACCCTAACTTCATTTAATATTTCATCTAATCGCCACTATCATGCAAGAAGTGTTCACATATCATAGGAAAATAGCAAAACACGAATAGAGTTATAACCATTTTTCAATGCACTATAACCTACTTACATAGCATCCACAAATGATAGACTCCATGTAATCATCAATACAACCAAAATCACTATATATACATGTGAAATTGCAATTATATTGATTTTAAGCACAAGCCCTTACTCTAGCTCATACGGTGAAACAAGTATATATCTATCTCGGTTCACAAAAAATCATGAAACCCATATACATGACCCCATATTAGCATGCTATCATGATTACAATCCATACTTGCATGTTCATTGTCAATTCCATACAAATCTTGAGATGAATGGTGATCGGGGCATTCATACATATAAAACAATCATGATGAATTCCCATATGATATGCAAAACAACCCTAGCATTTAAGCATGCAACCAAACTACATATTAAAAATCGTTAGAATCCCATAATGGAGTTTAGTTCATGGTGAACCAAAAGCCATTATGGGATCGGCGTTAAACATGATTACAAAACAAACAATTGAAAGATGAAAGATAGAATGATCAAACCCAATTGCGATTTGGAACCAATAATAACATTCAAATCCTCATAAAAATCCGATAAGCGATAATAAAGAACCTGATGACGAGAGAATCCCAAGAAGAATTGGAGAAGTAGACGTTTTGGCCTCGTTCTACGTTGGAATCTCCCTCATAGTGTAAACCCTAGTTACGATATGAAAAATACGCTAAAAGTATCAATCCTCCATCATCGACACCAGTCAGAATCGTTTTAAAACCAATTACAACTCATTTAATTAAAAATTAAAATAAAACAAATACGACTTGACATCGGCAGCGCCGCGCTCCTCGATACGTTCCTCGGCGTGGCGTGTGTGAGACTTATAGAAAGTATGCCTGTGTCAATCGAGTCTCTCGGCGGCGCGGCGCTCTCAAGGCTTTTATTATGTCAGCATGACTGCGCGACTGCGATCTACAAGTTACGGGTTACGGTTCTATCATCTTCTGCTGCTGCTGCTGCGACTTGTTCATTCATGCTTAGTTTTCTTCCATACTTGATCTCCTTGCTTAATAGTACCTTCATGTCAGGCAAATCCCCGCTTGTGCCTCGCCTTCATGCATCCATTAGCCTCGTGCCCTCTAATACCACCAAAATTAATTTGATTCCTGCACTTATTCACCAAAAGGAGTTTTAAGTAAATGCTGATGCAAAATATCATGAAATCTGACTAAAACACGATAAAATGTACTTGAGATGGGCATAGTTCGCGTGAATTGGTATTCGATAAGTAGGTAAAAATACCACTTATCAAATACCCCCAAACTTGAACTGTTGCTTGCCCTCAAGCAATGCACACTAATGAACAATGAAAATACAACTACAATACTATCTGACTAATCTATGATGCTGACCTAGTCTCACATAGTCCCGGCCATATGAGAATTCCATTAAATTACCTCGATTGAATGCTCCAGATCCAAGAATACAATTTCAAACCAAACTATAGGCATAATATCATGCACTCAAATAATTCATATCCGCTATAGAGATGTTGTGTGTGTGCGGTATTCACCAAAACTTGATTTAAACACATAATACATATGCTACATTGCTCCAAATAGAAAATTATAGTCTAAATCAAGACTCATGTATACTCATGCCACACAGACTGTTTCAATATATCAACACAAACTAAAGTTCAACAATGGGCTTATTGCTTTATTGCTACTCACGAGGGC
The DNA here is from genome assembly GCA_020205615.1 of Panax quinquefolius. NCBI lineage: Eukaryota > Viridiplantae > Streptophyta > Magnoliopsida > Apiales > Araliaceae > Panax > Panax quinquefolius. The sequence goes on along the minus strand of CM035155.1, from coordinate 129,530,789 downwards.
ATTTTTTGCACTTTCCCGTGGTGTTTATTGTTATTTTTCTTTTCTTTTTCTCTTTTTTCTCTTTTTTTTTCACATGACTGTGCAATGTCTCAATCCATTAGGCACACTGCTACCCTTTAGCGAGCTTTCAACCAACAACTCTCAGACCATGAAAGACCTTAGGGCGCTAGGTGTAGAGACAATCCCCTCGGGCGTGCTTACTCAGTAGCGGGGCCCCGAATTAAGACTAGCCACGTTATTGCTATTTGATTTTTTTATACATAGCATACCCATGTTTTCCCAAAGTTTGCATGTCCATGTTTCATACAGACTAAAATCACTTTCCAAATATTTCTCTTTTTAAAACTACATGTTCTATCAAGCAATGCAACACATACTTCTTAAACCTACAAGTGATTGTGAACATGTTTGTGCAAACCGAAAGCATTTAAATAGCAATATGAATTTTATCCTGTGAAACATTATAACTACGTTCATGTTATCCAATATACTCTAGAATCCTTCACAATTCACTATCATCATTGGCTAGGCAAGAATTTCCATAAAGCTAAACATTGTGAGACATGCAAACTAAAACATACTAACACAAGTAATCATGAATAAAAATTAATAATTTTCCGCAAAATTTTATAGCATGCAAAATTACACTAAACATGCAAAAACTAAATGAACATGCAAAATTACACTAAACATGCAAAAACTAAATGAAACTACACTACTACACCAATACCCCCAAACTTATAATATTCAATGCCCCATTGAATGAAGGTAAAAAGTCTGAGAAAACTCCCCTAATGATCGGCTTGACCACCCTCCTCGGGTGGTGAATTTGAGTGGTGGATATGGCGCTGCGGTCCCAAAGCGAGGCCACTCGAGCATTGTTCCTTCTTTTGCTTGAAGGCTTGGCCGAGGCCACAGTGAGTCCGTGGCAAGCGTTCCAAAATTATCATACATGGCGTCGACTTTGCGCTCCAACCTTGAGTTGTCGATCGCTAGGAAGCGCAGTGTGTGCTCGGGTGGATGGGCTGCCTCATACATCGAGAAATTTCTTTGGGATGGCTCGGGGAATGTGGGCCTGAGAATAAATCCTCGTCCGCGTGGGTGTGCTTCGCCTCCTGCCCAGTCCTCGAATTTCACAATGGTGGCATGGGTGATGTCCTGGCTTGGATATTGCATTTGTTCGTTGCCCCAATTGCACCCCTGATGAGCACATAGCATGGCGACCACTGACGCATGTGGAATGCTCCCAGTGGTACTTCCCTTCAGATACTTCACGATGTTTTGATGAATCAAATACCCCACGTCGATATACTCGCCAGTAATTATGCCCCATAGAATTATGGCCCTTTCCGCCGTTATCTCATGCTGATGCGATGAAGGCAATAACTTGGCACAAATAAACAGGTTCCACGCCTTGGCGTATCGATTGATGTCATTGCTTTGGGAATATCTTGAGGTTTGGGTCGTCTTGAACTTTGTAAGTCCACGCCGTTATACGGTATGCACAACTCTGCAATGACACGCTCCAAGTTCGTTTCCTGATGTGCCCCTGTGATCCAATTGGCAGCCCCTCGTGGTGGTGTCTTGGTGATTCTCAGAATGGTTCTGATAGCGGAAGGTTTGTAGTCTATCTCAACACCTCGAACCATAGAGGTATCGTTCATGGTGACTTTGGCATTGGCGTAAAACTCTCGGACTATGCTCATTAGAATGGGCGTGGGAGATGCGATCGATCCACCCGACCTCATTTCTGGATCGTGGCACAAAAGCTGTCCATCCATCCTGCCTACGGTTTGAATCCTCTCTTTCCTTGATAAATGTTTTTGCTATGATCCGGTAGTACTCTCTCTTTGGGCTTCGGACACAAGAACTTGGTGTGGTCAACAATGTCCTCCTCGTATTTGGCTGGGAGGAGGATGAGGAAGATGAAGATGGTCGTGCTCTTTTTGGACCCATTTGTAGATATTTGAGCGAGAATATGAGATGAACTTCACGAGAATGAATGAGAATTTGTGATGTGCTAATCTCTGACTTGTTTACTTGACCCGATTAGGAGCCCTAGCTTTATAGAGTGGATGAGGCGTGGGTTAAGCTTTGAGCGTGGGAGAATCGTGGAGATGTGATTGAAAAAAATGCGGTTTCAATTTATAAGCGATAGAGATAGAGGCGTGAGTTATGGAGATGGAGAGATTTTTGCGTCTATTATTATCCCAAATGAGAGTCAAATGGTCCTGACTCTTTTTAAAAATGTTGGATCATCTTAATTGATTGTGTCATGTTGCAATTTGTGTGTGTGTGTAGTAAATGAAATTTGGGGTGGCTTGGTATGAGACTTCTTGAGAATGTTTGTTGGCACGATTGACTTGACGCTTGTGAGCGTGAGTTTGTACTTCATAGGCTGCTGTGACGCGCATGAGCTTTGATATCTGCAATGCTCAAGTTCAACTTCATTTTGCCTATCAGTGATGCTTTCCAATGATGGTTCCTGCATAGACATTAATGCACATTGTTAAGATATGAATTAGTGGCCTCATAATGCTATCATCTTGCAAATATTCATAAAGCAATTCTTGCTACACACTTAAGCATGAAAATCTAATATCTATTAAAATGAATGAGATATAACTAACTAAAGTAATTCAAAATGAATAACTAAAAAATCGATGGGGTAGAAATAATGGGTTGCCTCCCATCCGGTAGCTAAGTTATAGTCAATTAGCTTGACTATCTCTACGAATCTCACGTCACATCAAGAATTGAGGTGCCTTCCTTATTGTCCACACTTTTAAAATTTAATGACTTGACTTTCATTAATGGCTCTACCTTGACTACGAACTTTTACCGATTTACACCTCAACGGTTCATAATTCCTCGGTTTTTGTACCTCATCCTTTAGGCCCCGATCTACCAAGTCCACCAAGAAGCATTCTTCTTCATCCGTTGGGAACTTTATTGCCTTAAAGACATTGAAGGTGACCTCCTGATCATGTACACGCATAGTGAGTTCCCCTTTTTGCACGTCTATCGAAGCTCTGCCTGTGGCTAAAAATGGTCTTCCCAGTATTATTGGTATGCTTTTGTCCTCTTCGTAGTCTAGAATGATGAAGTCAGCAGAAAAAATAAACTTGTCCACCTTTACCAACACATCTTCAACAATTCCCCGTGGATACGTGATGGATCTGTCATTCATTTGTAGAGAAATGTTTATCGGCCTTGGGTAAGCAATCCCAAATGGTTAAACTCTGACAATGGCATCAAATTTATATTTGCCCCCAGATCACATAAACACTTACTAAAGTTCATCTTCCCAATTGTGTGGAATTGTGAAAATTTGCTGGATCTTTCGACTTTGGAGGTAGTTTTTGTTGAAGCAAGCATCTTTGCATTCCATGGTTAAGGCTACCATTTCAAACTCATCTAATCTTCTCTTCCTTAACAATATACCCTTCTTGAACTTTGCAAAGCTTGGCATCTGTTCCAATGCTTCGGCGAAAGGTATATTAATTTGCAGCTTTTTGAATACCTCCAGAAACTTGTTGAACTGTTTGTCTTCTTTCTGCTTAATTAACCTCTATGGATACGGTACTTGAGGGTGAATTGGTGGCTATGGACTCTTAACCTTCTCTTCTAAACCTGCTTTGTCTTTCTCTTTCTGCTGAACCTCAAAATTTTCCATATTTTCCTCCTCTTGATCCACTGCTTTCTGCCTCGCTTGTGTGCAGCGACCTCCTTAGTACTATCGGTATGTGGCGCGCGACTTATAGAAACTGTCAAATCTTTCCTTGATCTCGATGTGATTGCTTGACCTGCTGCTCCTTTCCGTCTCTTCTTGGATTTGTCTCGGTGTTACTTGGCAATGAACCTTGGGGCTGTTGTTAAGCATACTCGCCATTTGCCCCATTTGAGTCTCAAATTCTTAATAGCCTTTGCTTGGCTTTTTTGATCATAACCTCTCTGTGTTTTCCATGTATTTCAACATCATCTCCTCCATTTACGATTTCTTTTTACGGCTGCGTAGTGCATTTGGAGTGTGATGTTGTTGTTGTTGAGAGAATCCGGTGGGAGCGGTGGTTTTGGTGTGTAAGCGTGTTTGAGATATTTGTGGTTGAAAGCTGTTGGTTAAATTTGAAACTGATTCTGTTGTTGTCCTTGGTTATTTGACCAACTAAAGTTTGGATGATTGCGGTTGTTGGGGTGGTATGTGTTACGAAATTGACCTTGGTCTTTCTGTAGTTGCTCACATCGCATCTTGTCTTGACTCGAGGTGATATACACATTGATCCGTGGAGTGTGACCCCCACAAATCTCACAAGCGCGAAGGCAACTATTTTCACTTTATTTTTACTTGAAAGTATCTATCTTCTTAGCCATAGGCGCCATCATCATAAACAAACAAGTGTGTAATCGCATCTACCTCAACACACACTGCAACCTTGGGTTGTGACATCCATTTGTGGGATTACGATAATCATTCATGACCATAGTCTCGATAAGCGTATAAGCCTCGTCGTAGCTCTTTGCCCATAATGCCCCTCCTGCAATTTGCATCCACAATCGGTCTCATTGCCATCCCAAACCATTGTAGAAGGTTGATCACCATCAATCTGGCATCATAGTAGTGATGCGGACATTTTACGAGCATCTCTTTATATCTTTCCCATGCCTCGTATAAGGACTCGCCTTGTTGTTGCTCAAAGCGAGAGATAGTTGTCTTCATCTTTGCAGTCTTAGCCATTGGAAAGAACTTGGCTAAGAATTTCTGTGCTAAGTACTCCCATGTAGTGATTGACCCTGACGGCAAAGAATGTATCCAACTTCTAGCCTTATCCCTCAATGAAAATGGGAATAGCCGTAGTCTAATGGCATCCTCCGTCACACCATTGTATCTGAATGTCTCACAAATCTTGATGAAGCTCAATAGGTGTTCATTCGGATCATCGTGTGACACCCCAAAATGAGCAGAGTTACGCACCATCCGAATAGTGCGGTTTGATTTCAAAGGTATTGGTTGCTATCATGCCGGTCGACTATGCTCGACTGTAGTCCATTTATGTTTGGCATGGAATACTCCCTTAGAGCCCGATGCTCTTCTCTTTGCTCAAGTCTCGGTTCTTCCGCCATTTGGATGTTGTATTATCTAGCTGCGCTTGCAAATTTCTCGCTTTGCTTCGCTTTCCAACCTCTTAGTTTATGTTATCCTGCTTGTTGGTGTTAGTTACGAGGTTGGATGATGGCGTGTGCATAAAATCCACAAGTTCTGAAAGCAAAAAATCGCAACAAAAATAGAAATGAGAAAGCGATCGATCAGAATTGTCTAAGTCATACAATATAGCTTTAAACTAATGATAATTATTTAAATTCAACGCCTTTCCCCAGCAACGGCGCCAAAAACTTGTTGCCTCTTTTACAGTTCTGATAAAAGAGCTCTAACTCATGCAAGCATACATGTGTCAACAAGTGTCTGAGTAAGTAGAGTATCGATCCCACGAGAGAAAGTTGTTAAATTTAAACTACTATGCATCAATTAACTCACCTTTGTATTTATATGCTTAGACTAATGAATATAATTGTTGACTTAAACTAATTGTAACTAACAACTAAAAATAAGTATACTAATGGAATGAATATAATCTGGAAATAATGGGACCCTAACTTCATTTAATATTTCATCTAATCGCCACTATCATGCAAGAAGTGTTCACATATCATAGGAAAATAGCGAAACACGAATAGAGTTATAACCATTTTTCAATGCATTATAACCTACTTACATAGCATCCACAAATGATAGACTCCATGTAATCATCAATCTGACCAAAATCACTATATATACATGTGAAATTGCAATTATATGAATTTTAAGCACAAGCCCTTACTCTAGCTCATACGGTGAAACAATATATGTCTATCGGTTCACAAAATCATAACCGTATATACAACATGACCCCATATTCGCGCATGCTATCATGATTACAATCCATACTTGCATGTTCATTGTCAATTCCATACAAAATCTTTGAGGCGAATGGTGATCGGGCATTCATACATGTAAAACAATCATGATGAATTCCCATATGATATGCAAAACAACCCTAGCATTTAAGCATGCAACCAAACTACATATTAAAATCCGTTAGAATCCCATAATGGAGTTTAGTTCATGGTGAACCAAAAGCCATTATGGGATCGGCGTTAAACATGATTACAAAACAAACAATTGAAAGATGAAAGATAGAAGCGATCAAACCCAATTGCGATTTGGAACCAATAATAACATTCAAATCCTCATAAAAATCCGAGAAGCGATAATAAAGAACCACTGATGACGAGAGAATCCCAAGAAGAATTGGAGAAGTAGACGTTTTGGCCTCGTTCTACATTGGAATCTCCCTCACAGTGTAAACCCTAGTTACGATATGAAAAATACGCTAAAAGTATCAATCCTCCTTCTCGACACCAGTCAGAATCGTTTTTTAAAACCAATTACAACTCATTTAATTAAAAATTAAAATAAAACAAATACGGCTTGACCATCATTGCATGCCTCGCGCTCCTCCAGTACGTTCCTCGCGCGGGCGCGAGACTTGCAGAAAGTATGCCCTGTCCAATCGAGGTCTCGTGCGGGCGCGCTCTCAAGGCTTTTATGTCGCGCGACGGCAGCGACTGCGATCTGCAAGTTACAGTTACGGTTACGTCAAATGCTGCTGCTCTCTGCTGCGACTTGTTCATTCATGCTTAGTTTTCTTCCATGCTTGGTCTCCTTGCTTCATAGTACCTTCATGTCATGCAAATCCCCGCTTGTGCCTCTTCATGCCATTCATTGCATCCATTAGCCTCGTGCCCTCTAATACCACCAAAAAATTAAGCCGATGCAAAATATCATGCACTTATTCACCAAAAGGATGTTTTAAGTAAATCTGATGCAAAATATCATGAAAATCTGACTAAAACACGATAAAATGTACTTGAGATGGGCATAGTTGGCGTGAATTGGTATTGATAAGTAGGTAAAAATACCACTTATATTTTATTTATGTCTATATATATATAAATATATATATATATATATAATTATTTATATATAGACTAACATTATCGAGTTATGCCTCGATTGAGCCTAGACTTATGTTTAGAGCGTTTACTTGCTTTTACACACACACACACACATACACATATATATATATATAAGTAGTAAATGCTCCAGATGTAAAATCCAGGCTCATTGGATGAGTCAAACAACAGTTCATATATATATATATATATATATATATATATATAACTGTCATTGTCGACTGCTCGATGAGCCCGGATTTTATATCCTCGTTCTTGCTTATCGCTTTTATATATATATTTAGCTTATTAAATTCTTTGAAATGATAAACCGAGTTTAGATTGAGAAACATCCTATGTTCGTCGCTTATATATATATATATATATATATATATATATATATATATATATATATACATTTCTATCAGTTCGGAGTTTACTTACGTGGCGGTTGATCGCTTTTTAGTGCTTTCTTTACATTTAGTCCCGCTTGGAATTTACTTTACGTGGCGGTTGATAAATCTTCTGACTTTATTTATTTTTCCGATCCCCTATAGAGGTGCTTCGTGGTGGTTGATCGTGTTTTTATCGCTTTATTTATATTTTTGATTCCCCATGGAGGTGCTTCGTGGTGGTTGATTATGTCTCTCTATATATATTTATCGCTTTTATATATTTACATTTCCAAACGCCTACGGAGGTGCTTCGTGGTGGTTAATCATGTCTATATATATATATATATATATATATATATATATATATATATATATATATATATATATTTACAACTTTTATATATATAATCGCCATCGCTTTTCATATAAATCATGGCATCATGTGAGCCTAGGAATCATGTGTTCACAGATTCAGTCTACTGAATCTAGATTCGGTTCCCGTGATGGACATATTCAACTATAAGCAGCTTGTAAATTATCACGGTGTTTGAATTTCCTTAGATGGCTTTCATACCCATGAGGAGTTCGGCACTCCTATATATTATTTTCTCGAAGATGCTTCGCATCTCAAAAATAAAAGCAATTAAGTCGAACATTTAATAATAAAATGGAAGTATGAAATGGTCTCAATTACTATTGAGCACATGGTTTGAAAAAACCTCTTTTACAAAACATCATTGCTATATCATGTTTAAAACTGAATTTTTTATACAAATTCAAACCCTTTGTATATAGGTACGAACGAGGCCTCGCACTACTTCCAAATAACAGCACATTGACCCACACACACACACATTCATATATCAGTTTCTTGAAAAGTAACAGTCACCGTGATAACACGGATGTCGAGGGGTGCCTAACACCTTCCCTCCACATAATCAAACCCCTGAACCCAATATTGAATCTCGGTTTCACATACCCATTTAGCAGTGTCACATCACTAGGTCAATGTGCAAACCTTTTCCCAGTTGTGTTGGTGCAACTAATTAAAAACACCAACTGGCGACTCTTACAGTCAAATCATCGACATATACATGTCGGACCTTTTTCACTTGTTTTTTCAAACAAATCTCACATAACATGAGAACACCAAAGAACAAGAACAGAAAAGGGACAAATAAAAATCCCGACATTGAAAATAACCACGAAGCACTCAGTTCCAATCCCAAAAACAACCCTGGGAGGTCAGGCACACCTCAGAGACAACCCTGAAGACCTTCAGCACTTACAGCAGCCCAATCTCAGAGATAAACTTGAGCAATGAACTCTACATCAGCCCAAACCAGAGATAACCCCGGTGAGGGGAAAAATCGTCATTTTCCCACCTCAATCCCATATTGCACTGTATCAACAACATTTTAACATACATACTACACAGGAGTGTCCTACAAGAACCATATCTCAAATCCTGAATAATTACTACACAAGACAGTACACCAGATGGAATTTGAAGACCCGAAGATCTAGGCATGGCCCTATCTTCCTGACTTCGTACAACCTCTTATCCCATGTCATTGTGTAGCTCTCGACAATAACATTTTGGAAAGGTATTATACGCCTTAATCGGATGCCCGGATTGAAAGTAATGAAGGTTCTAGCGGACAACGCGTTGTATTTGGCATGTACTTCAAGACGGTAGAGCCCACGGAACCCAGGGCACCCCAGGTAGCTGCAGGTACACCTGCGGCTCCCCCCTTTATAAATAGAGGGCTTGGGGTGGCCATTTTGAAGAGAGAAAAGGCGAGGAAGCCCTATCCATTTTTCTATGTACACACTATAAACTGAGTGCTTTCTCATTTTAAACACTCGTGAGCTTATATTTTGCTATATTTTACTGGTGAAAACTGAGTGTTCATTTAATTAAAGCCATCTGAAGTCTTCTTGGCAGCCCACTGTAAGACTTCTTCTATTTCTTAAAGACTTTCTCCACCTTTTGCACACACAGTTATTCACGTTGAGAGTCGTGTTGTGTGCGTATGCCCGGACTTCGGTACGTGGCTTTTTATTTCTTTTGTATATATATATATATATATATATATATATATATATATATATATATATTTGTACTAACATCATCGAGTTATGCCTCGATTGAGCCACTAATTCACATCCGAGCGTTTATTGCTTATATATATATATTTATATATATATATATAAACTATTATCGAACTCGTTAGGTGAGCCTTGATTTATATCCGAAGCGCTTACTACTTTTATATGTATATAAATACTTATATATATATATATATATATATTATTACCATCAAACTCATTTGATTGAGCCTCGATTTATATCCTATATATATATATATATATATATATATATATATATATATATATATATATATATATATTATTACCATCAAACTCGCTTTGATTGAGCCTCGATATAATATACAGTGCGTGCTATCGCTATATATATATATATATATATATATATATATTTACATTTCTGTTAGGCCTGGAGTTTACTTCGTGGCCTTTTACTACTTTATTTACATTCAGTCCCGCCTGGAGTTTACTTCATGGCGGTTGATCGTTTCTATATATATATGTATTTACCACTTTTATATAATTACATTCAGTCCTGCCTGGAGTTTACTTCGTGGCGGTTGATCGTCTTTATATATATATTTACAGCTTTTATATATTTACACTTCCAATCCCCTATAAAGTTTACTCTGTGATGATTGATCGTTCATATATATATATATTTACAACTTTTATATATATATTTAACTGCTTATAACTTTCATACAAATTGCAACATCATGTGAGCCTAGGAATCATGTGATCACAGATTCAGTCTTCTAAATCTAGATTCGGTTCTCGTGATGGACATTTTCGGCTGTAACCAGCTTGTAAATTATTCATGGTGTTTGAATTTCCTTAGAGGACTCTCATGCCCACGAGGAGTTCGGCACTGCTATGTATCTTATTTTCTCGAAGATAAAAGCAAGTAAACGCTTCAGACATAAGTCTAGGTTAAATCAAGGCATAACTCGATAATGTTAGTCCATATATATAAATATATACATATATAAGTATATATATACAAACAGTAAAGAAAACCACAGACCGAAGTGCAGGCATACACACGCAACACGACTCTCAATGCGAAGAATAGTGTGCAAAGATGAAGAGAAAGGCTTTATAGAGTGTGAGAAGGCATACAGTGGGCTGCCAAAGAAAGCTTCTATGACTCTAGATGGATAAACACTCAGCTCCCGTCGGTAAAATATAGCTATATGTGAGCTAACAGGTGTTTAAAAAGAGAAAGCACTCAATATGGGGTGTGTACAGAGCAAATTAGGTAGGGCTTCCTCGCCTCTTTTTCTCTTACAAATGGCCACCCCAAGCTCTATATTTATAGAACTGGTGGCCGTAAGTGTACCTACGGCAGCCGCAGATGCACATGCGGCTTCCCGGGGTGCCCCAGGCTCTGCGGGTCCTTTCGTCTCGAAGTACGTGTACTCGTACACTGTGATGTCCGTTCAAACTTGCAGAACTTCAATCCGAGCATCTGAACGAGGTGTACAAGACCTTATTCGGACCGCTTTTGTTCAGAGTTATGCAATGACATGGGTTTAGAGGTTGTACGAAGTCAAGAAGAGGGGACCATGCCCATGATCTTTAAGCCTCAAATTCTATCCTGTGTGCTGCCACGCGTAATAGTCACTCAGGATTGGAACTCCTTAGCTCTTATTGGACATTGTTATGTAGAAATATATGTATGAAATGTTGAGACGACGCGTTGGGGTTGAGGTGGCAAGATGATGATTTTTCCCCTCACCGGGGTTATCTCCGGTTTGTGCTGATAGCAAACGTTGCTCAGGGTTACATCTGAGTCTGGACTGCTGCAAGTGTTTGAATTCTGCATGGTCATCTTTAAGTGTGCCTGTCTTCCCTGTGTTATCTCCGAGTCTTTGGAAGGAGTGCCTCGACGCTGATTGCACGCATTTGAAACAAGCATTTTTGGGGTTATCACTAGAACTGCAACGATATTCCTTGGGGTTATCTCCAAGGACAAAACACAGGGTTATCTCCAAGGTTGAAATTGATACTCCCGCTGTGTGTTCCGTGGTTGAGACTAAACTTCCGGTGGTATCTGAAATGGATGTGAGTGGTCTTCCAGGGTTATCTCTGAAAGACGAATTTGCCCTCCTACAATGTTAGTAACATGTGTGCAAAAAATTTTGAGTGTCTACAGATGCCCCTCTTTATCATATTCATGCAATGCAAGGCTTGGATAGGATAAAGAATCCTAGACACTTGAAATGCAACAAGATAAACATGATGTTATGTGCATTAACATGATGCAAATGCATGATGAATGTATGTTGTTGGATTATTTTCCAACATGATGGGATGATTGTCGTTTCCTTGTAAATCTTTCCAGGGATGACAATTAGTGATGTCTTGGACATGCAATCCAAGTCTTCCAGGATGTTGACGTTGAGCTTATCACCAAAGTCCTGGATCCTTGATAAAGACTTTATTCCGAAGATGTGCCTTTCGTATGCAAGAGATCTATGGGGATAAAGCTTTGTTTGTTTGAGGATGTGTTTAACATATTCCATCATCGGTCCTTCTTTAATGAGGATGGTCTACTCTGGTTTTTGTCACCAGTATATACCACGATCATGTTGGAGTTACTGCCAAGAGTATATGTATTGTCAGGGCTACCTGACCTTCGCTAATGTGTGTATCACTGGATAGATCCCTGTTGGGCAAACTGTCAAGGTTGCTTGACGTTCATTGATGTGTATATCAATGGCTGCATTGCATTGTGAGCACCACCAGGGAAGGTTGTAGATAAGTGCACTGATGGATAAGATCATCGAATGGCCTCCGATGCTTCGATGGGTTTACTTGCCATCGGTTGAAATGACGTCAAGGTAGATTGACCTTCATTGACACGTACATCAATGGTTGAATTTCATTGTAACCCCCGTCGGGGATTCATTCATAGATGAATAATGCGTTGTAAGCCCCGCCAGGGATACGTGGATGAGTGAAAGTCAGCGTTGTGACCCCCGCCAGGGATAATTTATCAATTATTGAAATCGGCGTTATGATCCCCGCTGGGGAAGGTGTCTTTTAAGGTTATGACCCTGTATTTGGCGGCATCGGACCTGTGTGAGGCATTATCGAGCATGATTTGCAAAGGCTGAGGTCATCGGTATAGTATACCTTGCATTTAGGCGAATACCAATGAGTGATATGTGAAGCCAGAGTTTGGCCCGTGAAAACCAAGATTTCATGCTATTTCACCAATGATATAGCCATGTCATACTCCTTTCAGCCTATGAAGTGTATAGACGATGTATCTTGGTCAGCTTTCCTAGCAGGGATAGGAAATCTGTTTGGTATATTGCCGTGTACAGGGCTTAGCTCACCCTAAAACTTCATCACTCATGCTCTGGGAATGGATTATCTTCCTCTCACTGGCTTGAGAGGCATGATCACTTACCACCCACTGGCCGTGATGTGTTAGTTTTACCAGTTCCAGGACTTCCCTCCTTTTAAGGGGGCATCGAGTCAGCGCTTTACTTCTCGCCACTTATCAGTAGAAGATAGATCCAGGTTGTATGCCTGTTGGGATCAACGAGAGCTAGCTGAGTTTTCCATCAGCCATCTGGGTCGTTCTGTAGAGTATTCCGCATGGATGGAGACTGAGACAGCATCGGCTGCGGTAGTATCCATAGTGTATGGGATTGATTTCGACGATGAGGAGCCTATGGAGGAAGCTGATATTCCCATTGAGGAGGATTTGACTACTGGGTTGCCAGCATTTGTTATGGATTCTCCCACTATGAGTGCTACTGTGATTCAGCATTCAGCACAGTATTTGGAGCAGAGTCTACAACTGAGGACCTTTGAGAGGGATCAGGCTAGGGCCTTGATGTTGACAACTCTCGATGGGAGAGACACAACTCTATTAGAGAGAGGCGAGACCAGATCAGCTAGAGATGCATTGATTATAGAGCGGGATGCTCCCCTATCTTCCCGGGATGTGGCCGTCACAGATAGTACTTTAGTCAGATCCCTTACGACTGGCATCCTTGCCGATATGAATGCATACATTGATGAGCATAATGCCACCATGTAGTTAGCCTCAGATCTGCTTGCTCGTGTAGATACCATTGGGTAGGAGCTTGCAGTGTTACCTCTTTCTTCAGAGAGGGATGTTATGTTAGATCTGATAGACTGCATACACACAGATCAGTAGATAGCCTTGTATTTTCCTGCATAGAATAGCTTAGCCATTTTGTCATGTACATAACATTTGTATATATCAAACAGTATTATGTATGGCAGGGAAATATATTTTGATTCACCTCCCTTTCAGTTGTTCCTTGATACTTGCTTGATATTTTCCTGTTTCTTTAGGGCTAGTGATCTTGATGCATTCTGAACTCATCCTTGATATGTGGACATTGAGACGTCGCATGATCTTTCAGAATGGATCATTAATCTGTGTGTATCCCTACCATCTTTGGTGTCTTGGTACTGGTTTCTATATGTAGATGTGGAGAGGAGTGTGGCTTTTCCTCTCTAAGACTGACCGCAACACAGATGGTCGCCAGTACTCCTATTTATGAGAAGCCTAGTTAATTCCATCTCTTATGGATTGGTGTTGCTCTTTGAGGCACAACTACAACTTAGATGGTCGCTGAATCTCCTATTTGTGAAAAGAGGTTAGGTAGTTCCATCCCTTTGGTCTAGAGCTGATGAAATGTGGTGGATTGAAGTTTGATCCCAGTACTGTGTGATAAGTATTTTTATTTTGGTAAGGGGTTAGACTGAACCATAAATGATTGCCTACATACTCGTATTGAATAGGAGATCAGGTCTGCGTAGTTCGAACCTGGTGTAAGAGGTTCAACGCTGAATGTGAACGGTAAATGAGTGTAGAATCTTTATTGATGAAGAAGGGTGTAGAAGTGTTTTTGTGGTTTTTGTTTTTGTAGAAAAAGGGCAGAAATGTTTTTGTTGTTTTTTTTATTGCGATCGGGCCATATAGAATATGGTTGCCTACGTACTCCTAGGTATTAGGGAGATCAGGTCGACGTAGTTCACCCCTCAGGATGAATTGCAGTCGAAGAGAAGTATGAATCCCATGTTCAGGCTATACTGCGGGGAGAAGAAAGTTTGATCCCATGATTGGGACAAACTGCAGGTGAGGAAAAAGTTTGATCCCTTCTTCAAGACAAACTACAAGCGTAGAAAAGCTTAATCTCGTCTTCAGGATAAATTGCAGGTGTGAAAGGTTCAATCCCTGGGGGGATAACCGAAATTGTGAGAAAGGTTAGAAATGAAGTGAAACCAGGCTGCTAGTTTGAAGTGTATGTTTCCCTGAGGGGAAGAAGAGTATGTTAAAAGGGTTAGAAAATCGGAATGACTTGTGATTTGTTGATAAAAAACCAGGATGTTTGCTTTATGGAAACCTTAGACATAGTACCATTTCACGGTGTCCGAGTTGATAAGATGGGGAAATTCATCGCCATCCATTTCTTGTAGTCTAAGAGTGCCTCCTGCCAATACCTCCTTGACAACAAACGAGCCTTCCCAGTTAGGAGCGAATTTTCCCATAGATTGATCTTGGTTGTTAATGATCTTCTTTAAAACCAAGTCGTGTTGTTTAAACTGTCATAGCCGGACTTTCCAATTATAGGATCTTACGATCCTTTGCTGATATAACTGACCATGGAAGATAGCCGTGATTCGCCTTTCGTCTATTAAAGACAATTGATGATACCTATCTTATAACCATTGGTCTTCATCCAGTTGAGCATCCATCAACACTCTGAGGGATTCAATTTCCACCTCTATGGGGAGCAATGCTTCCATCCCATAGGCAAATGAGTATGGGGTTGCCCTAGTGGAAGTACGCATTGAAGTTCTGTAGGCTAATAAAGTCAGAGGCAAGAGGTCAAGCCATCCTTTGTGATTGGCGAACATTTTCTATATGATCTTCTTGATATTTTTATTAGCCACTTCAATAACACTATTCATCTTTGGATGGTAGATGACGAATTTAAGGTGTTTGATGTGGAATTTACTGCATAACTCCTCCATCATTTTGTTATTGAGGTTCGTAGCATTATCTGACACAATGACCTCTGGTTTTCCATATCGACAGATAATATTGTTTCTGATGAAAGCAATGATGACTTCTTTGGTAACCCTTGGGAAGGAGGCTACTTCTACCCATTTGGTGAAGTAGTCAATTATGGTGAATATGAATCGATGTCCATTACTTGCTTTGGGCTCGATGGGCCCGATCACGTCCATTCCCCACATTGAGAATGGCCATGGTGAACTCATATTGTGGAGTTCCCTTGGAGGGGCATGGATAGCATTCCCATGAATTTGGCATTAATAGCATCTTTTGACGTGATCATCACAGTCAGCTTTAAGCGTAAGCCAATAATGCCATGTTTTGAGGATCTTCTTAACAAGTAGGGGTCTGCTCATGTGTGGGCCACATATTCCACCATGGATCTCATCCATGAGCTTCTGAGCTTGGTCTTTGTCTATACATCTGAGGAGACCTAATCCTGCATCTCTTTTGTAGAGTGCATCTCCGCTCAAGTAGAATTTCATAGCAAGTCGATGGATCCGCCTCTTTTCAGTCAAGCTGGCCTCAACGGGTGTAGATTCATCTCACATATTGTAAGACCCCAGCTTTTATAAATAAAGATGAATTTTCTATAAATATTATTTTTGAATATTATGGAATAATTTGATATAATGTTATAGTTGTGGGTAATATTTATAAATTTTGCAAAGTATGCAAGTGGTTATATTATATTCGATTAGTCGGGAATATTCGGTTTAGCAGGGAATATTCATACAACTACTCAATCATTGGTGGACCACAAATGTAATTATTGTCGGATTGAGAAAGCGACAAAAATAATTTATTGAAATAAAGGCGGAAGTTTTCTGGTTGATCTTGTTGAACTACTTCGGTAGTAAAAGTACGATGTCGTGTGGTTGCATAGTAGCACACGGTATTGATTATTGATGCTTATGTGAGAAGTCACTCAGTTTGATTCCATTATTGTCGATTAATAATATGAATTATTATAGCGATAATGACGTTTTGTTTTATTGGTATTATTAACATAATAAAATAGAAACATCTTTTTATATAAAACAGAATACTTTATTAAAGTTATTCTATAAATAAAATATATTATATTTTATTATGCATAGTGTTTTGCATAGTGTTTTGCATAGTGTTGCATAGTGTTTGCATAGTAAAATGTTTTTATATAAATAGAATATATTATATTTTATTTAAAAGATTTTTCTTTAAATATGGCCGTCAGTTAAAAGTAAATCAATTTGGACCGTTCATGGATTAATTACTATGCATTCTATTTTCCTATAAATAGAAGCTCATTCCTTCATTATTTTCTTACGAATTTCTTTGAAACTACAGAGAGAGAAACTATAGAGAGAAAGAAGAAAAGTATTCGCTACTTCACTTTGCCAATATTAGGTTCTTCTAAGGTAGGGAATATTATTTGTTTGTACCGTAAGGGGTGTTATTCTTTTGTATTCATGAAGAGAACTTCTTTTGTTATTCCATTCTTATTTATTACATTGGAATAACTTTGTATCTGTGGAATCCCCTATACTTGGTGATCTTCTTCTTTTATTCCATTCTTCTATTATTACATTGGAACATCACATGCATGTGTTTTACAGGACTGGTTAAAATCTTTATTATTATTACGTTGGAACATCGTATACATGTGTTTTTACAGGACTGGTTAAAATCTTTATTATTCTGTTGGAACATCACATGCATGTGTTTTTACGGACTGGGTTAAAATCTTTATCATTACATTGGAATATCCTATCATGTGTTTTTTACGGATGCAGTTCCATCTTTATTATTCATTGGAACATCTGTCGGTGTGAATTTCACGACTGGTTCCGTTATTATTATTACATTGGAATAACTTTGTCATCATGCAATCACCGCATGCATGGTGATTTCTTTTGTTATTCCATTCTTTATTATACCCGGTTGGTTAAAACTTTGACTTCTATACTCCATGAAATTAGTAGAATATCCTTGATATTTGCGTTTCATCGATATCTTTTCATGGAAATATTCTTACGATCATTCTTGAATTTTACTCTACAAAGCGGTATCATGTGGGACAGTTTGGATGTTATTAGTTCTGAATAACTTAATTCTTGAACTTATTTTATTGAATTCTTATATCATTGTCATCATCCTCATGTTTATATTTTTTTAAAGTCATCGTGGTGGCTGTAGAGCATGGATGGACTTGGTATGATTATGACCGAGGATTATCGGTGTAATCATGGTAGTAATGTTACAAATGATGTGGTAAAAGTCCTCGATTAGTAGTAGTGCATTGATGGATAGTTGTTGGCATGATCATGACCATTAATGAATACCTGACTATTCTTGGCCCGTGAGTGCGGGAATAATTGTGGTCGTGATACTAAAAGATATCCTTGGCAGTAGTGCGGGGTGATTCGATGATGTGGATTATTTATTAAAGTGAGTCTCGGCTATATATGATGATGAAAAACCTTTTAAATCATAAAAGATAGTAGATTTTATTTTCTACTTGACTCTTTTAATGGATTTCTTGTTCATTATGATTAAACTTGATGTTTATTATATTTTATCGGTTTAACAATGTTGAAGGCTATTGATAATTTATTACGCATTATCTTAGTCATAATATTTCTTCTTTGGGCTAGTTGAGCTCACCATTTCTTTCCTTTGTTCTCTTGAGGAAATGAGAACATAATTTGAGACGAGTCTGGGGAGCGGAGTAATGGTCGAGGAGGATAGCATTAGTAGTCCTCACTATTACGTGAAATAGTGTGATAATAATTGTAATGAGGACTCCTTTTGAGTTTGTATAATATCTAGTAGACAATATTTGTATTCAAACTCACGGTTTATGTCGTATTGTACAGACAGTTATATTAGTAAGTTGTATTTAAATTACATACCATATATCGACTACCCAAGATGGGTGATGTATACCTAATTTTGGGGGCGTCACGGTTGGTATCGAGCTTAGGGATATGATCCTGGCTAAGATGTGAGAATAGTACTAGGAGGGGAGGCAGGGAATACCTTCGTTAGTATGACCTACCTAAGTTTATGTCTTTATTTTATTGGTCGGTCGAATATAAAGATAATTGTTACATGTCGATTAATCTTTTGTTTTGTGGCGATGTCGAAAATGACATCCGAGAATGTTGAGAATAGCAATGGAGAGCAAAGCGATCGTTGATTCACCACATATCAATAATCGGGATAATGTGCATCGAGGAAGGCGACAATCCTCATGCAAACAATAACTTGACCAAATGATAAATGATCAAATGTTCGGAGGCTTTATGCAATTTATGCAACAATGAAAGAGAGCGACTCTGTCCAAAACGTGGGTGGAAACACGAGAAAACTCTCGGTGGTCACCGCTAAACAATTCAAGGAGTGGGACCACCGGAGTTTAAGGGAAGCAAAACCACTTGGCGGAAGCATGGATAAAGTAGATTACCAAGATATTTGATGTCTTGAGATGCTCCAGGAGAAAAAGGTTCCCTTCACGCCTTTTTATGTTGCGTGGAGAGGCGATTCTTGGTGGGAATTAGTAAAAGCGTACTCAACTTTCTTTGTCTTGAAGATATCTTGGGAGAAGTTCGGGAGGCATTCAACGATAAATACTTTCCCGAAAGTATCGCCAGCCACATGAAGGAGGTGGAGTTTATCAAGTTGGAACAAAACAATATGACCAGGTGTCATGACGAGGCAAAATTTGTGGAGTTATCACGGTTTCGGCCCCACTTGGTGGATAATGAAGAGAGAATGGCACGAATGTTTTTAAGAGGTTTGAAGTGGAGATACGTCAACATCTTATTTCTTATAAATTGTGTTTGTATTCAGATGTTGTAAATAGGGCTCGATTGGTGGAGTGCGATAACGAGTCAGCCTTATAACTAAAAGAAGCGGTAAACAAAATTATAATACCGGTGAGAGTGTAGTCATCGAGCGGTGACAACAAGCGTGGAGGAATCAAGCGGGCGGAATCGGTAACCACGCCGGTGGTAATCGAGGCCAAAACAATAAGAATGGACATTTCAAGAAAGCGGAGATTCAACAATGATGGAAAGACGTCGACAAAGACCAAACACCGTTGTTAAGGAAGGAGAAAGACCACCTATCATATGCTTCAAATGCGGAGAAGAGGGACACATCGGTCCGAAGCTGTGCCATCTTAGTCAAAGCATGTTATAATTGTGGAAGAGAAGGTCACTTAGCTCGATTTTTCATTTACCAAGACAAATTCAACTAGGATGGAGGCACCAAAAGTAGTCGGAAAAGTCAAAACCGGTGTAGTGCAAGGGAGGCGTTTGTTGTGACCTCCCAAAGAGCAAGGAACCCGAATGAGGTCATCATGGGTAAGCTTATCATAAACTCTAATGAAGTCTATACTTTATTTGATCTGGGTTCTACCCATTCTTTTATTTCTCTACTTGCGCTCATCGATTAAATTTGACTCAGGAGAAATTAGACTTTGACTTATCTGTGGAAACTCCGTTGGGAGAAACCTTCATTACATCCACTTTGTTTATAAGTCTTGTTTGGTTCAAATCGGTACCCTCACATTACTGTCGATCTTATTTCATTAAAAATACTTGCATTTGGCGTGATTCTAGGGATTGATTGGTTAACTACTTATCATGCAAAAATTGATTGTTTTCGTAAGGTTGTTAGCTTTCATATTCCTAATCAACCTATTATGCGAATTCAAACGACCAAACCATTAAAATCAATCACGGTCATCTCAAGCCATAAATTTATTCATTTATTGAAAAAGCGGATGTCAAGCTTTCTTAGCTCATGTCATGATTTAAACAAAAAATCGTCGGTTTTGAGCGATATTTCTATTATTAATAAATTTCTGGACGTATTCTCAGAAGAACTTCTGGCCTACCCCCAGTGTGAAATTGAATTTTGTATCGACCTTGAACCTAAGAAAAACCTATTTCCAAAGCCCCATATCGAATGGCTCTATTGAACTTCGAGGAGTTAAAGACCCAACTGCAGGAATTGTTAGACATTGGCTTTATTCGTCCTAGTACTTCTCCTTGGGGTGCTCTGTTCTATTCGTGAAGAAGAAAGATGGGAGTATGCGACTTTGTATTGATTATCGGGAGTTGAATCATGTCACCATCAAAATAGGTATCCATTGCCACGTATTGATGACTGTTTGACCGGATTGCAAGGAGCCAAATTCTTTTCAAAGATTGATCTTCGTTAGGATATCACCAATTGAAGATTAGAACCACGACATTCCAAAGACGACTTTTCGGAACTCGATGCGGGCATTATGAATTCCTAGTCATGTCCTTTTGATTGACTAATGCTCCCTGCTACCTTCATGGATATGATGAACCAAGTATTCAAGGAATATTTAGATCACTTTGTGGTCGTCTTTATTGATGACATCCTTATTTATTCCAAAAGCCGTGAAGATCATGAAAGCAACACTTGAGGGTGACACTCCAAAAGCTTCGTGAATATAAGCTTTATGCCAAGTTGAAGAAATGCGAGTTACGCTTGAAGAAGTAGCATTCCTTGGGCACGTGGTATCAAGTCATGGAATATCATTGACCCAAAGAAAGATTGAAGCTATTCAAAGTGGGAACAACCTAAATCGATGTAGAAGTCACGTAGCTTTCTCGGTTTAGCGTGGTTATTATCGGAGATTCGTGGAAGGATTTTCTCGAATCGCTACTCCATTGATTTCGGTGACTCGAAAAGATCTGAAAGTTCGGTTGGAGCGAAGAATGTGAGAAGAGTTTTCAAGAACTCAAGAGGAGACTTATTTCAAGACTGTTACGACAATACCATCGGCTCGGAGGGATTTGTCATCGGTGATGCTTGAGCAAAAGGTTGGGATGTGTTCTCATGCAACATGGAAAAGTTATAGCCTATGCCTCGCGATAACTCAAAGAATATGAGAGGAATTATCCTACTCATGATCCGGAGTTAGCAATTTATTGTCTTTGCACTTAAAATTTGGAGGCATTACTTGTATGGGGAGAAAGTGGAAATCTTTACGGATCATAAAAGCCTCAAATATTTCTTCACTCAAAAGGAACTCAATATGCGACAACGACGTTGGCTGGAACTATTGAAAGATTATAATCATACCATCAATACCATCACGGAAAAGCGAGCGTGGTAGGCCGCGCGTTGAGTAGAAGATCATATCAAATCACGAGTGCGTTATTGTCAACATATGGCCCATTTTGTGTGACTTGCAAAGGATGGAGATAGAGTTAAAGACTCGAGGGACGCATGTGATGATAGCG
Organism: Panax quinquefolius; assembly: GCA_020205615.1. Lineage (NCBI taxonomy): Eukaryota > Viridiplantae > Streptophyta > Magnoliopsida > Apiales > Araliaceae > Panax > Panax quinquefolius. Next base: position 129,508,890 of record CM035155.1, on the reverse strand, counting down.
AATATCTGAGTAGAACCGACTTTAATCGATAAAGTTAAAAGTCGCTCAAGCTACGGACACGGAGGCGATGCGTATGAGGAAGAAAGTGCAAGAGGGTGCTATCTTAGGAAGCAAGAATCGATGAAGAAGGAATACTTCGAGTCAACTCCAGACTTTGTGTTCCTAACGACCCTGATTTAAAGTATAATATCATGATGGAGGCACACAACACACCATTTGCAATCCATCCTGGGAGTACCAAAATGTATCATGATATTCGTCATACATTTTGGTGGAGCAATATGAAGAGAGAGATAGCGTTGTTTATCTCAAGGTGTCTAACTTGTCAACGAGTTAAAGCGGAGCATCAAGTACCAAAAGGTCCATTGCAACCACTTGAAATTTCAGAATGGAAGTGGGAGCACATTACCATGGATTTCGTTACCGGTCTTCCTAAGGTTTCTCAAGGCATTGATGCGATTTGGGTCATTGTTGATAGATTGACCAAGTCTGCTCATTTCTTACCGATACGAGAAACTTATACACTTGAACGTCTTGCTCGTATGTACATAAAGCGAGATTGTAAGGCGCATGGTATCCGGTATCCATAGTTTCGATCGAGACCAAGATTCACTTCACGATTTTGGGTTAGTTTGCAAAAAGCTATGGGCGCGCGACTTACGATTTAGCTTCGGATATCAATCCTCAGACGGACGGACAATCGGAGAGGACTATTCAAACTCTTGAAGATCTATTAAGACTCTGTGTCCTTGATTTCAAGGGAGTTGGGACAAGTTCTTACCATTGGTGGAGTTTTCCTACAACAACAGTTATCAAGCAAGTATTGGTATGGCTCCATTCGAGCGTTGTATGGAAGAAAGTATCGTTCTCCGGTATCTTTGGGATGAGGTGGGTGAAGCAACGTTGTTGGGGACCGGAGTTGATACGTATGACTACGGAAAAGATTCAAACGATCCGACAACGTATAAAAACCTCACAAAATCGACAAAAGAGTTATCTTGATCTTCATCGAAAGGGCGTGGAATTCGATATAGGAGATCATGTGTTGTTGTTGAGTTGCTCCATGGAAAGGAGTTACAAGATTTGAAAGAGAGGAAAACTTAATCCTCGATTCATCGGTCCATTTTAATCCTCGATCGAGTAGGAAGCGTGGCCTATAGACTCGCTTTTACTGCTTGAAATATGTCTCGTGTTCATAACGTTTTTCACATATCCATGTTACGTAAATATGTGAAAGACCCGAACCATATTATTGAGTTAGAACCAGGACGAAATAGTGGAAGATTTGACGTATGAAGAGGTTCTGTTCAAATTTTGGATAAGAAGGAACATATTCTACGCTCCAAGGTTATACCTCAAGTCAAAGTTTTGTGGAGGAACCACGATGTTGAGGAAATGACTTGGGAGTTAGAATCGAAATGAAATCAAGGTATCCTTAACTCTTGACATACCAGTCGTACCCTAATTTCGAGGGCGAAATTTCATAAGAATGGGAGGTTGTAAGACCCGGACTTTTATAAATAAAGATGAATTTTCTATAAATATTATTTTTGAATATTATGGAATAATTTGATATAATGTTATTGTTGTGGGTAATATTTATAAATTTTGCAAAGTATGCAAGTGGTTATATTATATTCGATTGGTGGGGAATATTCGGTTTAGCGGGGAATATTAAATACAATGGCTCAATCATTGGTGGACCCTACAATGTAAAATTATTGTCGGATTGAGAAAAGCGACAAAAATATTTTATTGAAATAACGGCGGAAGTTTTACTGGTTGATCTTTGTTGAACTACTTTCGGTAGTAAAAATACGATGTCGTGTGGTTGCATAGTTATACTGCGGTATTGATTATTGATGCTTATGTGAGAAGTCACTCGGTTTGATTCCATTATTGTCGATTAATAATATAAATTATTATAGCGATAATGACGTTTTGTTTTATTTGTATTATTAACTTAATAAAGCGAAACATCTTTTATATAAAGCAGAATACTTTATTAAAGTTATTCTATAAATAAAATATATTATATTTTATTATGCATAGTGTTTTTAGCGTAGTGTTGCATAGTGTTTGCATAGTAAAATGTTTTTATATAAATAGAATATATTATATTTTATTTAAAAGATTTTGCTTTAAATATGGACCGTCAGATTAAAGTAAATCAATTTGGACCGTTCATGGATTAATTACTATGCATTCTATTTTCCTATAAATAGAAGCTCATTCCTTCATTATTTTCTTTACAATTCTTTGAAACTCAGAGAGAGAAACTATAGAGAGAAAGAAGAAAAGTATTCGTAACTTCACTTTGCCAATATTAGGTTCTTCTAAGGTAGGGAATATTATTTGTTGTACCGTAAGGGGTGTTATTCTTTGTATTCATGAAGAGAACTTCTTTTGTTATTCCATTCTTATTTATTACATTGGAATAACTTTTATATCTGTGAATCCCCTATACTTGGTTATCTTCTTCTTTTATTCCATTCTTCTATTATTACATTGGAACATCACATGCTGTGTGTTTTACAGGACTGGTTAAAATCTTTATTATTATTACATTGGAACATCATGTATGCGTGTGTTTTACACGGACTGGTTAAAATCTTTATTATTATTCTGTTGGAACATCCATGCATGTTGTTTTACTGGGACACGGTTCCGTCTTTATCATTCTGTTGGAATATCCTATCGTGTGTTTTACAGGATGCGGTTCCATCTTTATTATTCGGTTGGAACATCACATCGATTGTGAATTTCACGACTGGTTCCGTTATTATTATACATTGGAATAACTTTGTCATGTCGGCAATCGCATGCATGGTGATTTCTTTTGTTATTCCATTCTTTATTATACCCGGTTGGTTAAAACTTTGACTTCTATACTCCATGAAATTAGTAGAATATCCTTGATATTTGCGTTTCATCCAGTATCTTTTCATGGAAATATTCTTCTGATCATTCTTGAATTTTACTCTACAAAGTAGTATCATGTGGACAGTTTGGATGTTATTAGTTCCTGAATAACTTAATTCTTGAACTTATTTTATTGAATTCTTATATCATTGTCATCATCCTCATGTTTTTATATTTTTTTAAAGTCATCTCGTGGGCTTGTGTAGAGCATGGATGGACTTGGTATGATTATGACCGAGGGATTATTCGATTGTAATCATGGTAGTAATGTTACAAATGATGTGGTAAAAGTCCTCGATTGGTCAGTAGTGCATTGATGGACGATTGTTGGCATGATCATGACCATTAATGAATACACAACTATTCTTGGCCCGTAGTGCAGGAATAATTGTGGTCGTGATACTAAAAGATATCCTTGGCCGTAGTGCTGGGGTGATTCGATGATGTGGATTATTTATTAAAGCTGAGTCACGACTATAATGATGATGAAAAACCTTTTAAATCATAAAAGATAGTATATTTTATTTTCTACTTGACTCTTTTAATGGATTTCTTGTTCGCTACGCTGATTAAACTTGATGTTTATTATATTTTATCGGTTTAACAATGTTGAAGGCTATTGATAATTTATTACGCATTATCTTAGTCATAATATTTCTTCTTTGGGCTAGTTGAGCTCACCATTTCTTTCCTTTATTCTCTTGAAATGAGAACATATTTGGGGACGAGTCGGGGAGCGGAATAATGGTCCGGAGGATAGCATTAGTAGTCCTCACTATTACGTGAAATAGTGTGATAATAATTGTAATGAGGACTCCTTTTGAGTTTGTATAATATTTAGTAGACAATATTTGTATTCAAACTCACTTTTATGTTGTATTGTACGATAGTTATATTAGTAAGTTGTATTTAAATTACATACCATGTATCTGACTACCCAAGATGGGTGATGTATACCTAATTTTGGGGGCGTCACACATATACTCCTTGATATGTTGATACCAAGGGTTGTGGATGGGATGTAACTCATTTGATATTTCGCTAACATAGTTCCCATAAGCTGGGGCCTTTTACAGGGCAAATGTGATGATTGGCATATTTTCCTTGTCAAGTATGTGAATCAAGGAGTCCAACATTGCTAGTGCATCCGCAAAATCATTCCTATTACGAGGAATGTGTAGATAGGAGATTTCTTCGAACTTTAAAGCCATCTATAGAACTTGCCGATGGTAAGGCAGCAGATGTAATTCTTTAGTTTGATAGATTCCTGTGGATTATTTGATTACCAACTCTGAATCCCCAAAGATAGTTAATCGCCTGATGCCCATTGAACGAGCAAGTTTTAGCCCAATGATACAGCCTTCATACTCGCTGTGTAGTTGGTGCTGACAAACTACAATTTGACAGCGACGGGATACTGCTCCCCCGTACCGGATACTAGAACTGCTCCAGCTCCAAAACCTTCTGTGTTAACAGCTCCATCGAAATACATTTTCCATGTGTGGCATGCATCGTACTGATGGTGTTGCTGAACTGCCATTACCCCTTCATTGAGAAAATATGTTTCCAAGGTTTTGTAATCCCCTACAGGTACGGCGGCCAATTGATCAACAATTCCTTGACATTTGACAGACTTTTGCGTCACGTAGACGATGTCAAACTGTTGTAGGATCAACTGCCATCTGGACAGCCAACAATTCAGTATGGGCTTACTAAACATATACTTGAGAGGATCCACGCGGGATATGAGATGGGTTATGTGACAATGGAGGTAATATTGTAATCTCATGGAAGCCCATGCTAAAGCATAACAAGTCTTCTTAATCAAAGTGTACTTGTGTTCACTACTGCTGAATCTTTTGATGAGGTAATAGATAGCTCGTTCATAGCATTGTCATTCATGGACAGGTGCATGAACATGGGAACATCATCCCTGGGAGGTACAAAAACAGGAGCATTAACTAGCTACTCTTTAATTATAAGCAAGGCTTTCTGACACTCATCATTATATTTCATGGAGGAGTTCTTCCTTAATAATTTGAAAATGGGCTCACAGTTTGCTAAGTTGAGAAATAAACCTACTAATGAAGTTGATTATTCCCAAAAATCCCCATATTTCCTTCTCTGTGTGAGGAATGGGCATTTCCTTAATGGCCTGGATTTTGGTGGGATCCAGCTCAATCCCTTTGTGGCTGACTAGGAAACCTAGCAACTTGCCTGATTTAACGCCAAAGGCGCACTTGGCTGGATTCAATTTCAAGTTGTACTTACGCAACCTGTTGAAGAGCTTTTTGATATGGTCTAAGTGGTCTTCTTCCCTTCGGGATTTGACAATGATGTCATCCACATAGATCTCAATCTCTTTATGCATTAAATCATGGAAAAGAGCCATCATGGCTCGCTGATAGGTTGCCCCGGCATTGATGAAGCTGAATAACAACCGTCTGTAGCAGAAGGTTCCCCAAGGAGTGATGAAAGCAGTTTTTTCATAATCCTCCTCAGCGACCATAATTTGATGATACCCCGCGAATCAATCCGCAAATGAGTACATGTTGTATTGATCAGTATTATCAATAAGAATATGGATAAAGGGCACGAGAAAGATATCTTTAAGGCAAGCTTTGTTCAAATCCCTATAATCCACGTAAACTCGCACCTTTCCTCCTGGTTTAGGCATGGGGACTATGTTGGATATCCATTCAGGATATGTAGACACCATGATAATGTCAGCGTGAAATATTTTCACAATTTCTTCTTTAACCTTTAAACTCCACTCAGGTTTCAATTTTCTGAGCTTCTGCCTGACTGGCTTAAATCCCTCCTTAATGGGAACGCGATGAAGGACAATGTCAGTGGACAAACCCACCATGTCTTCATGATCAAGATAAGGACAATATCAGTGGACAAACCCACCAGTAAGTAAAAATACATTCGTACACATTCATCATAAATGTAAATGCAACATTCACACACAAGCATATAATAGTTTTCAAAAGCTTGCAATAGCGGCTTAAACCCTCTTACTGGTGTCCCCAGCAGAGTCGCCACTTGTCGACATCGGGATTTTTATTTGTCCCTTTTCTGTTCTTGTTCTTTGCTGTTCTCATGCTATGTGAGATCTGTTTGAAAAAACAAGTGAAAAAGGTCCGACATGTATCATGTCGACGATTTGACTGTAAGAGTCGCCAGTTAGTGTTTTTATTTGGTTGCACCAGCAGAGTCGCCACCTATCGACGTCAGGATTTTTATTTGTCCCTTTTCTGTTCTTATTCTTTGTTGTTCTCATGCTATGTGAGATTTGTTTGAAAAAACAAGTGAAAAAGGTCCGACATATATCATGTCGATGATTTGACTGTAGTTGCCAGTTAGTGTTTTAATTTGGTTGCACCAACGCAACTGAGAAAAGGTTTTCACATTGACCCAGTGATGTGACACTTCTAAACGAGTTTGTGAAACCGAGATTGATTTGTGTTCGGGGGTTTGATTATGCGGAGGGAAGGTGTTAGGCACCACCCGACATCCGTGTTACCACGGTGACCGCCACTTTTCAAGAAACTGTTACATGAATGTGTGTATATGTGTGTGTGGATCAATGTGCAATTTATTTAGAAGTAGTGATATGCCTCGTTCGAACCTATATACATAGGGTTTGAATTTATACAAAAATTCAGTTTTAAATAAGATATAGCAATGAGATTTTGTAAAAGAGGTTTTTTCAAACCCTGTGCTCAATAGTAATTGAGGCCTTTGGTACTTCCATTTTATTATTAAATGTTTGGCTTGTTTACTTTTAGTTTCGAGATGCGAAGCATCTTTGAGAAAATAATATATAACAATGCCGAACTCCTCATGGGCATGATAGCCATCTAAGGAAATTCAAACACTGTGAATAATGTACAAGCTGCTTATAGCTGAAAATGTCCATCACGAGGACCGAATCTAGATTCAGTGGACTGAATCTGTGATCACATGATTCCTAGGCTCACATGATGCTTAAGTTTATATGAAAAGCAGTAAGCAGTTATATATATAAAAGCTATAAATATATATATATATATATATATATATATATATATATATATATATATACTGATACATGATCAACCACCACAAAGCACCTCCATGGGGATCAAAATGTAAATATATAAAAGCGGTATATATATATATATATATATATATATATATATATATATATATATATATATATATATATATATATATACATGATCAACCACCACGAAGCACCTCCATGGGGGATCAAAAATGTAAATATAGCAGTACATGCGATCAACCGCCACGAAATAAACTCCAGACGGGACTAAATGTAAAGAAAGCAGTAAAGACGATCAACCATCACGAAATAAACTCCAGGCGGAATGAAATGTAAATAAAGCAATAAAAGGCCACGAAGTAAACTCCAGGCCTGACAAAAATGTATATATATATATATATATATAAGTGGTAAACGCCAAGGATGTTTCTCAATCCCGGCTCGATTTATCATTTCAGCGATTTGTCGCTATATATATATATATATAATAAAACAGGGCAGCTTCAACAAACAATGGTCGCGATTAAAGCTTCATCATCCAATGGCTCAGATTTACTCTAATGACTCTAATTTCAAATATACGCCCAATTCAAAAATCACTACAAAAACACACCTTATACCTCTACAAAAATCATGCCCAATTCAAATTAACGTCAGCAGTTCATTCCCCTTATTCAAATTTCAAACCATCTCTCTCTGTTCTTACACACAGAGCTTATCTCTCATACCAAGCCCTCTCCTCTTATCTCTCATACCCAGCCCTAATTTCAACCCCAAATCACTCCTACCCAACCTTAATTATCATACCCAGTCCCTAATTTACAATCCAGAGCATAGAGAAAGTTTGGAAGTATCAACGGCGTCACTTTCTCACACAGTCTCGAGAGCGGCATCACTTTCCTCGACACCTTCGTGTCCGACATCACTTTCCTCGACACCTCCGACGTGTATTATTCCGACAGCCGAATTGATACTCGGGTTTCTATTGAAGTCATGGTATAATTTCTCAACATCTATTTGTCAAACTCCTCCTCATTACATTGTTGCTTATCTATACACAAAACCCCCTCTTCTCCAACTCTTACTTCATTAGGTTTCTCTTGTTTACCCTTTGACATGATTGTGTTTTGGTTTAATATTATAGAACAAACTCACAGACACAAACACTCATGATACATTTGTATAATGTATATAAGTAGACAACAAAAGTATAGTGAAATAGTTGTAGAAAAAGAGCTTGCATAGAATTTATGGAGCCTCATTGTGTAACCAAATAAGGAGGATTGCGAGGCATTCTCTCAACTTTACCACGTAAGGGTCTCCTACCATGTCATTAGGAAATATATGCTCTTTAATGCTTGTGAATAGAGATTTTTAAGGTTTTGATTTCACTTCCAGTTTGTTAATGTTACCCTTCCTCTGCAATTTGATTTCAGTTAGCTATTTTACTTCTGAGGTATTTCTGTTCGGAATAGTCTTAATTTTAAAGTGTTTTGGTATGTAGAATAATATTTGAGAATTTCTGGCCTGTTCAAAACCTTGATTTTCAGGCTGGTGCTTTAATGGGTTCTGGTTTTTCTTTTATTTTCACACGTAGGGAGGTGTCTTCAGTTCCGTCGCTGGAACCCAAACTCGGCGATTTACCTGAGAGTGTTGTGGCTTCACAGGAGATCTGTCGGCTATCATTCGGAGATTGTTTAAAAAAATTCCTTCTGTGTAAGAAAGCTATTTATTATGCTATCTGTCGGCCCAATTTTTTTGATAGAGGAACTAAGGTTTGATTTTTATCACTCTTATCATTATCCTTTATTGCATTGAAAGTATATATTTATGTGGGTTTGCCTTTTCTTTAATTTTGTGCTTAATGAATTCATGGGTTGTTTTAGATAAATAATTTGTAAATAGATTTGTTTAAATCTATTGAGATTTTAAGTCAATCCTCTAAAAGCATGTTATTTGCTTTCTATGTTATCTTTTTGTTTAGAAAGTGATTATTTATACTTTAGCAGCTCTTGCAATTTATATATTTTTTATACATTCAAAGATTTGATTTTGCTTTTTGTTTCAATGTTGAGCAGATATTATTTATTCCCTTGCTTTATATTGATTGTTAGAAATCAGAAATTAGAAATTAAATTGATAGTGTTGGATAGAATAGATTGCAACGAATTCGAGATGGGACAGCAACCGATAAGTTTGAATTTGGGCAAAATCTTAAATTCCTTACTATAGTATAATCTAAAGTATAGATTAATGGGAAACTTGCAATAATAGACAACAATCAATTTTACTCTTTTCACCCTCAAAGGCATTTATGAAGCGAATTCCTTACTGTCCTCAATTTTATTTGTCACCACCATAAGAACTTTTTGAAGTAGTTGTTATATTAGCTTCAAGTTGTCAACTTTAAGGTATTCAACAATTTATAATCACTTCAAGATGGGTATACGATTAATAAAGCTGATTGTTGTTAACATTAGATGCCTTTAGAAAGTGATGTGTGGGTTAACTTGACATTAATTTTATTTTAATTGTTTACTATATGAAAGAGTTAACAAAAAATTTGTGAAGCTTTGTTTTGTTATACCTTTTAGTAATTTTTCTAAAAGGTATAACAAGAAAGTGTCACTTCAATAGTTTTGCTGACATTATTTGATTTCTTAATTTAACTTTAATAATTTAATTTTCTGTTTGATGTTTTTAAGCACAGAGTAACGATTAAACTCAATTTTTTTGGGTCATAAGACATTATTACAAAAATCTATACTAAATTAGAATAGAATCAAAATTAATTTAATACCATTAAATTCTTTTTTGGGATGAGAATGGTATCAAAACATGCAAATACCAATATTTAGTGAAGTTATATATTCTTTAGTAGACTACTCAATTGGCCAATTGGGTATTACCCTTTCTCTAATTTATTAACTTTAATTTAGGAAACTGATATTTCCAAAATGATATTTTCACATGAAAAACACAATGATATTTTTCGTCGCTATACATCTATAGCGCCACTTTTTATGTGGAAATATAAAAATGATGTTGAAATATCAATTTCTTAAATTTAATACTCCTTCTATCCTAAGAAAAACAATAGAAATTTAGTATAAAAAAAAAGAACAATAGAAATATTTTTAACACTTCGATAATAAGATGAACATTTTATAGAATTTATTATTTAAAAATTTATTGAATTTGATTTGTTAAAAATGTATCATTTTAATATATCTATATAATCAACAACAAAAAATAACTCTGCTTCTAAGGACACAACGAGCATTTGAAGTGTAAATTAAAAAAATTAGTGATGTTATATATGATGAAAAATTTATATTTAATGGAATTGGACTGCATAAAGTTTGTTCCTTTATTTATTACCCGTAAAATTTTTGACAAAACATGATTGATCTTTATTGGTTTCTATCTGCTTCGAATAACATAGAATATAAATTTGTATATTCTTCTATTGTACTTTTATTCAAATTATGAGTTATTTCTGTTACTGGGTCAGCTTAATCAAGTGATGGCAGTTATTGTGGTTAAATGAAAGGAGGATAAAACTGAGGGAGGGATTCCTTTTGCCCTCTGTATGTTCTCAATTAGTCAACTTTTCTACGTTAGATTACATTTGGTTATCTTATATTATTACATTTTGTTTGTTTTTTCTATTTAGAAAATCATCCAACATTTTAATACATTCTTAGATGATAATACAAGAAGAGCAAAATTACATAATAGACTTATGTAATATCCATTAAATATATGATTTTAAGATACAATTTAGGCCACTGCACATAATATTCACTAGCAACACCGCCTTAAACTCAACCTTTTATTCTGATTCAACTTTCCAATGAACAATATATAAAAAAAATATAAATGTATAGTAAAATAAAATAAAAAAATAAAGAAATACAAAAAATAAAGGTAGGCTCAAAAGATTTGGAACAATAGTATTGAATATATTTTTGAAACAATAGTAACAACAATAGTAACAAATATACAAAAATACAAAAAATGTTAAGTTTCTGTCTTTGCAGCTTCATTTGCTCATGTTTAATTTATTAAGTTTGCTCTTACAGGTTGATCTAAGTGATAGTAACAACATACTTGTCAATGGTTTATCTGAATGTGCGCTTAATCAATTACATATGGATAAGGTAACACTACCGGTATTGTTAAAAAATTATTTTGATATTAGTTTGCATTTTTTGACTAATGTCTTATTTTTTACTTCATAGGAGAATTCACATGTGAATCACTTGAACAACCTAAGTGTTATTCCATCTTCAACAAAAGGGGAAAGAAAAAATTGGTTGTTCTATTGGAAAAGAAAATTGGTTTAATCAACCGGTATGTTGTACTAATCATTGTTTATATGTTGATAAAAATTGGTTAGAGCGATATACACTATATTGTCGGTGATATTTTTGAGTTCCTCACCCCTCACTCTCACTCTTACACAACTCTCTCACGCACACACGACTCTATTCTTACATGAATTTCGTAGCTTTACATGAATTTGATTTAGGACTTGCTAACATATTGTCCAAATTATGTATTAGTTTCCTTAACCATTCTTACATATTATAGATTTTAGTTAATTTTCTTAATTTTTTTGTTCCTGTCATAATTATTTAACTTATTCCACACATCACTTCCTATCTTAGACTCTTGCATCAAATTTTGCTTCCTCTAAAATTAAGGCCCAACGCGCCAGACGTGAATGAAATTGCATTGATAATAGTACGTGCTCGCGACGTAAGCTGTCACAGCGCGCACGTCGGGAAAGAGAGCGTTCTGGGAATTACACTCAACCTCTACCCAAAGACTTTCCAGTATTGACACCACCCAAGTCCTTCTCCCAATTCTCCTACCATATTCCACTTCCTAACATGGTTACTGCAGTCCCCTTACATTCCCTACCATCTCTTAGTACAATATTGGCTTAACATTCGCCTACTTAGTTGTGTAATGTCGAGGTACATTTACTATTGTTATTGTTTGTATTTGGATTAAAATACATAAAACTAACTATCTACAAGCCCAGAATGAATGCGTACTTGTGCGGGAAACACGAATTATTAGCAATTATATTGCACCTTCAACGTCAAAAGTATGCCACACGCCCATTAATTGTCGAAAAAATGAAAAAGAAAATATGTCTACCTCTTTGGTAAGTTTTTTGATTAATGTCTTCAAATTTATACGCATTTCTTTTGCTCTTAAAAAAATAGAGTTGTAATGTATTGTCTTTCCCCTGTTGGATAGTTGCATAGGAAAACTCTGGTGATTTACACTCCCCCACAACCCTTATGTCATGATTTGCAAGACATAACTCCATTGCACCGAGCCACTATAGCACACCTTCCACAAAAAAGGTCGCGGACAAATAATTTGGAATGTTATCTGACACCTACAGTTGCGTCCGACCTAGTTTTCATTCCAACTGACTTTGCTCTATTCTCAACTGTTCTGGTGTGACCTTTACCCTCGTTTCAAAATTTAGTGACAGACTTTGCTCAATACGAAGCTGTCCTCGATGTAGCACCACATTCTCATCAAACGGACGATAATGTCATCATGACGTCGTCTCCTGTTCTGGCAGATCTAACAATGTATGTATATTCTACATAGTTTATTAGTTGCCAACTATTTTCTTACTTCTCATATTTGTGTACATATTATTTTTATTTGTAGAATCCCACCGGAACCTTTTAGCGATGTTGACAGTATGTTTAGTGATGACGAAATGAATGTTATTGTTCTTGTCAATAATGAGCGTCATTTTCTCGGGCCGATGAATATTTAGTGTCCTTATTGTTCAGCCTTACATTGGTGGAATGAACAATTATCTCGCATAAGATTGTCCAATCCAAGATTCGGAACATGTTGTCTACAAGGAAAAATTAAGTTACCGGAACTCATTGAACCCCCAACTCCTATTCGTGCATTGTACAATGGCCATGATGGTCAAGCAAAATCATTTCGTTGGCATATTAAAGAGTACAATGCAGCTAATGCTTTCACGAGCTTGGGTGCTAAGCTTGATGACAGATTACTTAACTCAAGAGGGCCAACATCATTCACTATCTATGGAGAATTATGACACCGTACCGGGTCATTGTTACCCCCGGATGGTCGCGTACCCATCTACTGTCAGTTGTACATATATGACCCAACCACTGCATTTAATATTCAGTGTGCGTACACTTGTGTCGAGATGTCCTCCACACTATACAGAATTGTTTGTTGTCAGTGAATCATTTTGTTTCAAAGTACAAACGTGCCCATGAAATACTAACTGAGTCAGAATCTTCAGATCATGATTTACGTGCTCACCTTCATTACACCTCATCAACTGATAGGCATCGGTACAATCTTCCAACCACAGATGAAATAGTTGTGCTTTTTCCTAGTGATGGTAGTGAGAGTAGTGGTATGCGGGATATTTTTCTGCACCTAAAAGGAGAAAATAGAGCCCTGAGCCAGATCAATGAGTGTCATCCAGCATATTTACCATTACACTATGTACTTCTATTCCCTACTGGTGAGTTTGGTTGGGAACCTGGTCTACGATAGTGGAACTCCGAACAAAATGATTTTTCAATAAGAAGGATGACACAGATGCAATTTTACAGCTATCGTATGTTTCCACATCCCACCGAGTATTCGACGATTCTTAGAGGAAGAAAGTTATTTCAAGAGTTTATAGTAGATGCTTGGGCATCAACGGAGCAAGACAGGTTGTCTTCCACGTCCCACCGAGTATTCGACAATTCTATGGTTCTTGATTGACACTTCTGTATTCAGTGTGAATTGAAATGATTTTGAGACAACATGAATGTAGTATCGAGGTGGCAAAATGATGATTTTGCCCCTCACCGGGGTTATATCTGACTTTACACAGATGTAACAGTCGTTGCTCAGAGATATCTCTGAGATTGGGCTGCTATGAATGCTGAATGTCCTCAGGGTTATCTCTGAGGTGTGCTTGGCCTCCCGGGGTTGTCTCCGGGGTTAGAACTGAGTGTCCCGGGGTTTTTTCCAGGGTTGAAACTGACTTTTTCGGGGTTATCGCCAGAACTGGAACTGCATCCCTCGGGGTTGTCTCTGAGGTTGGAACTGAGTCTCCCGGGGTTGTCTCCAGGATTGAAACTGAATATCTCAGGGTTGTCTCCGTGATTAAAAACTGAGTATCTTGTGGTTGCCTCCAGGATTGAGCTGATTTGACATCCATGGTAATCTCTGAAAGACAATTTTGCCCTCCTTCAAGGTTTGTAACAGGAATGTAAAATTTTAAGTGTCTATAGATGCCCCTCTTTATCATATTCATGCAATGTACTGGCGTGGATAAGATAAAGATCACTAGACACTTAAAATGTGATAAGATAATCATGATGTAATGTAATACAACATGATGTGATTGTATGATGAATGTATGAAATAGAGGTTGCTCCATGCATGAGATTAGAGGATGTTGACATTTGGGGTTATCACAAAAGTCCTTAACCCTCATAGCAGGATTTGCACCGAAAATGTTCTTCTCATGTGCGAGAGATTCCTAGGGAATTGTACTTTAATTGAAGTAGATCTGTATAATAGATTCCATCATCGGTCCTTCCCGATGAGGATGGTTTTCCACAGGTGGTATCGTCAGGCCTTTCTGACGCTTCATTGGAGTTACTGACAATGGCTGTTGATGTCAGGGCTGCCTAACCTTTGTTGAAATTTCATTTAATGGCTAACATCATCGGACCAACTCCGATGTTTTGCTGGAGTTAATTGCCAACGACTAAAAATGTCAAGGCTGCTTGACCTTTGTTGAAATGTCCATCAATGACAGATATCATCGGACCACCTCTGATGCTTCGCTGGAGTTAATTACGAACGGCTAAAAATGTTAAGGCTACTTGACCTTCATTGAAATGTTCTTCAATGGCTGATATCATCGGACCACCTCCGAATCTTCGCTGGAGTTAATTTCCAACGACTGAAAATGTCAAGGCTGCTTAACCTTCGTTGAAATATCGTTCAACGGCTGATATCATCGGATCGCCTACGATGCTTCACTGTAGTTAATTGTCAACAGATGAAAATGTCAATGCTGCTTGGCCTTCGTTGAAATGTGCTCCAACACTGAGTATCATCGGACCACTTCCGATGCTTCGCTGGATTTAATTGCCAACGACTAAAAATGTCAAGGCTGCTTAACCTTCGTTGAAATGTGCTCCAACGGTGAACATCATCGGACCACTTTCGATGCTTCGCTGGATTTAATTACCAATGGCTAAAAATTTCAAGGCTGATTGACCTTCGTTAAAATGTGCTCCAATGGTGAAGTTTGTATGAAATCCTCGCTGGGGAGAAACTTTTGATGAAGTGTATCGTTTTGATCGTAATTACAATCCTAGTGATTGGACCTATAATCCAGTTTGATGGCATTGGACCTACAATCCAGTTTGATGGCATTGGACCTTTATGAGGTATTGCCAAAGGTAGCTAGCAACAACTGTGATCATCAGTTTTGTGAACCATATATTTGGGCGAATACCAATGATTGATGTGTAGACCCACAGTTCGGTCTCTGAAAATCAGGATTTCATGCTTTTTGGCTTAATCGCGTATCATCTTTTTCCTGATTTGATTTTTTCGCTTGTGGGACCTCCTTTGTAACTCAAATTTGATCAAGCCGGAGGGGTGTAGACCACCCATGATTGTGACGCCCCCAAAACAGGTATACGTCACCCATCTTGAGTTGCTAGATACATGGTACAAAATTCAAATACAAACTTAAATATACAACTGTAGTGTAAAATACGACAAAACATAAACTGAGAGTTTAAACAAGAATATTGTCTTCTAGACAATATCCACTCTCAATGGAGTCCTCATAGACAGTATACAAACTCAAATTCAGTCCTCATTACATTTATTGTCACACTATTTAACAAAATAGTGAGGACTACTAATGCTATCATCTGGACTGTCAATCCGTTCCCTGACTCGTCCCATCTATATTCTCATTTCCTGAAGAGAACAGTGAAGGAAAGGGTGAGCTCAACTAGCCTAGTAAGAAATATTATGACTAAGATAATGCAGAATAAATTATCATTTGCCTTCAACAATGTTAAACTGATAAAATATAATAGACATCAAGTTTAACTGCAGCGGAACAAGCAATCCATTAAAATAGTCAAGTAGAGTCAATAGTAAAATCATGTGACTCAATAGTTCTAAACATGTGAAAAATTAATTACAATTTAGTACCTCCATCTATACCTCCATCTTTAACTTAGTCATGCAAGTATTAGCAATCTTGCACCAACTCCCCTAATATTAAATGAATGTGACTCAACAGTACACACATGTGATCAAATAGTTATATAAGCATGTGAATAAGTAGAAATTAATTGCTCATTTATCCGATAAATTACCCAATTTATCAATATAACCCCCAGACATCGATTATCATCAGAATAGATATCGATTTCAACTAACACCAATAATCCCAACACAATAGAACTATCAAATTCATCTTTAATCAACAAGAACTTATTCATCATTAATATTATAACTCACAATATTTAACAACCAGGTCGTTCCTAGGAAAGAGGGGGCTTTCCAATAAGGATTTCTCCCTATTGGCGCGCAATTAGGTGACCAAACCTCTCCTCGACAGAACTTCTAAACATTGTAAATATTGCAATTTAATAATATGAATAACTTTATCGTCTCAATTATTGATTTAATAATATAACATATAACGCAGAAGATACTATGATAATAATCGAATCAATAATATGAAAGGTATGATGCAATAATTACTGTAGCAATAATTTAGTATAACTGAGTGACTTCTCACATAAGCATCAATAATCAATACTGGTGTTGTTACTTACGCAACCACAGCAGACATTCTTTGTACTTTTACTACCTAGTAGTTCAACAAGATTAACGGTAAAAACTTCATTGTTATTTTTATAAAAATATTTTTGTTATTTTCTCAATCAACAATAATTCCGTTGTGGGGTCCACGATGATTGTCTTGCCGTCATTTAATATTCCCCTGTTAAAACGAATATTCCCCGACCAATCGAATATTATATAACAACTTGCATACTTTGCAAAATTTATAAATACTACCCACAACTATAACATTATATCAAATCCACACAATAATATTAAAAAAAAATATCTCGAGAAATTTAAATATTTATTCATAAAATCTGGGGTCTCACAATCTCCCCTCCTTATGAAATTTCACCCTCGAAATTTACGTACGTACCTGGTATACCGAAGAGATGAGGACACTTCGTCAGATTCTAACTCTTGAGGTATAACCTTTAAGCGTAGAATATATTCCAGGATTTTAACAGGTACATCTTCATACTTTAAATTATCCGCTATCTCGTCCGGTTCTAAATCAATAATGTTGTTTGGGTCGACCATATATTTACGTAACATCGATACGTGAAAAATGTTATGAACACGCGACATTCTTGGCGGTAAAATGTGTCTATAAGCCACAGTTCCTACTCGATAGAAGATTTCAAATGGGCCAATTAAATCGAGCGTTGAGATTTCCTCTCTTCATCGATTCTTGCTTCCAGAATAACGCCCTCTTAAACCTTCTTCTTCACATTCATCGATTAACTTGAGTCACCAGATACATGGTACAAAATTCAAATACAAACTTAAATATACAACTGTCGTGTAAAATACGACAAAACATAAACTGAGAGTTTAAACAAGAATATTGTCTTCTAGACAATATCCACTCTCAATGCAGTCCTCATAGACAGTATACAAACTCAAATTCAGTCCTCATTACATTTATTGTCACACTATTTAACAAAATAGTGAGGACTACTAATGCTATCATCTGGACTGTCAATCCGTTCCCCGACTCGTCCCATCTATATTCTCATTTTCTGAAGAGAACAGTGAAGGAAAGGGTGAGCTCAACTAGCCTAGTAAGAAATATTATGACTAAGATAACGCAGAATAAATTATCATTTACCTTCAACAATGTTAAACTGATAAAATATAATAGACATCAAGTTTAACTGCAGCGGAACAAGCAATCCATTAAAAGAGTCAAGTAGAGAATAAAATCTACTATCTTTTATGATTTAAAAGTTTTCATCACTTTTATCATTTGAGACTCACTTAATAAATAATCCACATCATCAAATCATCCCGCATTACGAGTGCCAAGGATATTATTTAGTATCACGACCATGAATTATCCATGCACTACGAGCCAAAGATAATCAGATTTTCATCAACGGTCCCGATCATGCCATAAAACAATTCATCTTTTCTCCCTCGCCAAAGAGAATCCATAGCCATAATCATACCAAAAAGCTCGCCCATCAATGCACTACGGACAACGAGGACTTTTTTCCACATCATTTGTAACATTACGGCCATGATTTTACCGAATAATTTCGGTCATAATCATACCAAGTCCATCTATGCACTCTGAGCCACATATGACTTTCAAAAAATATAAACATGAGGATGATGACAATGATATAAGAATTCAATAAAACAAGTTCACGAATTAATTTATCCAGGAACTAATAACGTCCAAATTGTTAACATGATACTTCTTTGTAGAGTAAAATTCAAGAATAATATTCATGCACCAAAAATAATTTGGACAGAAAAGAATCAATTTTTCGTCGTGAATAGTACCCCGTGAATAGTACTTCAGGAATAGTACCTCGTGAATAGTACCCGACATGAAAAGTACTCCAAATACCCGAGTGAATAATATTTGGGTGAATAGTAATTTCGATGAATAGTAACTCGTGAATAGTATTATGTCATGAAAAGTGCCCCGAATACCCGAGTGAATAATACTAGAGTGAATAGTAACTGGGTGAATAGTAACCCGTGAATAGTAACTCGTAACATAAAATACCAAATAAAATGATATTTCATGACGAGTATAGGAGTCAAAACTTTAACCAACTAAGTATAATAAAAAAATGGAATAACAAAAGAAATCACCTGGCATGCGGTACTGCAGATAAACAAAGTTATCCCAATGAATAATAAATAATGAGAACCGGGTTAGTAATAATCACATCGATGTGATATTCCAACATAATAATAAATAACGGAATTGGTCCGGCGTAAAAACGATAGAAAGGATATTCTAAATGAATAATAAAGGCGGAACTCAGTCTCGGCGAAAACGCATGCATACAAGATATTCCAGAATGTAATAATAAAGATGTAACAAGGTCCCACAGAAATGCATGATGAGGATATTCCAATAGAATAATAAAGAATGGAATAACAACAGAATTTCACCATGTATGCGGTACTTTGCATAGACATGTTATTCCAGCAGAATAATAAATAATGGAATGACAAAAGAATTTCACCAAGTATAGGGTAGACCGCGTAAACAGGTTATTCCAACAGAATAATAAAGAATGCAATAACAGAAGTTCTCTTCATGAATATGAAAAAAAATAATACCCCTTACCTTAGAAATAAACTGGATAATGGAGTAGAGTAGTAGAATTCTCTTCTTCTTTTTCTCTATAGATTTTTTCTCTATAGCTTTTCTCTATAATTTCTCTCTATAATAATTGCTCTATAGCTTTAGTGAATTGGTGAGAAATGAAGGAAGAATTTGCTTCTATTTATAAGAAAACATAGTTTCGATAATTGCACGTTTTGGGGCTCGAAAAATTACAGTGCAATACCTCCAACTTTTCTTTCATTTTTAATTTAGTCCTGCAAGTAGTATCAAACTTGCACCACCTCCCCTAATAGTAAATAATTCGAATCAATAGTAAAATCATGTGACTCAATAGTTCTAAACATGTGAAAAATTAATTATAATTTAGTACCTCCATCTATACCTCCATCTTTAACTTAGTCATGCAAGTATTAGCAATCTTGCACCAACTCCCCTAATAGTAAATGAATGTGACTCAATAGTACACACATGTGAACAAATAGTTATATAAGAATGTGAATCAGTAGCAATTAATTGCTCATTTATCCGATAAATTACCAGATTTATCAATATAACCCCCAGACATCAATTATTATTGGAATAGATATCGATTTCAATTAACACCAATAATCCCAACACAATAGAACTATCAAAATCATCTTTAATCAACACAAACTTATTCATCATTAATATTATAACTCACAATATTTAACAACCAGGTCATTCCCAAGAAAGAGGGGGCTTTCCAATAAGGATTTCTCCCTATTGGCGCGCAATTAGGTGACCAAATCTCTCCTCGACAGAACTTCTAGACATTGTAAATATTGTAATTTAATAATATGAATAACTTTGTCATCTCAATTATTGATTTAATAATATAACATATAACGCAGATGATACTGTGACAGTAATCGAATCAATAATATGAAATATATGATGCAACAATTACTAAGTGACTTCTCACGTAAGCATCAATAATCAATACTAAAGTGTGCTACTTATGCAACCATGCCAGACATTTTTTACTTTTACTCTTGAGTAGTTCAACAAGATAATGATAAAACTTCTTAGATTATTTTCATAAAAATATTTTTGTCGTTTTCTCATTCCGACAATAATTCCATTGTGGGGTCCACCAATGATTGTGCCATCGCACGAATATTCCATGTTAAAACGAATATTCTCTGACCAATCGAATATTATATAACAACTTTCATACTTTGAAAAATTTATAAATACTACCCACAACTATAACATTATATCAAATCCACACCATAATATTCAAAAAAATATTTTGAGAAATTTAAATCTTTATTCATAAAATCTGGGGTCTCACAATGATAGCCGCAGGTGGACCTGTGGCAACCACGGGTAGACCCGTGGCAGCCGCAGGTAGACTAGTAACCATCCATGGGTTCTATTTCAAGGCCTTTACCTTTCACAAGTCATTTTCACTTGACGCCACACAGAGAATCTGAGAGTTCTTCTAAAGATATACTGAGTTCGGGCTGTTTTCTAGAAAATTCATCACCGTACAAGTGTTCTACACGATTAGTTCTTGAGTTGCCAACATTACTTCAGCGGAAACTCTGGGTTTCAGAGCTGGAGCCCCAATGGGTTGGTAGTGAGTGTTTCTCACCTTACGGGCTTAGAAGCGGACATGCTCAACTTTGTTATGAAAATTGATGAGAGGTACATCACTTCGTACAGGATACTTTGGCTCAACATTGACAGTGACCAGATTATTGTTGATGATATACTTGAGCTGCTGATGAAGAGTGGATGGGACGGCTCCTGCCATATGAATCCAAGGTCTTCCCAATAGTAAATTATATCTTGTAGTGATTTTGAGCACTTGGAAGGATATGTAGAATGTATGTGGACCGATTTCAATTTGTAATTCAATCTCTCCGACATCATTTAGCTGAGATCCATCAAAGGCTTTGATGATTATGTGACTACTTCGAATCCTGTTGAGATTGATGTTCATTTTTTCTAATGTTGCATAGGGGCAGATGTTTAGGGATGATCCTCCATCTATTAGCACTCCTCCGACCACATATCTAGAAGACATCACCGCTATGTGCAACGGTTTGCAATGTCCCGTCCCTTCGGGTGGTATGTCATCATCGGTAAAGGATATCACATTACTATTGAAGATATGATCAACCAGATGACGGAGTTTTTCAACATCCACTGTCTTTGGCATTTTGGATTCTTCTAATACATTCAGTAAGACCTTCCGGTGATCTTCTAAAGAGAAAACCAACTCCAGAATAGAGTTCTGTTGTGGAGCTTCTTTCAAGCTTTGAACCACCTTGGCTTCATTGTGCCCCATCTTGCAGAGGAATTCTTCAATCTTCTTCCTGGGCACTGTTGGGTAAAATCTATATACGCACAACACGCAAGTATACGTGGTCAACAAGTAATATAATAGTTAGTAGAGTATCGTTCCCACAGAGATTTAGCACAAATTTAACTCTCACAATTATCAACTTCCTATTAATCCAAATTTTATTAAACTATCCAACTCAATGATTAATATTATTAAAAACTAAAATTATTAACAATGCCAAACAATCAACAAATATAAAAATTTAATTTCTAAACAAGTATTGGAGAATTAGGCTTACAACTTCACCCTAAGCTTCACTTTGATTATTTCCCTTCATTCAAGTTTAATTTACTTTCCCAATTTATTAATCAAGAACAGAAAAGTAGAATTAGCCACCTCTCGATGAACTAACACCATATTAACTTAAATCCACACTTTAGATAGAATTAAGTTAAACACCTTAATTAACTAACTTACTATATCTCTATGTGAATTACAATTAAAAAAGGTTTAAGTTCAAGTTTTCTATTCGATTACATGTGATGTTAAGCATATCTCTACCCTAACATTCATCAAGATTCCATTCATTCACAGAATTCAAGAACACATGTTATATTAACTAAGTCTAGACTTGTACTTCCTCTATCGAATCCATACAAGTCCACAAAGAAATGTTGATCAGGAAATTCATAAATTCAAGCAAAAATTAATATAGATAAACTGAGGAATAACTTATTAAACTAAAAATCAAAGTTACATAATCATCGTTCCACCTAACGATCCATTATAAGCCTAAAAAGTAGTTTAGTTCATCATCAATGAAATAAAAACTAAAGTAATTAAAGAGAACATCCTTCCAATTACAAATGTAAAACTAAAGAAGAAGAATAAATCTAGAACCACTCTTCTCTTTAGCCCAATCTGCAATTGATATGAAAATCCTTCAAAATCTTTACTCCAATGTTTGCTCCAAAATCTGTCATCTATAAATGTTAATTGCCTTCTCTCCTTTTTCAATCTTATTGTTTGTTAATTATATGCTTAGACACGTATTCTGATTATAATTCCATGCCAATATGAGTCCCGAGTCATCACCATCACTTAAGCTCTATGTTTGCAGCATTAGAAACCAACTAGGAAACCACTCTGCCCCCGTACATAAGTTTCGGCTTGGGTATTATCTTTATATTAGCAAGCCCTGGCTTACTATGCTGCTGTAAGTTTGATCAAGACCCCCAAGCCCTGACTTAGTTTTTACGCATAAAAGAGCAAGCCCCAGCTTGCTATGCTGCTGTAAGTTGCTCCCTTTTCTTGCCACATTCCACCATAAGTCCATCCTTTTTACCCAAATGCCACTCCACCAATCCTCGATACAAAACAAAGTTAAACAAGTAAAAACAAAACATAAAACCAAGGAATTAACGCCGATTAAGCTTGAATTAAGAGCCGAATCATCGATATAAAATCCACTTATCAAAATCCCCCAAACTTAAACCGTGCTAGTCCTCGAGCACAAAACAAAACTAACATACTATACAATGCAATGCAATGACATGTGATGCATCTAATCTATATGCCTACGAATCCAGCAGTCATTATAGAATCAAATTTATTCAACCAGCCTTAGAGAAACTAAGCAAACACGACAACACTTCATATCAAAACCCATCAACAATTTCTTATCAATCCTCGAATCTTAATCCATTATTACTGGTATAGTGTGTGAGTGCTTAACATCCATGCTAACTAATGCAAATTCAAATTTAATACATAACAAGTCTCTTAGAAGGCATCATATAGAGTAAGCTCAAAAATTTCAAATATAGACGAGTTCCAACTGGAACCAAGCAATTACCACTATTAAGGGATTACATATGGTACTTATGCTTTATTTTTTATCACGGGGGCTTTTTACATGTATTTCCCATTTTATTTTATTTTTTTATTTTTTATTTTTTTCATGACTATGCAATGTCTCGTTCCATTTGACTAACAGTGCTACCCCTTAGCAAACTTTCGAAGACCAACGACTCCTAGACCATAAAAGACCTTAGGGCACTAGGTTTAAAGACAATCCCCTCGGGTGTACTTGCTCAAGTAACAAAGGCCACGAAACAAAACTAGCCACGATATTTATTCTTTGTTTTATTTAAATATTTATATACCCCATTCCCCCCCCCCCCCAAAACTTAAGTTGTTGCCTAATTCTTGGTCTTCACTGCCTATCCTTGTCATTCTTTTATTTAAACTAGCATTATCCTTTAAAAACTCCTTATGTATCAATTTGAACTAATCAGTCCACATGGGTGTCATTAACGTGCTAACCTTATTATACCAGTTTCAAACATGCAAAAGATCCAATTCATAATAGAAACTACATCAAAGTTCTAATAATTAGTACCATACTTGTTTACTTACTCACAATCTCATCATTGGCCAAAATAAAATGAACTACATAACACTGCAGGACATATGCAATATAACATAATGCTTTTTTTTTCTTTTTTTAGATATATGGTGAACATAACATAATTACAAACTAAATAAAAACTATTTACAATCCTAAGCTACTATGCAACTACATTAATACTTGAATGAAAACATTTAATAAACGTAAAACTAACATGCACTAACATATGTAAACCTAGCTAATGACATTAACATTGCAAACATGAAATGCAAACATAAAAATTAAACTAAATCCCCCAAACTTGAAAATTACAATGTCCTCATTATATAGATAACGCAATAAGTGTACGAGGACTTCCCTATAATCGCTTAAGTCTGGGGTGGTGGTGGCTGTTGTTCGTTATCTGAATCACTAGGTGGAAACTTTTGCATTGGGGTTGGGTACTGATATGGAAATTATGCAGTCATATTGAAACTCTGGAGCATCGCATTTAATGAGGCAAAGGATTGATTCATGGCCTCAAACATATGATCATGACTCGCTGCAAGTCTCTGCATCTCTCTTCATGCCTCCTTGTTGTGCTCATTCACTTGGCGTTGAAGGTTTAGGAACTGAGGGCTAGATGTATCTTCGGGTTGTGGTGTCGCCTCTATTCCTTGCTCTCCCATTGTCGCATCCCCCTAAAACTCGTCGTCATCCGAGCTATCCTCAGCATCGGCCTCATCCTCCGAGGCTGATAGAAGTACAAAGCCTAATCCTCTAGGATACGACTCTCCCCCGGGCCACACCGAATACCGCACAATCATTCTCGAGTCTAGTGTCTGAAGTGGCATCTGGGTGGTCTCATCATCTAACCATCATACTCCCTCTTGCCTACACAACCCAGAAATGAGTGATGGGTGTGGCAAACTGCCCGAGAATGGTCCTCGTAAGCATCTTCGAATGGAAAAATTAATTATTGCCCCTATATCGATGATGAAATCTTGTACAATGGCATACAAAAATAATGCCTTCTGCTTGGGTACATCTGATGTAACGCCCCCATATCTATACTCCCACGGTATCTGATATGGTGTTTACAGAAAATCAACATAATGCTTTTAAATCTATACACCCATGGTATCTGATTATAAGATTATATTAAATAGAGGGACTAGCAGATATAATTCCCACAGATCATAAATTCACAGTATCCGATAAAAGATGTCAATTCTCAAGAGAATTTTAACTGTATTTGGATACCCTCACTTGGATATATGAACTGTATCTGTGACTAGAGTCTATCTATCTAAAATTTAGAGTATCAGCAATAACATGAACAGTCCATATTATTAATACCCTCACGCAGATGTATAGTCTAAGCCAAACAAATTTAGGCTATCGTATCGATAGTAACTATCTATCTGAAATCCAGAGTATCAATAATAAAATGAACAATCCATGCAATTAATCCCCTCATTCAAATAAATAGTTCCCAATGATCTCAACTAGATTCAAAGAAGTCTAATTTTACATCTATATATGTAAGAAAACACGATTGCGAAAATAAAAGATTATATATATATATATATATATATACTATTATTAAGATTCGATTACATGATTCTCATAACGAGTTCTTATTACAGGGTATTCAAACAGACAAGAATATAATCTAATCTATGTAGGGATGCTTCTCTTTATCTACTCTAGAAGTTCCAGGATTTAAATCAAAACTATGAAGGAATAATTTGCAAGGGTGAGCTATGACATGCTCAGCAAGTTTTGTATTTATAACAGTATAGGATTTAAAGAAATATAACAGTTCAAATTTTGACTGATAGTTGTACCATTTCTGGATTTCTATTTATTTCAACCATTTTTGGAATTTTCTTTATTTCTGTCAGTCACAAAGACTTAGAAATTTTGTTCAGATGTGAGATAGGGGATCAGCCTATTCAACATCTTAGGAGTATGCATATCATCTTACTAGTGCTCAAAATACACTAAATGTCAATATATGAATTGAGTAAATTTAAATCCCTTACGGGATACCCAACTTCAATATAAGATGTCTTACCAAAACAAATTGTTTTGACACAACCGTTTATGCTCAATAAACATTATAATCTGAATAAACAATTCATTTTTGAGTTATGCTGAATCTATAACAATAACTTTACAAAAATTTGGCAATTCAATTGTAGGTGTAGTATATCATATCAACAGCATATCAAGATAAAAATCTTTTTTAATGAGTAAACAAGTTTAAGAAATTTACATAAGTAGTTTAAGGGTTAAAAAGAACTTGCCTTATAAGAGATTTAAGGATAGAGAACTTGCATGAGTGTAGAGCAATCAAGTTATGCTATTCAATCGTTAATAAATACCTACGAAGTACATATATATAAATCTAACACATTATTATTGATAACAATACTCAATTATAACATTAATATAATATCGGGTTAGATTAATAGGGTTTGGTGTTTAATACCTTTGATAAATGGACTAAATTTTATTTATAAAATTTAATTATCATTTATAATACCTTTTTAGAAATTTTAAAATATTTTAAATATTTATTTGGATTTTAAATCATTTATTTCTATTTATAAGTAATTAATATTTAGTTAAAATTTTACAAAAACATTGATTATTATTATCAAATAATTTATATTCATTTTTTATAATTTTATATCATTAATATTATTTTTCCATAATTATTTAGTATTTATAAATAATTTATCCAATTTCTTTATTAATAAGTTAATTATTAATAATATCAAAATAATATAAAATAATAATTAAATTTATGTAAAAATATCAGAATTTATTTATAATTATTTAATATAATTTTTAAAATTGTTTTTATATTTATTTATTAATTATTTCCAATTTTTATAAATTATTTTTAGAAAAATAATTTATGTCTATCGCTAAAGCCCTTCAGTGGCAGGAAGTGTCGCTGTAGGTGTTCTTGAGTTTCTGGGCAGCAGCTTGGTCATGGTCGAGTGACTAGTTTGACCACTAATTAAAATGTTACTGATGATGATTTTTGGTTTGTTCAAGAGTTGATGTTGTAGTACTCATTCAATAGTACAATATGAAACAAATTTAGGCTTTAACCTACATATAACAAGAAGTTATAGAGGCTCAAAGTCACTGTCAGAGCTATTCTTGAGTTTCTAGGTAACCCATAACAGAAGTCATGGCCGGTCAACGGTTTTGTGGCTTAAATATCTACGATTCTGTGTATTAGATTGTGTGATATTTGTTGTAACATGTAGTATATATGTCCGGGTACATATATATAACATTAATATGAACAAAGCATAAATATAAGGTCTCTAATTATGCTGGTCAAAGTACAGCCAAACGCTGTTCTTCGTGTTCTTCAGTTTTCTGGAAAACCCAGAAAACTTGGTCAAGCTCGGTCAACGACTTTTGACCATTAATTCCAGTAAACATATACGTTGTTTGTTCAATTAAAGATCATAGATATGTAGTACATATAATAGAGTATTGATCTATAACAAAAACTTACAAAAATCACAAACAGAAGGCGATTAAATAGGTTGGTCAAAGTAGCCAGTTCGATTGTTCTTGAGTTTTCTGGGTATCCCAGAAAACTGCAATCCGTGAACGGTCAACCCACTTTGACTGCTTATAACTTAATATCTATGGTTCAAATGAACATGTTTTCTTTTCCAGATTAAAGACCTACTAACAGGCTACAAATAACAAACAATCAACGGACCAAAACATAAACACATATGAATCTATAGGTCCTGACATTCGACTGACAGACATAATTTTCAAAATTTCCAGATTTCTTAAAACACTTAATTAAGGCATCTAGATGTTATGAAAACGCGTTCTACCAATCTAACATACTTTCTAACATACTAATACATAATTCTAAACATCTAAACAACAAATCTAACATAAGATCATAGAGCTAATTATGAAGTAGGGTTTGTACCTTTTTTGAGTAATTATTGATTCTAGCTTCTGATTTCGTTGCTGCTATCACCCAGGCTATATTTGGTAGGTTTATAATTGTATCTAGGCTTAGGAATTTTGTGCGTTTGCTTAGCCCTAAGGTTCCTATTTATAGAATTCTTTAACTTGGCTTTTTGGTCATTTTTGAGTAACTTTCCTCTATAAAGATCTGATCTGATGACTATTGTCATGCTTGGGAGTTACAAGCATGTCATGTGAAGCCTAGGAACTTGCAATGGTGACTCCTAACCTACTTGTGAGCTAGTTAGGTTTGTTTAGTAGCTTAATTAAGCTTTAATCTTCACTAATCTTGATTAGGGTTTTGTTTCTAATGATTAAGAATGTTAAGTAATGTTAATTAATACTTAATTGAAGTTTACTAACCATGATTAGGTGTTAACATAAGCTAATTAGAGTTAGTTTAGCTAATTAGGGTTAGGTTTACAAATTAGGGTTAGGGTTTTGCTAATTAGGGTTACAGTTTGTTAATCTAGGGTTGTTAACCTAAATTTCTCACTAATCCTAATAAGCACAACAAAGCATTTTATCAGCGTAAGCACGAAAAAGAAACTTGTCAAAATAATTTTACCGAAAAGTCCGATTATAGAAAAAAAATTTAAGTACGAGGTGTCAAGCACGATAATTTTCAGACAAAAATTTATTTGATCAAATTTGTCAAACCAAGTATATATTAACACATAACACATTTAGAATGGAGAAATTTATTTATATAACGGGATTGTATACATACGAGTCTTATTAGGGTTTTGGGTTTATATATTAACCCCCATTGATAAGAATTTCGTCCTCGAAATTAAAATACATGTCAAGTAAATAATTGAGGATAATTCTCGCGCATTTTATCTTCAAGCTCCCATGTAGCTTCTTTAATGTTTTGATTCTTCCAAATTACTTTGACTAATGCTATCACTTTATTTCTTAGGACTTGCTCTTTACGGTCGACGATCTGCACAGGTTCTTCTACATAAGAAAGATCTTCCTCTATTTGGATTGGCTCATATTGTATAACTTGTTTATAATCAGGTTTATATTGTAGTAATACGAACACATGAAACACGTTATGAATATGAATTAACTCGGGAGGTAGTGCTATTTCATAAGCAACTTCATCAGCCCTTCTCAAAATTTCAAAAGGTCCAATGAATCTCGGACTTAATTTTCCTTTCTTGCCAAAATGTATCTTGCCTTTCCAAGGAGATACTTTCAAGAATAGATGATTTCCTACATTAAAGTTTCGTTGTTGATGATGTGGATCGGCATATTTTCTTTGTCGATCTTGAGATGCTTGTAATCGTTGACGAATAATTCTGATAGTTTCAGTTGTTTGTTGAATTATCTCGGGTCCTAAAATTTGTCTTTCCCTGACTTCATCCCAACATAAAGGTGTTCTACACTTACGCCCATATAAAGTTTCATAGGGTGGCATACCTATGCTAGCATGATAACTATTGTTATAGGCAAATTCGACTAAGGGTAACTGATCTTCCCAATTTCCTTTGAAATCTATAATACAAGTTCTTAGCATATCCTCTAATGTTTGTATGGTTCTCTCACTCTGTCCATCAGTCTGAAGATGATAAGTTGTACTTAATCTTAGTTGTGTTCCTAAGTGTTTCTGAAGGCTTTTCCAAAAATTAGAAGTAAATCTTGGATCTCGATTTGATCTGATAGATACTGTGTACTCAATGCCTAGAGATAATTTCATTGATGTACAGGTTTGGCAAGGTGATCTAGGTTATGAGTAATCTTAATAGGTAAAAGTGTGTCTTGATTTTGTTAAACGGTCAACTATTACCCAAATGGCATTATGGCCCTTTTGTGTAGCTGGAAGACCAACAACAAATTCCATAGTTATATGTTCCCACTTCCACTCGGGAATTGGTAAGGGTTGAAGTAAACCACTCGGCTTTTGATGCTCAGCCTTAACCCTTTGACACGTGAGACATTTACTTACCCATTCAGCTATTTCTCTTTTCATGTTCGACTACTAAAAGTGTCGACTTAAATCCTTATACATTTTTGTACTGCCAGGATGTATGGTAAATTTAGAATTATGAGCTTCGTTTAAAATTTCATCTTTTAAAGCTTGGTCTAACGGAACCCAAATTCTATTTTCATATCTTATTATTCCATCCGTATCTATTCGAAATTTATTATACTTATCATGTGTTGAATTAGATTTGAACTTCTGACATTCTTCATCCTTCTCCTGTATCTCTTTAACTTTATTAAGCAGAGATGAAACTCCTTCTAAAATATACAATTTTTTGGGTAGAGGTAGTTGGACATTCCACCTCAATTTCTAAATTTTCAAAGTTTTTTTATTAACCTATTATTGGTGGTTAATACATTTAATTTTTCCTGATTCTTTCTACTTAACGCATCAGCTACAACATTGACTTTATCGGGATGATATAAGATTTCATAGTCAAAATCCTTTATCAGTTCTAACCATCGTCTCTGTCTTAAATTTAATTCCTTTTGTGTAAAAATATATTTCAGACTTTTATGATCTGTATATATCTCACACTTCTCCCCGTACAAGTAATGTCTCCAAATTTTTAGAGCAAAAACTACCATGGCTAACTCTAGGTCATGAGTAGGATAACTCTTCTAATAATCTTTGAGTTGTCGTGATGCATAAGCTATCACTTTCCCATATTGCATCAACACACACCCTAAACCTCTTTGTGATGCGTCACTATATACTACAAGGCCTCATGCATCATCTGGTAAGGATAACACTGGAACCATGCTCAGTTGCTTCTTCAACTCTTGGAAGCTTTCCTCACATTTATCTGTCCAGACGTATTTCACCGTCTTTCGAGTTAAATTGGTTAATGGGGTTGCTATTTTTGAAAAATCTTTTATAAACCATCGATATTAACCCGCTAATCCGAGAAAACTTCGTACTTCTATTGGAGTTGTTGGTTGTTCCCAATTCACAACCATTTCGATCTTAGCTGGATATACAGATATTCCATTCTTATCAATTACGTGACCTAAAAATTGAATTCTCTTCAACCAGAATTCACACTTGGAAAACTTTGCATAAAGTTGTTCCTTTCGTAATATCTCCAAAACGACTCTCAAGTGTGCAATATGCTCTTCCCGTGCTTTAGAGTATACCAGAATAACGTCGATAAACACTACAACAAATTTGGCCAAGCATGGTTTAAACACTCGATTCATTAAATCCATAAATGCTGCCGGTGCATTTGTTAATCCAAAAGACATTACAAGAAACTCATAATGTCCATAGCGTGTCCTAAACGCTGTTTTCGGCACATCCTCCTTTCTTACCTTTAATTGATGATAACTTGTTCTAAGGTCAAATTTTAAAAAATGTTCGGACCCTTTTAATTGGTCAAAAAAATCATCAATTCTTGGTAAAGGATATTTATTTTTAATAGTTAACTTAATTAGCTCCCTATAGTCTATACATCGTCTCATTATTCCATCCTTCTTCTTTATAAACAAAACTGGTGCTCCCCAGGGTGAAACACTAGGTTGTATATACTTTTTATCTAAGAGTTCTTGTAATTGAATAAGTAACTCTTTTAGTTCTATAGGTGCCATTCTGTACGGTGCCTTAGAAACTGGTGATGTTCCTGGTGCAAGATCAATGACGAACTCAATTTCCCTATCTGGAGGCAAACCTGGTAAGTCATCTGGAAATACATCAAGAAATTCCTTAACTATAGGTATTTGATCTAGTTTTACTCCTTGTTATCGAGTATCAACTATATAGGCCAAATATCCTAAACAACCCTTTTTAAGTAATCTTTCTGCCTGAACTATAGTCAAACATAGAGATTGCTTAGGTAAACAACTACCGTTGAACACTACCTTTGACTTCGAAGCAGTCAAAAGATTTATACGTTTTTTGATGAAAATTAATCATCGCGTTCTGATTAACTAACCAATCCATTCCTAGAATTACATTAAATTCTCCCAACTGAATTGGTATTAAATCTACCTTAAAATTATGTCCTTTTATTATAACACTACAGTTTCTGTATATGGTCTCAACCGGAATCCTTTTATTATTAGCAATTTCTATGCAAAATGGTTTGTCTAGATTTTCACAAGGAATATTTACGTTTGTAGAGAAATTTCTAGACACAAATGAACATGTAGCACCAGAATCGAATAACACATATGCATTTAAAGTGTTTATAGGGATGATACCTGTCACCACGTCATGTGAAGCAACAACATCCCTCGTCGACATATTAAATGTTCTCGCGGTAGGTCGATTCTGAACCACAACTGCAGCTACTGTTGATTGATTATTCTCTAGTATTCTAACCCCTTTTCCTCTTTGATTCCTAGGTTTGGAACAGTTCTTTGAAAAATGATCTAATGAACCACAATTAAAACATTTATTTTTCCTTGGAAGAGGACATTGTGGATAATAATGTCCCGACTGTCCACAATTAAAACATTTGTTATGAAGGCATTCTCCTCTATGTTTCTTACCACAATTAGGACAAGGTTTAATATTATTATTACTAAAATTGTTATTAGTATTTCCTATCTTTTTCCCTGGGTTGTTAGAAAAAGAATTATCCCATTTACGTTTGTTATTAAACCCACCTGAACTGGGTTCTGTCCTAATTTTTCCTTTTTCATTCTGACTTCTCTTGTCCTGATGAAATTTAGCAAGACTTTCATTCTCACTTTCGACTATAATGGCCTTCTCTAGTTTCTCAGAGAAAGTTTTTATTTGAAGTACTGACAATCTACTCCGAATCTGAGGTTTTAAACCTTCCTGAAACCTACGAGTCTTTCTAAGTTCAGTGGTTACTTGATGAGGAGAAAACCTGGATAGTTCATTAAACTTAGTTGTATACTAGGTTACAGTAAGATCTCTTTGTTTTAAGTCCAGAAATTTTATTTCCATTCGGTCTTTTAGGGATTGGGAAAAATAGTTTTCAAAGAACAACTCTTTAAATCTATCCCAAGAAATAATTTTAGTTTCTACCCGACCTTTGGTTGATTCCCACCAATAATTAGCCTCACCCTTCAAGAAAAAGGTTGCAAAAGTTATCTTTTGGTTATTATTAACATTGGTTACTATGAAAAATTTCTCTATCTCAAAAATCCAAATTTGTGTATCTAAAGGTTTTGATGTACCTTTAAACTCATGTGGTCCAACTAATTTAAAGTCTTTAAAAGTTGTGTTATGGTTCACAGGTCCATTTACAACTCCTAGCATAAGGTCTACTAACTACTGAGTAGAATTATCATCATTCATTTCTGTTTGGGGTCTTCTGGGTTGGTGGCATGATTCTATATAAACCAATAAAATTCATATAAGAATTTGAGTAACACAACATATTGTTTATTTTATATATCACAATAGTATTACACAACAACTTCATAATTAAACATACTACTATCTTACAAAGTACTGATTACATTACAAACTTTGAATGCTTCTTTATTGTACTAATATAAAGCATTCAACCACCTATGCTACTCTCTAGAATTCATTGATATCATCAAAGGAATCCTGTATCATGTGACAAACCACAGATCGATCGATGAGATAAGCCGTCTTCTTCTCCTCTACCAGATATCGAACTACACGGCGCTGGAAATCATTAAAAGTATCTCGAACACCCAGGGATGTTTTAAGAAGCCTTGACTGAATTTCCTTTCTGCCCCTCTGTGCATGGTGCAGTCGTACTTTTAGTCATTGACTATGTCCCCTCTCATGTTGTAGCATTCCCTCAGCTATATCAGCTCTAAACCTCATTTTATTACCCTCATGTTCTGTTGTCTTCAACAGTGATGCCATTGCCTCATCATGCTCATCTATTCTCATTAACTGTCCTGCCACTGGATCCTCTTCTTCCTCAGCATCTAACATGTGTTGATTATGAAGCAATTCCTCATCTTCTGAATCACTGGCTATGTACGACTCTATTTGTGGTGGATTATTGGCTATTATCATTTCCTTAGCATTGGAGTTGGCCATCTATAAAAGAAAACTCCTTAAATAATGTATAGAAATTTACACAACATAATAGTTTTAAGGTTATATTTTATATGTACTTTTAAAATTTTTACGGACTCGAAGACTATATACTAAGATTCCTCTTCCTTATATCTATAGCCTTAAAGCATTGATACCAAAATTGTAACGCCCCCATATCTATACTCCCACGGTATCTGATATGGTGTTTACAGAAAATCAACATAATGCTTTTCAATCTATACACCCATGGTATATGATTATAAGATTACATTAAATAAAGGGACTAGCAGATATAATTCCCATAGATCCAAAATTCACAGTATCCCATAACAGATGTCAATTCTCAAGAGAACTTTTACTGTGTTTGGATACCCTCACTTGGATATATGAACTGTATCTGTGACTAGAGTCTATCTATCCGAAATTTAGAGTATCAGCAATAATATGAACAGTCCATATTACTAATACCCTCACCCAGATGTATAGTCTAAACCAAACGAATTTATACTATCATATCGATAGTAACTATCTATCTGAAATCCAGAGTATCAATAACAACATGAACAGTCCATGCTATTAATACCCTCATTCAGATAAATAGTTCCCAAGGATCTCAACTAGATTCCAAGAAGTCTAATTTTACATCTATATATATAAAAAAACACGGTTGCAGAAATAAAAGATGTTATATATATATATATATATATATATATATCATAATATTAAGATTCAATTACATGATTCTCATAACGAGTTCTTATTATAGGGTATTCAAACAGGCAAGAATATAATCTAATATATGTAGGGACGCTTCCCTTTATCTATTCCAGAAGTTCCAAGATTACCGTCTAAAATTGTAAAGGGAATAATTTGGAAGGGTGAGCTATGAAATGCTCAACAAGTTTTGTATTTATAACAATATAGGATTTGAAGAAATATAACAGTTCAAATTTCGACTAATAGTTGTACCATTTCTGGATTTCTATTTATTTCAACCATTTTTGGAATTTTCTTTATTTCTGTCAGTCACAAAGACTTAGAAATTTTGTTTAGATGTGAGATATGGGATCAACCTATTCAACATCTTAGGAGTATGCATATCATCCTACCAGTGCTCAAAATACACTAAATGTCAATATATGAATTGACTAAATTTCAATCCCTTACGGGATACCCAACTTCAGTATAAGATGTCTTACCAAATCAATTTGGTTTGACACAACCGTTTATGCTCAATAAACATTATCATCTGAATAAACAATTAATTTTTGAGTTATGCTGAATCTATAGCAATAACTTTACAATAATTTGGCAATTCAATTGTAGGTGTAATATATTATATCAACAATATATCAAGATAAAAATCTTGTTTAATGAATAAACAGGTTTAAGAAATTTGCATAAGTAGTTTAAGGGTTAAGAAGAACTTGCCTTATAAGAGATTTAAGGATAGAGAACTTGCCTGAGTGTAGATCAGTCAAGTTATTCTATTTAATCATTAATAAATACCTACGAAGTTCATATATATAAATCTAACACGTTAGTATTGATAACAATACTCAATTATAACATTAATATAATATCGAGTTAGATTAATAGGGTTTGGTGTTTAATACCTTTAATAAATGGACTAAATTTTATTTATAAAATTTAATTATCATTATAATACCTTTTTAGAAATTTTAAAGTATTTAAAATATTTATTTTGATTTTAAATCATTTATTTCTATTTATAAGTAATTAATATTTACTTAAAATTTTACAAAAACATTGATTATTTTATTAAATAATTTATATTCATTTTTTTATAATTTTTATATCATTAATATTATTTTTCTATAATTATTAAGTATTTTTAAATAATTTATTCTTATTTATTTATTAATAAGTTAATTATTAATAATATCAAAATAAAATAAAATAATTATTAAATTTATGTAAAAATATTATAATTTATTTATAATAATTTAATATAATTTTTAAAACTGTTTTTATATTTATATATTAATTATTTCTAATTTATTTTTAGAAAAATAATTTTTGTTTGTCGCTAAAGCCCTTGATTCTGAGGAAGTGTCATTTGTAGGTGTTCTTGAGTTTTCAAGCGTAGTTTTGGTCATGGTCTGGGTGACTAGTTTGACCACTAAGTAAAATGCTACTGATGATGATTTTTGGCTTGTTCAAGAGTTGATGTTGTAGTACTCATTCAATAGTACAACATGAAACAAATTTTTGGCTTTAACCTACATATAACAAGAAGTTATAGAGGCTAAAAGTCGCTGTCAACTGTTCTTGAGTTTCTATGTAACCCAAAATAGAAGTCATGGCCGGTCAACGGTTTTGTGGCTTAAATATCTTCGATTCTGTGTATTAGATGTGTGTGATGTTTGTTGTAACATATAGTATATATGTCCGGGTACATATATATAACATTAACATGGACAAAGCATAAATCTAAGGTCTCTAATTATGCTGGTCAAATTACACCCAAACTCTGTTCTTCGTGTTCTTCATTTTTTCTGGAAAACCCAAAAAACTTGGTCAAGCTCGGTCAACGACTTTTGACTATTAATTCCAGTAAACCTATACGTTGTTTGTTTAATTAAAGATCATAGATATGTAGTACATATAATAGAGTATTGATCTATAACAAAAACTTACAAAAATCACAAACAGAAGATGATTAAACAGGTTGGTCAAAGTAGCTGGTTCGACTATTCTTGAGTTTTCTAGGTAACCCAGAAAACTGCAATCCGTGAACGGTCAACCCACTTTGACTGCTTATAACTTGAAATCTATGGTTCAAATGAACATGTTTTCTTTTCCAGATTAAAGACCTACTAACAGGCTACAAATAACAAACAATCAACGGACCAAAACATAAACACATATGAATCTATAGGTCCTGACATTCGACTGTCAGACATAGTTTTCAAATTTTCCAGATTTCTTAAAACACTTAATTAAGGCATCTAGATGTTATGAAAACATGTTCTGCCAATCTAACATACTTTCTAAACATACTAATACACAATTTTAAACATCTAAACAACAAATCTAACATAAGATCATAGAGCTAATTATGAACTAGGGTTTGTACATTTTCTTCAGTAATTTTTGATTCTAGCTTCTGATTTTGTTGCTGCTATCACCCAGGCTTGATTTGGTAGGTTTATAAGTGTATCTAGGCTTAGGAATTGTGTGAGTTTGCTTAGCCCTAAGGTTCCTATTTATAGAATTCTTCAACTTTGCTTTTTGGTCATTTTTGAGCAACTTGCCTCTACAAAGATCTGATCTGATGACTATTTGTGACACCCCCAAATCCAGGTTACCTGACCCCCGAATTTGGTGTTCGCGATCCACAACATAATATCATCTAACTACCCATTTTAATATAAATAGGAATACATAAATCATTAACATAGATTATCAATACATAAGTCCCAGGTCTACTAACCCTAGTATTACAGACATACCCCTTTTGATATACAAAAAGGGTTTACAATACAATACAACATAATAATAATATTGTTCATCATAATTAATTTATAACTATTCCTTTTCCTTTGTTCTTCTTCGCAGCACCTTCTGCAACTTCGTCCATAGCTGAAAAGTTTTATTTATAGCAAGGGTGAGCAACAAGTTTGCTCCGCAAGTTAAGAAATATAATAAAGATATAGAAATCAATATCAAACCTTCTCACATTCTACGTAATAATAATTCGATAATGAAAGAGTATAACACTTTCAAGGTTTCTACGATATTCAAATGAATAATCAAGAATTAATTCTACGAAATAGCAAAGTGGAATGTTTTCCAGATTATCTTTGAAGCGATCCATTGGATCTTGAACTTCTCTTCTCGAGTAACTATCAAAGTTAAACTTTGATATACCTGTGTGTATCGATAACCATAAAGATTAAATCATACCCTCTGCAAGTATATAAAGTGATCAGCTTTAGTATACCCTATATTATGCATAATACTTAATCGCGCGCAAAGGCTAAATACTCGATCGATAAAATATTCCATTTATATATAAGGTTGTTCTTCTCAGTCTTAGAATCAAGATTTTGTTTTTACAACGAAATACTATGATTTCAAATTCTATTTACTTCTCGATCTAGCTGAAATAATTGGCATCGATCTGTCAATAATAATTTAATCTCTTCTCGAACCTATCAAGTTCTAACAAATGTTCGTCTAACCAGAATAATTGGCTAAGACATTTCTCAACATAATTCGACAATAAATGGGGAATTATCAGACAAATCGATGCTAGCTTCTACGGATATGTATATCCAACAACAGTTATTCTACGAATGTATATATTCCGAATCAGTAATTCATTTTGAATTATTAAACATGCACTAACTGCGAAAAATCAACAATAAATTCCCTGGACGTGGTGTAATTTGCAATAATTAACCACTATAATAATTGAATGAATATAACTCAAGGTTGAGTTAGGAAACTTGCCTCTTCCGCTGATTACAGCTACACAATAAACTTATCTGCTTTCGAAAGACCTATAACCAATAATATCGGTCTAACAATTAGCACAATCATTTTATAACACATAACAATGTAATTCACAGTCAAACTTCTCCTAGGCACATTACCACATAGCCACATCAGTGTTTATAATCTAGATAAACACTTATCAAGTCTAACTATTTCGGTCTGGTTGGACTTCGGTCCATTCTCGGTGATCTGGTCACCCTATCCGACACTTAGACACAACTATTGTCAATTAAACTTGGTCTCTAAGCTTCAATATTATTTTAGATAAGTCAAATATCATTTATAATATTTTTCGAAAGTTTTTAATAATTTATAAGCAATTATTATAATTTATAATAATTTTTCAAACATCGGAATCACTTTTAAATGATTTAATTATCAAATAATCTTATCATTATTAATATTTATTAATATAAAAATATTAATAACATACTTGTCAAAATATTACAATTATTTTTAATAACTTACAATATTTTTAAATCATCGATATTCTACTTAAATAATTTTTAAAGTAATTAAAATTATTTTTAAATCATTACCATTAATAATCAAATATTAATGAAATTATCATCAAAATATTAAAAGTCATTAATTATAACTTAAAATATTTTTCAATCATTTTCTCATTTTACATGATTTTTAAATCAATAAAATCATTTTTAATTCATTTATTTAATATAATAATTAAATAAATCTAATATCATTAATATTAAATTATTAATGAAAATTCTCTAAAAATATTAAAAGTTAAATTTTATAACTCAAAATATTTTTAAACACTTTATTCTTATTTAAAATAATATTTAATAATATTAAATCATTTTTCTCTAATTTATTTAACACACTAATTAAATACCTTTAATATTTAAATAATTATAAATATTAAAGAAAAATATTCCAAATAATTAAATTACTTTTCATAATTTAAAATAATTTTAAAACAATTTTGGTAATTCTTAGAATTTATTTCTATTTTAATCATTTTCGTAAATATCGAAATTAAAAAATAAAACCGTCATTTATAGGGCTTTAGCGACACAAAGCGTCGTTGTTGGTGTTCTTGAGCTCAAGAACACTGACAGCTTCGTTATCAGGCTGCCCTGTTTGACCAATCATCAACTAACTGTAATACCACTTCCCTTTTAAAGACAACATGTCATGCTACATATTAAAGCTTTAAAAAAACTCATAACATGAACACATGAAGATCTAAGCCAACTGACATTTGCTTGTCAGACAACTTTAGAGCTCAAGAACAGATTTTGAAAATTTGCATTTTTACCCACTTTGATTCTATGGATCCATCATGGAAAAGGATCAAAATAGATCAACTAAAAACACCATATAACACAAATATAAACACTTAAACACAAAATATTTCTTAGCATACAAGATCAAAAATCAATTTGGGTTTATACCTTCTAACTTTTCAATCCTTGATCTTTGCACTCCAAATCTGATCTAGGTGTTCTAAGAGGTTAAAGAGTGATTGAATCACTTAACAAATTAATGGCTTTGGATGAGAGAGAGAGTTGAGTAGAGTTGGATAGCCAATAAGCTTGATATGTGAACTTTCTCTCTCCTAGATCTCTTATATCAAAGATGTAGTGAATCCAAGTGTGCAAGTTGGCAAGATATGGATAAGATTTGATATAGAATTTAAGCACATGGTCTTATCCAAAGTGATGACTCATTAGATTTGCAAATCTTCTAACTAAATATCTAAGTAAAGGGGTACTTTGGACTTTGTACATAAAATTTTAATGGTACACATGGAATTTACCAAACCCTCAGGGTTTGACCCTTAGGGTTTAACCCTAAGGCTCTAACCCTAAAGTTTTACAACTTTAGCTTCTATGATTTTCTAAATTAGGATCTTTAAAATAGAAAATTAAGATGTTCAAAAATATAATTAGTGTTCCCTAATGATATTAAAGGTTACTAATCACATTAAAGAATATTAATCACTTTAGAACTTAATAATTAGGATTAGGGTTTCGTAATTAGGGTTTAAGATTCCTGAATTAAAAATTAGGGTTTCCCAGCTTTCGATTAGGGTTCCTAACTACACGTTAGGGTTTCAAATCTTGAAATTAGAGTTTCCAATCCCTTATTAGGGTTTACCAATATTGTACCCTACCCGACCAATCATTGACTAACATTCTATACAGTACAATCACGTACTCATCAATATAATTATTTCAATTATATTTTCAATCGAATCCATATCCGAACTTATGGTTAGGGTTCCTATTCTCCGTTAAGCACAACTCTACTCTAATTTCTCAGTCAATACACAAATTGAATACTTCTCGATACTCGTATCACAGATACACAGTATAATATTAACAGTCAATATATATATATATATATATATAAAAATTATTCGTGAAATTTGGATTATTCGAAATCCCGGGTTACCACACTATTGTCATGCTTGGGAGTTACAAGCATGTCATGTGCAGCCTAGGAACTTGCAATGGTGACTCCTAGCCAACTTGTGAGCTAGTTAGGTTTGTTTTGTAGCTTAATTAGGCTTTAATCTTCACTAATCTTGATTAGGGTTTTGTTTCTAATGATTAAGAATGTTAAGTAATGTTAATTAGTACCTAATTGAAGTTTACTAACCATGATTAGGTGTTAACATAAGCTAATTAGAGTTAGGTTTACAAATTAGGGTTAGGGTTTTGCTAATTAGGGTTAGGGTTTGTTAATCTAGGGTTGTTAACCTAAATTTCTCACTAATCCTAACAAGCACGACAAAGCGTTTTGTCAGTGTAAGCACGACAAAGCAACTTGTGAAAATAATATTACCGAAAAGTCCGATTATAGAAAAAAATTTAAGCACGGGGTGTCAAGCACGACGTTTTTCGGATAAAAATTTATTTGGTCAAATTTGTCAAACAAAGTATATATTAACACATAACACATTCAGAATGGAGAAATTTTATTTATATAACGGGATTGTATACATACAAGTCTTATTAGGGTTTTGGGTTTTTACATCTGACATATTTGTGGATGGAAATAGTTTGGCACACAAAAATGTGTACCATATCTTCCCATATTGACTGAGATCCTTACTGTGAAAGACAATGCCTCCATGTTGTGCCTTGATCCATGCGGTACCCGGCTTTATCATTTCCTTCGTAATAGCCTCGTAATCAGGATCATTGTCACGTACGTGAGCGTACTGGAAATGTCTCGGCACTCATAACTGTTAGTATGTGTTTATGGCGTTGGCACGGAAAGGAACTAACCTAGCCCATACAAAAGCGTTGAAGGGGGCCTTATCCTCGACGTTAGCATAGAATTCTTTGACCACACTCACAACTGCGGCCTCGGGCTCTTCCGTGAACTTATTCCAACCTTTCTGATATATTTATTGCATTATTTTGTTGTCGACATACTCAGCTGCCAACCCCTGCTCCAGTGTGAGTGCTTTTGTTACAATATAGTCGTAACGATCGGCGGTGACGACACTTATGAATTTTTTTCGGTCAAAGGTTCGTGTTGGTGGTGTTACCCCTGAACTATCTCCTCGTTGCCTCTTTGATGCCAGTTTTGGTGCCATTGATTTGGAATTGAAGTGATTCAACAACAAATTCCTCCAAACTTCACTCAAGCAAACTGTCGAACACTTGGTGTGCAAGACGTGAAATCCCCCCAAACTTAGTGAATTTGCTTCAACTCTAGTGATAGATGTGGAGATTTTGCAAGAAATAAACTACTCACTCTCTAAATACCTCCAAGTTGGTTGCAGAGATTCGCTCAAACCCTAACCTTGAACTTCCAAATTGGTGTGAATTGAGATTGTTAGATTGTGTGGTGAAGGAGTGGTTTTATAGATAGGAGGTGATGTATGGAATAGTGGGTGAGTAGGTTGAAGTAGTGGGTAATTGTTTGATTGTAGTGGGGAGATGGGAATTAATGTGTTAGTTCATGGGTTTATGTTGTGAAGGAGTGGGATTGTATGAAGTTGAAGTGCAAGAAGATTGGGAGAACATGTATGAACAATGTAACTGCTGCAACCACCTATTCAAATTTCGGACCCCCAAGCCCGGGCTTGGGTAGTACTCCTTGAAGGGCAAGCCCCAACTTGCTTGTAATCTGCTAATGCCTTATTTTTCTTATTCTTTCTATCTACTCCAATACATTATCTTGTTAAGTACATGTAATGCCAATATCATAAATATAAGTAGATATTGAGCAATTTTAAGCATGGGTGGTAAGATTATCTAAAACAAAATAATTGAATAACAACGTAATTATCTTATTATATATTAATTATTCTAAACTAAAAATTCTATAGCATGGATAAAATTACTAAGAAAAAAAAAGTAAAAATTTAGGTTGCCTCTCAACTAGCTCTTGATTTTAAGTCGTTCAGCCTGACTACTCCCTGTGTTATCCAGGATTGGTTTGGCTATCCGCGACATGCTATTTATTTATCGCATAACACCAACAATGATTTATAGCATGCTCGATCGACTGTGTTTCTGGGATTGAATTGACCTCATATCCTCAATCAAAGCTTTTAGACCACCAACCTCTTTGCAACCTTTGCACTTTAAATGTGTAGACACCGTGTTCACATCCCTTTCCTCCTCTTCATTAGGAATTGGGATTTCCATGAATACTTTCACTGTAACTACCTAATCAAACACTTTTATGATCAATTCTATGTTAGGCACATCAATTAATGTTCGTCCAGTTGCTAGGAATGGTCGTCCATATATGATAAGAATATTCTTATCTTCTTCAAAGTCTAAAACCACGAAATCAGCTTGAAAGATCAATGATTCAACCTTTACAAACACATCTTCAACTATTCCTAATGGGTATGTTAACGATCTATCTACAAGCTGTAGACTAATGTTGGTTGGTTTTGCTTCCTTTAACCCCAACTTTCGGTAAATGGACAATGGCATATGATTTATACTCACTCCTAGATCGTATAGAGCTCTCCCCACATCTTGATTGCCGATTGCACACGGAATTGTGAAGCTTCCTGGATCTTTCATTGTAGGAGGAAGCTTTTTCTGCAGTATTGCACTGCATTCTTCGGTCAATGCCACTATTTTGAAGTCCTGGAGCTTGCGTTTCTTCGAAAGTATTTCTTTCATGAACTTAATGTAACACGGCATCTGCTCAAGATCTTCAGCAAATGGAATATTGATGTGTAATTGTTGAATATATCCATAAACCTTGAAAACTGGTTCTTTAACTTTTGATTTTCTAGCTTTTGAGGAAAGGGTACAGGTGGTGGGACTTTATTTTGTTTATCTTCCTTTGCTTTTCCACCACTTTCTCCTTAGATGTCTTGTCTAATTCTTTCCCTTCATTCTCACAATCATCTCTGTACTGGCTTTCCCATCCAAGTTAGAACCCAATTCCTTACCGCTCCTAAGTGTAATAGCATTACACTGCTCATGATTTCCCCTTGGATTTTTTTCTGTGTCACATGGTAGAGTCCCTTGTGGTCTATTATTCAA
Source organism: Panax quinquefolius (assembly GCA_020205615.1). Classification (NCBI taxonomy): domain Eukaryota; kingdom Viridiplantae; phylum Streptophyta; class Magnoliopsida; order Apiales; family Araliaceae; genus Panax; species Panax quinquefolius. The sequence goes on along the minus strand of CM035155.1, from coordinate 129,464,675 downwards.
TGCTAAGGTGATCTGTCCCATCTGATTTTATAAATTCTTGATGGCTATTGCTTATGATTTCATGTCTTCCTCGTAGCTTATTATATACCTTGACAACAACTTCTCTAAATCTGTCTTTCTCTCCTGATGTTGAGATGGTTGTTGGTGTTGATTCTGAAATCCTGGGGTATAAGATGGTCGTGGAGCTTGTTGATGCTGATTGTTTCTCCATGAGAAATTAGGGTGATTCCTATTCCCCAGATTGTATGCATTCTGGTACATGTTTTGTGGAATTCTGTTGTAGCTACCCACAAATTGCATTGACGCTGGGTTGATTGCACATTGATCTGTAAAATGTCCACCAGCGCACAATTCACAAATAACTGCAACCTGTTGTGTCTGTTGTAACGCCCCGAAATCCGGTCTATTTTCACATCCAAATTTCGTATGTCATGATCCCATCTTCTTCCAAACATACATCATTATATAGCTAAATATAACAACATACATCCTCAAAACCCAGGTTCTAAAACCTTATAACCCTTTTTTATTACAAATAACGATAATTACATCACCGTTCATTAAACTATTCTAAAGTTAATTTAACTTATTTTATATTACAAGTCTTCGTTCGATCTTCTCAGTCATCCACATTCTGAATGGCACTTCATTTGGATACCATCAGCTTGATCTTTATGGGATCCTTAAGTTCTTCTAACACCGTTCACTGAAAATATTTTTCATTTAAAGCATGTGTGAGCATTCAATTTCCCAGCAAGTCATAATAGTTGAACAAACATCTTTAAAAATTCAAACATTCTTTTAAGACTTCAATAACCGAATAAAGGTTATGAAGCAGCTTGAATAATAGGAATAATCTCGATTCCTATCATTTTAAAACAATATTCACTTTAATTTTAAAATACTTTCATTTTTCTACCTATTTCATACACATTCTGTCTGGCTAGAATCATTAGCACAGACTTAACAATAATGGATCATGTATAAACAGAGCATTCTCTTATTGAACAGTTAAATCACAGAACAGTTCATCTCATAGAAACACCAAAGTGTTTACATTGTGGCACAAGGCCTCATATGTTCTACCACTTTACACAAATATCGCACATTAGCACATAGACAGAACTTCTCAAGTTCAACATCTGAGAAGTTTAAGAAACTAGCATTCATTTTAAATATGAATGAAGTTAAGAAACTTGCCTTACGCCCAACTACAGCTTACGCCGAACTGCTCATTTTAATTCCTATATAACACATAATAAAACACCAGATACACCAATTAGTCATATATATTTGAATTATGCATTAGTTTACTTAACTTTACTTCTTAGGGTTCGCGTTCTTGCAACCTAAGTTTACGAGACCACTTTCATTATCGTTCTACGGCTTCATGACATACAGAGATGTCTTATTTATATGTTCATCATCTTTGATGTTTTACATTCTTATCTTCTTCTTATAACTTCTTTAGGACTCAACACACATTCTAATTTCCACTAATTAAATTAAGATTACAGAGATTTAAGATCACAACTTCACTTACTGCTTCCTTTAAGTTAACACACTTCTCATCAATTATTTTCTATCCTCAATTGTTAATCAAGAACACTAAAGAAGATAAAACCACCTCTCGATGTATAATACCCATACTCACTTAAATTCGCAAATGACAGAATTAAGCAAGACACCCTAATTAACTAATCCACTATATCTCTATATGAATTACAATTAAAAAGGATTTAAAGCACAAGTTCTCTATAAGATTACATATGGTGTAAAGGCATATCTCTATCCTAAACACGATCATGAATTCCATTTATGTAGAAATCATAAACACATGCTATCATGATCAGATCTAAATCTATACTTAATCTCTCGTGTTCATATAGATTATCAGGAAAATTGTTAGCTAGGTAATTAAGCAATTAATCACAAACCATAATATACAATCCAAGAATAATCGTAATAATTAATAATGAAGCATACTAAGGATAAACTATGCAATAAGCTCCATTGTAATCTTAAACAAAAGATTTAGTTCATGATTAATGAATTAAAACCAAGAATCCACAATTGAAATAACATTAAAAGATAAAAATAAGAGTAGAGTGAAGAATAAATCTGTTGTCAGCAAATCCCCATCTTCCTCAAGCTCCTGCTCTTGATCTTCAATGGTCTCCAAGTTGCCTCATTCTCCACATCTCTTAAGAACCAAGGTTTTGTCCTAATCTACTCTACTCTAATCTAATGGAATTCTCCTCTTCTTTAATCCTTTTGATTCTCCTCCTTTTGTATGCCTCTTTATATGTCTTTAAGTCCTCGTAGAAGTCCTTAAATCAAACATCTTGAACCAATCCTTCTTGGACTCAAATTCTGACAAAACCCACTTTTTCTACGCGTACCCTTGCCCCGGCTGGGGTTTTTACACTGATATGCCCGCCCCGACTGGCTATACTACTATTTTTGAACTTGTACCCCCGCCCCGGTGGGGTTTTCCTTCACAAAAAGCCCGCCCCGACGTGGGTCCATTTTCTGTTGCAGTGTCCTTTGGTAAAACGACCATAACCTTTGATCCGGGAGGAGTTGCAGGGCCTGTCACCTATCAAATAGAAACTCTTAACGAGCTCTACAACTTTTATGCTTTGAGAATTGAGAAATAATGGAAGGATGAAGGTCGAAATTGGGTTGGAAGTGATTACTATGCAAATGGCCACTCAAAACAGTGAAGTTCAACGTCCGTTGGTACAAAGGTCATAACTCTTGCATCCGAACTCTGATTGGAATGATTCAAGATGTTCCAGAAAGCTAAGAAGAAGCTCTACAACATAATCCAAGTTCCAACCCAAGAACATGAAATAAACATGAAAGCCCAAACGATGTCCGGATTGCTTTTCCTTGCGTTTTCGTAGCAATAGTTGCTCACACAGCTCCCAAGCATAAAATCTATGAAATGAACACAAAATGCATGAAAAGTAACAAAGAAACATGAGTTTAAGCAACTAATTCAAGTACTAGATACCAGATAAGTAGTTATAAAGCCTACTTATGACTACGGCGCGAGTGGTAGTGCAACTGATGGTGCTGCAGCGCGAGCATTGTATAAGTGTTTTTTTATCTGGTTTTCTGCAAATGCTAAGTCAAGGTTAAGATGATAGACTAAAAAGGCAAACTTACATTATTAAAACAACATAATAACTATTTTAACTCTAAAGACTATTTATAAACATTACAAAATACTATATAACATGTTGCCTCTATTCTATAGTCACAAAAACATGCATATGCACATGAGATAAGACATTGAAATAATCATACTGGCAGCTATATTGACGACTAAAAAGATAAGACATATGTAAACTATACATAAGTAAGAAAAACAAAGAGAGTTGATACTAAGATGCGGTTGCCTCCCCACTAAGCGCTTGCTTTAGAGTCATCGGCTTGATTATTACATTGTCGTTCAGTCTGGCTCATATGCAAAAATGACCATTTCATGCCGCCTATTTGTCAATTCCTTTAAATTTGAGGCTAACATGGATGATTGGCCATCCTCCTTTCCTTCACCCATAAGCACAAAGAATCTTTCAGCACTGGAATTATCCACTAATTCACCTTTTCCATCAATTTGAAAGCATTCTTCTTGCTCTAGTGGGCGCTCCAGGGTATCCACAATCGTGAGCGTGGTTTCCAACTGTTGATTAGTCTTGACACTACAACCACTCTTGATCCTTTCTTTTCCTTCTTCAGACTCCACAAGTTGGTTAATTTGCACCTTAAAATTTCCCTCAACAACTTTGTGAGATTCACCGCCTTCTCCTCGCGTATCCACCGTACAATGCTCTACTTCTTAATCGTTGAGATCAATTATGACCGATAGATTTCTTTGTGGTGGATTTGTGATGGCATTGACGAGTTGTCCTAATTAAATTTTGAGGTTCTTTAATAAGGCATCTTGGTTCACCATTCAAACCTCATTTTTCTCTATAAAGTTGGTGAGGAGCTCTTCAAGCCTTTTATTTTCTTCTTGTGTTGAGTCTAAAAAGAAGCTCTATTGGTTTGAAATATCAAATTATACTGCGACGGAGACAGATATTCAAATTGATTTGGATAGGAGTATTTTGGATCATGATATTGCTCTTGACTGTAGAGTTTGGATAACCCTGACAGTTTGGGTGATAGTAAATCGGTTCAATGTCAGCTTGATCCTAACAGTAGGAAGACTGAGTGGACTGACACTCAAGATTATCAAAAAACCTTAAGAGATTTGAAATGTTATCTTCCAATTGCTCAAGTCCTTCTTCCGATCTTAAGTTGTGTCATCCTCTTAAATGACCATTGATAACAATGATCGTCCATAACCTGTAAATTGAAAAACACAAAAAGGAAGATCAAACAAATAAAAGATATATATATATATATATATCGTTCAAATTAAGACTAAATTGATTGAAATCAATATTGGACAATATTAGAATAATAATTCCCTGACAACGGCGCCAAAAACTTGTTTATTGGAAAAGAGATAACTAAACACGCACAAGTATACGCGGCTTAACAAGTAATACAGTGATAAGGAGAGTGTCGTACCCACGAGAAACTATCACTAATATTTACCAAATACAGACTTAGTATCGCTTAAGTCTTATTCAAACAACACTCTAATAGAGATGTGGTTAATCTAGTTATATCTAAATATCAAAGCAAGTAAATGGATAACGAATGGTATCGAAGACACTACAAGCTAAGGTTACAACTTCACCCCACACAGGCATTTTGTTAAACACCTGGTGTGCTATGCTTCATCAAACTTCTTACCCTTCTTTCTTTGGGTTTAAAGGTCACGACAGTTTATCAACCAAGAACACACAAGTGCTCATACACCTCCATGAAGGTATGTATAAATATATCCTCTCTAGATCCACCTGATAGGGAATAAAATAGAAAAGAACATCCAAGCTAGGTGATAATCCTACATGTAGAGACTAGAAATTTTCTGCACGCCTGTTACTAACATTGCAAGAGGGCAGATTCGTCTTTCAGAGATAACCCTGGAAGACAGCTCACATCCATTCCGGATACTACCCAGAAGTTCAGTTCTAACCCGGAACACAAACCAGGAATTTCATCTCAAACCCGGAACACACACCGGGAATGTCATTTCCAAACTCGGAGATAACCCCGAGGTATGTAGATCAAAAGACCTGCAACAACACTGGAGAGGACAGTTCTGTCTCGACGATAACACCGCGATGCTAAATTCCAATCCCAGAAATAACACTGGGAGTAGCGACTCCATCCTTGGTGATAGCTCCAAGGGATTCTATTGCAGTTCCGGTGATAACTCCAGAAATTTTTGTTTCAAATACTGCGATCAGCTTCAAGCTCTGACCTCCTGCCGAGGCACTCATACCTCAGACCCGGAGCTAACAACGGGCAGACAGGCACACCCACAGATGACAGTGAGGTATACAAATAAGCAGTCCACTCTCAGATATAACCCTGAGCAACATCTGCTTTCAGCTCAAACTGGCGATGACCCCGGTGAAGAGTCAAAACGTCATCTTACCGCCTCAAAGTTTTCTCTCACAAGATGATATCATGGCATACAAACAAGTAGTCCAATCTCAGATGTAACCCTGAGCAATGTCGACTTTCAACTCAAACCGACGATAACCCCGGTGAAGAGTCAAATGTCATCTTGTCCCTTCAACACTTGCGTGTCGTCTCAACACTTCATACATACATACATCCAACGATGCCCCACAAGAACAGAGGAGTAACAATCTCGAGTGACTATTATGCATGATAGTACTTTGGATAGAATTTGAAGCTTAAAGACCATGGGCATGGACCCCTCTTCCTAACTTTGTATAACCTCTAATCCATGTCATTGCGTAACTCTCGACACAAACATCCCGAAGAAGGTCAGATATACCTTTTTTGGATGCTCAGATTGAAGTTCTGCATGTTCGAACGAACATTACAGTACACGAGTGCATGTACTTCGAGATGATGGGACCTGCGAGGCCTGGATGCACCATGACCAGCCGCAGGTACAACCGCGGCTGCCGCAGGTGTACCTGCGACCATTGGTCTATAAATATGAGCCTTGGGGCAAGCCATTTGAAAGAGGAGAAGGAGAGAAAAAGGCAAGGAAGCCCTGTCCATTTTACTCTGTATACACCCCTATTGAGTGTTTCCTCTTCTATAAACATCTGTTAGCTCACATATAGCTATCTTTTTATCCGGCGGGAGCTGAGTGTTTATCCATATAAAGTCATAGAAGTATACTTTGGCAGCCCACTGTAAGCCTTCTCACATTTTATAAAGCCTTTTTCTCATATTAGCACACACTGTTATACACATTGAGAGTCATGTTGTGTGCGTTTGCCCGTACTTCAGTCCGTGGTTTTCATTTCTTTCTATATATATATATATACTTATATATGTATATATTTCATATATGGACTAACATTATCAAGTTATGCCTCCATTGAGCCTAGACTTTAGTCTGGAGCGTTTATCTACTTTTGTATATATATATACTTATATATATAATTGTTATCAGACATATCTGATGAGCCTGGATTTTACATCCGGTGCATTTACTCGCTTATATATATATATATATTTACATTTCTGTTAGGCCTGGAGTTTCCTCCGTGGCCTTTTACAGCTTTATTTACATTTCGTCCTGCCTGGAGTTTACTTCGTGGTGGTTGATTATGTATATATATATATATATATTTACCACTTTTATATATTTACATTTCCGATCCCCCATGGAGTTGCTTCGTGGTGGTTGATCAAGTCGTATATATATATTCTGACTTTTATATATATATATCGCTTCTTCGCTTTTCATACAAATTTGCAGTATCATGTGAGCTAGGAATCATGTGATCATGATTAGGTTCTTGAATCTAGATTCGGTTCCCATGATGGACAATTTTCAGCTATGAGCAGCTTGTACATTACTTTACAGTGTCTGGATTTCCTTGGATGGCTATCATGCCTATGAGGAGTTTGGCACTACTGTATATTATTTTCTAGAGAATGCTTTGCATCTCGAAAATAAAAGCAAACAAGTCAAACATTTAATAATAAAATGGAAGTATCAAAGGCCTCAATTACTATTGAGCACAGGGTTTGAAAAACCTATTTTTATAAGACTTCATTGCTTTATCTAATTTAAAACTAAATTTTTCTATAAATTCAAACCTTATGTATATAGGTGCGAACGAGGTACAATACTACTTCCAAATAATTGCACATTGATCCACAAACACACACACATTCATATAACAGTTTCATTAAAAAGTGGCGGTCACCGTTGTAACACGGATGTCGGGGGGTGCCTAACACCTTCCCTCCACATAATCAAGCCCCCAAACCCAAAATGAATCTCGGTTTCACAGACCCGTTTACTAGTGTCAAATCACTGGGTCAATGTGCAAACCTTTTTCGGTTGCGTTGGTGCAACCAGTTAAATACACCAACTGGCGACTCTTAAAGTCAAATAATCGACATTATACATGTCAGACCTTTTTCACTTGTTTTTTCAAACAAATCTCACATTAACATGAGAACACCAAAGAACAAGTAAGAAAAAGGGACACTCAAAAATCCTGACGTTATGATGAATGTGTATGAATGCATGTGTATGAATGCATCTGCTGGGGACTCCAGTAAGAGGGCTTAAGCCGCTATTACAAGCTTTTTAAAATTGTTATATGCTTGTGTGTGAATGTTGCATTTACATTTATGATGAATGTGTACGAATGCATTTTACTTACTGCACTATACTATATCTATCTACAATATTAGTGCTTCGCACATGTCATCATTTTGCATAAGTTGTGAGACACATTGTATGTGAATGTATGTTGTGTGGTTCCTCTATCAGGAGGCTATCCTGTCAGTGTTTGATTACTGGAGTCGTGGGAAGAATAATTCCTGCGAGGCTCAGGAAAAGCACCACCCAGATTCGCTCCAGTTGAAAGACCGGATTAACTTCCCGTCAAGTAAATTGCGATGATCTGGGAACCTTCATACCAAAAAGCCGCGAGTGTAACCCTAAGATAGGTCAACCTCTGATAAACCAAACGCGGAGGATAGTCTCTTCATACTTTCCATTTTCAATTACTTGTAAAAGCATTTACTTGTAATTTTATTCCATGTTCATTCATATGTAATGGAAAATATGAAGAATATTTATGCATGCATGACATGTTATCAATTAACAACCGGTTTTGCAGGACAAAATTCCTAAAACGGACATGTTATGATAACATTCAAATTACCCTAAGACTAAACTATGTAAGTCTTTTGTAAGGAAGCAATTGGGCATATTACCCGCTCAAAATCCAAGAAGTCCACGGGCCTACAGCTACTCATGTCTTCTTCTAACCAGTTTAATGCTATTTCTCGAGAAGAATTTGACGGATTGAGTAAACAAATTACAGACTTGGCTGTTCTACTGAAAGAATTGCACCAGTCCACTCAGGGTATGAAGATACCTACATATACAGAATCCTCTACACAAGGAGGAGTTCGAGGTCTAGAAAAAACAATTCCAGAACCTCAGTTGGATACGACCAACAGAGACCCTAAAAAAACCCATCTCAGATGAGATCTAGACACCGGTGATATCAGGAAGAAGGTCCTTCAAATGGAGGAAACTATCCGTATTCTCAAAGGGATTGGAACACATGGCAGTGTTTCATATGCAGACCTTTGCACATTTCCTAGTGTTAATTATCGAGAGAAATACAAAATCCCTGATTTTGAAAAGTATGATGGATTAGGGGATCCTTATACACATTTAAAAGTGTTCATTGGAGAACTTGGATCTTATGCGGAAAATGAAAAGCTTAGAATGCAGCTGTTTTAGAAAAGTCTGACTGGAGAAGCCCGTACATGGTATACCAGATTAGACAACTCAAAGATCCATAGCTGGGAAGAGCTGGCTCATGCCTTCCTCACTCAATACAGTTTTCAATCTCAGATGGCTCTTGATCGGTACCAAATTACCAAGGTCAAGAAACAATCTAATTAGTCTTTCAATGAGTACGCTCAAAGGTGGAGGCGCCTTGCTACTCAAGTTATTCCTTCCATGACAGAATCAGAAATGGTCATGACATTCATAGATGTACAGGAAGCTCCTTTCTATGAAAGAGTCTTAGCTGGTATTGGCAAACCATTCTCTGAAATGATTAAACACGGAGAAATGGCTGAAATGGGATTGAAGCCCGGTAAAATTCAAGACCTAGCCGGTCTTAAAGCTGTTGTTGAGCACATCCAGTCCGGATCTTATGGAAACAACTCCCGGAGGGTCTATAAAAAGAAAGAGGATGATGTTTCCTTGATACTACAAGGTAAAAAAGGCAATCAAAGCATGCCTATGTAGATGAGAAACTACTCCCCTTTTAAATCAAAATCTTCAAATCCTCTATTACCTAAAGGTGGAGATGCAAAGTGTCCTCAAACGTTCACACCCTTAGGGGACTCGCTTGAGAATATTCTTGCTCTTCTGACTGCTTAGAAGAAAATTACACATCTTCTTCCACCAGCCAACCCTAATGGGAGGGGTTTTAATGCTACTCTGAAGTGTGTTTATCATGCCGGAGCACCTGTATATGATACTCAAGATTGTTGGGCCTTGAAACATAAGATCCAAGATTTAATAGACAACAGTGAGATCGTGGTCACAAAACCAGATCAACCTCACGTGCAAGACAACCCTCTTCCTCAACACAAAGAAGAAGAGGTCAACATGATTAGTTAGAGCACTGGACAGGGTTCCAATTATAATGGCGAGTCATCCCAAACCATGAAAGACAGTATTGATAAATGGGATTATGCCAAGTTCTAATTTACAATGAAACGAAAGATGAAAGCTCTTTGCAAACAAATTGAGCAACTGGCAGAACTGGTGACCCACCATCATCAAGTCACACACAAATTACTCAGGCAGGAGCATGCCTATATCCTTCCTTTTGTTATGAATGCTTCCTCATCACCTTCAGAAAGCGAAGCTATGGAGGATAAGGTTGAGAAGAGAGCAAATTCTAAAGCCCGTCGGGATTTTTCCAATCAAATGGAATTTACCTATTTGGGCCAATCTATGGAGGAAATATTGCAAATGTTGATCAATGAAGGAAGAATTACCTTCCTTCTGCCTTCAATTAATCCTTTCTCAGGATGGTTCAATTCTGATGAAGTGTAGCAATATCATTCACATTCTCGTGGTCACAGCACAGAAGAATGTTGGGCACTCCGCCATCTCATTCAGAATCTTATTGATAACGGTGTCCTGCAAATAGCAGATGATTACATTGTGCAACTTAAGGGTGGGAATGCATGTCCTACCAAATGGAAGGGATTAGTAGCAGTTATATCCGAAGTGGATGATGAGACTGTCAAAACATTTCCCATACAACCAATTCAATTCAAAGGAGCTGACAATCCTTTGAAAGTGGCCGCACCAGAGCCAATTTCTTTACCTTTCAGACCACAATATCCTGTTGTCAGCTTACACAAAGTTCCATGGAATTACGAAGAAGCTAAAGGATCCACGTCTCATACTTCTACTACAGTGTCGAAGGAAAATCCACTGTATCTTCCTCAACGGGTTATGAAACCTACTTGCGAAGCAAAGGGGAAGATTCCCATGGAGAAGGTTGAAAAATTCCTCCGCACTATGGGCCACAATGAAGCCAAAGTGGTTTTAAGCTTACGAGAAGCTCCATACCAGATATCTATACTGGACTTGGTTTTCTCTTTCGAGGATCATCGGAAGATCTTACTGAAGGTTTTGGAAGATGCCTACTTGCCAAAATCAGTGGATGTGGAAAAATTTCAACATTTGGTTGATCACATTTTTAACAAAAATGTGATATCCTTCACTGATGACGATATACCGCCCGAAGGGACCGGTCATTGCAAGCCATTGCATATTACAGTTTTATCTTCCGGGTACATGCTAGCTGGAGTTCTGATAGATGGAGGCTCCTCCCTAAATATCTGTCCTTATGCCACCTAGGTAAAGATGAATGTCAATCGCAAGCGGATCCAAAGCAGCCATACGATTATTAGAGCTTTTGATGGATCCCGATGAAATTTCGTCGGAAAGATTGAGTTGCCAATTGAGATTGGTCCAAATACATTCAATGTATCCTTCCACATCCTCAAGATAGATTCAGGATACAACCGGCTATTGGGGAGACCATGGAAACACATGGCTGGAGCCGTTCCCTCCACGCTATATCAACAACTCAAATACATTATCAAAAATAGTCTAGTCACTATCAATGCTGAGCCAGAATGTCCTGAACAAGGAACTCTACTAATCATCAGCTTTAATTCAGAAGTTTAACCGGCCAGTTTTCATACTCTGGAAGTGAGTACCACGCAATACAATTTTATTGGAGCGCCACTTCCCATACCCAAGATTTCTGCCGAGGTTATGTCGGCCACTCAAGAAATGATGTCATTGGGTCATCAACTTGGACAAGGGCTTAGTAAAGATAAGCAAGGTATTAAGCACCCTATTCAAATGTCCAGTCAAATTGGAACAGCCGGACTAGGCTATTTTGTCAGTTCCAGTCACAAGAATCCTCATAAGCATAACCAGGTTCCTCAAGCTTCCGCCGAACGGCGATTTTCTATACCTTTACCTTATCAGTTGATACAGTCTTCAGTAAAGGTGCCAGCCCATGCTATGGCCATGTTGTTTCCTAAACCAGTACCAATCAAAGCAAAAGAGGTGCTGATTTCTGATCTCAAAGTGGAAGAAAAGGAACAGAAACGTAAACATGACATTGCCTTGATGATGGCAGGCATACGCGTCATTGTTCATGATGAACATATAAACAGATACACCCCATACGATGATTGCCCAGATGTCATTCAAACAGATGTCATTCGGGAAAAGGAGGACAATGACAATCCTTCCATCACTACAGTCCATCAGGACTTTGCCCTCGACAATTGGAGCAGCACTCCATGCATTGGTCGACGAGGGTAAAATGGGCAGAAAATCACTCTGCACTGTAGATAACTTTAATTGCTTGCTTTCCTTTATAGTACTAGCAGTTATTTTATCAAGTACATGCTAACACTTTTGTATGATCGAACAGTTGCATATATTAAGTGAAAGCATATTTTGTTTCAGGAATCTTAATTTAGATGCGCCTGTACTTGCTGATGAGGTGCCTTCTCTCCACAAGGGCTGTAACTTTGATGAAAAGTTGGACTCAAACTTGATGGACATACAAGAGGACATTGAGATACCTCAGGAGATTAAGGAATGGGTCGCAGATAAACCCAAACACAATCTTGATCAAACCACTTCTTTTAATCTTGGAACCTTAGACAACCCTAAACTAATCCAGATTAGTTCAGACCTTACCACAAATCAGTGGAATGACATAGTTGCACCATTAACCCAATTGCAGGATGTGTTTGCATGGTCTCATGAAGACATGGTGGTTTTGTCCACTGACATTGTTCTTCATCGCCTTCCCATTAAAGAATGATTCAAGCCAGATAGGCAAAAAGCTCAAGCGATTGAAACCTGAGTAGAGTTTAAAGGTTAAAGAAGAAATTGTGAAACAATTTCAAGCTGGCATTATCATGGTGTCTACATATCCAGAGTGGATATCTAACATTGTTCTCGTGCCTAAACCAGGAGGAAAGGTGCGAGTCTACGTGGATTACTGGGATTTGAACAAAGGTTTCCTTAAAGATAGCTTTCCCGTGCCATTTATCCACATTCTTATTGACAATACTGCTCAATATGGCATGTACTCCTTTGTTGATTGCTTTGTGGGGTACCATCAAATTATGGTCGCTGAGGAAGATCATGAGAAAACTGCTTTCATCAAGCCTTGGGGAACCTTTTGCTACAAACGGTTGTCATTCGGCCTCATCAATGCCGGGGCAACCTATCAGTGAGCTATGATGGCTCTTTTCCACGATTTAATGCACAAGGAGATAGAGATCTACGTGGATGACATCATTATCAAATCCTGAAAGGAGGAGGACCACTTAGACCATCTCAAAAAGCTTTTCAACAGGTTGCGTAAGTACAACTTGAAGTTGAATCCTGCCAAGTGCACCTTTGGTGTTAGTCAGGCATGTTGCTAGGTTTCCTAGTCAACCACAAAGGGATTGAACTGGATTCTACCAAAATCAAGGCCATCAAGGAAATGCCTATTCCTTAGACAGAGAAGGAAATACGCGGATTTTTGGGAAGAATCAACTTCATTAGCAGATTCATTTCTCAACTCACAAAGAACTTTGTGAGCCTATCTTCAAGCTGTTAAGGAAGAACTCCTCCATGAAATGGAACGATTTGTGTCAGAAAGCCTTCCTTACCATTAAAGAGCAACTGATTAACGCTCCTGTTTTGCTACCTCCCAGGGATGATGTTCCCCTATTCATGTACCTGTCCATAAATGACAATGCCATGGGCTGTATGCTGGGGCAAAAAGATGAGAGGCCAAGAACGAGCTATCTATTACCTCAGCAAAAGATTCAGCATCAGTGAAAACAAGTACACTTTGATTGAGAAGACTTGTTGTGCTTTAGCATGGGCTTCCATGAGGTTACAACATTACCTCCATGGTCATACAACCCATCTCATATCCCGCGTGGATCCTCTCAAGTATGTGCTTAGTAAGCCCATACTGAATTGTCGATTGTCCAGATGGCAGTTGATCATACAACAATTTGAGATCGTCAACGTGACGCAAAAGTCTGTCAAAGGTCAAAGAATTGCGGATCAACTGGCCGCCACACCTGCAGGGTACTATAAACCCTTGGAAACATACTTCTCTGATGAAGCCGTAATGACAGTTCAGCTGCAACATCAGTATGATACATGCCGTACGTGAAAAATGTATTTTGATGGAGCTGTTAACGCAGAAGGCTCTAGAGCTGGAGCAGTTCTAATATCCGGTACGAAGGAGCAGTATCCCATCGCCGTCAAATTGCAGTTTGTCAGCACCAACAACATAACTGAGTATGAAGGCTATATCATGGGGCTAAAACTTATCCGTTCAATGGGCGTCAGGCGGTTAAATGTCTTTGGGGATTCTGAATTGGTAATCAGACAATCCACATGAATCTATCAAGCCAAAGAATTACAATTGCTGCCTTACCATCGACAAGTTTTACAGATGGCTTTGGAGTTTGAAGAAATCTCCTTTCTATACATTCCTCGTAATGGGAATGATTTTGCAGATGCATTAGCAACGTTGGCCTCCTTAGTTTACATACCTGAAAAGGAAAACATGCCAAATATCATGTTTTCTCTGCAAAAAGCCCCAATCTATGGGAATTATGTCGGAGAAGTATCGGATGAACTATCTCCCATCCATAACCCTTGGTATCAATGCATCAAGGAGTATCTATGAGATGGATCTACACCCGCTGAGTCGAGCCTAACTGAGAAGAGGCGGATTCATCGACTTGCTATAAAATTCTATAAGAGAGACTCATGGACTCATGGATTCTGGATTAGGTCTCCTCAGATGTCTAGATAAAGACCAAGCTCAGAGACTCATGGATGAGATCCATGGTGGAGTATGTGGCCCTCACATGAGCGGACCCCTACTTGTCAAGAAGATCCTCAGTACAAGGCATTATTTGCTTACACTCAAAGCTGACTATGATGATCACGTCAAGAGGTGCTATCAATGCCAGATTCATGGGAATGCTATCCACACCCCTCCAAGGGAACTCCACAATATGAGTTTTCCCTGGCCCTTCTCAATGTGGGGAATGGACGTGATCGGGCCCATTGAGCCCAAAGCCAGTAATGGACATCGATTCATATTCACCATGATCGACTACTTCACCAAATGGGTAGAAACATCCTCCTTCCCCAGGGTTACTAAAGATGTTATCATTGCTTTCATCAGAAACAATGTCGTCTGTCGATATGGACAACCAGTGGTCATTGTGTCGGACAATGCTAAGAACCTCAATAAAAAAATAATGGAGGAGTTATGCAGAAAAATTCCACATCAAACACCTTAACTCTGTCATCTACTGTCCAAAGATGAATGGTGTTGTTGAAGCGGCTAATAAAAACATCAAAAAGATCATGCAGAAAATGTTCGCCAATCACAAAGGATGGCCTGACCTCTTGCCTCTGACTTTATTAGCCTACAGAACTTCCATGCGAACTCCACTGGGGCAACCCCCTACTCATTAGCCTATGAGATGGAAACAGTGCTCCCCATAGAGGTGGAAATGGAATCCCTCAGAGTATTGATGGATGCTCAATTGAGTGAAGACCAATGGGTACAAGACAGGTATCACCAATTGTCTCTAATAGAAGACAGACAAACCACGACTATCTTCCATATTCAGTTATATTAGCAAAGGATCACACGATCCTACAAAAGAAAAGTCCGACTGCGGCAGTTCAAACAACATGACTTAGTTTTAAAGAAGATCATTGAAAACCATGATCAATCTAAGGGAAAATTCGCTCCTAACTGGGAAGGCCCATTTGTTGTCAAGGAGGTATAGACAGGAGGTGCTCTCAGATTGCAGGAAATGGATGGCAAAGAATTTCCACAAGTTATCAACTCGGACACCGTGAAATGGTACTATGTCTGAAGTTACCATCAAACAAGCATCCTGGTTTTGATCATCAAATCACCAGTCATTCCGGTTTTGAACCCTCTCCTTTTTATATACTCTTCTGCCCCTCAGGGAAACATACACTTCAAGCCAGCAGCCTGGTTTTACCTCAGTTCAAACCTTTCACAATTTTGATTATCCTAAAGATGGGATTGAACCTTTCACCTGCAGTTTATCCTGAAGACGGGATCAAACCTTTTCACCTGCAGTTTATCCTGAAGATGGGATTAAACTTTTCTACGCTTGTAGTTTGTCCTGAAGATGGGATTAAACTTTTTACACACCTGCAGTTTGTCCCCATTATGGGATCAAACTCTCTTCTCCCTGCAGTATAGCCTGCACATTGGATTCATGTTTCTCTTCATCTGCGATTCGTCCTGAGGGGCGAACTACGTCTACCTAATCTCCTCTTCAATAGAAGTACGTAGGCAACCATATGCTATACATTTCTACCCTTTCTTCACAAACAAAAAACAACAAAAACAACTTCTACTCCTATCTGCCTTTCACATTCAGTGTTGAACCTCTTACACCAGGTTCGAACTACGCAGACTTTATCTCCTCTTCAATAGGAGTACGTAGGCAGCCATTTATGGTTTAGTCTAAACCCTACTAGAACAAAAATTCTTGTCACACGGTACTGGGATCAACCTTTAATTCACCACATTTCATCGGTTTCAGATCAAAGGGATGGAATTACCCAACCTCTTATCACAAATAGAAGATTCGGTGACCATCTAAGCTATGATCGATCCTCAAAGAGAAATACCAACCCATAAGAGATGGAATTAACTAGTCTTCTAACAAATAGAAGTATTGGCGACCATTTATGGTGCGGTTAATCTCAGAGAAGAAGAAACCACCCTCCTCTTCACTTTTCCATACAGATACCAGTCCCAAGACACCAAAGATGGTAGGGATATACAGAAATCAATGATCCATTTTGAGAGATCTTGCGACGTCTCAATGTCCATCTATCAAGGATAAGTTCAGAATGCATCAAGATCACAAGGCCCGGAAGAAACAGGCAAATATCAAGCAAGTATTAAGGCATAACTAAAAGGGAAGTGAATCAAAATATATTTCCCTGCCATACATTATACTGATTGATATATACATATGTGTTGTACATGACAAAATGGCTAATCTAGTCTGTGCAGGAAAATACAAAGCTATCTACAGATCTGTGTGTATGTAGACTATCAGATCTAACATAGCATCCCTCTCTGAAGACGGAGGTAGCACTGCAAGCTCCTGCCCAAGGGTATCTACACGAGCTAGCATATCAAAGGATAACTGCATGGTGGCATAATGCTCATCAATGTAAGCACTCATGTCGGCAAGACTGACAATCATCTGGGATCTAACTGAAGTACTATCTGCAATGACCATATGCCTAACAGATAAGGCGACATCTCGCTCCGCAATCAATGCATCCCTGACTGATCTAGCCTCATCCCTCTCTAACAGAGCGGTATCTCTCTCATCAAGAGCTATCAACATCGCGGCCCTAGCCTGATCTCTATCATAGGTCATCAGATATAAGCTCTGCTCCAAATGTTGTGCCAAATACTAGGTAACAGTGGCACTCGGGGTGGGAGAATCCATCACAAATGCTGGCACCCCAGTAGTCAAGTCATCGATGGGAATGTCAGCCTCGTCTATAGGCTCCTCATCGTCGAAATCAGTCCCCTGCACTATGGATACTACCGTAGTCGATGCAGTCTCTATCTCCATCCATGAGGAATACTCTACAAAATAACCCAGATGACTCACAGAAAATCTAGCCAGCTCTCATTGATCCCAACAGGCATACAACCTAGATCTATCCTCCGCTGATAAACGATGTGAAGCGAAGCGTTAACTCACTGCCCCCTTAAAAGGATGAAAATCCTAAAACTGGTCAAACTGACACATCACGGCCAGTGGGCGGTAAGTAATCATGCCCCTCAATACAGCTAGAGGGAGATAATCCATGCCTGGAGCATGAGTAATGAAGTTGTAGGGTGAGCTAAGACTTGAACACAACAATATAGCAAACGGGTCTCTAATCCCTGCTAGAAAAGCTGACCACGATGCAGCATCATGGGTGAAATAAAACCCCTGTCGTCTAAATGTGCCAATCGATCTCAAGTGTGATATAAACCACACATACAGCATGACCGAGCTACCTGTGAACACTCCTGCCGGATAAGTGTAGTAGTGTGTAGCTGACCTCAGAGTCTCTGCAATGATCATCGGAATAATGGTATGACCCTCCCTGAGAGCTCTCACTACTATAATGACGCCGATATCCAGCTCATCCATGTACTGCGGCATGAAGACGTACGACAATACGCACAAAAGTAGTACATCCACTCTGGCTGAACACTCCCCGGAGTGCCTTGCATAACTATCCTCAGAGCCAAATCTGTCAAACAAAAAATGCTAGGTTATCACGTGGCCGGATGTAATCTCGTCCTGTACCACTCTACGTCTCAATCCGGTGAAAGTCATGATCTGTCTGCTCATGTCTCCGATTGCCATATGCACACAAGGTCTGTCTAGTGGCAACATCATTAACCGTGCATACTCTTCCAAAGTAGGAGTCAACTCCTGGGTCCCAAATCAGAAAACCTGCCTCTCCGATACCTAATGCTCTAGCATACCCTCTACAAATCCTTTGGGAACCTGAAACATCAACAGGGTCATAGTATGCTGCAGCAAATCATTTATGATCACCATGTCTGATGGTGATATACTATCATACCATGAGTGCATACCAGATACCACCAATAATGGTGGGGTATGATCAATATGGCTAACTATTGAAGAAGACATCTGTACGGGCCGTGTCATAAGACCATCTAGGGGTCAATGCTGAATATATCTAGACATACATACATATGCATAACAATAACATGCATGATACAATAGATGGCAATATGATATAGGGAATGGAAAATTGTGCATACATATCTAAGTATATCATCATCTAATACATCTCTATGCGACTAAAATCTGAGGAAATGAAGTGAAGCTACCCAACATCTAACAGAGGCCTATCAAAAGATATAGCGAGAATGGGGCGAAGCTACCTAGCAGCTAACAGAGGCCTATCAAAAGAGATAACAAGAAATATACATCAGAAAAAGTTAATGGTGTCGATGTCTACATCATCGATACTGTCCACCTGATGTAACTCCTCCTGAGTCAATGGATCTCTATCTACAGGATGTCAGGCCGATACAAAAGAGGATCTGCACCGACAAAGCCATATGGGTCACCTGAGGGGCCAGCGCTAGAGCTGGAAGGATCAAAAGTATCTACCTCTGAAGGATCTATGCCCAAATGCCGAATGAAAAGATGTGACTGGTCCAGCTGCTGGGTCAATCTGTCAATCTGTGTCACATGAGTCGGATCCGTCATCATCATGGATCTTATAACCATATTCCCCATGAACTATGTAGCGAGGGTCTGAGCTCCAATAGTACAAGGGATCCACCAATGCTGGAACATCTCCTAAGACCAAGGGCCCTCTGATAATGTAAAACCGTCAATCCCCAAAAATCGGATGTCAATGATGGGTGACTGTGAAACAGGCCAATAATGCCTAGTAGGAGTCAAGATCGTCATACGGATCTCTCCTGTAGTGCTCCTGATAGCACGCTTTCCTAAATAGAGCTCCCATCCTCCATCTGTAAAGAGAAGAATCCTGCGGGTGGAAATGACGTACTCAACTCCAGTCAGGTACCCATCCTCAAATCCAACTCCCAAATGCTCTCCAGAGTAGGGAACCCATGTGATGACATCGGCTATCAATAACTCCAGCTGTAGGAGACAATGAGTGAAACCCTCAGCAACAGGGACCTCTACCAGTATGGAATAATGCCATCTCCGTCCTTGTGGATAGGTGTCTAAACCTAACACGCTCACAGGACACAAACATGGAAGACTCTCATAGGCCCAAAACTGTCAATACAAAGGCCAACATCTGCTGTCAGTCAATACTCTTAACCTATACATGGGAAAAGACAAGAGAAACACTCACTAGTAGAAACGGGTAGAATCCTAACCACGCCTCGATCAAGCCCTACGATCGCATGTGCATTACCCTGAGGAAGTAGGCAAAGGTGTAGGAACCCCAATCATACTCTCCTATACGGTCCACGTGTTGAGTGGCGCTGATCAAAACGAAGGACACCGTAGAAGAATTATCTGCTATGAAGCAGCCCCTAATGATCATCAGGAACAATCGCCGAAGAATGCAATCCCTAACTCTCACATCATTGAGTATGGGCTCACTCAACAGCCCGCTCATAGCATATACACTCAAAGGACCCGTACAAACAATCCTGCCCTTGAGCACCTCCGTCGGAACTCCCAATAAGGATCATATGGCAGTAGGGGTGATATCCGTTGTGCAAGGCACTGGCGCCCCTCCAAAATCCATACCAGTGATTAATCTCCAATCCATCGGCTTCATCATCACCTCATAGTCTAGCAAATAGAGTGACTTAGTCTGGTGAAACCACCGCTCAGACAATGCCCTGAGGTAACCCCAGGGACAGTGATGGGGTAGAATGGAGAAGAACATCCCAAATCCCCAGCCATGGACAATCGCTCTGTAGTCATCATGCAAAGCCTGATACGTAGAGTGGATGCTAAACAAGTTCCCTCGAGGCTGTGTGAATCGGGAACCTACATCAAATGCAGATCAACATCAGAATCCTTGACTCCTCGTCAATAGGAAATAAGGATGATTAAAGATATAACTTCATACCTCGTTTACGTGCAGGTATACTAAAGGAAGCCTACTCAAGTCACCTAGAAGATCTGGGTTCGCCACTTGAATACACGGCAATTCCCTATAGGGAACACGTACAACAGGAGCAGAAACCTCGATCGGTACATCCTCCTCCTCGTCCTCAACATTCGGCACTTCAACCCGAATAGGACCTATCACCGCCTCCACTAAATGACGAGGCTATCTGACAGAACGACATTAAGTCTCTTCAGAAGCTCTCCTCCGTACACTAGAAGTGGTCTTGCGGGAACTGTTCGGCTGATCCGGATTCATAATATCTAGACAACAAATCTCCAAATCACCTCAGAAAGGGTGTGGTAAATTCTTACCTAGAGCTTTTCAAAATACATTTTATGATTTCATGCATGCATGCATTGTTTTAACATATGTCTACAGTAGAGTTAAAAATGCATGACTATCCAATACCTACATTTTGGAAAATTTTGCCATAGCCCCCTTTATAAATGGGACTATCCACATGGACATAGGCATGACTAGGTGGCCATTCAGTAGCACACCTATACACAGTCATATACATCATACATGCATTAATCACATCATAGTAAAAAAATCCGTAAGTGTAGTCTAATTACCAGGATTATTTTGCTTTTCTACCTTTACTCATTTGTCCTCAGATAAGATAAGAAATGATAGTAAAAAGGTGCCAATTTGATGGTTTCAAAAGTTAAATTTTTTCACATCATTATGTTCAGCATGGTTTAATACTAACATTTACTATGTTGAATATTTTTTATCAAGTCATATCAGCATGCATATTCACTACTATGTGTCTAAATGATTTCATGTGATAAGTCATTTTCCAACGGATAGAAACTGGAAAAAATACATGCATACGTTACCAGGATAGTGAAGATCGCTTGTACGGTGGCAGAATATGCAGAAAGTTACCCGAACTCAGCAGATATGAAGAAGAGCTCTTAGATTTCCTTCGCTGCGCAACTTGAAAATGATTTATGAAAGCAACCATTCGCCTATACATAGGCACAGTTGGTCGCAGGCTCACCTGTGGCACTTCTACATGGGTCCCACACCTCTGGCTTGCTCCAGTTAGAGTTGTAAAGGAGGTCTCACAAGCTGAAAAGGCCAAATCAGGAATAAAAGTGCTACGCGATTGAGTAGAATAGCCAAAAATCCTTGTTTCTTGTCGATCAGAGTTAAACTCCCACCGTCTCAATGGTATTCGCCTGAATGCAGGATACTATAGGAAGTTCAGCTTACATCCATTCTGGATACTATCAAAAGTTTAGTTCCAACCCAAAACATAAATCGGGAATTTCATCTTAAACCCGAAACACACACCGGGAATGTCATTTCCAATCTCAGAGATAACCCTGAGGTACGCAGATCAAAAGGCCAGCAACAACACCAGAGAGGATAGTTCTGTCTCGGCGATAACACCGCAATGCTCAGTTCCAGTCCCAAAAACAACACTGGGAGTAACGACTTCATCCTTGGTGATAGCCCTAAGGGATGCCATTGAAGTTCCGGCGATAACTCCAGAAATGCTTGTTTCAAATACATGCGATCAGCTTCAAGCTCAGACCTCCTGTCGAGGCACTCATACCTCAGACCCAGAGCTAACAATGGGAAGACAGGCACACCCACATATGACAGTGAGGCATACAAACAAGCAGTCCACTCTCAGATATAACCTTGAGCAAAGTTTGTTTTTAGCTCAAACCGGCGATGACCCCGGTGAAAAGTCGAAACGTCATCTTACCGCCTTAACGTTTTCTCTCACAAGATGTTATCACGGCATACAAACAAGTAGTTCAATCTCAGATGTAACCCTGAGGAACATCTACTTTCAACTCAAACCGGGGATAACCCTGGCGAAGAGTCAACCGTCATCTTGCCCCTTCAACACTTGTGCGTCGTCTCAACACTTTATACATACATACATCCAACGATGTCCCACAAGAACCGAGGAGTAACAATCCCGAGTGACTATTACGTATGATAGTACTTTGGATAGAATTTGAAGCTTGAAGACCATGGGCATGGACTCCTCTTCCTGACTTCGTACAACCTCTAATCCATGTCATTGCGTAACTCTCGACACAAGCGGTCTGAAGAAGGTCAGATATACCTCATTCGGATGCTCGGATTGAAGTTCTGCAAGTTCGAGCGGACATTATAGTGCACGAGTGCACGTACTTCGAGACGACGGGACCCGCTAGGACCAAATGCACCACGACCAACCGTAGGTATAACCGCAGCTGTCGTAGGTGTACCTGCGGCCATCAGTCTATAACTATGAGCCTTGGGGTCAGCCATTTGAAAGAGGAGAAGGAGAGAAAAAGGCGAGAAAGCCCTGTCCATTTTACTCTGTATACACCCCTATTGAGTGTTTCCTCTTCTATAAACATCTGTTAGCTCACATATAGCTATCTTTTTATCCGACAGGAGCTGAGTGTTTATCCATATAAAGTCATAGAAGTCTACTTTGGCAACCCACTGTAAGCCTTCTCACATTTTATAAAGCCTTCTTCTCATATTAGCACACACTGTTATACACATTGAGAGTCGTGTTGTGTGCATTTGCCCAAACTTCGGTCCACAGTTTTCATTTATGTATGTATATATATATACTTATATATGTATATATTTCATATATGGACTAACATTATCGAGTTATGTCTCGATTGAGCCTGAACTTGATGCGGAGCGTTTATACGCTTTTTATATATATATATATATATATATATAATATATATATATATATATATATATATACTTATATATATAATTGTTGTCAGACATATATGATGAGCCTGGATTTTACATCTCGTGCATTTACTCGCTTATATATATATACTTATATATATAATTGTTGTTAGACATATCTGATGAGCCTGGATTGTATATCTGATGCACCGGATGTACAATCCAGGCTCATCAGATATGTCTGACAACAATTATATATATAAGTATATATATATATATATATTTACATTTCTGTTAGGCCTGAAGTTTCATCCGTGGCCTTTTACAGCTTTATTTACATTCCGTCCTGCTTGGAGTTTACTTCGTGGCAGTTGATCGCTTTTATAATTTTATTTACATTTCGTCATGCCTGGAGTTTACTTCGTGGTAGTTTATTGCTTTTATAACTTTATTTACATTTCGTCATGCACGAGTTTACTGCCGCATGATTGATTGCTTTTTACTGACTTTATTTACATTTTCGTCCCATCTGAGTTTACTTCGTGGTGGTTGATTATGTCCATATATATATATATATATATATATATATATATATATATATATATATATATATATATATATATACCGCTTTTATATATTTACATTTTCGATCCCCATGGAGTTGCTTCGTGGTGGTTTGATCAAGTCTGTATATATATATTTATAGCTTTTATATATATAAGCGCCATCGCTTTTTCATACAAACTGCAGATTATCATGTGAGCCTAGGAGTCATGTGATCACTGATTGATCCATGAATCTAGATTGATTCAGGATGGACATTTTTCAACGTATGTGATTGTATAGTAGTTTTACGTTGTGCGAATTTCCTTGGATGGTCATCATGCCCATGAGGAGTTAAGATCACAGATATTATTTTCTCGAGAATGCTTCGCATCTCGAAAATAAAAGCAAACAAGCCGAACATTTAATATTAAAATGGAAGCATCAAAGGCCTCAATTAATATTGAACACAGGGTTTGAACTCTTTTTATAAAACTTCATTGCTATATCTTGTTTAAAACTGAATTTTTCTATAAATTCAAACCCTATGTATATAGGTGCGAACGAGGTACATCACTACTTCCAAATAATTGCATATTGATCCACACACACACACATTCATATAACAGTTTCTTTAAAATGTGGCGGTCACCGTGGTAACACGGATGTCGGGGGGTGCCTAACACCTTCCCTCAGCATAATCAAGCCCCTGGACCCAAAATGAATCTCGGTTTTTAAAGACCCGTTTAGCTGTGTCAAATCACTAGGTCAATGTGCAAACCATTTTCTGCTGCATTGGTGCAACTAGTTAAATACACCAACTGGCGACTCTTAAAGTCAAATCGTCGACATTATACATGTCGGACCTTTTCACTTGTTTTTTCAAACAAATCTCACATTAACATGAGAACATCAAAGAACAAGTAATGAAAAGGGACATTCAAAAATCCCGACATTGACACTACATATGTCTATGTGAATTAACCATAACAAGGATTTAAAGCTTAAGTTGTCAATAGGCCACATGTGGCGTACAGATACATGTCTATTCTAGACACAACTTATGCAGTCGAATCAAATCGACAACACATAATCACATGCCAATATATTACAGTGTAAATCTACAATCATTCTTTCAATATCATACAGATTACCAAAATCATCACTAATGTCTTAGTGAGAATCATTAAGTATGAATATATTAAACCAAACCATATGGCGCCAATCAAAGAGATAAGATATTCAATTTAAATAACAAAGGGTTCCATTTTAACCTTAGAACCAATACTTAGTTCATAGCTATTGAACAAAATAAAAGTAGCAATAAAGACAATATTTATGGATTACAAAATCAAAGGAAATAAATAGATAAGAAGAAACTCTGTCAAGGCTCTTCAATCTCAAAGCATTTCACTCCTTTCAAGCTTTCCAAACCGTGTTGTTCACTGCTCTCGTTGCTCCGAGGAATCCCAAACTTCTCCTCCCTAAACTACCTAATCTATATTTACATACATTCCTAAGAGATAGAGAGAGAAATTACAAAAGAGGAGAACTAAACTATCCCAGAGAGGGAACTATTATATTATATCTGTTATCCGATATCTTGTATGCAGAGGCTAGCTTCATATATATATATATATATATATATATATATCCTTTAAGCTAGGTCAAAACTAGCTCTCCTCTGTGTGGGCACATTAGGACGCGCTGCGGCGCGAGGAGTACAACTTATGGTGGCGCTGCAGCACCACGTCCTCACCAAAGACACCGGAGGTCGCGCTTTAACGCAAGTTCAAGAAGGAACTGTGGCACTACTAGCGCGAGGATGACGTCTATTTGATATCGGGAGGTCGTACTGCAATACCTGGCTTAAAGCTTGGCTTTTGGCTGCTGCCAAGATTGCATGGAAATTGCCCGTTTTGCCCCCTGAAAGATGGAAAAGACCTATTAAGCCCTACAATACATCGGATAAGCACAATAATACTATAATCGTATAAAAACTATATAAAATCTATGAAGATCAGAAAACTATTTAAGCAATAAAGTATCCAATTCGCGGGTATAAATCCCACTCATCAGATGTGGAATTCAATGTTGGAGATCATGTGTTGTTACATGTTACTCAATTGAAAGGAGTTACGAGATTTAGAAAGAGAGGAAAGCTCAATTCTCTATTCATTGGCCCATTTGAAATCCTCGATCGAGTAGGAACTGTGGCCTATAGACTTTGTAATAATCGAGAAAATTTATAATTTAATTTAAATATATATTGAATTAAATAAATAATTTAAATAATTTATTTATTGAGGAAAATAAATAATTGATGAATTGTGGTGCAAGAATTTAGTAACTAAATTGATTAATGATAATTAAATTAAGTAAATTACATAAAGTGATGTTCTAGTCTAATTTAATAATTAAATTAGATATGTTATAATTTATTAATCACATAATAAAAATTATTATGAATACTATTGTAAGTTATTTAAATTAACTAAACTAAAGTTATTTAAATTAACTAAAATAAGTGTGACAAATAAAAACTATATAACATAATATTATTAAAATAAGTTAGAATGGGGGGATTTGTCGTAGTCAAACAAGGCCCTGTGGCCTTTGGCTTATTTAACTGATGCCTTTTTGTTTTTTTAACTGAAAGAGTGCGTGGGAGGTGAGGCCATATCAGTTTATGTTTCACGCGTCTTATTTTCTAAGGCCAAAATAGCAGAGGGTTAGAGAGAGCTTGGTAAGAAGAAGAAAAGAAAACACAGTGATATTGAGTGTTGGAGAAGAAGGGTTTTGAGAAATGATTTCTATCAACTTTGCTATCATACAATCAAAGATTCAATGTATAACCTATTCTAATTTTGAACTCTTGTTTTCTTGAAATTTCTATTGATAGTTATGTTAGATTGATATATATACATATATATATATATATATGTATGTAGGGTTTATAATCTGTTATTTATCATATGTAAATGGTAATTGTTTTCCAAACACATGAATTTGGTTTGTAGTAAAAGATTTCAAAAATAGAATTTAAGCATAAAAAATGGCTTTAGAAAGTACAAAATTTCATGTTTAATATGTGTGATAATCTGTAAATTGATGTTGGATTATGTTAGTATGTTAAGAAACGAAAGCGACGTAGTTTGAATCATGTCAATTGGTTAGGAAACGAAGTCGTGGCGATCGAATTCGCTAAAAGTGTATAAATTGATGAAATTAGAGAAATTGGGGTTTTGATCCCTTAAAATTAAAATTATGTAATGTTTATGTAATTGGTATGGTGTATAGCAAGCTTAACTACGTTGTCACAAAGTTTTAGTTGCTAGGTTTCATGATTTCGATAGGAAATTGGGTTGATTTGGTTCTTCACGTATAACAGAGTCTGCTCTCGCATTCGCGATTTACATGCGTATGCGATGCGATTGTTGTCGTTACCATGGCGTAAACTACAAGAATGCAACTGTAGGGCTTTCTCTGTCTCTATGTAATAATGTATTTACTGGTGCTAACAATCTTGGAATAAGAATCAATGCGTTCTGCCAGTGCTCAACCTAAGCGACTGACTTACGCATATTTGTAGGTCATGAGTAATGGACTTAATCTAGTTTGGCATGCATGTTAATGATGTTAAGACATAACGTAGACTACAACAACAGATTTGTAATGTGTTGTAATATAAAGTGTGAAGATTTTTAAGTGATTGTTAATTAAGTTATGTAATGAATCAAAAGTGATGTTTATGAAAGTTAAAGATAAATGATAGGGTTTATGTTAGTTTATTATGAGATTTCAGATTCGTTAAGGATGTTAACCAACATGGTTAGGTGCTAAGTTAAGGTTATGACCTAAATGATGGGTTAGACCTATAAAGCTAATATTAATACAACTAATTTTTATTACAATTTCAATGATATGTGTAGGGTAATTGGCGAACATTATTACACTTGTGTAGCTTACATACAAGGCAAGTTCCTTAACCTATGCTACTTTATTATTCAGCAAGGTTTACCTTTCGTTGTTATGTTATACTTATGCAAGTTTTCTAACTTCATTCTCTTTGTATTGAATGCAAGTTTCCTAAACTTTTATTGAGCAAGCCTATTGATTCTATACTTATGTATGGTTAAATTATCTCTTGTAACCTAATTCGTTTCATTGAACGAGTTTCATATTCCTATGCCTTGTTCTTGTTATTCAAACCATATGTTGTTCTAATACATTAATTCAATTAAGGTTGTTCTAATTCTTTTGAATATGGTACCTTGCACGTATACCATGTCTACTCAAATATATAATGTTGTTGTTCAATTACATATTGTTGTATTAAGCCTTCAAGTAGTAAACAAAATCTTATTAATTGAACTAGACTATTATGGAATAATGGTCTAAAATTCTAGAACCACTGATAAGTTAGTTCCAAGCTAAACTTTCTTTAGTGAAAAAATTCTAAATCCAAACTGAGACGAACAACCATAACATAGGGGATTTTGTATGTGTAATGTTTAAATGTTTGTGCACAATACATGGTACAAAGGGCTGATCCCCCTAAGTACGTTAAGAAGGGTCTGTATATTCTAAATGACTATTAAGGTTGAGGTAATAATACCTAATCCGGAGAAATAGTTCGTGGTCTTAAGACCCTCAAATATTAAATTCGAACTTGTTTTCTATTTTTTGATTCGTAGAACAAGTTCATTATTGTTCAGCATTCATTGTTCTTTCTCATGTTGTTATCATTACTACTCTCTATATCAGTGAGCAATTGTTTGCTCACTCTTGTATTTAACACTGCAGCTAAAGTTGAGAAAGTCGATGAGCCATCTACTAGCAAAGGAAAGGGCAAGATGTCCAAGTGTTAAAGATTTATGAGAGTTTATTTAAATGTTTTATGTTATGAGACTTGTTTTATTTTGTGATGTATTCCACAGACTTATGTAATAATTTAAGGTTGGACTACCTGGGATTGTTTTTGAGATGATGTAACCCTTTAATGTGAAAGATTATTGTTAAGTTATTTAAATTATGTCTTTATCCTTTGATTATGGGTAGTTAGATGTAATGGTTTTTGAATAGTGAACACCAAATCCTATGGGAATGGAGTACCTGGATTTGGGGGTATCACAGGTTGGTATCAAAGCCTTAGGTTATAAACCTTAGGTGGGGAAACCCTAGGAGGTAACCTTTAAGGAGACAGAAAACATAGAGGTGTCCAACTCTTATTAAGTTTTAAGGAATGGATTAATGCATCCATTGAAGCTAAACAGTAAAAGACATTATGTGCTATGTGTTAATAACTTATGTGCTCGCGAGTATCAAAAATGTTAAGTAAAACTTCAAATATTTTGTTGTCAGGGTGTCTAACGAAGGAGGATCCAGTCCAGCTAGGGAAGTGATACCTCAGGTACCTAGAGATGACGAACCCCGGGAACAGTTTGAAAGTAATATGCACACAAGCCAATCATGTTTGATGATAAAGCATATACTTTGTAACAATCTTATTCATTTATTAATAAAAAGTACTAATTTATTAAAGGCTTTTAATTATCTACATGATGCTATTTTATAATATGTGATAAACCCATAGTTTTAAGCAATGCTTTTAGAATAATGATGATGATCATTCTAATGAGATCTAAATTCTTAGAAAGCTTAAAAACTAAAATAGTTCCCAATCGTTGGATTACTAAATTGGGGATTAGTGAATCCGAATAGATTGGTACATACGTTGCTTGCTCATTGGATGAGGATGATTGATCTCATGATCATTTGTGTGGAGACACTAAAGCAAGTATGTAGGTACTTATTAGAGAATAAGTTCACTTTGAGCGTGGCTCGCTAAGGAATACCTAATGGAGTTTTACTTTTTGTCAATAGGAATTCTGTAGTGATAGTAGTACAAGTAATCCTTGGACTTGAGATCATCATAGTATCTTGTGTATGATGAGTTATACTTTTACTTATTCCTTAAGACCCTTAGGGTATATCAAAGGGTATGCTTGGGTATAATAAGTTGTACATGGAGATAATGTATGATCGATAAAGAATCTACCACTTCTAATAAAAGAAGAGAAATGTCCTATGTGATTCGATAAATGAACAACCCGGTAGTCCTTGGTTAAGGAGAATGAAATTAGAAAGGAGTTTCTAATTTGCATTATTTGGAGTTGTGCATTTTAGAATCTAAAATACATATAATTAAATAAAATAAGACTTGATAGTAATTCCATATCTTATATTTAATTGGGACATTGTATGGTGGAAGGATTGAATTATCAGTAACTATTTACTCAAAGGTTCTTTTATGATTAATGTTGAAATCTATATTATCCGAAAAGTCGTTGATCGCTAGGGGAGGCTTATCTCTATTGTAGAATAAATATTATTTATTTAAATAAATTAATTGTTTAATTTATTTATTTAAATAAGATTAGAATTATTCTAATTGATTTATTTACAACTTAGGTTTAATATGGAGAACCTAAAGGGTCACACCATAAAAGGAAGAATAATTATTTAAGAAGTTAATGGCATAATCGTAATAATATGTTAAGTATATTTAATTTAATCTATGGTGATAGAATAAATTAAATAGCTTAATATTTATTATTTAATATTTTAGAAATATTAAATATAAATTAATAAGAGGAGTCTTATTAATATTATTATAATTATTATTATTTTAATTTCTAAAAGAGTTTAGGAATTAATTTAATATAAGTACTCTCATTTATTCCTAATTGGATTAGGAAGGAAAATTAGTTAAAGGAGTTTAATTAATTATCCCTAATAAGATTAGGGAGCTTAATTAATTAAAAGAATTTAATTAATTAAATAAAACTCAATTCCTTAATTGTTAAGGTGGGTTGCCCACATCTATAAATAAGAGGAGTCTTATTATGGGTGATGGGGTTGTTGACTTTTTACAACATCGACATAATTCCAATTTGTTGGAGAGTACCCTTTTTCTATAGAGATAGGAAAAACTAGGGTTTGAGCCAATACCCCTTCTTCTTGAATTCCTATTCTTCCTTGGTGGATCACCTCTAGAGGCCAAACACATGGGTGGCTAACGTTGATCAAAGGAAAGAACCAAACCCGGTGGATTCAAGTTGAACGCAAAAAGGATTGGAGGTGAACTTGTACCTGAGGAAGCTCGATCTTCAAGGGTATGATTTTATTCTTTATCTTTTCGTTTAATTAATAATTGTGCATAAAGGGTGATCCGGGTTTATGGTTTGTAAATTTTTTTTAAACTCTGATTTTACACGTTTCCGCACTTTTTATGCAATTTGATTGCGTTCTTGAATATTACAAACCTAACAGTGGCATCAGAGCCAAACTTTTATGCAAATTATTAATTGTTTTAATTTGATATATATATTGATATGTGTTTAGAACAATTTAATTGGGCATAATTTTATTGTATAAAATTTAAATAAAAAAACGTCGTCTCTACAAAAAAAAAAAAAAAAAAAAACCGTGTGAACTTCCAAAATGTTTATCAAATCAAAGCCATGCATGTTTTTTCTATTTGTGCATGCATTTTTTTTTCGTGAGGAGTATCTTATTAACGAAATCAAGAAAGTTTCAAGTATAACCATCACACTTTGCTTGTCTTCACGTGCAATAAAAAAAAAAAAATTAGAGGAGCATGATTATGAAGGACTCACGATTTTGTTAAAGAGGAGGAATTATTACCATCTGATTATATAATTTATATATATATTAATTTATATATATACGGATTATATATATATATATATATATATATATATTAATTTATAAAATGGGACGGTTATTATATATTAATAATATATAATATTCTTAATTATTTTATTATTAAAATAAAAGTTTATTTTAATTTTAAAATAAAAGTTTATTTTAATTTTAAAATAAAAAAATTTATTTTAATTTTAAATTAGAATTTCATGCTAACTAATTAGAGTTGGAATTGGATTCCATGCTAACTAATTGGAGTTGAAATTGGATTCTATTTTTCCTTAAATAAAGGAGTTTATTTAGATATGAAATTAGATTTCATATTATTCAAAATAAAAGAGTTTATTTGTGAATAGGAAAGTGAATCCATGTTTTCTTTAAATAAAGGAGTTTATTTAGATATGAAATAAGATTTCATATTATTCAAAATAAAAGAGTTTATTTGTGAATAAGAAAGAGAATCATAATTTCCTTAAATAAAGGAGTTTATTTAGATATGAAATAAGATTTCATATTATTCAAAATAAAGGAGTTTATTTGTGAATAGGAAAGAAAATCCGTGTTTCCTTAAATAAAGGAGTTTATTTAAATATGAAATAAGATTTCATATTATTCAAAATAAAGGAGTTTATTTGTGAATAGGAAAGATAATCCGTGTTTCCTTTAATAATTTTTTTTTTACATGGAATTGGATTCCATAATTAATTAAAATAAAGGAGTTTATTTTGATTAATGATTTTGATTAAAATAAAATAGTTTATTTTATTCAAAATTGGATAAATTAAAATAAAATAGTTTTATTTTGATTTAAATTTGGATTGAAATAAAGGAGTTTATTTTGATTCAAAATAGATTTTATACTAACTAAATTTGCCCATTAAATGATATCAATATATATATTAAATGTTTATTATTCATAAGATGAATGTTATTTATTGATGCATATGATGATGTGTATGATAATAAATGGGATTGATTATGGACTATTGACCAATATGATTGGATTTTATTTTAGTTGGATGCATGAATGTATGGGTTTTATTAAATGGGGTCTGCGTACCTTGTCTTCTCTAATTTTTCTTAATGTAAATTCTATTCCCCTCCTATGTACTTCCCTCGATCTAGCGATCAAGGTTTCTATTTATTTTAAATAGTTTTGTAATATGAATAGTTAGAATTAATTTTGAAAAATTGGAGATCAAGGAACAAAGGCTTGAAGACCAGATTTGTAATGGAGCCCGCTTAAATGTAATAGTTATATTTAAATATTATTTCTTGCACCCCTGGGGTTTGACCTTTTGGTTCACTTGGTGGCTCTAGTGAACCAAACTAGAATAAAAGTCCATAATCAATCCGGGTAGAATATAATATTCTATATGTGCATGCTTATACTATATATATTATATATTATGCAAACATGCTTCGCATGTTCATTAATATAACGCGTATTTTATATATATATAAATGCTGGCGCTAAACAAGATGAGGCAAATTAATAACAAACCCCTCAATTTATTATATTAAGTCCTAAGCGTTCAAAGATATTTGAAATATCGAACGTCATTTTCTAGCATGATAAAATTAATAGAGTATTAAATATTTAATATGAGTTTGTTGTGTCACCACAAGGCAAGTATTAAGTATTTAAGATATTAATTTATCACATTTGATGCTTATAAAGAAAATTGAACAATATTGTTTTGTTGTGTCACCACAAGGATGATATTTTCTTTTTGAATATATGGAGTGCTAGGTCGGACTTAACTTGGATAATTTTGATTCGGATGTGCCACCACTTGATCAAAATAATCTAAGAGGCAAAAGAAAAGGAGTTGCATAGTTGATGTAATTGACAAAAGTTGTCTACCTATTTATTTATATATAGTTTGTTGTGTCACCACAAGGCTATATACATTTGAAATGGGATCCTTATTCTCACTAGCAAATATTTAATTAGATTTTGCTTAGAACTATATAAGTGAGGTAATATAGTTTGAAGAAAATAGTGGGAGATACCAATTTAAAACAAGACCTAATTTATTTTGGTAATTAATAAAAGAATGTATGTTAAAATGTTGTTAATTACAAATTCATTTACATAATTTTACAATGTCTAAAATTACTATTACTACAACTCATATTAGATGCTAAATTAACCAGACCAAATTAAATGGATTGAGAATAGTTCTCATAGCTGAAAAGCTATCTTATGTCATAATCGCCTATCCTCGCAATGGTTGCGAGATAATGCCTCTACGAGGAAGAGATTGCTACTTTTAGAAAGTGGCAAGATGATGCTGATTGGCTCAATGCATCATGCTCGCATCCATGAGTAATGAACTTGACGTCAAGATAAAACTATGAATGCTCCTACTATATTCCTGCACACCAAGTAGTTGATGGTGAGGAAAGTAGGACTGATAGATATCGGATATCTAAGGAGCTCTTCCGATCTAGAATGGCCAATGACACTATAGTACAGACAAAAAAGTTCTTAACATAATCAATTTGATTGATCAATTAGGACAACTGGTTTTGTCATGGATGGAGAGTTGAGCCAAAATTTGATCTTGCACTCACTCCCGGACTCCTTTCACAATTGTTGTGAATTTTTTATATGAACAAGCTAGATATCAGCTTCGCTGATTCTCTTAACATGTTGAAAAATGTTGAGAGTCACTTTCCAACCAAGAAAGATAAAGTCTTACTGGTAGGGGCCAAAGGATCTTCTGAAAAGAAGAACGATTCAAAGAAGGTAAATAGAAAGGCGTAAACAAAGGATAATAAGAGCAAAACTGATACGGGTAGCAAAGGAGTTTACTTCCACTGCAATAAGCATGGACACTGGAAAGAAACTGCAAGAAGCACCTTGCAGTGGCTAACCAAAGAAGCTTAATGAAGTTTCGGTTACAAATACAATTTTGTTCATGATTGAAATAAATTTTTCTTTAAGTCAAGGTTCTACTTGGGTATTGGATACCGACTTTGGTTATCATAAATATAGATTTATGAAAGGACCAAACAGAAGTAGAAAGCTAAACAAATATAAGTAATCCTGTGTGTGCGAAATGAAGCAAAGGTTACAACATTAGCCATAGAAACTTATAGTTTAGCACTGCCTACGGGCAAATCTATTAAGTCAATAAGTTGTTATTGTATTCTAGTTCTCGTTGAAAACATTATTTCCATTTTATTGTTGGACAATGAAATCTTTGGTATTATATTTAAGAACAATTGTTGTTCTATTTATAATAATAATGTTTTGTATAGAACTGAAATATTACTTAATAGATTTTGTATACTTGACTTACGTGAAAAATTATTTTGTAAATTGAACAAACTAGTATAAGAAAAGGAGATGATCATTCAAAGAGTTGAATGTATGTATTTGTTGAAATACAAGTGTGAATTATTTGAAAGGTTCAAAGAATTCAGAAGTGAAACAAATTAGCAATGTATTAAGATTCTTTGATTAGATCAAGGAATAAATACTTGTGCAATAAGTTTCTGGATCATCTCAAATGGTTTTCTCATAATGGACGCATCCTGATACGTAATAATTGATTGATGTATCTGAAAGGAAAAATC
This sequence comes from Panax quinquefolius, assembly GCA_020205615.1. Classification (NCBI taxonomy): domain Eukaryota; kingdom Viridiplantae; phylum Streptophyta; class Magnoliopsida; order Apiales; family Araliaceae; genus Panax; species Panax quinquefolius. The sequence goes on along the minus strand of CM035155.1, from coordinate 129,429,682 downwards.
ATACCTTGTTGGACATGGTACGGTCCATAATGATTTTACCGACATTCCAGTATCCTTCTAGGATCATGTCCTAGAAATGGCTGCATATCTATGAAAAGGTAACCTCAAAATCCGGCCCCAAGACTCCATAAAAGTTATGGACAGGGAGGATTCCTAATCTTAAGTATGTTAAGATAAGGGGTTGTCCAACTTATGTGAAAAGGTTTCAAAGGATAAGCTTGGGACAAGATTTAACATGTACAGATTTGTGGGACATCCTAAAGTAAGTTTAGGGTATATGTTCTATAATTCTACTTAGCAAAAGGTGTTTGTTACGAAACACGCTACCTTCTAAGATAAAGGTGTTTATCATTGAAGGGGCTAGTGGGAGGATTATAGATCTTGAAGAGTTCATGATCCACAAAACACCATAAGTCAAATAAGAGGAACCTGTAGATAGACCTATTGTACCACAACCGAATCATAAAACCGGAATAGTCAGAAGAAGATACCTAGGAGGTATGGATTCATCATGGATGATGATGATGAGGTACACGATCATAGAAGATGATGATCCAGAGTTACATACGATAAGGTAAGAGTTCTAGTGTGTACAAAAGGGACAGTGGGAGCGCCGTGACATTCCTAATATTATATGTTGATATACTACGGATAAGGAATGACATACTAATGCTACAATCAGTAAAGATAAAGTTGTCTAAACAATCGTCCATGAATGATTTGGGAAGAGTATCATTATTGGGGATGTAAATCTATATAGATAGATTTAAAAGGATGCTCAATTTAACCCAAGGAATGTATATTCATTTGATGCTAAAGTCGTTTAGCATGGCAAACTCCAAGAGATGTCTCATGTTGATGAGCCATGGAGTGTATCTCTCTTAATAGTCCCCACAGACTCCTGAAAAGAGAGGTCGCATGAGTGACTATCATGTATGCAATGAAATATACGAGACCTGATGTTGATCAATCATATTCTGGAGAAGTTCACTATGAGTCAGTGAAAAACATCTTAAAGTGCTTAATCGAAACTAAAGATGTGATTAAAATTTATGCTGGGTCTTAATTAAAACTAGAGGGCTTAACAGACTCAAGTTTTTCAGACAGACCAAGACGACAGAAAAATCCACTTTAAGGTAAAAGGTTACCTTGAGCAAAGTGATGCGATGAATTGGAAAGGTTCCAAAGCAAAGAAAAAGTTCTTTGGTTTAGTGATAAAGACAAAGTATATAGCTATAAATGAAGTCGCAAGTTGATTGTTTGGATTAAAAGTTCATTCTGAGAACTAGGAATAGTTTCTAAGTCTCATCTTGGATCTAAACATGTGTTGTGGCACTTTCATTTGATTATTAGAATCATTGAAAGATGGGAAATCACTATAGAGATAGTGGACTCTCATGAACAACATTACATATCCATTAACTAAAGCTTATCCATGCAGCAGGATAATCGTCACTTAGAGAAGAAGAGTATAAAGATACAATGGCGATTGGCTTTAGTGCAAGTGGGAGATTGAAAGTAATATGCACACAAGCCAATCATGTTTGATGATAAAGCATATACTTTGTAACAATCTTATTCATTTATTAATAAAAAGTACTAATTTATTAAAGGCTTTTAATTATCTACATGATCTTTGTTTTATAATATGTGATAAACCCATAGTTTTAAGCAATGCTTTTAGAATAATGATGATGATCATTCTAATGAGATCTAAATTCTTAGAAAGCTTAAAAACTAAAATAGTTCCCAATCGTTGGATTACTAAATTGGGGATTAGTGAATCCGGATAGATTGGTACATACGTTGCTTGCTCATTAGATGAGGATGATTGATCTCATGATCATTTGTGTGGAGACACTAAAGCAAGTATGTAGGTGCTTATTAGAGAATAAGTTCACTGAACGTGGCTCGCTAAGGAATACCTAATGGAGTTTTACTTGCCTGTCAATAGGAATTCTTGTAGTGATAGTAGTACATGTAATCCTTGGACTTGAGATCATCATAGTATCTTGTGTATGATGAGTTATACTTTGACTTATTCCTTAAGACCCTTAGGGTATATCAAAGGGTTAGCTTGGGTATAATAAGTTGTACATGGAGATAATGTATGATCAATAAAGAATCTACCACTTCAAATAAAAGAGAAATGTCCTATGTGATTCGATAAATGACAACCCAAAGAGTCCTTGTTAAGGCGAGAATGAAATTAGAAAGGAGTTTCTAATTTGCATTATTTGAGTTGTGCATTTAAGAATCGAAATACATATAATTAAATAAAATAAGACTTGACAAGTAATTCCATGTCTTATATTTAATTGGGACATTGTATGGTGGAAGGATTGAATTATACGGTAACTATTTACTCAAAGGTTCTTTTATGATTAATGTTGAAATCTACATTATCCGGAAAGTCGTTGATCATCTAGGGAGGCTTATCCCTATTGTAGAATAAATATTATTTATTTAAATAAATTAATTGTTTAATTTATTTATTTAAATAAGATTAGAATTATTCTAATTGATTTATTCACAATAGGTTTAATATGGAGAACCTAAAGGGTCACACCATAAAAGGAAGAATAATTATTTAAGAAGTTAATGGCATAATCGTAATAATATGTTAAGTATATTTAATTTAATCTATGGTGATAGAATAAATTAAATAGCTTAATATTTATTATTTAATATTTTAGAAATATTAAATATAAATTAATAAGAGGAGTCTTATTAATATTATTACAATTATTATTATTTTAATTTCTAAAAGAGTTTAGGAATTAATTTAATATAAGTACTCTCATTTATTCCTAATTGGATTAGGAAGGAAAATTAGTTAAAGGAGTTTAATTAATTATCCCTAATAAGATTAGAGAGCTTAATTAATTAAAAGAATTTAATTAATTAAATAAAACCCAATTCCTTAATTGTTAAGGTGGGTTGCCCACATCTATAAATAAGAGGAGTCTTATTATGGGTGATGGGGTTGTTGACTTTTACAACATACGACATAATTCCAATTTGTTGGAGAGTACCCTTTTTCTATAGAGATAGGAAAAACTAGGGTTTGAGCCAATACCCCTTCTTCTTGAATTCCTATTCTTCCTTGGTGGATCACCTCTAGAGGCCAAACACATGGGTGGGTAACGTTGATCAAAGGAAAGAACCAAACCCGGTGGATTCAAGTTGAACGCGAAAAGGATTGGAGGTGAACTTGTACCTGAGGAAGCTCGATCTTCAAGGGTATGATTTTATTCTTTATCTTTTCGTTTAATTAATAATTGTGCATAAAGGGTGATCCGGGTTTATGGTTTGTAAATTTTTTTTAAACTCTGATTTTACACGTTTCCGCACTTTTTATGCAATTTGATTGCGTTCTTGAATATTACAAACCTAACATAGTTGATCCGGGAGGATGAGCCTGTGACTGATCCCGAGGAGGATAGTTCTGAGGAGATAGAGGAGGATGATGAGGAAGAGGATCTTATGGAATTTCCACCAAATTCCATATCTGTTGAGATGTATGACACTCTGTACGACCGTAACATAGAATTACAAGACAAGGTTGAGGAGCTGAAGGAGTTGGTTGAGATGAATCACACTACGATGGAGTAGAAGGATGTGGAGATTCAAGAACTCGACTCACGCCTTGGAAACACGGAGTGGGACCTGGTTCATACAAAGGGTCAACATGAAGATCTGTTGGTAGTAAACGTGAAGATGAAGACTGACATGGAGAAATTAAAAGATGACTTCAAAGAGGAATCAGCTAAGCATGCAAGAGCAGAGGATGCTTGGATGAAGGTGACTCAACATGCAGACCGTGCTGAGGCTAAGGTCCAAGTGAAGAAAGCCAAGATGAACGAGATTGATTACGCCTTTAATTCTTCAATTGATAGGGCCCAGGATCGAGTCTTTTATTATCCACCACAGTTTGAAGACTCGCCGTGGTTTGTGATGGATCGTAGAACGGCGTATCGTATCATGAAGGAAGAGTGTCGAGAAGCCTTACAACGTCTTAATATGTCTAGATAGACATAATAATAATAATAATAATAATAATAATAATAATAATAATAATAATAATAATAATAATAATAATAATAATAATAATAATAATAATAATATGTGGTTAAGTAAGTGAGTAAATAAACCGTGAATCCCTTATTTTTAGATGAATAAAAGGATAGTATGAGTATGTAATCACGAAACTTGTCTAGTTCAGAAAGTGAATGTTAATAGCGATTATGCTATCTTTAATATGTTTTAAAACATTATGAATGAATAAAATATCACAGTTTATTTGAAATGTTATGTGATATATATAGCTTTAATCTTAGAATGTTTAAGTTAAACTTCAAATACTTAAATAGTTGAGTAATGAACTAATAAGCGTATATCTTAATAGAAAATGCCTCCTAGAAGAAGACAACCACATCAATAACCACCTCTTGAGGGGTTTACTAATAATAATAAGGAGGCCAACGCTAATCTAGTTCGTTGAGTTGGTAACTCATTGACGGTGCACTTTGTGAATCAACCGCAAGCTCAAGTCACGACCTTAAAGGAATTTAAAGCGGTTGGACCGCCAGAGTTTCATGGGTCTATGAATCCAAAGTGGAAGCCCAAACTGGATCATGGAAATGGAGAAGGTGTTCGACGGTTCTAGAGTTAACGAGGATCAAGACCGCGTTCACAACAATCATGTGAAGTCGAAGCTAGCTACTTGGTGGTAGGCAAATAAGGCTCGTGGGGGACAAGGGTGATAGCGTGGGATAGGTTTAAGGAGATTTTTTTGAAATGTACTTTCCAATGAAGTTCTTAGAATCAGTTGAGGTGCAATTTACGGAGCTAAAACAAGGAACTATGGCGGTGCCATAATATGTCATGAAGTTAAACGACTGGGCAAGGTTTTCCACATATCAAGTCAATACCGACGAGCGTAAAGCAAGAAGGTTCAAACAAGGATTGAAACGTTGGTTGTATAGCAAGGTTTCAATGTTCTAGTTAAATACATTTGCTACTGTATTGGAAAGGAAATTATCGCGGAAGGTGGAAGCGATTCCTTGACCAAGTATAATTAAGAATAGAAGAAGAGGAAGAAAGAGAATAAAAATAAGGCTGGTTGAAGTAATGTTGGAAGTAACAGTCAGAAGAGGAAATGGAGCGAAAATTAGACTGGGGGAGGACAAAAAGGAAGTCAACCAAAGAAGAAATTTAAAGCTTGTGCGACGTGCGGGAAGAACCATACTGGAGTATGTTTGAAGGAAAAGCGGGTGTGTTTCAACTATGGTCAAGAGGGACACATTGCACCGAACTGCTTTAGTCCAAAGAAAGGAGCATGTTTTACCTGCGGTTCAAAGGATCACATGGCTTGTGATTTCCTTAAGAACCCAGCGGGAAGTGCAAGTGGTGGAAAAGGAAACAACAATGGTGGTGGTGCATTGACTATCACTGGACCAACATAGTCAAGCCGACCTACTGCGAGGACATTCAATATGACTGTGCAGAATATTATATAGTCTAAGGATGTGGTGTCAGGTATCATTCTGATTAATGGTATTAATGTTTATGTGATATTTGATTCGGGTCCTACTTGGTCATTTATATTCGATGAATTTGCTCAGAATTTAGATTTACCTCAGGAAGAATTAGAATTTCCCTTAAGCATTGAGATTCCGAATAGGGAAGTGGTTCCTGTTAGATTCATATATAGGAATTGTAGAGTGATTATAAAGGATCATGAGATGATGGTAGATTTGATACCAATTAGACTTGGTGAGTTTGATGTTGTACTAGAAATGGATTGGTTATTTAATTACGGAGCAGTAATTGATTGCCAAAGAAAATGTGTTAACCTTATAACTTCGTCAAAGGTTGTCTTCTATGGCAGCAAGTCACCTCGACAAGCAAATTGTTTGACAGTGATGCAAGCCAAAAAGTTGTTGAGACATGGATGTATAGGATACTTAGCCTACATAGTTGATACACAGAAGAAGAGTACGAAGTTAGAAGAGATACCAATCATAAGAGATTTTGCAAACGTATTTCCAGACGATTTTTTGGGTCTTCCGCCGGATCGACAAATCGAGTTCGTGATTGGCTTGCTACCAGGAACGACCCCGATATCTAAGGCACCATACAGAATGGCTTGAGAAGAAGTATATTCAGCCGAGTGTGTTTCCAGGGGGAGCACCGGTGTTGTTTGTTAAGAAGAAAGATGGATCGATGCAACTGTGTATTGACTATCGAGAATTGAATAAAGTCATGATTAAAAATAAGTATCCATTACCTAGAATTGACGACCTGTTCAATCAATTGAAGGGAACGAGGTATTTCTCAAAGATAGACTTGAGAAGTGGTTATCATCAGCTAAAGGTGAGGCCGGAGGATGTACCAAAAACATCATTCAGAACTCGATATGGTCATTACGAGTTTTTGGTTATGTCTTTTGGTTTAACTAACGCACCTGCATCGTTCATGGATTTGATGAACAGGGTGTTTAAACCATTTTTAAACAAATTTGTGGTGGTGTTTATTGATGATATAGTGGTATATTCCAAAACCAAGGAGGAACAAGTGGAACACTTAAGAGTGACGTTAGAGATATTAAGAAAAGAGAAGTTGTACACTAAGTTCTCAAAATATGAATTTTGGTTGGAACGTGTATAGTTCCTCGGACACGTTATTGATAAGGACGGAATTTTGGTAAATCCATCAAATATTGAAGCTGTAATAAACTGGGATCAGCCGAAGACACCGTCAGAAGTAAGGAGTTTCTTAGGATTGACAGGTTACTATAAGCATTTTATTTAAGATTTTTCAAAGATCGCGACTCAATTAGCAAATTTAATAAGGAAGGCGGTTAAGTTTGTTTGGACGGAGAAGTGTGAGGAAAGTTTTCAGAATTAAAGAAGAGGTTGAGTTCAGCACCTGTGTTATCATTGCATGATGATACCGGGAATTTTGTGGTATATAGTGACGCATCGCATAATGGACTAGGTTGTGTACTTATGCAGAACAACAGAGTTATTGCGTATGCATCACGTCAGTTAAAAGATTACGAGAAAGGGTATTTGACTCATGACTTAGAGTTAGTCGTGGTGGTGTTTGCCCTGAAAATTTGGAGACATTATCTTTATGGAGAGAGGTGTGAGATATATACTGACCATAAAAGTCTGAAGTATATCTTTACACAAAAAGATTTAAATATGAGACAAAGAAGATGGTTAGAGCTGATCAAAGACTATGACTGCGAGATTTTCTATCATCCCAGAAAGGCGAATGTTGTTGCTGATGCGTTAAGTAGGAAGTGAAGAGAGAAGTTAATGATGTTAACTGCTCAGGAGAAGCTAGTGTCAGAAATGGCTAAGATGGAGTTGGAAATTAAATATCCGACAGAATCTGATAAAAAATTATTCCAGATGAGAAACGGTTTAATGTTGGTAGATAAGGTGAAGAATGCACAACTTCAGGATGAAGACTGCGAAAAGAAAAAACAAAGAGTATCTGAAGGTAAGGAAAAAAAATTCAAAATTGATTTGGAAGGATTACTTCGATTCGAAGGGAGAATTTGGGTTCCGCCAGTACCAGAAGTTAAAGAGGAAATTTTGAGTGAAGCTCATAACTCAAGATATTCGATTCACCCTGGGAGTTCAAAGATGTACCAGGATCTGAGACATCATTTTTGATGGCTGAATATAAAAAAGGATGTGGTTGAGTGTGTGGCAAAATTCTTAACGTGTCAAAAAGTCACAGCTGAACATTAAAGGCCAAGCAAATTATTACAACCGTTGGATATTCCAGAATGGAAATGGGAGCATATCACAATGGATTTTGTGGTAGATCTTCCAACAACTCAGCAAGGTTACGACGCCATTTGGGTGACTATCGATCGATTAATGAAATCGGCACACTTTTTGCCAATCGAGATTAGATTTAACCTGGATAGGTTGGCAAAACTGTATGTGAAGGAAATTATTTCAAGACACGGTGTACCTGTGTCCATTGTATCAGACAGAGATCCACGTTTCACATCAAATTTATGGAAACGATTACAAGAATGTTTGGGAACACAGCTGAGAATGAGCACAACGTACCATCCTCAAACCGACGGACAGAGTGAGAGAACCATCCAAACACTAGAAGATATGCTAAGAGTATGTTTAATGGATTTCAAGGGAAATTAGGACGATCATTTACCATTGGTTGAATTTGCCAATAATAATAGTTATCACGCAAGTATTAGCATGTCACCTTTCGAAGCGTTATACGATAGGAAATGCAGAACTCTGATATGTTGGGATGAGGTAGGTAAACGTCAGCTATTGGGTCCAAAATTGGTACAACAGACTATCGAGATCATCAAGGTTATTCGAACAAGATTGATAGTTAAACAACATAGACAGTAGAAATATGCGGATCAACATCGACAAAATCGGGAATTCAATGTCGGCAGTTATGTTTTCTTGAAAGTGTCTCCCTAGAAGGGGAAAATTTGATTTGGCAAGAGGGAGAAATTAAGCCCTAGGTTTATAGGACCTTTTGAGCTGCTTCGACGAGTAGGAAAAGTGGCGTACGAGGTAGCTTTACCTCCGGAGTTGGAGCATATTCATAACATTTTCCATGTATTAGTATTGAGTCCATATAAGCCTGACTATAAATATGTTGTAGAATATGATCCCTTATAGCTTGAGAAAGACTTAACTTATGAAGAAGCCCCTGTTCAAATTGTTGACAGAAAAGAGCATGTACTGAGGAATAAGGTGATACCTTCTGTAAAGGTAGTCTGGAGAAACCATAATGCTGAAGAAGCTACATGGGAACGACAATACTGTACAGACTCGCTTTACCGCCAAGTATGTCCATGTTTATAATTTTTTTCACATATTTATGTTACGCAAATATGTGGAAGACTTGAACCACATTATTGAATTAGAACCAGACGAGATAGCGGAAGATTTAACGTATGAAGAGGTACCTGTTAAAATCTTGGATAAGAAGGAACATATTCTATGCTCCAAGGTTATACCTCAAGTCAAAGTTTTGTGGAGAAACCACGATATTGAGGAAATGACCTGGGAGTTAGAATATGAAATGAAAACAAGGTATCCTCACCGCTTCTACATACCAGGTACGTACACCAATTTCGAGGACAAAATTTCATAAGAAAGGGAGGTTGTAAGACCCCAACTTTTATGAATAAATATTTAATTTTCTCTATATATTATTTTGAGTAATAAGGTGTGGATTTGATATAATGTTATAGTTGTGGGTAATATTTACAAATTTTGTAAAGTAAGCAAGTTGCTATAAACTATTCGTTTGGTCGGTGCATATTTTTTTTTATCAGGGAATATTCGTACGATGGCACAATCATTGGGGGACCCCACAACGGAATTATTGTCGAAGTTAGAAAACGACAGAAATAACTTTTTATAAAAATAATGGCAAAAAATTTACCATTAACTGTTGAAATATCTGGTGATAAAAGTACAATAATACACGTGGTTGCAGAGTAACACATGGTATTGTACAATGTCTTTGATTTTTGATGTTTACGTGAAAAGTCACTCAGTTTTATTCAATTATTACCACAGTAATTGCTGCATAGTATCTCATATTATTGATTGAATTATTATCACAATATTTTATATTATTAAATCAATAATTGAGACTATAAAATTATTCATATTATTATTTGCATTATTTATAATGTCTATAAAGTTCTGTCGAGGAAAGGGGTTTGGTCACCTAGTTGCGCGCCAATAAGGAGAAGTCTTTATCGGAAATCCCCCCTCTTTCCTTGGAATGATTTGGTTGTTAATAATTGTGCATAAAGGGTGATCCGGGTTTATGGTTTGTAAATTTTTTTTTAAACTCTGATTTTACACGTTTCCGCACTTTTTATGCAATTTGATTGCGTTCTTGAATATTACAAACCTAACACAGTTGATCCAGGAGGATGAGCCTGTGACTGATCCCGAGGAGGATTGTTCTGAGGAGATAGAGGAGGATGATGAGGAAGAGGATCTTATGGAATTTCCACCAAATTCCATATCTGTTGAGATGTATGACACTCTGTACGACCGTAACATAGAATTACAAGACAAGGTTGAGGAGCTGAAGGAGTTGGTTGAGATGAATCACACTACGATGGAGTAGAAGGATGTGGAGATTCAAGAACTCGACTCACGCCTTGGAAACACGGAGTGGGACCTGGTTCATACAAAGGGTCAACATGAAGATCTGTTGGTAGTAAACGTGAAGATGAAGACTGACATGGAGAAATTAAAAGATGACTTCAAAGAGGAATCAGCTAAGCATGCAAGAGCAGAGGATGCTTGGATGAAGGCGACTCAACATGCAGACCGTGCTGAGGCTAAGGTCCAAGTGAAGAAAGCCAAGATGAACGAGATGGATTACGCCTTTAATTCTTCAATTGATAGGGCCCAGGATCGAGTCTTTTATTATCCACCACAGTTTGAAGACTCGTCGTGGTTTGTGATGGATCGTAGAACGGCGTATCGTATCATGAAGGAAGAGTGTTGAGAAGCCTTACAACGTCTTAATATGTCTAGATAGTATAATAATAATAATAATAATAATAATAATAATAATAATAATAATAATAATAATAATAATAATAATAATAATAATAATAATAATAATAATAATAATAATAATAATAATAATAATAATATGTGGTTAAGTAAGTGAGTAAATAAACTGTGAATCCCTTATTTTTAGATGAATAAAAGGATAGTATGAGTATGTAATCCTAAAACTTGTCTAGTTCAGGAAAGTGAATGTTAATAGCGATTATGCTATCTTTAATATGTTTTAAAACATTATGAATGAATAAAATATCATAGTTTATTTGAAATGTTATGTGATATATATAGCTTTAATCTTAGAATGTTTAAGTTAAACTTCAAATACTTAAATAGTTGAGTAATGAACTAATAAGCGTATATCTTAATAGAAAATGCCTCCTAGAAGAAGACAACCACATCAACAACCACCTCTTGAGGGGTTTACTAATAATAATAAGGAGGCCAACGCTAATCTAGTTCAGCAGTTGGTAACTCTGTTGACGGGTGCACTTGTGAATCAACCGCAAGCTCAAGTCACGACCTTAAAGGAATTTAAAGCAGTTGGACCGCCAGAGTTTCATGGGTCTATGAATCCAGTGGAAGCCCAAACCTGGATCATGGAAATGGAGAAGGTGTTCGACGGTTCTAGAGTTAACGAGGATCAGAAGACCGCGTTCACAACATTCATGTTGAAGTCTGAAGCTAGCTACTGGTGGTAGGCAAATAAGGCTCGTGGGGGACAAGGAGTGATAGCGTGGGATAGGTTTAAGGAGATTTTTTTTGAAATGTACTTTCCAACGAGTTCTCGAATCAGTTGGAGGTGCAATTTCTGGAGCTAAAACAAGGAACTATGACGGTGCCATAATATGCTGCGAAGTTTAACGACTGGGCAAGGTTTTCCACATATCAAGTCAATACCGACGAGCGTAAAGCAAGAAGGTTCAAACAAGGATTGAAACGTTGGTTGTATAACAAGGTTTCAATGTTCTAGTTAAATACATTTGCTACTGTATTGGAAAGGAAATTATCGCGGAAGGTGGAAGAAAGAGAATAAAAATAAGGCTGGTTGAAGTAATGTTGGAAGTAACAGTCAGAAGAGGAAATGGAGCGAAAATTAGACTGGGGGAGGACAAAAAGGAAGTTAACCAAAGAAGAAATTTAAAGCTTGTGCGACGTGCGGGAAGAACCATACTGGAGTATGTTTGAAGGAAAAGCGGGTGTGTTTCAACTATGGTCAAGAGGGACACATTGCACCGAACTGCTTTAGTCCAAAGAAAGGAGCATGTTTTACCTGCGGTTCAAAGGATCACATGGCTTGTGATTTCCTTAAGAACCCAGAGGGAAGTGCAAGTGGTGGAAAAGGAAACAACAATGGTGGTGGTGCATTGACTATCTTCGACCAACATAGTCAAGCCGACTCATCATGAGGACATTCATATGGTATGCGTAATATTGTATAGTCTAAGGATGTGGTGTCAGGTATCATTCTGATTAATGGTATTAATGTTTATGTGATATTTGATTCGGGTCCTACTTGGTCATTTATATTCGATGAATTTGCTCAGAATTTAGATTTGCCTCAGGAAGAATTAGAATTTCCCTTAAGCATTGAGATTCCGAATAGGGAAGTGGTTCCTGTTAGATTCATATATAGGAATTGTAGAGTGATTATAAAGGATCATGAGATGATGGTAGATTTGATACCAATTAGACTTGGTGAGTTTGATGTTGTACTAGAAATGGATTGGTTATTTAATTACGGAGCAGTAATTGATTGCCAAAGAAAATGTGTTAACCTTATAACTTCGTCAAAGGTTGTCTTCTATGGCAGCAAGTCACCTCGATAAGCAAATTGTTTGACAGTGATGCAAGCCAAAAAGTTGTTGAGACATGGATGTGTAGGATACTTAGCCTACATAGTTGATACACAGAAGAAGAGTGCGAAGTTAGAAGAGATACCAATCATAAGAGATTTTGCAAACGTATTTCCAGACGATTTTTTGGGTCTTCCGCCGGATCGACAAATCGAGTTCGTGATTGGCTTGCTACCAGGAACGACCCCGATATCTAAGGCACCATACAGAATGGTTGAGAATTGCTTGAGAAGAGTATATTCAGCCGAGTGTGTTTCCAGGGGGAGCACCGGTGTTGTTTGTTAAGAAGAAAGATGGATCGATGCAACTCTGTATTGACTATCGAGAATTGAATAAAGTCATGATTAAAAATAAGTATCCATTACCTAGAATTGACGACCTATTCGATCAATTGAAGGGAGCGAGGTATTTCTCAAAGATAGACTTGAGAAGTGGTTATCATCAGCTAAAGGTGAGGCCGGAGGATGTACCAAAAACATCGTTCAGAACTCGATATGGTCATTACGAGTTTTTGGTTATGTCTTTTGGTTTAACTAACGCACCTGCATCGTTCATGGATTTGATGAACAGGGTGTTTAAACCATTTTTAAACAAATTTGTGGTGGTGTTTATTGATGATATAGTGGTATATTCCAAAACCAAGGAGGAACAAGTGGAACACTTAAGAGTGACGTTAGAGATATTAAGAAAAGAGAAGTTGTACGCTAAGTTCTCAAAATATGAATTTTGGTTGGAACGTGTATAGTTCCTCGGACACGTTATTGATAAGGACGGAATTTTGGTAAATCCATCAAATGTTGAAGCTGTAATAAACTGGGATCAGCCGAAGACACCGTCAGAAGTAAGGAGTTTCTTAGGATTGACAGGTTACTATAAGCGTTTTATTTAAGATTTTTCAAAGATCGCGACTCAATTAGCAAATTTAACTAGGAAGGCGGTTAAGTTTGTTTGGACGGAGAAGTGTGAGGAAAGTTTTCAGAATTAAAGAAGAGGTTGAGTTCAGCACCTGTGTTATCATTGCATGATGATACCGGGAATTTTGTGGTATATAGTGACGCATCGCATAATGGACTAGGTTGTGTACTTATTCAGAACAACAAAGTTATTGTGTATGCATCACGTCAGTTAAAAGATTACGAGAAAGGGTATTCGACTCATGACTTAGAGTTAGTCGTGGTGGTGTTTGCCCTGAAAATTTGGAGAAATTATCTTTATGGAGAGAGGTGTGAGATATATACTGACCATAAAAGTCTGAAGTATATCTTTACACAAAAAGATTTAAATATGAGACAAAGAAGATGGTTAGAGCTGATCAAAGACTATGACTGCGAGATTTTCTATCATCCCAGAAAGGCGAATGTTGTTGCTGATGCGTTAAGTAGGAAGTGAAGAGATAAGTTAATGATGTTAACTGCTCAGGAGAAGCTAGTGTCAGAAATGGCTAAGATGGAGTTGGAAATTAAATATCCGACAGAATCTGATGAAAAATTATTCCAGATGAGAAACGGTTTAATGTTGGTAGATAAGGTGAAGAATGCACAACTTCAGGATGAAGACTGCGAAAAGATAAAACAAAGAGTATCTGAAGGTAAGGAAAAAAATTCAAAATTGTTTTGGAAGGATTACTTCGATTCGAAGGGAGAATTTGGGTTCCGCCAGTACCAGAAGTTAAAGAGGAAATTTTGAGTGAAGCTCATAACTCAAGATATTCGATTCACCCTGGGAATTCAAAGATGTACCAGGATCTGAGACATCATTTTTGATGGCTGAATATAAAAAAGGATGTGGTTGAGTGTGTGGCAAAATGCTTAACGTGTCAAAAAGTCACAGCTGAACATTAAAGGCCAAGCAAATTATTACAACCGTTGGATATTCCAGAATGGAAATGGAAGCATATCACAATGGATTTTGTGGTAGGTCTTCCAACAACTCAGCAAGGTTACGACGCCATTTGGGTGACTATCGATCGATTAATGAAATCGGCACACTTTTTGCCAATCGAGATTAGATTTAACCTGGATAGGTTGGCAAAACTGTATGTGAAGGAAATTATTTCAAGACACGGTGTACCTGTGTCCATTGTATCAGACAGAGATCCACGTTTCACATCAAATTTATGGAAACGATTACAAGAATGTTTGGGAACACAGCTGAGAATGAGCACAACGTACCATCCTCAAACCGACGGACAGAGTGAGAGAACCATCCAAACACTAGAAGATATGCTCAGAGTATATTTAATGGATTTCAAGGGAAATTAGGACGATCATTTACCATTGGTTGAATTTGCCAATAATAATAGTTATCACGCAAGTATTAGCATGTCGCCTTTCGAAGCGTTATACGACAGGAAATGCAGAACTCCGATATGTTGGGATGAGGTAGGTAAACGTCAGCTATTGGGTCCAAAATTGGTACAACAGACTATCGAGATCATCAAGGTTATTCGAACAAGATTGATAGTTAAACAACATAGACAGTAGAAATATGCGGATCAACATCGACAAAATCGGGAATTCGATGTCGGCAGTTATGTTTTCTTGAAAGTGTCTCCCTAGAAGGGGAAAATTTGATTTGGCAAGAAGGGGAAATTAAGCCCTAGGTTTATAGGACCTTTTGAGCTGCTTCGACGAGTAGGAAAAGTGGCGTACGAGGTAGCTTTACCTCCGGAGTTGGAGCATATTCATAACATTTTCCATGTATTAGTATTAAGTCCATATAAGCCTGACTATAAATATGTTGTAGAATATGATCCCTTATAGCTTGAGAAAGACTTAACTTATGAAGAAGCCCCTGTTCAAATTGTTGACAGAAAAGAGCATGTACTGAGGAATAAGGTGATACCTTCTGTAAAGGTAGTCTGGAGAAACCATAATGCTGAAGAAGCTACATGGGAAGCGATAACAATCATGCATGCACTCGCCAACGCCAAGTAGTATGTCCATGTTTATAATTTTTTTCACATATTTATGTTACGCAAATATGTGGAAGACTTGAACCACATTATTGAATTAGAACCAGACGAGATAGCGGAAGATTTAACGTATGAAGAGGTACCTGTTAAAATCTTGGATAAGAAGGAACATATTCTATGCTCCAAGGTTATACCTCAAGTCAAAGTTTTGTGGAGAAACCACGATATTGAGGAAATGACCTGGGAGTTAGAATATGAAATGAAAACAAGGTATCCTCACCGCTTCTACATACCAGGTACGTACACCAATTTCGAGGACAAAATTTCATAAGAAAGGGAGGTTGTAAGACCCCAACTTTTATGAATAAATATTTAATTTTCTCTATATATTATTTTGAGTAATAAGGTGTGGATTTGATATAATGTTATAGTTGTGGGTAATATTTACAAATTTTGTAAAGTAAGCAAGTTGCCATAAACTATTCGTTTGGTCGGTGCATATTCGTTTTATCAGGGAATATTCGTACGATGGCACAATCATTGGGGGACCCCACAACGGAATTATTGTCGGAGTTAGAAAACGACAGAAATAACTTTTTATAAAAATAATGGCAAAAAATTTACCATTAACTATTGAAATATCTGGTGATAAAAGTACAATAATACACGTGGTATTGTACAATGTCTTTGATTTTTGATGTTTACGTGAAAAGTCACTCAGTTTTATTCAATTATTACCACAGTAATTGCTGCATAGTATCTCATATTATTGATTGAATTATTATCACAATATTTTATATTATTAAATCAATAATTGAGACTATAAAATTATTCATATTATTATTTGCATTATTTATAATGTCTATAAAGTTCTGTCGAGGAAAGGGGTTTGGTCACCTAGTTGCGCGCCAATAAGGAGAAGTCTTTATCGGAAATCCCCCCTCTTTCCTTGGAATGATTTGGTTGTTAATATTGTGAGTTATAATATTAATAATGAATAAATGTTATTTAAAAAGTGTTTTGTGAAGCCAAGTGAATTGAGATAAATATAGAGGTTTTTTATTAAGTATTTGTTATAACTTTAGCTTATTACATGGACCCCCACTTACTGATTTTTCAAAATGGTTGATAGAAAGTTATCTCAGTTTATTTTATTACTTATATATATATATATATAAATAAGTTTTATATATATATGCAACAATTATCTAAGATTACTCATTAATAAAATATAATATATTCAATTTTATATAAAAACAAAACTTATAATATATATATAAGTTTTATATATATATATAGTGGTAGATGGGATATATATATATAAAACTTATATATATTATAAGTTTTGTTTTTTATATAAAATTGAATATATTATATTTTATAATGTGTAATCAGACTTATAATGTTGTTTGCATAGTACTACATAGTAAATCGTAAAATTTTAGTCGAATCTAATTGGTCTAGTAAATTTCCTTCTTTGTTCACCCGTGATTTTCTTAAATAGTTCCCTACCATTCTCTTATAAATAGGATGCTTAGTTTAGAATTGAAAATCACACCAGAATAAGAGAATTCTTCTTCTATAATATTGAGCATATTTCTTTTGAGTTTAAGGAAGCTTTGAGGGTAGAAAAAAGTATAAGTTTTCTTCAAGAATATCCCCGTCATACCAGTCAGAAATACTCTCCTTTTAAGATAAGGGGTATTATTTATTTCATATTCTTAAGAGATATTATTTTTCATATTCGCAAGGAATATTATTCTCGTTCAATATTCGTAAGGAATATTATTTTCGTTTAATATCCGTAAGGGATATTATCTTCGTTCAATATTCGTAAGGAATATTATTTTCGTTCAATATTCATAAGGGATATTATTTTTGTTCATTATTCATATGAAATAATATTTTCTTCCATACTCTGTAGTATGTAAGTAATATTATTTCATTTCATATTCCTAATTTTACACTTATGTTGATACGTATTACTTCTATACTCCTTGAAATTAGTAGAATATACTTGAAATTTGCGTTTCATCCAATATCATTTCACAAGAATATTTTTCTGAACATTCTTGTTAAATTTTAATCTTTTTATGCCGGGGTACTATTCATGGAATATTATTCACGAAGTACTACTCACAAGGTACAATTCACAAGGGTACTATTCACCTGGGGTACTATTCACGACAAAAATTGATTTCTTTTCTGTCCAAATTAATTTTAATATAAGAATATTATTCTTGAATTTTACTCCACAAAGCAGTTATCATGTTGATAATTTGGACATTCTTGAACTCTGGATAAATTAAATTATAAATCTTTAAAATTTATCCTTGCTCTCACTTAATTGAATTCTTATATCATTGTCATCATCTTCATGCTTATATTGTGATGAAAGTCATTTTTGGCCCATAGTGCGTAGATGGACTGTTAAATTGGTATGATTATGACCAGAAATTATATATCGATATAATCATAACTTGTAATGTTACAAATGATGTGGTAAAAGTCCTCACTGGCCCCTAGTCTATTGATGGATAGTTTTTGGCATGATCATGACCATTGGTGATACTAACGAATATCTTTGGCCCGTAGTGCATGGATAATTCATGGATGTGATACTACCGAATATCCTTGGCCCGTAGAGCATAGTTAATTCGATGATGTGAATTATTTATTGAGTTGTATTACAGCAATAAAATATTAATGATGAACTTTTAAATCATAGAGGGTAGTAGATATTTTGCTCTACTTGAATCTTTTAATGGATTTCTTATTCTGCTGCAATTAAACTTGTTGTCTATTGTATTCTATCAGTTTAACACTGTTGAAGACTAACGATATTTTATTATGCATTATCTTAGTCATAATATTCTTTACTGGGCTAGTTGAGCTCACCCTTTTCTTTTATTATTCTCTTAAGAAAATGAGAATATAGCTGGGACTAGTCGGGGAATAGAGTGATGGTCCAAGATGGTGGCTATAGTAGTTCTCACTATTCTATGAAATAGTGTGATAATAAATGTAATGAGGACTCCATTTGAGTTTGGATATTATCTACGAGACAGTATTCGTGTTAAAACTCTCAACTACGTTTTGTCATATTGTATAAATGAAGTTTATATTTAAATTATGTACCATGTATTTGGTGACTCAAAATGGGTTGTGTATACCTATTTTGGGGGCGTCACAAATAATACCCCTGAATAGTACCCCGTAAATAGTACCTCATGAATAGTACCATATGAATAGTATCGTATGCATGAATAGTACCCATGAATAGCACTCCGACATGAAAAGCTTAAAATTTAATAAGAAAGTTCAGAAAAATATTTCAGTGAAACGATACTAGATGAAGCCCAAAATTCAAGGATATTTTATTAATTTCAAGCAGTATAGAAGCAATACTTACCAAAATAAGTGTAGATTTAGGAATATGAAATGAAATAATATTACTTACATACTATAGAGTATGGAAGAAAATAATATTTCTTACGAATATTGAAAGAAATAATATCTCTTACGAATATTGAACGAAAATAATATTCCTTACGAATATTAAACGAAGATAATATCCCTTATGAACATTGAATGAAAATAATATTCCTTACGAATATTGAATGAAAATAATATTCCTTACGAATACAAGAAATAATATCTCTTACGAATATGAAATAAATAATACCCCTTACCTTAAAAGGAGAGTAATTCTGACTGGTATAGTGGGGATATTTTTGTAGAAAACTTGCACTATTTGCTAAACTCCAAGTTTTCTTAAACTCAAAAGAAATACGCTCAATATTATAGAAGAAGAATTATCTGATTCTGGCGTGATTTTAATTTCTAAACCAAGCATCCTATTTATAGCAGAATGGCAGGACACTATTTAGAATTTTTCACGGGGGAACAAAAGCGAAATCATGGACGAAGTTTGACGTGAAATTCTAATTTTCATATTTTACTATGCTGCACTATGCAACACTATGCAAACACTATACAACACTATGCGGTACTATGCAACACTATGCAGTATAAAACAAAAACTGAGATAACTTTCTACCAAAGATTTTGAAAAATGAGTAAGTGGGGGTCCATGTAACAAGCTAAATTTATAATAAATACTTCATGACAAACCCATTTTATTTATCACAAATCTCTTGACTAAACACATTTTTAATCTTTCAACAATTATTCATCATTAATATTTTAACTCGCAATATTAACAACTAGATCATTCCCCAAAAAAGAGGGGGCTTTCCGATAAGGAGTTCTCCTTATTGACACGTAATTAGATGACCCCTTTCCTTGACAGAACTTTCTAGACATGGTCAATAAATCAAATAATAATATGAATAACTTTGTTGTCTCAATTATTGATTTAATAATATAAAATATTATGTAGATGATACCGTGACAATAATTGAATCAATAATATGAGATACTATGCAACAACTACTGTGGCAATAATTGAATAAACTATGTGAATTCTTATGTAAGCATCAATAATCAGAGATACTGTACAATACCGGTGCTATCAGGTAACCACGCCAGACATCGCATCACATTATCATCGGGTATTTCAACGATTAGCTAATGTAAAAAAGTTTTGTCGTTCTTTTTATAAAAAGGTTATTTCTGTCGCTTTCTAAATTCGATAGTAGTTTTGTTGTGGGGTCCACCAATGATTGTGTCGTCGTACAAATATTCCATGATAAAATGAATATTCCCCAACCAAACTAATATTTTATGACAACTTGCTTACTTTACAAAGTTTGTAAATTTTACCCACAACTATAATATTATATCAAATCCATACCTTATTATTCAAAATATTATTTAGAGAAAATGAAATCTTTATTCATAAAAAGTTGGGGTCTTACAATTTAAGAGTTCGATAACTACATAATATTGTAAAGGGGTATTTTAGCAATGATAGGATAACAATGAATCATAAGTAAATAAACATTATACATCGAACTCATGCTTTCAGAAAGAGTTAGAAAGCTTAATCAAAACATAGGCATTGAGAAACCTCACTTAAATAATAAAAAGCCAAGGTTAGAAAACTTGCTCAATGAAAAGGTTGAATTGAGAAACTTGTTGTGACACCCCCAAATGTGGGTACTTCATTCCCACAGACTTGGTGTTCACTATCCAAATAAAACATAACTAACTACCCATAAATAAGGAATGTAAAATAACTTATAACCTTAAATAAATATCCTCCCTATAAAAGGGTTACAAAACATAAATAATCCCAGGTCATCTAACCTTAAATACATCATCAAGTGCGGAAAAGTAATTACATCACATCATTAACAAAGTATAGATACATAAACCATTTAAATAAAATGGAATAAGTCTTTAACACTTGTTCATCTATTTTTTCCCTTTACTAGTAGATGGCTCGTCATCTTTCTCAATTTTAGTTGCAATGGTTATACATGCAAGAGTAAGCAAAACAAATGCTCACTTGGAATGGAAATAAATCATGAAAATATAATAACTATCTATGAATAGGCTCAATTGAATTGAATAAAATTTTCTATCATTAATAATCAAGAACTGAAATCAAGACTTAGAATTCATCTAAGGGTGACAAGACCATGAACTATGTCCCAAGTTATAATTATTTCTACCTAAACCTTTAACATTTGTTAGACTATATGGACCTTCCTTCTCGTACTTAGGGGGATCAGCCCTTCGTACCATGTATTATGCAAAAATATCTTAACACTTTTGCGTAAATAATCCCCTTATAATAGGGTTATTCATCTCAGTTTTAACATACGAGTTCGCACCAAAGAAAGGTTGGTTTGAATTAGCTTCAAGGGTAATTTAGAGTTCAATGTTCATCAACCAAGGATTAGTTGAATCAAAAGTTTAATAACATTTTAATGATTCGATAACAACGTAGTATGAAATAGCCATGAGTTATAAGTGATTAAACATCACGCATCAAAATCATGCTTTAAGAATAAATTGGGAAGCATTGAAAAGTATAACAAACCTTTCTTGAACAATAATAATAAGCTAAGGTTATATTCTTTTTCAATAAGGAAATAGAATTAGGAACTTTGCTCAATATAAGAATAGGTTTAGAAATAAGAAACTTGTTCCATAAGGATACAACTTGAATAATCGTAATTAAAATAAGGTAAGGAACTTGCTCAATGTAACAATAAGGCTTGCATAACACAAAAGAAATAGGGTTCAAGAACTTGCTTAGGGTTAGGGAACTTGCGTAATTATAATCAAGTTAGGGTAAGAAACTTGTCTTGTGCGTAAGCTAACCAGTTATTACTTGATTCCCAAATATCCTACGCACGTGTCATCATAACAAAATTAGTTGCCACATGATCACATTACATAATTAAATATCTATTTCATTTAACTTATAACCTTTAGTCTTAGGTTGAACCACATGATCAAACCACACTTCTAATTTTTATCAACATCAATTTTAATTGTCATATAACTTGTTAATTACTAATTGTAATCTTCATATTTGATATTATAATAACAACATAATCTGTTCTTTCATCATATAACATGATTAATCATATTTTATTATCATAAGATCATGTTACATTAGCATTTACAGGATTGTATATTAAAAATTACATTTCTGGGCTAAACTGCCAATCGGCACTGCAACACCCCAGTTTGTACCGAGGATCGACGCTGCAACACTAGTTCTGGCGCAACCGCTAGCGCTACTGTGCTAAAAATAGGTTTTGGTTAGGTGTTGCGAAGACATTATCGCCGTTAAAGACTGGAATTATGTTACGTTAGGCGTTGCGATTGTTTCTAAGACAGCTTTCATGTCGTTTTCACCGTGAAGAACACATAACAAGCTAAATAGACCTAAAAACTTCACTCAAACAACAAATTTAACCTACACAGGCTATATAAACTTTACAAAAACATAAACTACTATTTCAAATATGATTCCAACCATATAAACAACATAAGCAATCAATTTAAAGCCTTTAAATTCCTTATTTTTCACTATTTCTTCACTTTTAAACATTCTTAGCGAAATCAATCACTGTAAACTAATTTTTTAACCAAATTAATCCATTCAAATTACATTGTTTTCATTTCTTCATTTATTTACATAATTAACGCATCAATTTACACATTAAAATATAAATTGATCACTAATTTTAGTATTAAACAAGCCATATACATAAATATTTCACTATAACTCATCGCAAAACATGATTTCTTCATATATATCATGTTTTCATGGATTAATCAACTCTAAATCATATACTAATTACATAAAACAATTTATATACACAAATTAACATATGTAATCCATATATTCAAAAATTACCATCTAAATCAATTTATAAAGAAATAAAAATATATTTTTCAGTGAAGAACAATGAAGAACAAAACTAATAATTTAAAAGTTGAATTTACTACCTTCAATCTCTTGTTTTAGCCAACAAAGATGATAGAAATTCCTTGTTTTCTCCAATTCATAGCTAGCTTTCTCTTCTTCCTTCTCTCTTTTCTCTCTATTTTTCTCTCTTCTTCTAAACTTAACGTAGTATAAATGATATACATATAAATATATAATATAAACGCATATCATATATTTAATTAGTATTATAACTGATGTCAGTTATATTTTGTTTAAAATTCAAAAGCCACTAAGACTTGTTTGGCAAAACTGAATTAAAATAAGAATTTAAAAGCCTTAAGGCTTTGTTTGGTAAAACTAAATTAAATCTTTCTTAAATTATTTTAATAACTCATTTACTATATAGTTTAATTATCAAACTTAATGTAATTAAATTCTAATATTCAAATTCAATTAAATTAAAGTTAACATCAACTTATTAAATCAAATTACTACATAAATCAAATTGCTACATAATTATAATTTTCATAATAAATTATAATTTTATTCAATAAATTAGTAAATCTCTAATTTACTTATTAAATTAAATTAGAACACCATTATAATTATTCAACAATCCATTTAATTAACTCATTGAATTAAAATTTCAAACCACAAAATTACCAAACATCAACTTAATTAATATATTACACTTAATTAAATTAGACTATAACAATTCATGAATTATTTATTTAATTAATTAATAAATAAATTAAATATTTATTTAACCAATAAGCACATCACTTAAAATATTTATTTAATTCAATAAATATTTTTAATTACATATAAAATTCTCGATCGTTACATCATTCACTCCTTATAAGGATTCTGTCCCCAGAATCACACCTCAATCAATTCATTCGTCACATTCTTCCATCCTTACAAGGATTCTGTCCCCAGAATGGAAGACATAGATCAAATAAATAACTCAGGATATGTGACGCCCCCAAATCCTGATATCTTCCAACCCGATAGATGGTGTTACACGGTGCTACATATGTCTTCCAATTGAAATACATCAATAGAAGTGAATATGTCTTCTATATATTACATAATAATAATTCCCTTCCCAAGTTCTTTGTAACCATTACATATGTTCTTCGTTGTAACAACCCAGGTCAAATCCCGAGTTCGGAACAAATCTTAGGTCAAATCCGGAGTCTGGAACAAATCTTAGGTCAAATTCAAAGTCCGAATTGAATCAAATCCATCAAAATAAGGCCTCAAACTACTGGCCCAATAGTATCTTCTTGGGTCAACTTAGCCCACCACAGGCTCACCCAAAAGGTCACAACTTGAAGGTACTATTGGTATTAAATTATTTCATTATATGCAGATAAACTTTTTCCCCTATCTTCCGATGTGGGACTGGGTGTTACAAACTCCCCCACTTAAATTTTTGACGTCCCCATCAGAATTGATCACACACACGGGCCCAAAGATCTTTGCCTCTCTAGCCATTGTGAGATAATACCGGCTGGCTTCGTGTCCCCACCTCAGGACCTCCATCTCTCCATTGTGGGATAATACCACCAGCCTTTGTGTCCCCACCTCTGGTAACCTGATTGGATGACCCGACCTAAGCTTTCAAGAGTTGGCTCTGATACTATATGTAACAACCCGGGTCAAATCTCGAGTCCGGAACAAATCTTAGGTTAAATCCCAAGTCTGAATCGAATCAAATCCATCAAAATAAGGCCTCAAACTACTGGCCCAATAGTATCTTCTTGGGTCAACTTAGCCCACCACAGGCTCACCCAAAAGGTCATGACTTAAAGGTACTATTGGTAGTAACTTATTTTCTTATATGCAAACAAACTTTTTCCCCTATCTTCCGATGTCGGACTGGGGTGTTACATTTGTCATAGTATCAAATTAATACAAAAGTAATATTATTATATTACAAGGATAACTACTTGTTCGCCTTGGCCTTCCCTTTGTCCTTACCGGATCCTTCGATTTGTTCATTTTTAGCTGCAATCATATGGTTCAAGCAAGGGTGAACATAACTAGCTCAACAATGAAAATAGTTATCATCGAGAAACATGCATGAATCATATAAATATATATCTACTATAACTAAATCAATATTTATGAAGTACTATAAATAAATCAAAATAGCACTTATCTTTTTCATTAAGATTTTTAACGATGAAAATCATCAGTTAAACCTTGGGTTTGGTTAAAGACCTTGAGCATTTCATTCTTTCTTTCTGTAAAAAGGATAACCTGGCACAAAGTCCATAAGTCCAACATTTCTTACGAGCACGTCTAGGTGATTAGCTTATATTACTCTATTTTGTACAACACTACTACATTAAACGTATCTACGTTTAAGGTTTTGGCAAACTCACGTGTCAGTCGCTTTATGATAAAACATTTGTTTATTCATACTCAGTCTTTCTTTGAATCCATACCAAAATAGTTACCATAAGATAGAAATATTTATAATATTTCAATATATTATAACAAAATCCATAAAATACTATAAGTCTGGTCTAGCCGAAGGAAATGGCTTCGACTTCTTTGTTACATCAATTCATGCGTATGATACATGAATCATAAAGCTTGTCAAAACAAATATAAACAAGAGTTTAGAACACTTGCCTTTAGCGTCGTCTAGTGTTGATTCATTTTACTCATGAGTCTTTAAAGTTTCTACATACATAATCACATAGCATACCATGCTAGGTCATAAACAATCAATAAATATTGTCATTAACCTATCTTCTCCTTCTTTTCATTCTAACTATCCTCGTGTTTAAGTTATTAACATCCATTAGTTTAGTTAACATTCATTATGACTTTATAACATTTTTATTGTTATAAGTGACCTTATGTATTCAATGTTTATGTAATTACATTTCAAGAAATCTTAAACATCCATTCAAAGTGTGTACGATTTACCGTATTATTAAACTTATTTTGTGTTTACTTTTTCTTAACCTTTTGTTAACCTTTAATTGTTGAACATAGGGTTTTAATCATCCTTTATGATGTTACTTTAAGTTTAAATATGGTTATAATTCACCTTTAATCAACTTATCTTTCTTTTATATTAACTTTATTCTTCTCTGCCTTTTGTCTAAGATCGGAACAGAAGTGCCCTGTCCTTTTGTTATTCACGTGACTGCAGATCATCCATCCGTTGTCCGGATCCGGTCTCGGTATTTGTAGTGCCCCAATTCCTTCACTGGGTGGTGCTGCGGCGCCTCCTTTAAAACTTTTAAAAAAAAATTAATTTCTCAAGACAATCATTTTCTGAGCTCGCAACTGATTCGTTATAACGCGGAATTAGTTCATTCAAAAGCCATTATCTCACATATCTCATATACTTTGATTTCATTTGGACAGAATAAGTTTCTGAATCCGTTAACACTAAATTTATTGTTTAAATTTTTTATTACGCGTTCGTTAAATGTTCGTGAACGTTCATAGCTTGTTTCTTCGTTTTAAGTCAGAATTAGACCATTCTTGAGTCCACAACTCTTAAACGCATCATTCTACAATACGCCATTGAAAACTAAGGTTTCTGAGTTAAACGACGACTTTTGAATATCATTCCTAGAATCTTAAGATTTCGACGATTATCGTCTAATCTCATAAATTTTGCCATAACTTCGTTACTTGAGATTTCTACTCCATTTAAAATGGATTCATTCCATTATTCATAAATCTATCATCCTAACCAAGCTTATAGCATCTAATCCTATACACAATGGTTTTAAACTTGTCCATGAATAACATGTGATAAATTTTCATGTTTTCTTCATTATTTTTTACTTATTTGATTATGGTTCCACATGTAACATGGTTATTTATGTTTAAAGTCCATAAATAGCCATCCTTGTTACTCCTTAAGATACATGATCCACCAATAATCAATTCTCTATCAAGATTTAAATTGAAGAGATGAAGATTAAAGGTTCAAGTTTCATTACCTTTTGTTGTTATAGCTTTCTTCTTATTTGATTAATTGAAATACCTCTCACTTCTCTCTCAACATAATGCTTTATTTGTTGGTGAATTGAACAAACAACCAATGAAAACCTAAGCTTTCTATTTATAGACTTTGCAAAGTGGGGGTAAAAAGGTCATAAGCACCCACCTCCTTACTATTCCACCTCCTTACTATTCCAAGCTTGAAAAGAAAGTCGCTCCTCTTTATTGGCCACAAAGTGGTCAGCTATGACTCACCATGAGGGCCCACATGGGTTACCCCATGGGTTTTACCCATCCTATGACCCAACGGTTTGATCCACGGGTTTGGTTCTTGGTTCGGGCTTAAGTTTAATTTAATTTGGGCCTAACCTTGAATTAAATTATCTTTGGGCCTCAAATATCTTTCACTTGGGCTTGCCAAAGTTTACATCCAAATTTTACTAATCCAATAATAATGGTTAGTGCTTTTACCTTATAATTCTTGTATCCTTCTCGTATGTTAGTTTGTATAACATTCATCTTATACGTTATATTATCTTTCGTATATACTTGTACAATAACTTATATATACTCGTATTCTTTCCCGTATAATAACTTCCTTATTATACATAATAGTTAAGCATTCAAATCTTCACTTTCCCTAACATTATCGAATTTGAGTACGCAGGCGAAAAACTAAGTTCGCCATAACTGAATTATTATTAGATAATCAATCTTTCCTTAAAATTATATCATTACGTATTTCCTTTAAGTTCACAAATAATTCTCGAGCAGAAATGGATGAATAGTGTTTTTTCAGAGAATTTCTTGGAAAGCTTTTATTTTTGTCTTGGAAATTCAAACACTTTATTTCTAGCATTAAGCTAGAATACTACTATCATACCCCTATTTTAGGTTATAGAATAACCTTCATCTCGCTTACTCTTTATAAATACCATATAATATAATTTTATTTGATATGTATTAAAATAAAATTAATTTACATTATAATCTGATTTTCTTGGTTGTTACATTATATCCCCCTTATAAGGATTCTGTCCCAATAATCTCGATATAAGTTAGTCAAACAACTGAGGGTAATTCTTTTTCATCTTTTCTTCAAGTTCCCACGTTGCTTCCTCGGCATTGTGGTTTCTTCACACTACCTTCACCGAATGTATTACTTTATTCTTTAAAACTTGTTCTTTTCTATCAATGATTTTAATAGGCATTTCTTTGTACGTTAAATCCTTCTCAACATTAATAGGCTCGTATTCTATTATGTGCTTATAATCTGGCTTATAAGGACGTAACACAGATACATGAAAACATTGTGTATGCGTTCTAACTCTAGAGATAATTCTACCACATAAGCTACCTCTCCTACCCTTTTCAATATCTCAAAAAGTCCTATAAACCTTGGACTTAATTTTCCCTTCTTCCCAAAGCGTATCTTTCTTTTCCAGGGAGATACCTTTAGAAACATATACGAGCCGACTTCAAACTCTTTTTTTCATTCGATAAGGATCTGCATACTTTTTCTGTCTATCTTGAGCTGCTACCAGTCGCATTCGTATCAATTTAACTATATATGTTGTTTTTTGTATCATTTTAGGTCGTAACATTCAACGTTTTCCTATCTCATCCCAACATAGTGGTGTTCTGCACTTCCTCCCATATAACGCTTCATAAGGCAGCATGCCTATGCTTGCATAATAACTGTAGATGATCATCCCAACTACCTTTGAAATCCATGACGCAATATCTTAGCATATCTTTGAACGACTGAATTGTCCATTCTCTCTGCCTATCTGTCTGTGGATGATAAGTTATACTTAACTTCAACTGCATCCCCATCTGTTCTTACAAACTTCTATAGAAATTTGATGTGAATCGTGGATCACGATCTGACACTATCAAAACTGGTACCCCATGTCTTTAAATGATTTCCTTAACTTAGAGTTTAGCTAATTGATCTAAATTAAATTCGACTCTTATTAGAAAAAATGAGCCGACTTCATCAAACGGTCCACTATTACCCAAATAGTGTCGTATCCTTTCTATGTAGTAGAAAGTCCCACCACAAAATCCATTGTGATATGTTTCCACTTTCATTCCGGTATTTCCAATGACTGTAATAAGTCACTTGGTCGTTGATGTTCGACCTTAACTTTTTGACAAGTTAAGCACCTATTTACATATTCTGCCATCTCCCTCTTTATATTCGGCCACCAAAAATTCTTTCTAAGGTCTTTATACATTTTAGTACTACCAGGATAAATCGAGTACCCTGAATTATGAGCCTCCTGTAATATGTCCTCCTTCAATTCTGTTTCACTTGAAACCCAAATTCTTCCTTCAAATCTTAATAACCCCTCATTATCAATACTATACTTTATCTCTTTTCCATTTGCTAGCCGTTTCTTCATATGGTCACACTCATCATTTCTGAGTTGTACCTCCTTAATTCTCTCTACAATGGTAGGTAGAGTCTCCATTGTGAATAATTTCTGATCCAATTTACTCGATATTCTTACCTCAAACTCCATTCTATCCATCTTTGTTATTAACTCAACTTAAGCAATTAACATAGACAACTTTTCCCGATCCTTTCTACTTAATACGTCGACCACTGAATTTGCTTTTCCTGGATGATACATAATATCACAATCATAATCCTTTATCAACTCCAGCCATCTTCTTTGTCTCATATTCAAGTCTTTTTGTGTGAAGATATATTTTAGACTTTTATGGTCCGTGTATATCTCACATTTTTCCCTATATAGGTAATGCCTCCAAATTTTTAAGGCAAATATTACCGCTGCTAGTTCTAGATCATGAGTAGGTAAACTTTCTCATAATCTTTTAACTGTTGTAATGTGTACGTAATAACCTTGCCATGCTCCATGAGCATGCAACCTAGTCCTCTATGCGAAGCATTGCTATAAACTATAAAATTCTCTGTATCATCGGGTAAAGATAATACAGGTGCTTCACCAAACTTTTTCCTCAATTCCTAAAAACTCTTCTCACATTTCTCAATCCACACATACTTCACTGTCTTCCTTGTCAAATTAGTCAATGGAGTAGATATCTTAGAAAAATCTTGTATAAATCTTTGATAGTATCCCGCAAACCCTAGGAAACTCCATACCTCAGTCGTTGTTTTTGGTTGTTCCCGATTAATCACTGATTCAACCTTTGCTAGATCTACTAAGATTCCATCTTTGTCGATAACGTGTCCCAAAAACTGAACTCTTTCTAGCAAAAATTCACACTTAGTGAATTTTGCATACAACTTCTCCTTCCTTAGTTCTCCGACACTAATATTAGGTGTTCAGCGTGATTTCCTGGTGTCTTAGAATAGACTAGAATATCATCAATAAACACTATGATGAACTTGTCAAAATATTGTTTGAACACTCAGTTCATCATATCCATGAATGCAGCTGGTGCATTTGTAAACCCAAACGACATTACCAGAAACTCATAATAGCCGTAAAGAGTCCTGAACCCGTCTTAGGTACATCTTCCTTCCTGACTTTTAACTGATGATACCCCATTCAAAAATCTATCTTAGGAAAATACTTTGCTCATTTCAATTGATCAAAAAGAGCATTGATCCTGGGCAATGGGTATTTATTCTTTATCGTTAACTTGTTTAACTCTCGATAGTCGATACAAAGTCTTAACGATCCATTCTTCTTCTTTACAAATAGTACTGGTGCTCCCCATGGTAAAACACTCGGTTGAATATATTTCATATCCAATAGTTGTTGTAGTTGAACCATCAACTCCTTCATTTCTACTGGCGTCATACGATACAGTGCCCTTGAAACTGGTGCCGCTCCTGGCATAATATCTATTACAAATTCAATCTCCCTATCTGGTGGAAGACTCGATAATTCTCTTAAAAATACATCCACAAATTCTTTCGCTATAAATATTTGTTCCATTGTTGCTCCCACTCTCTAGGTATCAACAACATGACACAAATAACCCACACATCCCTTCTTCAGCAATTTCGTAGTTTGTGTCATGGTAAGAAAACACAAACATCCCGGTGACATACTACCGTAAAACACTACCTTGGGTTATTTCAAAGTTCGAAGGTTTATACATTTCTTTTGACAATCTATAATTGCTCCATGGTTAAACAACCAATCCATCCCGAGAATTACATCAAATTCTCCTAACTTTATCGGTATTAAATCTACCAACAATTTATAACCTCTTATTTCTACACAACAACGCCTATGAATATCTTCAATATGGATTATTTCTTCATTTGTTACCTTAATATTTAAAGGTATAAGCAATCTTTGAGAGAGCAATCCTAACCGTCAAGCAAATTCACATGCTATAAAAGAACAAGTAGCACCCGAATCAAACAACACATAAGCATTTATGTCATTGATTGGGATAATACCTGCAACTACATCTCCCGATGCAACTACATCTTGGACCATCATATTAAAGGTGCGGGTCATCGGCCTACTCATTTGAATTGGACCACTAATAGATAACTTACCACTATTAGTGCCCTTATTACCATCCATCCCCTTCTTCAGGAATTTCTTCTCCATGTGATCAGTTGATCCACATACGAAGCATCTATGGATCTTCTTCAGACTTGGATAGTTAGGTGAAATGTAAACTTCTTGTCCACAGTTGTAGCACACGTCTTTACCCTTGAGACAGACTCCTAAATGAGTCTTCCCACAGTTCTTACATCCCTCCATCCTCTTCTTTGGATCTCCTTGTTTCACTCCGGTATTCCCAGAGTTAAAAACCTTCCTCTTCTGTCCTTTGCCACTCCTACTGGCTCCCTCAGTTTTCACTCCCCCATCTACTTTACTCTTATTCTTCTTCTCTTTGTGGTATTAGCTTAAAGCCTCGCTACCACCCTCTACAATTATTTCCTTCTCCAAAATGGTTCCAAAAGAATTTCTTTGAAACACTGATATCTAGCTATAGAGCTAGGGTTTCAAGCCCTGCTCGAATCTCCATGCCTTTCTTACCTCTGTATCCACTTGATGCGGAGCAAATCTTGTCAGTTCATTGAACTTGGCAGCATATTGGGGAATAATCATATCCCCTTGTTTTAGTTCTAAGAATTTAATCTCCATCCTACTCTGCGTACTTGTGGGGAAATAGTTCTCAAAGAATATCTCCTTGAACTGTGTCCACGTAATCACCTCCACTCCAGCCCTAGCCTGGTTCGCCTCCCACCAGAAGTTGGCCTCTCCCTTCATCATATAGGTGGCAAAAGAGGTCTTCTGCCCATCTTCAATTTACAATTACAAATGCCTTTTCAATCTCTTTTACCCAAGTTTGGGCTTCTATAGGGTCCGTAGTTCCCTTAAACTCCGACGGACCTACACTCTTAAAATCCTTAAACATAGTAACATGTAATACCACATGATTAACTGGTATATTTGCACCATTTCTATTAAAGATAGCTGTTAATAAATTAACAAACTCCTGCATTGGGTTAATCGGTCCCCCTTCTAGTTGGTTAGCTTCCAGATTTCGTTGTCTTCTTCTTGGCTACATCTTTATGTTAAAATGAATAACAATTCATTATTACTTTCTTCTTATTAATTAGTCGTTATTCATTTTTTGCAATAACTCAAACTTATTGCAAAACATATTCAGTAAAGTGCTTATATTGATATGATTCCTTCTTTATAGTATAATACTACATCGTTCACCATTACATAGCCTTAGATAATTACATTACTTTCCCGGAATTACTTTCCAAAAATTAGGATTTACAAAAGACTACCATTTGATTTTACAAAAAAGGGTTATCGACGTTGGGATTTTTACTATCCCTCTTATGTTCTTGTCTTTTGGTGCTAATGTTAGGTGAGATTTGTTTGAAAAAACAAGTTGTGAAAAGGTCTGACATTATCTCTCGAAAATTTGACTGTAAGTGTGATGCCCCCAAAATAGATATACATAACCTATTCTGAGTCGCCAAATACATGGTACAAAAATACAAATACAACTTAATAATACAACTGTTGTGTAAAATACGACAAAAAATAAACTGAGAGTTTTAATAAGAATATTGTCATCTAGACAATATCCACACTCAATGGAGTCTTCATTACATTTATTGTCACACTATTTAATAGAATAGTGAGGACTACTAATGCTATCATCTGGACCATCACTCCGTTCCCCGACTCGTCCCAACTAAATTCTCATTTCCTGAAGAGAACAGTGAAAGAAAGGGTGAGCTCGACTAGCTCTGTAAGAAATATTATGATTATGATAATGCAGAATAAATTATCAATAGTCTTCAACAATGTTAAACTGATAAAATACAATTGACATCAAGTTTAACTGCAGCGGAATAAACAATACATTAGAAGAGTCAAGTAGAGAATAAAATCTACTATCTTCTTATGGTTTAAAATGTTTTCATCAATTTTTATCGCTGAGACTCAGCTTAATAAATAAAACACATCATCTAATCATCCCTGTACTACGGGCCAATGATATTCATTAAATCATCAATGGTTATGACTATACCGAACAATCCCTGGTCATAATCATACCAAAAACTGTCCATCAATGCATTACAGGCCACTGAGGACTTTTACCATATCATTTATAACATTTAGATCATGATTATACCGAATGATCCCTGGTCATAATCATATTAAGTCCATACATGCTCGTAAGCCAAAGATGACTTTCATTACAATATAAGCATGAGGATGATGACAATGACATAATAATTCAATAAAACAAGTTCAAGAATTAATTTATCCAAGAACCAACAACGTCCAAATTGTCAACATGATACTCTGAAGAACTTTAACCAACTAAGTATAATAGAATATATGAAACTGCAAATGGATTTTTGCCCGCCATGCGGTAATCCACGTATACAGATCATTTCCATAATTTAATGAGGAATGAATACAAAGGATCATTCACCATGCATGTGGTAATCCACATAAACAGGTTATTCCAACATAATAATAAAGAATAGAATAACAGAAGGATTCACCATGCGTATGCGATAGATCGCATGCATGTGTTATTCCCAACAAAATAATAAATAATAGACCCAGGTCTGGCGTAAACACACGGACAGGATATTTCGACAGAAGAATAAATAATGGAACCAGGTCCAGCGTAAATGCACAGACATGATATTCCGATAGAATAATAAATAATGGAACCAGTCCGACGAACGCACGCACGTGAAAATTTAATGTAATAATAAAGAATGGAATAACAACATAAATCACCATGCATGCGATAGACATCGCATGCACAAGTTATTCCAATGTAATAATAAATAATAGAACCAGTCCGGTAAACGCATGTGATAGGATATTATGTAATAATAATGAACGAAATAATAGAAGAATTTCACCATGTATGCGGTACTTCGCATAAATAGGTTATTCCAATATAATAATAAAGAATAGAATAACAGAAGAATTTCACCAAGTATAGGGGAGTCCGCGTATACATGTTGTTCCAACAGAATAATAAAGAATGAAATAACAGAAGTTCTCTTCATGAATACGAAAGAAATAATACCTCTTACATTAGAAAAAACTGGATATTGGAATAGAAAGGTAGATGACTTCTCTTCTTCTTTCTCTCTATAATATCTCTCTCAAGAGTTTCAGTGAATTCGTAAGAAATAATGAAGGAATGAACTTCTATTTATAGGAGAATGGACTGAATAGTAACTAATTCATGAACGATCCAGATTGATTTACTTTTAAACGGACGATCCATATTGATTTACTATTAAAACTTAAAGCAATGGTCCATACTAATTTACTATTAAAACTTTAAACCAGCGATCTATATTGATTCACTATTATAACTTTATACCAACGGTCCATATTGATTCACTATTAAAACTTCAACCAACAGTTCTAAAAATTAGCACATCTCCTCATGGAATAATATTGTACCCAAAAATGATTTGGACCGAAAAGAAATATATTTTTCGGGTGAATAGTACCCCGTGAATAGTAACTCGTGAATAGTAACTCGTGAATAGTTACTCATGAATAGTAACTCGTGAATAGTAACTCATGAATAGTAACTCGTGAATAGTACTCTGACACGAAAAGTGCCTCGAATAACCGATTAAACAATATAACCTCCATACATCAATTATTATCGACATAAATATCGATTTCTACTAACACTAATAATTTCCACGCAATGGAACTATCAATTTCATCTTTAATCAACATGAGCTTATTCATCATCAATATTATAAGTCATAATATTTAACAACCAGGTCGTTCACAGGAAAGAGAGGGCTTTCTAATAAGGATTTCTCCCTATTGGCGCGTAATTAGGTGACCAAACCTCTCCTTGACAGAACTTCTAGACATTGTAAATATTACAATTTAATAATATAAATAACTTTGTCGTCTCAATTATTGATTTAATAATATATCATATTATGCAGATGATATTGTGACAATAATCGAATCAATAATATGAGAGATATGATGCAGCAATTACTGTAATAATAATTGAGTATAACTGAGTGACTTCTTAAGTAAGCATCAATAACCAATACCGTGGTGTGCTACTATGCAACCACGCCAGACATCGCATTTTTTTACTATCGGGTAGTTCAACAGTTTTAACGGTAAGAATACTTCCACCGTTATTTTTATAAAAGATAATTTTGTCGTTTTCTTACTACGATAATACTTCATTGTGGGGTCCACTAATGATTGTGGTCGCCGCATTTAATATTCCATGTTAAAATGAATATTCCCCACCAATCAAATATTATATAACCACTTGCTTACTTTGCAAAATTTGTAAATATTACCCACAACTATAACATTATATTATATCCACAAAGATAATATTCAAAAATATAATTCGAGAGAAATTAATCTTTATTAATAAAAGTTGGGGTCTTACAACCTCCCCTTCTTATGAAATTTCGCCTCGAAATTAGGTCATGCGACCGATATATCAAGAGGTGAGGATATCTTGACTTCATCTCGATTCTAACTCCTGTGTCATTTCTTCCACATCGTGGTTTCTCCATAAAACTTTGACTTGAGGTATAACCTTGGAGCGTAGAATATGATCCTTCTTATCCATGATTTTAACAGGTAACTCTTCATACGTTAAATCTTCCTCTATCTCGTCTGGTTCTAATTCAATAATGTGGTTTGAGTCTTTCACATATTTACATAACATAGATATGTGAAAAATATTATGAACACGAGACATACTTGGCGATAAGGCGAGTCTATAGGCCACAGTTCCTTCTCGTTCGAGGATTATAAATGGGCAAATGAATCGAGGATTGAGCTTTCCTCTCTTTTCAAATCTTGTAACTCCTTTCCATGGAGCAACACGTAACAACACATGATCTCCAATATCGAATTTCACGTCCTTTCGATGAAGATCAACTTAACTCTTTTGTCGATCTTGTGAGGTTTTTATACGTTGTCGGATCGTTTGAATATTTTTTGTAGTCATACGTACCAAATCCCGTCCTAACAATGTTGCTTCACCCACCTCATCCTAGCATACTTGTAAGACCCCAACTTGTTATAAATGAAATTAAATTTTCTCTATTTATTATTTTGAAATAGTAAGGGTTGATTTGATTAATGTGGTTAGTTATGGGTAGAATGCGCAAATATTTCAATTAAGCAAGTGGTTATAAAATATTCATTTTTATTGGAGATTATTCGTTTGGTTGTGGAATATTCTTACTGTCGGAGAATATTCGTACAACGGCGCAGCCTTGTGGGGGCCCCATAACGGAGAGCGATTGTATGAAGAAAACAACAAATATAAGTTGTTTATAAATAAAGGCATAGTTGTTACCGTTAAGGCACTACTCAATAATTGTTACAATAATTACTGTTCAATATTTTATTTTATTGATTCAATAATTGCTACGTTGATATTTTATATTATTGTTGTTTCAATAATTGTCACTGCACAGTATTTTTCTTTATCGAATCAATAATTCATATTATTTGAATAATATTATTAGATAGCATTATTGGCAATGTCTAGAAAGTTCTGTATAAGGAGAGGTTTGGTCACCTAATGCGGCCAAGAAGGAGAAATCCTTATCGAAAGCCCCTCTTTCCGGGAACTACCTTGGGTTGTCGATATTGTGATTTCGTAATATTATTTGTGAATAATTAATTATTGATTTATATGATGAGGAAAATATTGATTTTATGTGGATATAGATGGAGAAAATTTTTAATGTGACAATTGTTGAAAATTGATATTTTATCTTTTCCGATAAAATAATTTATTTAAAAATATTATTATGTTTTAATAATATAATAATGGTGATATTTTACAATGAATGTGTGATATATGAATATATGAGGAGGAAGAGTATTTTTATTACAAAAAATGTTTAAAATATGTTAAACATGTTTGTGGGCCCCACTTTGTGACTGAAATTGGATTATAGCCCGTAAAATCGTCCGTTTGTTGATTTCGGTCAATTTCTGTTTGGAATTTGGAAAAAAACTTAAACTTACAAATTTGTAGAGAATGGAATTTCCTATGGAAAAGACATGAGGTTCGAATTTTTTGATAAAAGGGCTATTTGTTATGAATTTTTGAAGCTCCGAAGTTTCGAAATAATTGATTTTTGGAAGTTTTAATTGTTTTAGTTAACAAAAATGTTTTTTGTCATTTGGTGGGCTCCAATGTTGTTGTAAACATGCTGAATTCAGTTGTCAAAGAGGTGGGCTTGAATAATTTTTATAAATATATATTTTATTAAATTTTCTACTTTGGTGTTCTAAGCATTTTCCTATAAATAGGGTGCTTAGGTTAGAATATAAAATCAAACTAGAAACTAAAGTTTTCTCTCTCTATATTATCGAGCGTATTCTTGTGAGTATTTTGATACTTTGAGTGTTGTTATACGGTGCAAGTTCCTCAAAGACTATATCCAAAGATTTTAGTCAAAGTAATCGCTCTTTTCAAGTAAGGATATTATTTTTTTAAAATGATATTATTTCTTCCAATATCATTATGCCGGAATATTGATAGTATTTTTCCTGTGAAATTCTTGTCTTTTAGTGTCGGGGTTACTATTTCACGATACTAAGATTATTCACTTAATATGACACTATTCACGTAAAATTTAAATTTTTGTTTTTTTTGTCAAAATATCTATTATGGATACTAACTTTGATTGTATCCATGTTTTGATCATTCTTGAATTTTGCTCTACTATGATTATTTATGAAATATTTTTGAACTCCTGATTGTTTAAAGTATGAATCCTTAATATTTGTTCTTTTGTTTCAA
The DNA here is from genome assembly GCA_020205615.1 of Panax quinquefolius. NCBI lineage: Eukaryota > Viridiplantae > Streptophyta > Magnoliopsida > Apiales > Araliaceae > Panax > Panax quinquefolius. The sequence continues at coordinate 129,391,645 of CM035155.1, read as the reverse complement.
TCGGATTTTCTTTAAAATATTTTTCATCATCCTCATCCTAAATGATAATTTTACTAAATATCTTTGGCTTCAGAAGGCAAAAGATTAATGATTTTTCGATGAATATCTTTGGCCCATGGTGCAAAGATGAACAGTGTTGAGATGAACATGACTAATCGATGAATATCTTTTGCCTCAGAAAAGTGCAAAGATGAATTTTGATTCAAGATGAATATTGATTGATGTTACAGGATAAAATAATGGACTTTTAAATTCATAAATTATAGTAGATTTCATTCTCACGTAACTCATCTATGAATTATTATTTTCGCTGCGAATATTGATCTGAAACTTGTTGTCAATTGTATTTTATCAGATTTTTCCCTGTTGAAGACTAACGATAATTTGTTCTATATTATCTTAGTCATAATATTCTTTACTGGGCTAGTTGAGCTCACCCTTTTCCTTTTTGTTCCATTTTTCTTCTCAGAGGCGTATAATGTATGTAGTACTAGTCAAGTTATGGAATGAAGGTTTTAGAAAGTTGTTTTAGTAGTCCTCACCATTTTTGTAAAATAATATATCAATAATTGTAATGAGGACTTATTTGAGTGTTGATATTGTCTAGAAGACAATATTTGTATTTTAAACTCATAGTTTTTATGTTTTATTAATAAAGTTGTAGTTGTTTCTGTACTATGTTATTGACGACTCGGAATGGGTGTTGTATACCTATTTTGGGGGCATCACAGCTTGGTATTGAGCTTAGGATATGATCTCCAAGTGAGATCGGGAATAGAACTAGGAGGGGAGAGACGAGTAAATCCTTCGCTAGTGTGTCCTACCTAAGCTTATTTGTTGGTTGGTCAGAATATAGGTATATTATGTGATATGTTGATTTCTTTAATTAACCCTTGTTTTATGGTAGTATTTGAGAATGTCAACTGAGAATGTTAATAGTGGAGTAAATGAGACCGTGGAGACTCCTTTACTCACCAACGAGGAGAACGTTCAATAGGCTGGCAATGTTCCTCCTGTAAACAACACCATTGATCAGACGATGAACGACAGAATGTTTAGAAGCTTTTTGCAGTTCATGAAAAATCAGACGAGGGAGACTCGTGCACAAAATACAGGTGGAAATGATAACAATGCACGGTTTGTCACAGCCAAACAGTTCAAAGAGTTGGGACCACCAGAATTCTTGGGAAAGCCGAATCCGATTAAGGCAGAAACATGGGTCAAACAAATTACCAAGATATTCGATGTCTTGGGATGCACGAAGGAACAGAAGGTTCCATTCGCCACCTTTATGTTCCGTAATGAGGCAGACATGGTGGGAATCGTGAAGCGCACTCCATCCAAACAAGACTCTCAAAGATGTCTTGGGAGACATTTTAGAAACTGTTCAATGACAAGTACTTTCCTGAAAGTAATCATCATATGAAGGAAGTGGAGTTTATTAGATTCGAACAAAATAACATGACGGTGTCCCATTACGAGGCAAAGTTTGCAGAGTTGTCCAGGTTTGCACCTCATTTGGTGGAGAATGAGGAACGTATGACGCGGATGTTTCTGAGAGGTTTGAAACCCAACATACATCAATATCTCATTTCTAGTAAATTTTCTCTCTATTTAGATGTTGTCAACAAGGTTCAATTATTAGAGCGAGATAACGAGTACGTTCAACTGAGGGACCACAACCAGGATCATACCTATGACAAAGAATCATCGTAACAACGATAACCAAATGATTTAAAGAAAAATACGGGACAAAATGGTAACCACTCCGGTGGTAATCATGGCCATGAAAATAGAAGAAGTTTAGCCCAGGAGATTATAAAAAGAGGAGATTCAACAATGACAATGCGAAGACGTCAGCACCAGTAGCAACTGGTTCTATGGGAGGAGAGCGACCACCGGTCGTATGCTATAAATGTGGGAAAGAGGGACATATCAGTCCAAAATGTCCACAACAGTTCAAGGTATGCTATAATTGTGGAAAGGAAGGACATATCGCTCGAGATTGTATGATAGCGAAACCAAGTCCAGCGGGGATGGTGACTCAAAAGGCTGTCCTAGAAAAGACAAAGTCAACGGTTCCTGGAAGAGTGTTTGTCGTGACTGGTCAAAATGCGAGGAACCCAAATGAGGTGATCACGTGTAAGCAAATCATAAATTCTTGCGAAGTTTATACCTTACTAGATACCGGTGCTACCCACTCATTTATCTCTCCTGCTTGTGCTCAACGTTTAAACTTAACTCCGGAGAAATTAGACTTTGATTTATCTGTGGAGACTCTGTTAGGAGAAACTTTCATCATATCCACTATTTATAAATCTTGTTTGATCCAAGTTGGCACCATCACATTACTTGTTGACCTTATCTCTTTAAAGATACTTGCTTTTGATGTGATTTTAGGAATTGATTGGTTAACTACTCATCACGCCAAAATTGATTATTTTCGTAAGGTTGTTAGTTTTCATATTCCTAACCAACCTGTTGTACGAATTCAACCAACTAAACCACTAAAATCAATCACTGTCATATCAAATCATAAAGCTATTCGTTTATTGAAAAACGGATGTCAAGCTTTCTTAGCCCATGTTATGGATTTGAATAAAGACACGTCGGATTTGAATAATATTCCTGTTATTAGTAAATTTCCGACGATTTTCAAGACCTTCCTGGCCTACCCCGTAACGTTAAGTTAAATTCTTTATTGATCTTGAACCTCGCATACAAAGCCCATTTCTAAAACCCCATATCAAATGGCTCCTATTGAACTTCGTGGAGTTAAAGTTCAACTACGGTGAGTTGTTGGACATCATTTCATTCGCCCCAAGTACATCTCCTGGGGTGCTCCTATTTTATTTGTAAAGAAGAAAGACGAAAAGTATGCGACTTTGTATTGACTATTGAGAATTAAACCATGTCACTATCAGGAATAGGTATCCGCTACGTCGTATTGATGACCTGTTTGACCTGTTGCAAGGAGCACAATTCTTTTCAAAGATCAATCTTCGTTCTGGATATCATCAACTGAAGATTAGAACTAAGGATATTCCAAAGACTGCCTTTAGAACTCGGTACGGGCATTATAAATTCTTAGTCGTGTCTTTTGGATTGACTAATGCTCCTATGGCTTTCATGGATATGATGAACCGGATATTCAAGGAATATTTAGATCAGTTCGTTGTTGTCTTTATTGATGACATCCTCATATATTCCAAAAGTCGTGAAGATCATGAGCACCATTTCAAGTTGGTACTCCAAAGGCTTTATGAAAACAAGCTTTTGTGATAAGTTGAAGAAATGCGAGTTCTGGCTTGAGGAAGTAGCATTCCTTGGGCTCGTGGTGTCAAAACATGGAGTATCTGTCGACCCGGCAAAGATTGAAGCAATACAAAGTTGGGAGCAACCGAAGTCGGTAACCGAAGTAACGTAGCTTTTTGGGCTTAGCTGGTTATTATCGAAGATTCATGGAAGGATTTTATCGAATCGCTACTCCTTTAACTCAGCTAACTTGGAAGGATACAAAATTCGTATGGAGCGAGGAATACGAGAAGAGTTTCCAAGAGCTTAAGAGGAGACTTATTTCGGCACCTGTTCTGACAATACCATCTGGTTCGAATGGATTTTTTATCTACAGCGATGCTTCGGGCAAAGGGTTAGGGTGTGTTCTCATGAAACATGGGAAAGTCATAGCCTATACCCCGCTACAACTTAAAGAATATAAGAGGAATTATCCTACTCATGATCTAGAGTTGGCAGCAGTCGTTTTTGTGCTAAAGATCTAGAGGCACTATCTATATGGGGAGAAAGTGGAGATATATTCAGACCATAAAAGACTCAAATATTTCTTCACCCAAAAGGAACTCAACATGCGGCAATGATGTTGGCTCGAGTTGTTGAAAGATTATGACCACACCATTCAATACCATCCTAGAAAAGCAAATGTGGTAGCTGACGCATTGAGTAGAAGATCATATGCAGGAACAAGTACGATGATGTCAAGTATACGCATAGAACCAATTTTAATCGATAAAGTTAAAGTTGCTCAAGCCATAGACCCGAAGCTAATGCGTTTGAAGAAGAAAGTACAAGAAGGTGCTATTCCAGAAGCAAGAATCGATGAAGAAGGAATACTTCGAGTACACTCCAGACTTTGTGTTCCTAACGACTCTGACTTGAAGTACAAGATCATGATGGAAGCACACAATACACCATTTGCAATCCATCCTGGAAGTACCAAAATGTATCATGATCTTCGACATACATTTTGGTCGAATAATATGAAGAGAGAGATTGCAAAGTTTATCTCGAGGTGTTTAACTTGTCAACGTGTAAAGGCAGAGCATCAAGTGCCAAACGGTCCATTTCAACAACTTGAGATTCCAAAGTAGAAGTGGGAACACATTACCAGGGATTTTGTTATTAGTCTTCCCACGGTTTCTCAAGGCATAAATGCTATTTGGGTTATTGTTGATAGATTAACCAAGTTCCGCTTCATTTTCGCCGACACGGAGACTTATTCCTTGAACGCCTTCGTCGTATGTATGTAAATGAGATTGTGAGATTGCATGGCATGCCAAGATCCATAGTTTCGGATCGTGACCCAAGATTCACTTTAAGATTTTGGGTTAGCTTGCAAAAAGCTATAAGCAATGAGATTTATGATTCGGGCTTCAAGCAAACCATCCTCAAACCGGACGGACAATCGAGAGGACTATTCAAACTCTTCAAGATCTATTAAGACTCGTGGTCCTAGATTTCAAAGGAGTTGGGATAAGTATTTACCATTGGTGGAATTCTCCCACAACAACAGCTTATCGTGCAACTATAGTGTGGCTCCATTCAAGCATCAGATGGACAAAAGTGTCGCTTCTCTAATATGTTGGGATGAGGTGGGCTATGATAACCCGATATTTTCTATATAAATAAATCGTAAATTTTGTGTATAAATTTTTTTTATTTTATTTATAAAGGTGGAAATATGTGTTAAGTAATGTATACATATATTTATGTGATAAATAAAATTTATTTATTACATTAATTATTGATTATTTTATTTTAGAAATATTAATTATTATCAATTATATTCTTATAATAATTAATTTTATATTAGAAATGTTGTTATTAATTATTTTCCATGATAATATAATCTTATATTATTTAAATAATATATGATATGATTTTAGAATAATTATAATAATTATTTTATTATATGAATTTTGTTCAAAGTTATTAAGTTAATTATTTTAACTTAATTAATAAGGTTAATTACGACAGATAAATCAGATATGGAATCCAAACCCTAATTCTGGGTTTTGATCAAGGAATGATAATAATATTATAATATTTTGATTTTTCAGTGCTATAAATATGTAATGTATGTACGTACTGTTGACAGTTGGTCAATTATGGTGTATATTGACTCAAACCATAGCATTAATTGGTTTGACCCTGTTTTTCCATTTAAATGGAAATTTAAGACTGTTATATAACTGTGTTATATGATTTATGTTAAGTAATACATAACAATATGCTAATTTGGAAACCCTAATTGTAAATTTAAAACCATAGTTTATATTTGACTTTCTAATAATTAGAAACCCTAATTTGAAACCTAAACTATAGTTTGTGATCAGTCAGAAATTGTGTTACTGTGATTAATAACATGTATGATAGATTTTAATTGCTAATTAAGGTAAACCTAATTAGTAATTTAAAACCCTAATTGCGTATTAGTAACCCTGATTATCATAATCCTAAATCCTTATTGCTATATTGGCAAAGTTAATAGTGGTATTAAACCCTAATGTTCCTATATAATATAATTATTAACCTAATCTAATTAACAAACCTTAATTTTTAAATTTTAGAAACTAAAATTATTTTAGTTTTTGTACAAACCCTAGTTGCTATTTCATACAAGTGCTATATGCTAAACCTAAGGGTTAAACCCTAAGAGTCAAACCCTAAGGGTTTGGCAAGTTACAATAATGCCATTAAAATGATTTACCAATTGATCATTATACCCCTTTTGTACATTAAAGAGGTTAATATATAGGTTTTGACTATAGGAGAAGTTGGTGACCAAATCCAACAACTCCATGTGACACAAAATGCCAAAGACTCAACCTTTCAGATCAATAATACAATGTATCTTCGACTTCTATAAATGGATCGAGAGAGAGAAAATGAACATTCATGCTCATTTTGTGCACAAACCTCAACCAATCTCTCTCACTAAAAACCAACGAAATCCTTTGCTAGATCAGTCACAAAAATAGCCCCACGAAATCCATTAACTAATCAGCAACTCAGAATCAAAATTTTTTAAAGAAAGGTATAAAACCCTATTCAAGAATCTGCCCAAATTTTCTGTTGTTAGATGTTAGATTTAAGTGTTAGAATATGTTGTTTGTAGTTTGTTATGATGATCTAGGTTGGTTTTAGATAGATCCATATCATATAAGTCTTCAAATTTGAGTTTTTGAAAAATCTGAAAAAAAAATTTATTGTTGTCTGACAAGCAAATGTCAGGCCTCTTTAATCTTTCTCTGTTATGTGTTCTAGTTGTTTAAAGCTTTGATCTTGTATCATGTTATGTTCTCTATGATCTGAAACTTTTAGCTAGCTCAGATCGTGTACAGAATGAAATTTATGGGCAGTTAAACCTCATTGACCGACCATGACTTACAATTTCTAGAAAAACCCAGATCGAGCCCAGAAGGCTCTGACAAGTTTTTCATGGGCTCAGATCTGACTGTTTTATGATGTTATGTAATAATCGTTGCATCTAAATTATAGTATGGTAGTTATAATACATTTTAAGTCTCTTAGATCTCTTATATCATGAACATGATGGATTGGGACACTGGCCAAACCAAGCAGAAGTTCGATTTGATGAACTTTTCATGGTAAACCCAGAAAGTTCATGGGCGTGGTTTCTGACAAGGTTTGACCGGTCTATATCTCCATATTTTGTTGTGGTTTTTTTGATGTTAAGTATTATATATGTAGTATTACATGTTGGCTACACACTCCAGCTTTCAAATCACCAAAATAACACATGGATTGCAAGTTATGGAAGCCCAAATATGAACAATCAAACTGTTTTTCATTTCTGGGCAACCCAGAAAATAAAGAACAACTCTGACAGTGACAACCCGAGAATTTGACAATTTATTAAAATCTTAAATGATTGATTTAAGGTCAAATATTAGACCTAGATAGAAAATAAGTGTATGCGTTTGATGTTATTGGGAAGGAATTTTGAGGATTTCAAAATTATGTGAAGGATTTAGGGAATTATTCAAAATTAAGTTTATATGTGTTTATGTTCTGTGTATATGGTTTTATATGTGTTCAGAATGTGGTTAAGGGTCATGGGTTGACCAGATAGATTATATTTGTGACAAACCCTAAGTTATAATAAGATCGACAACGTTCATCTAGAAAACCCTAACGTCTGATAAGAAAACCTAGAAATCGGTTCTAGAAACCCTAGTTTCAGTTCCGGGACTCCGAAACCCTAATTCGGATATTAAAAACCCTAGATTGGGAATGCAATGCTATATATAAGGTTTAACGTTATTAATTATAAATTAATTAGGAAAAAAAACCCTAACGAATTACTAGAAACCCTATTTGAGTATTAGAAAACCCTAATACCATATCTGAAAATCCTAATTTCAGATTTCGAATATTTGAAACCCTAATATGGGAATATAACGGAGAATTATAATGCTAAAGTTATTTAAATTATAAGCTTAATAGGGTAAAGCTTAATTATTTAGCAAACCCTAATTTCCAAAATTTGAACCTTAATTATTCTGTCTGAAACCCTAAATCGGGATGTTAAAACCCTAAGTGGGAAGCTTGAAGTTAAGTATAGAGTTTCTATGTTATTAATTGTAAGTGTAATTAGTGATAACCCTAATTGATTTATTGGAAAGCCCTAATTTCAAATATAAAAAACCCTGACATGCAATTAGAGAAAACCTAATTATTAACTTATAGAGTTTAATGTTAATTATGGAGCCTTAACCCTAATTAGCAAGCTTGAATGAGATTAGTAAACTTTATTGTAATTAGGAAACCCTAATCTAAATTAGGAAACCTAATTTCTAAATTTGAAAGATTTTTTTTTATGTAAAATCCTAATTAGTGGGTTATAAACTCTAATGACCAATTATGATCCTAATTGCTAAATTAGCAAATTTAATTAGGAAATAATAATCCTAATTGGCAAGCTTAATTTATGATTAGGAAATTATAATATAATTATCAAATCCTAATTATAATTTAGAAATATTAATTTTCTATTTTGAAAACTTAAATTGGAAATTCTAGAAAGTTATTTTTTAAAATCCTAAGGGTTCAAACCCTAAACCCTAAAGGCTCAAACCCTAAACCCTAAGGGTTGGAGCATTGGACAATTTAGCCACTAAAAGTACAAACTAAATGACCAAAGTGCCCTTATATTATTTTAATAAGGTGGAGTGTGGATCTAACCCTACTTGTGGTTGGTAGCCAACCCTAGGATAGCCATGTGGTCTAGAAAGCTACTTTAATCAATCAACAATTGATCACATGATCAGCCATTACATATTATCATTATATATATGGAACAAAAAGAGAAAAAGTTACAAAACCAAGCTCAATTGCATCCTTACACTCAACCAAACCTTTCTCTCTTCTTAGCCACGAAAATGTTGAGTAAATCAGTCACTAGTAAGAACATTAGTAAGCTAGAAACAGATCATAAAGATCAGAGTCAAGATCAAAGCATTTTTGAGGTATAAACCCTAATCCTAGAAATCGTATGATTCTATGTTAGATATTGTTGTTGATTAGTTAATGTGGTGTATTTAGGTGTCATTTAGTGATCTGGGTTGTTAAATCCCAGATCCATAACTTCAAAATACTCGAATCTTGCATTTTTAGAAACTGGAAAAAATGTTGAAACGTTGTTCGACAAATTTTATGTCGAGGTCAGAGATCTCACTGTTAAGTGTTTTTGATGTTTAAAGATTGTAACATGTAGTCCGTTATATGGTCTTTACATCGAATTGGAATCAAGCCTAGTTGATGTCTAGATCAAAAGATATGAGCAAATAAACATGGTCGATGTGTCACGATTTCTAGAATATGGGTAAACCTGCATTTCCAGATCGCCTCGACAAGCCTTTTTAGCGAATTCCAGATCTTGCTATCGTTAATGTTACTTACCATGTTAGTGTTAGATCTTGATAGTATGACATGTGATCTACACATCAAAGTCCTTATGCCCACCAGATCATGATCGATCGATAATATTGTCGGGTCAAATGTAATCGACCGATCAATTTAAGAAAAACTCGAAAACCCATATTGTTTCATCACCCGTTATTTTTGTCGACTTTGACCAACCTTTATATCTCAATTCGATGTTGTTATGTTGATGTAGAGTAATAAAGTTGTTGTACCGTCATATGGGTTACACGATGAAACCTTTATATTTCACATAGAGAACACAAAACACAAGTTATAAGAACCCAAAGTAGTAGATTGATTCTCGTAAACCTGTAATCCTAAGAAACAGCTCTCGATAAGGATTTGTGAGGCTTATATCTCACCGATCGTAGTCAGATAGCCATGAACTTAGTATGATATTGTAGAATTACATTTCCACTACTCAATCAATGTCTTAGATCGCCCGTAAACCTCGTGGATTTGGCTTAATTATACTGTCAAACTTAAGACCCAAATGATCGTCAAAATTTTCGGGTTTGGGGATCAAGAACAATTATATATAATTCGCTTTGTCGCTATAGGGCCCCTTTAGTGACAGATATTTTCGTAAAATGATTTATTTTAATAAATAAATAGAAATAAATGGTTTTTAAATTATTAAAAATACATATTAAATTCTAAAAAATTATTTTAAAGCATGAAAAATAGTTTTTAATTATTCGAGTATATTTCAAAATATTTAATATTTTTGGAATATAAATGGTATTTATTTATTTAATTATAATATTAGATAAATTATTTAAAATGGTTTTAATTCATGAAAAATCATGGAAAATTATATTATGGTGTTAGAAAATATTTTAAGTTATTTTTGATGACTTTTGATATTTTGTGATGAATTTCATTAATATTTATTATTAATGGTAATTAGTTTATTTAATAAATATATTAGATAAATTATGGAAAAATAGAATTAATGATTTAAAAATCATATAAAATGATTTAAATGTTATAAAATATTTTAAGTTATAATATATAACTTTTGATATTTTGTCATGAAAATATTAATATTTTAATATTTATAGCAATTATTGGATAATGGTTTTGATTGTTTAAAAATCATAGAAATATGATTTTAAGATATTAAAATACTTTTATGATGTTATAAATATATTATAATATTATGTTATGATTTTCATTGATATTTGGTATTAAATTAATATTAATGATCGAGGAATAATGTGGTATTTATATTAATATCGCTTATCGATTTATGTTTAAAGGAAATAATAAAGTATTGAAAATACTTTGAGATATTATAAATATGATATAATATTATGGCATGTAATTCATTAATGTTTAGCAATAAATAAATATTAACGACTAAGGAATTATGTGGTATTTAATTTATTTAAATACTAAGATAAGTGATTGAAAAATTATGATAATGATATTAATTATCCGAAAAATTATTACAAGTTTATGAAAATGTTTTGATCGATAATATAATTATCTAAGATTATTGTTAATTGTTTAGCAGAGTGTAATTGAACTTAAACTTGATATTTGTCCCATTGTAATCGTCTGGATGATTGAATTGGTTTCGCTTCAACTTTCGCACTTAAATAATTTGATTTGATGTTAAGTCTTACGTGTCAGTATAGATCGATAGGATTACGTGATAATGTGTTTAGGTTATTTTATACCGTGATGATATTATTCTAATATTTCGAGGTCTCAGATTATCTTTATTAGGTCTCTTGATAAAGCTAAGTTATATTTCAGAACGATAATAAACTGCTGTGCAAGTTTTTTTTTCTTAACTCTACTAAGAGTGTTTCATTCAGATATGCTTATAATTAATCATTATCGATTACTATGTAGAATTGTACTCAGACACATTCAGATGATAAGTCGTGTATGAAAGGTCGATCACCTTCATTACCATTGGTCCAGATATATATTGTTCATGTAATACTTGTTCACCAAAAGTTTGTTCATGCTAATTCACAACTACATTGTGAATTATAGCCACTTTATTATTCATCTTTCAATCATGATATATCCTTAAATCAGATTTAAACTTGTCGGGCAACTTTCATGCTCACCCTCGCTATATCATGATAAAACATTGCGATAAAGACTAATGCTTTGATACAAGGGAAGTTAAAGATGCCCAAATTTTAAAGTTAATGTGCGCGATTAGATTTGTAATGGTCTTGTTTGATAATGATGTCATGTGTTAGATAAGTTATGAATTATGTATAAGTTATGGTTACTCTAATTTGGGGATAGTGTATAATGTTTAATGTATAAACAATTTATGTTTATATCTTCCGCAATAGTCAGAATGATCAGATCGGATCCGCAGTGATTTGGGGTCTTGATTCGGGCTCTCACAATCGATAGCTTGTTCATGGCTCTAGATCTCACTTCATATGATGTTTCAATATACTTGTTAGATCGTGGTAAGATTGACGAGTACTACAAGATCTCGACTCAAGAATATCGCCGTAAACATTACATGTTACGAATTAAACGTGGTTAAACTGGCTAACTAACAACTGGCTTATGAATGCTTAAGAACACCAAAGGCTATACTTTTGTCGCTAAAGGCCTATAACAACAGTTTTATTAATTTTAGTTAATTAAATTTTTAAAAATTATTTAAAAATAGAAATAAATTATTAACAATTCCAAAAATTATTTTAAAAATTATTTATGTTTTAAAAATTAACTTTTAATAATTTGGAATATTTTCCATGAATATTAGAATTTATTTAAATATTATTGATATTTAATTTATTTAATAAATGTATTAAATAAATAAATTAAAAATGATTTTATTATATTAAAAATCATTTTAAATAATAATAAGGTATTTAAAATATTTTAAGTTATAAATATAACTTTCAATATTTAAAGGTAAAATTTATTAATTAATTATTATTAATGATATTAAAGTTATTTAATAATTATATAAATAATTTAGTTAAAAAATGATTTTATTATTTTAAAATCATTTTAAATGAAAATAAAGTGTTTAAAGATATTTTAAGTTATAAAATATAACTTTTAATATTTAAAGGATAATTTCATTAATAATTTAATATTAATGATATCTATTAATGATATTAAATTTATTTCATAATTACATTAAATAAAAGTTGCAAAATGGTTTTTTTTTTATTTTAAAAATCATTTAAAAGGGATATAAATGAATTCAAAATATTTGAAGTTACAATTAATGACTTTTAATATTTAGATAAATAGTACAATAATATTTTAATATTAATGGTAATTATTTAGAAATGATTTTAATTATTTTAAAATTCCATTTAAAGGTAATATAAATGTTTTAAAATAGTTTAAGTTATTTTAAATAACTTAATATTCTCAAGCAATGGTATTCATTAATACTTTTATATTAATGATAATAGAATTATTTAATATTTAAATCATTTAATAATGATTCCTAGTATTTCAAAAATATGATAAATTATAATTATTATAAGGTCATGAAAGATATTACGACTGTGTTTAAGTTATCTAAATGGATATGGAATCATCAGATAGAGTCTTAGACTCGATAAATACTCGATAAAGTCAGTTTGCATAATCACATGTTTCGTAAATAGATCCGACTTATAAAATAAGTTTCAGATAACGTGTTTATTTATGATTCAATGGTTATTAAACGTAAATTTACAATGTGATTAGGTTATGTGTCGATTGCAAATAGCAAAGACAATTTGATACGATATGTTATTCTAATCAAACAAATAATCTATTTAATGATAGGCTTGATATAAAAGATATATCTAAGTTGTGTAAGCAAAGAAACAAGGCAAGTATCTAACTCTTTCAGATTTACTTTATGCAACTGACATGCAGAAGATAATATCCAACTATTCTTTTCAATTGTTCAAATATTTCAACCTTCGTATATACTTATGCAATGATTCTGTATAAGTAAGTTATTAAATTATAATTGTTGTACAAGTTCCTTTATTCTGTTATTATTGATCAAGATATATATATTCTGTTCGTTAATTTCTAAAACATGGTTATACAAGTGTCCTCACATGAATAATCATTATATTTTATCACATGTTGATACATACTTATCGGTGTCCAGTATGTATAAGTTGGATTAAAAGTCGTCTAAGCTATTTGATCCGGCTAGACACAAATTTAAAATTATTGTTGAACATGATAAAACTTTACTGTTATCTAACTGGATTGTTTTGGTTCGGATTCTAGACTGTTATGAACATCCCAAATATGGGAAATTTTTATGCGCTAAGGCGAACAAAAGATGAACGATAATATCATTCTTGTAATGTAGTATTGATCAATACAGGGCATAACGGGCTGATCACCCCACGTGCCCGTAAGTTATGACGGTTTACAAATGAAGTTCTGTTTAACCTTTTCGTAAATAGAAAACAATGTTCATAGTATGTCAACTGATCCTCATTTATAGTCAATACGTAGTTTCAAAAATTTGAAATCGAAATGATATGTTGTTTATTATTGGTTCAGTTTTACTTCACAACTGTTGATTCGTTGTAGAAGTATCGTTCAAAGAAAACATTTAATTCATTCAGTTAACTGGTATTGTTGCTATTACTTGTTGGGCACTCAAATGCTCAATCTTGCTTAATTTAAATATTTTCAGCTAAATGTGAACAACCTGAAGGCTCTGCCAAGAACAAGGGAAAAAGGAAAGTCGCTGAATGAATGTTTAAGCTATCCTATGTAATAGTTTGACTTTTTGATAAGGATGATAAATATTATTATCATGTAATGAATGTTTAAAGGTTTCGTACTTGGGGTTTGAAAACTCTAATAATATGTAAATTAAATTTGATAATCTATAGTATTGTTATTATTATTAGTATTATTCCGCTCATAGAAATGGTATCGTGAAGTACCGAGTTCGGGTTTCCAAGTACCTGAATTTGAGGGCGTCACATCATGGTATCAGAGCCATATGGTTAGAAACCTTATGTGGGATAGACCTTAGGCTATAACCTTAGAACAGAGGGAAACGTTGAAAATATAAACAACTCATATAGAGTTTAAAATAGATGAATTAGATAAATTCATCGTCAAACAAACTAAAAGATAATTTATATAAAACTATTATGTGTTATGTGTATATATTATATGCTAATCAGGATAATTTATGTGTTTAGATGTCGTGAAAAGTATTAGGATACCTTGATCGTAAAGAAGGAGCCGATATCAAAGCCAATAAATGAAATAGAGGCTCAAAGTGAAAGTAACCTCGATGAGGTGGTTATTCAGGAAAATATCGCACTGCATCCGTAAATGGTAGAACTAACCGACAGTGATTCGCACATCAAGTCGAGCCGATCAAGCATCAACCAAGTGCGTAATCACGGACCAAAGTTTCTTTGGAACAACTATGGGAAATAGAAAAACTATTAAATAGTCAACTACGAAAAGCATTAATTGAAACAATGGAAAAACAGGATAAGCTTAAAATCCAAATTAACCAAATGGGAGCCAAAAGCAACAAGTCGTGTGCAACTTCGAACAAGAAGGGAAAAAGAAAAATGAAAAACCGCGATATAGGAAATCCTGATAACAACCATGGAAACTTTAACCGAATAGAAAAGTGTTCAAATTGTGAGAAGAAACATGAAGGCGTATGCAGGAAAGGGGAAAATGTTTGCTACAATTACGGACGTGAGGGACATTTTTCTCCTCATTGTCCCAATCCAAAGCAATGTGTCTATTTTATTTGTGGGATAGAAGGTCATCAGGCAAAAGGTTGTCCAAGATCAAGAAAAAGGCGTAGTGAATATGTAGTATAGGTTCTGTGGTGTAGGTCTATTTAATATAATATGTGTAATAAGTATGTTTGTGTAAGGTAATATTCTCAACTTTTGTATGGGTCAAAGCCATAAATCTCTACTTTTGTGGTCACAAAGGGATAGCAGTAAGGGCCATGTTATGTAAATTACTTTGAATTAATAAAAATGAACATATGTTTGAGTAATGAAACAAGTTTAATATATTAAACTTATGTGATAAGTTTTAGAATGTAAGTTAAATTATGTTTTATTTAATCAGATAATGCCGCCAAGACGTCAAACTAGAAATCAAAGGGCAGAAGAATCTGTCAATAACGTTGGGGGATAACAACCAGATCCAATATAACAATTCGCAAACATGGTAGCTCAGGCCATGCAACAAGGAATGCCAGCCGTAGGGAACCAACAGGAAAACCATTTGGCAGACTTCAAGGACTTCAAGGCTGTAGGACCGCCCGAATTCAAAGGAACAACTGACCCTGTAGAAGCGCAGACTTGGGTTAAGGAAATCAAAAAGGCATTCGTAATAGCTAGGGTAGCTGAGGGACAAAGACCGCTTTTGCCACCTACATGATGAAGGGTGAGGCAAATTTTTGTGGAAGTTTAATCAAAGAGGGTAAGGTGAGAGTGTGTAGTTTTTGGGAAAGGTTTAAATCTCTATTTTTGAAAAACTATTTTCATCTAGTATGCAAGCTAGATGGAGGTAAAATTTCTTGAATTAAAACAGAGAATACGATCGCTATGGAATATGCCGCAAAATTTAATGAGTTGGCTAGGTTCGTCTCGCATCAAGTTGATACGGAGGCTAGAAAAGCACGAAGGTTTGAGCTGGGATTAAAACCCTGGCTCTACAACAAGGTGGCAGTGTTGCAGATCCCTACATTTGCAGCACTCATGGAGAAAACAATTATTGCTGAGGAGGGAAGTGAGGCCATGAGCCTTTATAACAAAAAAAGAAGGAACAAGGGTAAAGTTAAGGGAACTGGAAAGATGGAAACAAATAAGGGGAATAGGAGTGAAAAGCGGAAGGGGAACAACTTTGAGGGTGTGCTGGTAAAACAAGAAGGTGCAAAGAAGAAACCAGTGGTGCAATGTGGGAATTGTGGGAAGAACCATTTGGGGGAATGTCTGAAAGGTAAATTTACATGTTTCAAGTACGGGCAGGAGGGCCATATCTCTCCCAATTGCCCCAATCCTAGGACGATTAGTGAGTGTTTTATAAAGGATCAAGGAGCATAAGGTGAAAGACTGTCTGAAAAGGAGAACGGAGGCAGAAATCGTGAACATGGGAAAAAGCGGTGGAACATTGGCAATCACAGGACCAACTTCATCCAACGAGCCAATTGATCTATCAGACGGGTCTTCAACTCGACAACCCAGATTCGGTATACTGCAATGGAACCCGTGTACTTTTTCCAGACATTTTTATTTTCTTATATATGATTTTCCTATAAATAATAAATTATTTTATAAATAAATTTTGAAGGAGGAATTTGAGTTCATCTAGAAATCAAATTTTCGTTTAATCAGATAGACAAGCTTTATGTGAATAGTTAAAGATCAGTCCGATAAAAGTGATCGAGATCTACCTGCAATGATTGTGTATGCTATGTACCCTGGTATGTATAGGTTTTAAAACGGTGATTCCGGGGATGGAATCTTTATAAGGGAGGGTGAATGTGACAACCCGATATTTTCTATATAAATAAATCAGAAATTTTGCGTATAAATTATATCAATTGTTTAAATATTTCAACCTTTGTATATACTTATGCAATGATTCTGTATAAGTAAGTTATTAAATTATAATTGTTGTACAAGTTCCTTTATTCTGTTATTATTGATCAAGATATATATTATGTTCGTTAATTTCTAAAACTTGGTTATACAAGTTTCCTCACTTGAATAATCATTATATTTTATCACATGTCGATACATACTTATTTGTCCAAAGATGTATAAGTTGAATTAAAAGTCGGTCTAAGCTATTTGATCCAGCTAGACACAAATTTAAAATTATTGTTGAACAAGATAAAACTTTACTGTTATCCAACTGGATTGTTTTGGTTCGGATTCTAGACTGTTATGAACATCCCAAATATGGGAAATTTTTATGTGATAAGGCGGACAAAAGATGAACGATAATATCGTTCTTATAATGTAGTATTGATCAATACAGGGCATAACAAGCTGATCACCCCCCGTGCCCGTAAGTTATGACAGTTTATAGATGAAGTTCTATTTAACCTTTTCGAAAATAGAAAACAATGTTCATAGTCTGTCAACTGATCCTCATTTATAGTCAATACACAGTTTCAAAAATTTGAAATCGAAATGATATGTTGTTTATTATTGGTTCATTTTACTTCACAACTGTTGATTCGTTGTAGAAGTATCGTTCAAAGAAAATATTTAATTCATTCAGTTAACTGTTATTGTTGATATTACTTGCTGGGCACTCAAATGCTCAATCTTACTTAATTTAAATGTTTTCAGTTAAATGTGAACAACCTGAAGGCTCTGCCAAGAACAAGGAAAAAGGGAAAGTCTCTGAATGATTGTTTAAGCTATCCTATATAATAGTTTGACTTTATGATAAGGATGATAAATATT
This sequence comes from Panax quinquefolius, assembly GCA_020205615.1. Lineage (NCBI taxonomy): Eukaryota > Viridiplantae > Streptophyta > Magnoliopsida > Apiales > Araliaceae > Panax > Panax quinquefolius. The sequence goes on along the minus strand of CM035155.1, from coordinate 129,373,964 downwards.
ATTATCATGTAATGAATGTTTAAAGGTTTCGTACTTGGGATTTGAAAACTCTGATAATATGTAAATTAAATTTGATAATCTATATTATTGTTATTATTATTAGTATTATTCCACTCATAGGAATGGTATCGTGAAGCACCGAGTTCGGGTTTCCAAGTACCTGAATTTGGGGGCGTCACATGGGTGAAGCAACATTGTTGGGACCCGAGTTGGTACATATGACTACAGAAAAGTTCCAAATGATTCGACAATGTATACAAACGGCACAGGATCGACAAAAAAGTTAAGCGGATCTTCATCGAAAGGACGTGGAATTTAGTATTGGGGATCATGTATTGTTGCGTGTTGCTCCATGGAAGGGAGTTATAAGATTTGGAAAAAGAGGAAAGCTCAATCCATGATTTATTGGTCCATTTTAGATTCTTGACCGAGTAGGAAATGTAGCCTATAGACTCACGTTACCTCCAAGTATGTCTCGTGTTCATAATGTTTTTCACGATCCGTGTTACGTAAATATATGAAAGACCCAACCATGTTATCGAAGTTAGAACCGGATGAGATAGTCAAGACTTAACGCAAGGAGGTACCGCCAAAATCTTGGATAGGAAGGGAGCATGCCCACGATAAAGGTCATACCACAAGTCAAAGTTTTGTGGAGGAACCATGCTATCGAGGAAATGACCGGGAGTTGGAAACCTAAATGAAAGCGAGGTATCCTCACCTTTTCGAAACACTGTAAGTACATCAATTTCAAGGACCTAAATTTCATAAGGAGGGTGGTCAGAAGACCCCAACTTATTATAAATGAAATTAAATTTCCTCTATTTATTTTTTTGAAATAGTAAGGGTTGATTTGATTAATGTGGTTAGTTATGGGTAGAATGCGCAAACATTTCAAATAAGCAAGTGGTTATAAAATAATCATTTTTATCAGAGAATATTCGTTTGGTCGTGGAATATTCTTACCGTTAGAAAATTGCATTTACTACATAGCCAAAAAATTGTGTGGGCCCCATAACTGAAAAGTTTATCAGATGAAGAAAACGACAAATATAAGTTGTTTATAAATAACGGCGTAGTTGTTACCATTAATACTGTTGAAATACTCGGTGGTTAAAACACAGTAGCACACGGTATTGCACCAATTATTGATTCTTACGTAAGAAGGAACTACTTAATAATTTTTATAGTAATTACTGTTCTATATTTTATTTTATTGATTCAATAATTTCTACGTTGATATTTTATATTACTATTTTTTCAATAATTGTCACTGCACAGTATTTTCCTTTATCGAATCAATAATTCATATTATTTGAATAATATTATTAGATAGCATTATTGGAAATGTCTAGAAAGTTCTATCTAAGGAGAGGTTTGGTCACCTAATCATGGCCAAGAAGGAGAAATCCTTATTGAAATCCCTCTTCCTCGAACTACCGGTTGTTTATATTGTGATTCTCGTAATATTATTTGTGAATAATTAATTATTGATTTATATGATAAGGAAAATATTCATTTTATGTGGATATAGATGGAGAAAATTTTTAATGTGACAATTGATATTTTATCTTTTCCGATAAAATAATTCATTTAAAAATATTATTATGTTTTAATAATATAATAATGGTGATGTTTTACAATGAATGTGTGATATATGAATATATGTGGAGGAAGAGTATTTTGGTTACAAAAAATGTTTAAAATATGTTAAACATGTTTTTGGGCCCCACTTTGTGACTGAAATTGGATTATAGCCCGTAAAATCGTCCGTTTGTGGATTTCAGTCAATTTCTGTTTGGAATTTGGAAAAACTTAAACTTACGAAGTTGTAGAGAATGGAATTTCCTATGGATAAGGCATGAGGTTCAAATTTTTCTGATAAAAGGGCTATTTATTATGAATTATTGAAGCTCTGAAGTTTCGAAATAATTGATTTTTGGAAGTTTTAATTGTTTTAGATAACAAAAACGTTTTTTTGTCATTTGGTGGGATCCAATGGTGTTGTAAACATGCTGAATTCAGTTGTCAAAGAGGTGGGCTTGAATAATTTTTCTAAATATATATTTTATTAAATTTTCGCTTTGGTGTTCTAAGCATTTTCCTATAAATAGGTGCTTAGGTTAGAATTGAAAATCACACTAGAAACCTCAAGTTTTCTCTTTCTCTCGCTATATTATCGAGTTTATTCTTGTGAGTATTTTGATACTTTGAGTGTTGCTATATACCGCAAGTTCCTTCAAAGACTATATCCAATATTTCAAATGTAAGGCACCGCTCTTTTCGAGGTAAGTGGATATTATTTTTAAAAATGATATTATTTTTCCAATATCATTACGCTTTAATATCGATAGTATTTTTCTTGTGAAATTCTTTGCCTTTTAGAGTCGTGGTTACTATTCACGATACTTAACTATTCACTTAATACTTGACTATTCACGTAAAAATTAAATTTTCATTTTTTGTCCAAAATATCTATTATGGATACTAGCTTTCATTGTATCCATATTTTGATCATTCTTGAATTTTGCTCCACTATGATTATTTATAAAGTATTTTGAACTCCTGATTGTTTAAAGTATGAATCCTTAATATTTGTTCTTTTGTTTCACTAGATTCGCTTTTCTTTAAAATATTTTTCATCATCCTCATTCCTAAATGATGATTTTATCGAATATATTTGGCCCAGTAGCAAAAGATTAATGATTTTCTTATGAATATCTTTTGGCCCATAGTGCAAAGATGAATACGTGTTGAGATGAATACTTAATTAATCGATGAATATCTTTGGCCTCAGAAAGCAAAAGATGAATATTTGATTCAAGATTAATATCGATTGATGTTATAGGATTAAATAATGGACTTTTAAATTCATAGATTATAGTAGATTTCATTCTCTACGTAACTCATCTATGAATTATTATTTCAATGTAATATTGATCTCAAACTTGTTGTCTATTGTATTTTATCAGATTTTTCCCTGTTGAAGACTAACGATAATTTGTTCTATATTATCTTAGACATAACATTCTTTACCGGGCTAGTTGAGCTCACCCTTTTCATTTTTGTTCCATTTTTCTTCTAAGGAGGCGAGAATGTAGCGAGTACTAGTCGGGGTATGGAATGAAGGTTTTAGAAAGTTGTTTTAGTAGTCCTCACCATTTTTCTAAAATAATATATCAATAGTTGTAATGAGGACTTATTTGAGTGTTGATATTGTCTAGAAGACAATATTTGTATTTTAAACTAACAGTTTTTATGTTGTATTAATAAAGTTGTAGTTTTTTCTGTACCATGTTATTAGCGACTCGGAATGGGTGTTGTATACCTATTTTGGGGGCGTCACAATACTGGCGAATGACACTTTCTTCCATACAACGCCTCAAATGGAGCCATGCCAATACTTGTTTGATAACTATTGTTGTAGAAAAACTCCACCAATGGTAAGAACTTGTCCCAACTTCCCTTGAAGTCAAGGACATAGAGTCTTAATAAATATTTAAGAGTTTGAATAGTCCTTTCCGACTGTCCATCCGTTTGAGGATGATATGCCGAACTAAATCATAAATCCTTGCCCATATCTTTTTGCAAACTAACCCAAAATCTTGAAGTGAATCTTGGGTCTCGATCAGAAACAATGGATACTAGCATGCCATGCAATCTTATAATCTTGTTTATATATATACTAGCAAGACGTTCAAGTGTATAAGTTTCTTGTATCGGTAGGAAATGAGCAGACTTGGTCAATCTATCAACAATGACCCAAATCTCATCTATGCCTTTAGAATCCTTGGGAAGACCAGTAACAAAATCCATGGTAATGTGCTCCCACTTCCATTCTGGAATTTTAAGTGGTTGCAATGGACCTTTTGGCACTTGATGCTCCGCCGACTCGCCGACAAGTTAGACACCTGAGATAAACCCCGCTATTTCTCTCTTTATATTGCTCCACCAAAATATATGTCAAGATCATGATACATTTTGGTACTCCCAAGATGGATTGCAAACTGCAAAGTGCTATGGGCCTCCATCATGATTTTATACTTCAGTCGTAATCGTTAGAACACAAAGTCCGGAGTCGACTCAAGTATTCCTTCTTCATCGATTCTTACTTCCTAATAGCACCTTCTTCCACTTTCGCTTCTTCATATGCATCGCCTCTAGGTCCGTAGCTTGAGCAAATTTTAACTTTATCGATTAAAGCCTGGTTCTACTCAGATATTCGCCATCATCACATGGGTCCTCGAGTCTATAACTCTATCTCCATCCTTTGTAAGTCATATAAATGGGCCTTGCGTTGACAATATTGCACTCGCAGATCGCGTGATATGATCTTTTACACAATGCGCTTCAGTACTACGCTTACTTTTTTAGGATGGTATTGGATGGTATAATCATAATCTTTCAACAACTCAAGCCAACTTCATTGCCACATGTCGAGTTCCTTTAAGTGAAGAAATATTTCGAGGCTTTTATGATCCGTATAGATTTCCACCTTTTCTCCATACAGGTAATGCCTCTAAATCTTAAGCGTAAAAACGATAGCGGCCAACTCTAGATCATGGGTAGGATAATTCCTCTCATATTCTTTGAGTTATCGTGACGCATAAGCTATGACTTTCCCATGTTGCATGAGAACACATCCTAACCATTTGCCTGAAGCATCAATGTAAATGACAAATACCTCCATGCCAGATGGTATAGTCAGAACATGTGCTGAAATGAGTCTACTCATGAGTTCTTGAAAACTCTTCTCACATTCCTCGCTCCAACCAAATTTTGTATCTTTTTGAGTCAGCTGCGTTAATGGAGTAGCGATTTAAGAAAACCCTTCTATGAATCTCCGATAATAACTAGGTAAACCGAGAAAGCTAAATACTTTGGTCACTAACTTAGGTTGTTCCCAGCTTTGATTTGCTTCAATCTTTGTCGGGTCAACAGATATTCCATGATTTGATATCACGTGCCCAAGGAATTCAACTTCCTCAAGCCAGAACTCAAATTTCTTCAACTTAGCATATAGCTTATTTTCACGAAGCTTTTGAAGTATCAGCCTCAAGTGTTGCTAATGGTCTTCATGGGTTTTGGAGTATATGAGGATGTCATCAATAAAGAAGACCACAAAGTGATCCAAATATTCCTTGAATACTCGATTCATCATGTCCATGAAGGCAGCAGGAGCATTAGTCAATCTAAAAGACATGACTAGAAATTCATAATGCGCGTACCAAGTTCTGAAAGCAGTCTTTAGAATGTCATCAGTTTTAATCTTCAACTGATGATATCCAGAAAGAAGATCGATCTTTGAAATGAATTTGGCGCCTTGTAACTGGTCAAATAGATCATCAATACGAGGTAACGGGTACCTATTTTTGATGGTAACATGATTCAACTCCCGATAATCAATACAAAGTCCCATACTTCCATCTTTCTTCTTCACGAATAAAACAGGAGCACCCCAAGGAGACGTAATAGGATGAATGAAAACGATGTGTAACAATTCCTGTAGTTGGGTTTTTAACTCCTGATGTTCAGTAGGAGCCATTCGATATGGGGCTTTGGAAATAGGTTTGGTACCAGATTCAAGGTCGATACAAAATTAAATTTCACGCTCTAGGGGTAGGCCAGGAAGTTCTTCAGGGAATACGTCAACAAATTCGTTAACGATAGAAATATCATTCAAAATTGACGTATTTTTGTTTAGATCCGTGATATGAGCTAAGAAAGCTTGACATCCATTTTTCAATAAACGAATAGCTTTATAGCTTGATATGACAGTGATGGATTTTAATGATTTGGTTGCTTGAATTCGCTTAATAGGTTAGTTAGGAATATGAAAGCTAACAACCTTACAAAAATAATCAATTTTTGCATGATGAGTAGTTAACCAATCAATCCCTAGAATCACATCAAATGCAAGTATTTTCAAAGAAATAAGATCGACAGGTAATGTGCGGTTACCGATTTGAATTAAACAGGACTTATAAACCATGGATGTAATGAAGGTTTCTCCCAACGGAGTTTCAACAGATAAATCAAAGTCTAATTTCTCCAGAGTCAAATTTAAACGTTGAGCGCAAGTAGGAGAAATAAAGGAATGGGTAGAACCGGTATCAAATAAAGTATAAACTTCGCTAGAGTTTATGGCTATCTTACCCGTGATCACCTCGTTCAGATTCCTCACTTTTTGGGAGGTTATGACAAATGCTCTCCCTTAAACTACCGGTTTTGTCTTGTCTGGGACACCTTTTGATGCCTCCATCCCAGCTAGACTTGACTTTGGTGCACGAAAAAATCGGGCTAGTTGACCTTCTTTTCCACAATTATAACACGCTTGGATCTCAAGATCGCAGGGCTTTGGACTTATGTGTCCTTCCCTCCACATTTGTAACATACGACCGGGCGGCCGTTTCTCCTTCCTTAACAACGGGTGTCGTTGCCGACGCCCTTCCATCTTTGATGAACTTTCTCTTCTTGAACTTTCCACTCCTATTGTCTTGGCCATGATTACGACAAGCGCTCTCCATTGAACTACCGGTTTTTTCTTGTCTGAGACGGCCTTTAATGCCTCCATCCCAGCTGGACTTGACTTTGGTGCATGAAAAAATTGGGCTAGGTGGCCTTCTTTTCCATAATTGTAACATGCTTTTGACCGCATCATGCGCTTTGACCGATATGTCCCTCCCTCCGGATTTGAAGCATACAATCGGTGGTCGCTTCTCCTTCCTTGAAAACGTGTGTGGTGTCATTGCTTTCCATCGTTGTTGAACCTTTCTTCTTGAAATTTCCAATCTTATCAGATTGGCCATGATTACCACCAAGTGGTTATCATTTTCTAGCATGTTGATTCCTCCACGCTTGTTGTCACCGCTGATGATGACTCCTACCACCGGTATTATCGACTTGTTTACCGCTTCTTAGTGTGTTGACTCATTATCGTGTTCCAATAATCGAGCCCTATTCACAACATCTCAATACAAACAAAGTTTATGAGAGATAACGATTGATGTATCTCAAGTTTCAAACCTCTTAGAAACATCCGCCATTCTCTCCTCATTATCGACCAAATGGGATGCAAATCGGGATAACTTCGCAAATTTAACACTATCACAAAACAAGGGTTAATTGACATATCACATATTATCCCTATACTCTGACCGACCAATTAAATACCAAATAAACTTAGGTAGGTCATACTTATGGAAGGAATTCCCTAATCTCCCTCCTAGTTCTCGCCTACCACATCTCAAATGAGATCATATCCCTAAGCTTTGATACCAACTGTGACGCCCCCAAAATAGATATACATCACCTATTCTGAGTCGCCAAATACATGGTTCAAAAATACAAATACAACTTAATAGTACAACTATCGTTTAAAATACGACAAAACATAAACTGGGAGTTTTAATAAGAATATTGTCATCTAGACAATATCCACACTCAATGAAGTCCTCATTACATTTATTATCACACTATTTAACAGAATAGTGAGGACTACTAATGCTATCATCTGGACCATCACTCCGTTCCCCGACTAGTCCCAGCTATATTCTCATTTCCTGAAGAGAACAATGAAAGAAAGGGTGAGCTCAACTAGCTCAGTAAGAAATATTATGACTATGATAATGCAGAATAAATTATCAATAGTCTTCAACAATGTTAAACTGATAAAATAAAATAGACATCAAGTTTAACTGCAGCGGGATAAACAATCCATTAGAAGAGTCAAGTAGAGAATAAAATCTACTATCTTCTATGGTTTAAAATGTTTTCATCAATTTTTATCGTTGAGACTCATCTTAATAAATAAAACACATCATCTAATCATCCATGTACTATGGGCCAAGGATATTCATTAAATCATCAATGGTCATGACTATACCGAACAATCCCTGGTCATAATCATATCATAAACTGTCCATCAATGCATTACAGGCCACTGAGGACTTTTAACACATCATTTATAACATTACAGGTCATGATTATACCGAATGATCCCTGGTCATAATCATACTAAGTCCATCTATGCTCGTAAGCCAAAGATGACTTTCATTACAATATAAGCATGAGGATGATGACAATGACATAATAATTCAATAAAATAAGTTCAAGAATTAATTTATCCAGGAACCAACAACGTCAAAATTGTCAACATGATACTGTGAAGAACTTTAACCAACTGAGTATAATAGAATATATGAAACTGCAAATGGATTTTCGCCCGCCATGCGGTAATCAACGTATACAGATCATTTCCACAATTCAATAAGGAATAAATACAAAGGATCATTCACCATGCATGTGGTAATCCACATGTAAAAGTTATTCCAACATTATAATAAAGAATGGAATAATGTATGATTCACCATGCATGCGCGATGATAGACTACACACGCATGTGTTATTCCCAATGTAATAATAAATAATGGAACCAGTCCCACGTAAACGCACATAGGCTGTGATATTTCGATAGAAGAATAAATAATGGAACCAGTCCGCCAGAAACGCACGCATGTGATATTCACATAATAATAAATAATGGAACCAGTCCCGGCCAGAACGCACGCATATATGATATTCCGATGAATAATAAAGAATGGAATAACAATAGAAATCACCACGCATGTGATGTAATCGCATGCATAAAGGTTATTCCAATGTAATAATAAATAATGGAACCAGTCCCACAGAACGTTACATACGTGATATTCTCGACGTAATAATAATGAACGGAATAATAGAAGAATTTCACCACGTATGCAGATTTCAGATAAAAAAAGTTATTCCAACATAATAATAAAGAATGGAATAACAAAAGAATTTCACCAAGTATAGGGGAGTCCACGATACCAAGTTATTCTAATGTAATAATAAAGAATGGAATAACAGAAGTTCTCTTCATGAATATGAATGAAATAATACCCCTTACTTTAGAAGAAACTGGATATTTGAATAGAAAGGTAGTCGACTTTCTTCTTCTTTCTCTCTATAATTTCTCTCTAAAGAGTTTCAAATGAATTCATAAGAAATAATGAATGAATGAGCTTCTATGTATAGGATAATGGACCGAATAGTAACTAATTCATGAACTATCAGCATTTATTTACTTTTAAACCAGACTCATCCATATTGATTTACTATTAAAACTTAAAGCAACCATCCATACTAATTTACTATTAAAACTTTAAACCAACGATCCATATCGATTCACTATTATACCTTTATACCAAATGTCCATATTGATTCACTATTATAACTTCAACCAACAAATTCGAAAAATTAGCACATCTCCTCATGGAATAATATTGACTTCAAAATTATTCAATTTAAAAGAAATATATTTTCGGGTGAATAAGAATCTGTGAATAGTAACTCGTGAATAGTAACTCATGAATAACAACTCGTGAATTGTACTCCAATACCTAAAAGTTTCCCTAATACCCTATTGAACAATATAACCTCCAGACATAAATTATTATCGACATAAATATCGATTTCTACTAACACTAATAATTTCCACACAATGGAACTATCAATTTCATCTTTAATCAACACGAGCTTATTCATCATCAATATTATAACTCATAATATTTAACAACCAGGTCGTTCCCAGTAAAGAGGGGGCTTTCCAATAAGGATTTCTCCCTATCACGCCGCCGCAATTAGGTGACTAAACCTCTCCTCGACATAACTTCTGTAGACATGTAAATATTGCAATTTAATAATATGAATAACTTTGTCGTCTCAATTATTGATTTAATAATATATCATATTATGCAGATGATACTATCACAATAATTGAATCAATAATATAAGGGATCTGATGAAGCAATTACTGTAATAATAATTGAGTATAACTGAGTGACTTCTTACGTAAGCATCAATAACCAATACCGTGTGCTACTATGCAACCACGCCAGATATATGCATACTTTTACTACGGGTAGTTCAACAGCTTTTAAACTAGAACACTTCCACCGTTATTTTTATAAAAGATAATTTCGCCGCTTTCTTACTACGACAATTCTTCTGTTGTGGGGTCAACCAATGGTTGTGCCGTCATACGAATATTCCCTGTTAAAACGAATATTCCCCGACCAATTGAATATTAAATAACCACTTGCTTACTTTGCAAAATTTGTAAATATTACCCACAACTGTAACATTATATTATATCCACACCATAATATTCAAAAATATAATTCGAGAGAAACTAATCTTTATTCATAAAAGTTGGGGTCTTACAGTAAGAGTCGCCAGTTGGTGTTTTTAAATGGTTGAACCAACGCAACCGAGAAAAGGTTTGCACATTGACCCAGTGATGTGACACTACTAAACGGGTTTGTGATACCGAGATTCATTAGGGTCCAGGGAATTGCTTATGCGGAGGGAAGGTGTTAGGCAACCACCAACATCCGTGTTACCACGGTGACCGCCACTTTTCAATTAAACTGTTATATAAATGTGTGTGTGTGGGTCAATGTGTAATTTATTTGGAAGTAGTGTTATGCCTCGTTCGCACCTATATACACACGGTTTGAATTTGTATAAAAATTCAATTTTAAACAAGATATAGCAATGAGGTTTTGTAAAAGGGGTTTTTCAAACCCTGTGCTCAATAGTAATTGAGGGCTTTGCTACTTCCATTTTATTAAATGTTCGTCTTGATTGCTTTTATTTTCAAAATGCGATGCATCTTCGAGAAAATAATATACAAAGCAGTGCAGAACTCCTCATGGGCATGAAAGCCATCTAAGTAAATTCAAACACCGTGAATAATTTATAAGTCACATAAATTTGAAAATGTCCATCACGGAACCAAATCTTGATTCAAGAGATCAATCTATGATCACATGATTCCTAAAGCATACGATGCCGTAATTTATAGGAAAGCGTAAGTAGTTATATGTATAAAAGTCAGATATATATATATATATATATATATATATATATATATATATATACGCATATGATCAACCACCACGTAAGCACCTCCATGGGGGATCGTAAATGTAAATATTTAAAAGCTGTAAATATATATATCATGAAGCACCTCCATCGAGGATCCCAAATATAAATAAAGCAATAAGATGATCAACCGCCAATAAGTAAAACCTGTGCAGTGACGGAATGTAAATAAAGCAGTAAAAACGATTAACCGCCACGACGTAAACTCCAGGCGGGACGAAATGTAAATAAAGCAATAAAAGGCCACGAAGTAAACTCCATGCATGACAAAAATGTGTGTGTGTATATATATATATATATATATATATATATAAGCGGTAAACGCACAGGATATATTTATCCCGACTCGGGTAAACGCACAAGATATATATCGATCCCAACTCGGTTTATCATTTCAGTGATTTATCGCTATATATATATATACAAAAGGAAATAAAAGCCACGTACCGAAGTCTGGGTATACACGCACAACACGACTCTTAATGTGAAGAACGGTGTGTACAAAGTAGAAGAGAAAGGCTTTAAAGGGTGTAAGAAGACTTACAATGGACTGCCAAAGAAGATTTCTATAGCTTTAAATGGATGAACACTCGGCTCCCACCAGTAAAAATATGACTTAATATAAGTTCACAAGTGTTTAAAATGAGAAAGCACTCAGTTTAGGGTGTGTACATAGCAAATTAGGCAGGGCTTCCTCGCCATTTTCTCTTATAAAATGGCCACCCCAAGCCCTTTATTTATAGAGGGGGGAGACACAGGTACACCTGCGGAAGCCACAGATGTACCTGCGGCTGCCCGGGGTCCCCCGGGATCTGCGTATACCGTCGTCTCAAAGTACGTGCACTCGTGCAATGTAATGTTCGTTTGAACTTTCGGGACTTAAATCCGGAATTTCATCAAGTATAGGGGAGTCCGCGTATACATGTTGTTCCAACAGAATAATAAAGAATGAAATAACAGAAGTTCTCTTCATGAATACGAAAGAAATAATACCTCTTACATTAGAAAAAACTGGATATTGGAATAGAAAGGTAGATGACTTCTCTTCTTCTTTCTCTCTATAATATCTCTCTCAAGAGTTTCATTGAATTCGTAAGAAATAATGAAGGAATGAACTTCTATTTATCGGAGAATGGACTGAATAGTAACTAATTCATGAACGGTCCAGATTGATTTACTTTTAAACGGACGATCCATATTGATTTACTAATAAAACTTAAAGCAATGGTCCATACTAATTTACTATTAAAACTTTAAACCAGCGATCCATATTGATTCACTATTATAACTTTATACCAACGGTCCATATTGATTCACTATTAAAACTTCAACCAACAGTTCTAAAAATTAGCACATCTCCTCATGGAATAATATTGTACCCAAAAATGATTTGGACCGAAAAGAAATATATTTTTCGGGTGAATAGTACCCCGTGAATAGTAACTCGTGAATAGTAACTCGTGAATAGTTATTCGTGAATAGTAACTCGTGAATAGTAACTCATGAATAGTAACTCGTGAATAGTAATCTCACTAACTAAAAGTGCCCTCAATAATTCGATTGAACAATATAACCTCCAGACATCAATTATTATCTACATAAATATCGATTTCTACTAACACTAATAATTTCCACACAATGGAACTATCAATTTCATCTTTAATCAACATGAGCTTATTCATCATCAATATTATAAGTCATAATATTTAACAACCAGGTCGTTCACAGGAAAGAGAGGACTTTCCAATAAGGATTTATCCCTATCATGCCGCAATTAGTGACCAAACCTCTCCTCGACAGTAACTTCTAGACATTGTAAATATTACAATTTAATAATATAAATAACTTTGTCGCCTCAATTATTGATTTAATAATATATCATA